>CATKUP010000095.1:1200000-1800000 GCA_949786385.1 Onychomys leucogaster
GGGCAGTCACTTTTCAGCTCAAAGGAACTACATCGTTCACTGAACTCACGCGTTTCTCATCTTAACTGACAAGCATTGGATGTTAGAGGGTCAGTGCTTTGTATCAGTTTCAGAAGCAGAGTTGGACTACATATGATCCATATGTGTAGGAAACCCCGATCTTTTGTTCTGGGCACACTCACGTTTCCTGCTGTCTTAGAGACTCTAGAAAGCAAGAACGTGCTTCTCGCTATAATGCAGATTGTGATCAATAGATGAGACTATGCTGTGTGTTTCACTTCAGAAATGGAGTTAAATCCCATGCTCTGTGTCTCCCAACAAGCAATACTTCGTTTCAGGTAAGTGTAGTCACTTTTCAGTTCAAAGGAACTATATCGTTCACAAAGCTCACACCTTTATCATCTTAACAGACAAGCATTGGATGTTAGAGGACCAGTGCTTTGTATCTGTTTAAGAAGCAGATTTGGACTAGATATGGTCTGTTTGTGTAGGAAACACTGTTCTTTTGTTCTCAGCACACTCACGTTTCCTGCTGTCTTAGAGACTCTAGAAAGCAAGAGCGTGCTTCTCGTTCTAAAGCAGAGTGTGATCCATGGATGAAAACTATGCTGTGTGTTTCACTTCAGAAAAGGAGTTAAATCCCAGGCTCTGAGTCTCCCTACAAGCAAGACTTCGTTTCAGGTGAGGGCAGTCACTTTTCTGCTCAAATGAACTACATCGTTCACGAAGCTCACACGTTTCTCATCTTAACTGACAAGCATTGGATGTTAGAGGACCAGTCCTTTGTATCAGTTTCAGAAGAAGAGTTGGAATAGATATGGTCCGTATGTGTAGAAAGCACCGATCTTTTCTTCTCAGCACACTAACGTTTCCTGCTGTCTTAGAGACTCTACAAAGCAATAGCGTGCTTCTTGTTCTAAAGCAGAGTGTGATCAATGGATGATTACACTGCTGTGTGTTTTACTTCAGAAATGGAGTTAAATCCCAGGCTCTGAGTCTTCCTACAAGCAAGACTTCAATTCAGGTAAGGGCAGTCACTTTTCTGGTCAAACGAACTACATCGTTCATGAAGCTCACACGTTTCCCATCTTAACTGAGAAGCATTGGATGTTAGAGGGTCAGTGCTTTGTATCAGTTTTAGAAGCAGATTTGGACTACATATGATCCGTATGTGTAGGAAACACCATTCTTTAATTCTGGGCACACTCAGATTTCCTGCTGTATTAGAGACTCTAGAAAGCAAGAGTGTGCTTCTCACTCTAAAGCAGAGTGTGATCAATGGATGAGAACTACGCTGTGTGGTTCACTTCAGAAATGGAGTTAAATCCCAGGCTCTGAGTCTTCCTACAAGCAAGACTTCGTTTCAGGTAATGGCAGTCACTTTTCTGCTGAAACGAAATACTTCTTTCACGAAGCTCACACATTTCTCATCTTAACTGACAAGCATTGGATGTTAGAGGACCAGTGCTTTGTATCAGTTTCAGAAGAAGAGTTGGAATAGATATGGTCCGTATGTGTAGGAAACACCGTTCTTTTGTTCTCAGCACACTCACGTTTCCTGCTGTCTTAGAGACTCTAGAAAGCAATAGCGTGCTTCTTGTTCTAAAGCAGAGTGTGAACAATGGATGATTACACTGCTGTGTGTTTTACTTCAGAAATGGAGTTAAATCCCAGGCTCTGAGTCTTCCTACAAGCAAGACTTCAATTCAGGTAAGGGCAGTCACTTTTCTGCTCAAACGAACTACATCGTTCATGAAGCTCTCACGTTTCCCATCTTAACTGAGAAGCATTGGATGTTAGAGGGTCAGTGCTTTGTATCAGTTTTAGAAGCAGATTTGGACTACATATGGTCCGTATGTGTAGGAAACACCATTCTTTAATTCTGGGTACACTCAGATTTCCTGCTGTATTAGAGACTCTAGAAAGCAAGAGTGTGCTTCTCGCTCTAAAACAGAGTGTGATCCATGGATGAGAACTATGCTGTGTGTTTCCCTTCAGAAATGGAGTTAAATCCCAGGCTCTGTGTCTCCCAACAAGCAAGACTTCGTTTCAGGTAAGTGTAGTCACTTTTTTGCTCAAAAGATCTACATCGTTCACGAAGCTCACAGGTTTATCATCTTAACTGACAAGCATTGGATGTTGGAGGACCAGTGCTTTGTATCAGTTTCAGAAGCAGAGTTGGAGTAGATATGTTCCGTATGTGTAGGAAACACCGTTCTTTTGTTCTCAGCACACTCACGTTTCCTGCTGTCTTAGAGACTTTAGAAAGCATGAGCGTGCTTCTCGCTCTAAAGCAGAGTGTGATCCATGGATGAAAACTATGCTGTGTGTTTCCCTTCAGAAAAGGAGTTAAATCCCAGGCTCTATGTCTTCCAACAAGCAAGACTTCGTTTCAGCTAAGGGCATTCACTTTTCAGCTCAAACGAAATACATCTTTCACGGAGCTCACACGTTTCTCATCTTAACAGACAAGCATTGGATGTTAGAGGACCAGTGCTTTGTATCAGTTTAAGAAGCAGAGTTGGACTAGAAATGGTCTGTATGTGTAGGAAACACCGTTCTTTTGTTCTCAGCAATCTCATGTTTCCTGCTGTCTTAGTACTCTAGAAAGCAAGAGCGTGCTTCTTGTTCTAAAGCAGGGTGTGATTAATGGATGAGACCACTGCTGTGTGTTTCACTTCAGAAATGGAGTTAAATCCCAGGCTCTGAGTCTTCCTACAAGCAAGACTTCGTTTCTGGTAAGGGCAGTCACTTTTCAGCTCAAATGAACTACATCGTTCACGAAGCTCACAAGTTTCTCATCTTAATTGACAAGCATTGGATGTTAGAGGACCAGTGCTTTGTATCAGTTTAAGAAGCAGATTTGGACTAGATATGGTCCGTATGTGTAGGAAACACCGTTCTTTTGTTCTCAGCACACTCACGTTTCCTGCTGTCTTAGAGACTCTAGAAAGCAATAGCGTGCTTCTCGTTCTAAAGCAGAGTGTGATCCATGGATGAAAACTATGCTGTGTGTTTCACTTCAGAAAAGGAGTTAAATCCCAGGCTCTGAGTCTCCCTACAAGCAAGACTTCGTTTCAGTTGAGGGCAGTCACTTTTCTGCTCAAATGAACTACATCGTTCACGAAGCTCACACGTTTCTCATCTTAACTGACAAGCATTGGATGTTAGAGGACCAGTCCTTTGTATCAGTTTCAGAAGAAGAGTTGGAATAGATATGGTCCGTATGTGTAGAAAGCACCGATCTTTTCTTCTCAGCACACTAACGTTTCCTGCTGTCTTAGAGACTCTACAAAGCAATAGCGTGCTTCTTGTTCTAAAGCAGAGTGTGATCAATGGATGATTACACTGCTGTGTGTTTTACTTCAGAAATGGAGTTAAATCCCAGGCTCTGAGTCTTCCTACAAGCAAGACTTCAATTCAGGTAAGGGCAGTCACTTTTCTGGTCAAACGAACTACATCGTTCATGAAGCTCACACGTTTCCCATCTTAACTGAGAAGCATTGGATGTTAGAGGGTCAGTGCTTTGTATCAGTTTTAGAAGCAGATTTGGACTACATATGATCCGTATGTGTAGGAAACACCATTCTTTAATTCTGGGCACACTCAGATTTCCTGCTGTATTAGAGACTCTAGAAAGCAAGAGTGTGCTTCTCACTCTAAAGCAGAGTGTGATCAATGGATGAGAACTACGCTGTGTGGTTCACTTCAGAAATGGAGTTAAATCCCAGGCTCTGAGTCTTCCTACAAGCAAGACTTCGTTTCAGGTAATGGCAGTCACTTTTCTGCTGAAACGAAATACTTCTTTCACGAAGCTCACACATTTCTCATCTTAACTGACAAGCATTGGATGTTAGAGGACCAGTGCTTTGTATCAGTTTCAGAAGAAGAGTTGGAATAGATATGGTCCGTATGTGTAGGAAACACCGTTCTTTTGTTCTCAGCACACTCACGTTTCCTGCTGTCTTAGAGACTCTAGAAAGCAATAGCGTGCTTCTTGTACTAAAGCAGAGTGTGAACAATGGATGATTACACTGCTGTGTGTTTTACTTCAGAAATGGAGTTAAATCCCAGGCTCTGAGTCTTCCTACAAGCAAGACTTCAATTCAGGTAAGGGCAGTCACTTTTCTGCTCAAACGAACTACATCGTTCATGAAGCTCTCACGTTTCCCATCTTAACTGAGAAGCATTGGATGTTAGAGGGTCAGTGCTTTGTATCAGTTTTAGAAGCAGATTTGGACTACATATGGTCCGTATGTGTAGGAAACACCATTCTTTAATTCTGGGTACACTCAGATTTCCTGCTGTATTAGAGACTCTAGAAAGCAAGAGTGTGCTTCTCGCTCTAAAACAGAGTGTGATCCATGGATGAGAACTATGCTGTGTGTTTCCCTTCAGAAATGGAGTTAAATCCCAGGCTCTGTGTCTCCCAACAAGCAAGACTTCGTTTCAGGTAAGTGTAGTCACTTTTTTGCTCAAAAGATCTACATCGTTCACGAAGCTCACAGGTTTATCATCTTAACTGACAAGCATTGGATGTTGGAGGACCAGTGCTTTGTATCAGTTTCAGAAGCAGAGTTGGAGTAGATATGTTCCGTATGTGTAGGAAACACCGTTCTTTTGTTCTCAGCACACTCACGTTTCCTGCTGTCTTAGAGACTTTAGAAAGCATGAGCGTGCTTCTCGCTCTAAAGCAGAGTGTGATCCATGGATGAAAACTATGCTGTGTGTTTCCCTTCAGAAAAGGAGTTAAATCCCAGGCTCTATGTCTTCCAACAAGCAAGACTTCGTTTCAGCTAAGGGCATTCACTTTTCAGCTCAAACGAAATACATCTTTCACGGAGCTCACACGTTTCTCATCTTAACAGACAAGCATTGGATGTTAGAGAACCAGTGCTTTGTATCAGTTTAAGAAGCAGAGTTGGACTAGAAATGGTCTGTATGTGTAGGAAACACCGTTCTTTTGTTCTCAGCAATCTCATGTTTCCTGCTGTCTTAGTACTCTAGAAAGCAAGAGCGTGCTTCTTGTTCTAAAGCAGGGTGTGATTAATGGATGAGACCACTGCTGTGTGTTTCACTTCAGAAATGGAGTTAAATCCCAGGCTCTGAGTCTTCCTACAAGCAAGACTTCGTTTCTGGTAAGGGCAGTCACTTTTCAGCTCAAATGAACTACATCGTTCACGAAGCTCACAAGTTTCTCATCTTAATTGACAAGCATTGGATGTTAGAGGACCAGTGCTTTGTATCAGTTTAAGAAGCAGATTTGGACTAGATATGGTCCGTATGTGTAGGAAACACCGTTCTTTTGTTCTCAGCACACTCACGTTTCCTGCTGTCTTAGAGACTCTAGAAAGCAATAGCGTGCTTCTCGTTCTAAAGCAGAGTGTGATCCATGGATGAAAACTATGCTGTGTGTTTCACTTCAGAAACGGAGTTAAATCCCAGGCTCTGAGTCTCCCTACAAGCAAGACTTCGTTTCAGGTAAGGGCAGTCACTTTTCTGCTCAAACGAACTACATCTTTGACGAAGCTCACACATTTCTCATCTTAACTGACAAGCATTGGATGTTAGAGGACCAGTGCATTCTATCAGTTTCAGAAGAAATTTTGGACTACATATTGTCTGTATGTGTAGGAAACACCGTTCTTTTGTTCTGGGCACACTCAGATTTCCTGCTGTCTTAGAGACTCTAGAAAGCAAGAGTGTGCTTCTTGCTCTAAAGCAGAGTGTGATCCATCGATGAGAACTATGCTGTGTGTTTCCCTTCAGAAATGGACTTAAATCCCAGGCTCTGTGTCTTCCTACATGCAAGACTTCTTTTCAGGTAAGAGCAGTCACTTTTCAGTTCAAAGGAACTATATCGTTCACAAAGCTCACACGTTTCTCATCTTAACAGACAAGCATTGGATGTTAGAGGACCAGTGCTTTGTATCAGTTTAAGAAGCAGATTTGGACTAGATATGGTCTGTTTGTGTAGGAAACACTGTTCTTTTGTTCTCAGCACACTCACGTTTCCTGCTGTCTTAGAGACTCTAGAAAGCAAGAGCGTGCTCCTCGTTCTAAAGCAGAGTGTGATCCATGGATGAAAACTATGCTGTGTGTTTCACTTCAGAAAAGGAGTTAAATCCCAGGCTCTGAGTCTCCCTACAAGCAAGACTTCGTTTCAGATGAGGGCAGTCACTTTTCTGCTCAAATGAACTACATCGTTCACGAAGCTCACACGTTTCTCATCTTAACTCACAAGCATTGGATGTTAGAGGACCAGTCCTTTGTATCAGTTTCAGAAGAAGAGTTGGAATAGATATGGTCCGTATGTGTAGGAAACACCGTGCTTTTGTTCTCAGCACACTAACGTTTCCTGCTGTCTTAGAGACTCTACAAAGCAATAGCGTGCTTCTTGTTCTAAAGCAGAGTGTGATCAATGGATGATTACACTGCTGTGTGTTTTACTTCAGAAATGGAGTTAAATCCCAGGCTCTGAGTCTTCCTACAAGCAAGACTTCAATTCCGGTAAGGGCAGTCACTTTTCTGCTCAAACAAACTACATCGTTCATGAAGCTCACACGTTTCCCATCTTAACTGACAAGCATTGGATGTTAGAGGGTCAGTGCTTTGTATCAGTTTTAGAAGCAGATTTGGACTACATATGGTCCTTATGTGTAGGAAACACCGTTCTTTTATTCTGGGCACACTCAGATTTCCTGCTGTATTAGAGACTCTAGAAAGCAAGAGTGTGCTTCTCGCTCTAAAGCAGAGTGTGATCCGTGGATGAGAACTATGCTGTGTGTTTCCCTTCAGAAATGGAGTTAAATCCCAGGCTCTGAGTCTTCCTACAAGCAAGACTTCGATTCAGGTTAGGGCAGTCACTTTTCAGCTCAAAGGAACTACATCGTTCACTGAACTCACGCGTTTCTCATCTTAACTGACAAGCATTGGATGTTAGAGGGTCAGTGCTTTGTATCAGTTTCAGAAGCAGAGTTGGACTACATATGATCCATATGTGTAGGAAACCCCGATCTTTTGTTCTGGGCACACTCACGTTTCCTGCTGTCTTAGAGACTCTAGAAAGCAAGAACGTGCTTCTCGCTATAACGCAGATTGTGATCAATAGATGAGACTATGCTGTGTGTTTCACTTCAGAAATGGAGTTAAATCCCATGCTCTGTGTCTCCCAACAAGCAAGACTTCGTTTCAGGTAAGTGTAGTCACTTTTCTGCTCAAAAGAACTACATCGTTCACGAAGCTCACAGGTTTCTCATCTTAACTGACAAGCATTGGATGTTGGAGGACCACTGCTTTGTATCAGTTTCAGAAGCAGAGTTGGAGTAGATATGTTCCGTATGTGTAGGAAACACCGTTCTTTTGTTCTCAGCACACTGACGTTTCCTGCTGTCTTAGAGACTTTAGAAAGCATGAGCGTGCTTCTCGCTCTAAAGCAGAGTGTGATCCATGGATGAAAATTATGCTGTGTGTTTCCCTTCAGAAAAGGAATTAAATCCCAGGCTCTATGTCTTCCAACATGCAAAAATTCATTTCAGCTATGGGCATTCACTTTTCAGCTCAAACGAAATACATCTTTCACGGAGCTCACACGTTTCTCATCTTAACAGACAAGCATTGGATGTTAGAGGACCAGTGCTTTGTATCAGTTTAAGAAGCAGAGTTGGACTAGATATGGTCTGTATGTGTAGGAAACACCGTTCTTTTGTTCTCAGCAAACTCACGTTTCCTGCTGTCTTAGAGACTCTAGAAAGCAAGAGCGTGCTTCTTGTTCTAAAGCAGGGTGTGATTAATGGATGAGACCACTGCTGTGTGTTTCACTTCAGAAATGGAGTTAAATCCCAGGCTCTGAGTCTTCCTACAAGCAAGACTTCGTTTCTGGTAAGGGCAGTCACTTTTCAGCTCAAATGAACTACATCGTTCACGAAGCTCACAAGTTTCTCATCTTAATTGACAAGCATTGGATGTTAGAGGACCAGTGCTTTGTATCAGTTTAAGAAGCAGATTTGGACTAGATATGGTCCATATGTGTAGGAAACACCGTTCTTTTGTTCTCAGCACACTCACGTTTCCTGCTGTCTTAGAGACTCTAGAAAGCAAGAGCGTGCTTCTCGTTCTAAAGCAGAGTGTGATCCATGGATGAAAACTATGCTGTGTGTTTCACTTCAGAAAAGGAGTTAAATCCCAGGCTCTGAGTCTCCCTACAAGCAAGACTTCGTTTCAGGTAAGGGCAGTCACTTTTCTGCTCAAACGAACTACATCTTTGACGAAGCTCACACATTTCTCATCTTAACTGACAAGCATTGGATGTTAGAGGACCAGTGCATTCTATCAGTTTCAGAAGAAATTTTGGACTACATATTGTCTGTATGTGTAGGAAACACCGTTCTTTTGTTCTGGGCACACTCAGATTTCCTGCTGTCTTAGAGACTCTAGAAAGCAAGAGTGTGCTTCGTGCTCTAAAGCAGAGTGTGATCCATCGATGAGAACTATGCTGTGTGTTTCCCTTCAGAAATGGACTTAAATCCCAGGCTCTGTGTCTTCCTACATGCAAGACTTCTTTTCAGGTAAGAGCAGTCACTTTTCAGTTCAAAGGAACTATATCGTTCACAAAGCTCACACGTTTCTCATCTTAACAGACAAGCATTGGATGTTAGAGGACCAGTGCTTTGTATCAGTTTAAGAAGCAGATTTGGACTAGATATGGTCTGTTTGTGTAGGAAACACTGTTCTTTTGTTCTCAGCACACTCACGTTTCCTGCTGTCTTAGAGACTCTAGAAAGCAAGAGCGTGCTCCTCGTTCTAAAGCAGAGTGTGATCCATGGATGAAAACTATGCTGTGTGTTTCACTTCAGAAAAGGAGTTAAATCCCAGGCTCTGAGTCTCCCTACAAGCAAGACTTCGTTTCAGATGAGGGCAGTCACTTTTCTGCTCAAATGAACTACATCGTTCACGAAGCTCACACGTTTCTCATCTTAACTCACAAGCATTGGATGTTAGAGGACCAGTCCTTTGTATCAGTTTCAGAAGAAGAGTTGGAATAGATATGGTCCGTATGTGTAGGAAACACCGTGCTTTTGTTCTCAGCACACTAACGTTTCCTGCTGTCTTAGAGACTCTACAAAGCAATAGCGTGCTTCTTGTTCTAAAGCAGAGTGTGATCAATGGATGATTACACTGCTGTGAGTTTTACTTCAGAAATGGAGTTAAAGCCCAGGCTCTGAGTCTTCCTACAAGCAAGACTTCAATTCCGGTAAGGGCAGTCACTTTTCTGCTCAAACAAACTACATCGTTCATGAAGCTCACACGTTTCCCATCTTAACTGACAAGCATTGGATGTTAGAGGGTCAGTGCTTTGTATCAGTTTTAGAAGCAGATTTGGACTACATATGGTCCTTATGTGTAGGAAACACCGTTCTTTTATTCTGGGAACACTCAGATTTCCTGCTGTATTAGAGAATCTAGAAAGCAAGAGTGTGCTTCTCGCTCTAAAGCAGAGTGTGATCCGTGGATGAGAACTATGCTGTGTGTTTCCCTTCAGAAATGGAGTTAAATCCCAGGCTCTGAGTCTTCCTACAAGCAAGACTTCGATTCGGGTTAGGGCAGTCACTTTTCAGCTCAAAGGAACTACATCGTTCACTGAACTCACGCGTTTCTCATCTTAACTGACAAGCATTGGATGTTAGAGGGTCAGTGCTTTGTATCAGTTTCAGAAGCAGAGTTGGACTACATATGATCCATATGTGTAGGAAACCCCGATCTTTTGTTCTGGGCACACTCACGTTTCCTGCTGTCTTAGAGACTCTAGAAAGCAAGAACGTGCTTCTCGCTATAACGCAGATTGTGATCAATAGATGAGACTATGCTGTGTGTTTCACTTCAGAAATGGAGTTAAATCCCATGCTCTGTGTCTCCCAACAAGCAAGACTTCGTTTCAGGTAAGTGTAGTCACTTTTCTGCTCAAAAGAACTACATCGTTCACGAAGCTCACAGGTTTCTCATCTTAACTGACAAGCATTGGATGTTGGAGGACCAGTGCTTTGTATCAGTTTCAGAAGCAGAGTTGGAGTAGATATGTTGCGTATGTGTAGGAAACACCGTTCTTTTGTTCTCAGCACACTCACGTTTCCTGCTGTCTTAGAGACTTTAGAAAGCATGAGCGTGCTTCTCGCTCTAAAGCAGAGTGTGATCCATGGATGAAAATTATGCTGTGTGTTTCCCTTCAGAAAAGGAATTAAATCCCAGGCTCTATGTCTTCCAACATGCAAAAATTCATTTCAGCTATGGGCATTCACTTTTCAGCTCAAACGAAATACATCTTTCACGGAGCTCACACGTTTCTCATCTTAACAGACAAGCATTGGATGTTAGAGGACCAGTGCTTTGTATCAGTTTAAGAAGCAGAGTTGGACTAGATATGGTCTGTATGTGTAGGAAACACCGTTCTTTTGTTCTCAGCAAACTCACGTTTCCTGCTGTCTTAGAGACTCTAGAAAGCAAGAGCGTGCTTCTTGTTCTAAAGCAGGGTGTGATTAATGGATGAGACCACTGCTGTGTGTTTCACTTCAGAAATGGAGTTAAATCCCAGGCTCTGAGTCTTCCTACAAGCAAGACTTCGTTTCTGGTAAGGGCAGTCACTTTTCAGCTCAAATGAACTACATCGTTCACAAAGCTCACACGTTTCTCATCTTAATTGACAAGCATTGGATGTTAGAGGACCAGTGCTTTGTATCAGTTTAAGAAGCAGATTTGGACTAGATATGGTCCGTATGTGTAGGAAACACCGTTCTTTTGTTCTCAGCACACTCACGTTTCCTGCTGTCTTAGAGACTTTAGAAAGCATGAGCGTGCTTCTCGCTCTAAAGCAGAGTGTGATCCATGGATGAAAACTATGCTGTGTGTTTCCCTTCAGAAAAGGAGTTAAATCCCAGGCTCTATGTCTTCCAACAAGCAAGACTTCGTTTCAGCTAAGGGCATTCACTTTTCAGCTCAAACGAAATACATCTTTCACGGAGCTCACACGTTTCTCATCTTAACAGACAAGCATTGGATGTTAGAGGACCAGTGCTTTGTATCAGTTTAAGAAGCAGAGTTGGACTAGAAATGGTCTGTATGTGTAGGAAACACCGTTCTTTTGTTCTCAGCAATCTCATGTTTCCTGCTGTCTTAGTACTCTAGAAAGCAAGAGCGTGCTTCTTGTTCTAAAGCAGGGTGTGATTAATGGATGAGACCACTGCTGTGTGTTTCACTTCAGAAATGGAGTTAAATCCCAGGCTCTGAGTCTTCCTACAAGCAAGACTTCGTTTCTGGTAAGGGCAGTCACTTTTCAGCTCAAATGAACTACATCGTTCACGAAGCTCACAAGTTTCTCATCTTAATTGACAAGCATTGGATGTTAGAGGACCAGTGCTTTGTATCAGTTTAAGAAGCAGATTTGGACTAGATATGGTCCGTATGTGTAGGAAACACCGTTCTTTTGTTCTCAGCACACTCACGTTTCCTGCTGTCTTAGAGACTCTAGAAAGCAATAGCGTGCTTCTCGTTCTAAAGCAGAGTGTGATCCATGGATGAAAACTATGCTGTGTGTTTCACTTCAGAAAAGGAGTTAAATCCCAGGCTCTGAGTCTCCCTACAAGCAAGACTTCGTTTCAGGTAAGGGCAGTCACTTTTCTGCTCAAACGAACTACATCTTTGACGAAGCTCACACATTTCTCATCTTAACTGAGTAGCATTGGATGTTAGAGGACCAGTGCATTGTATCAGTTTAGGAAGAAGATTTGGACTACATATATTCAGTATGTGTAGGAAACACCATTCTTTTGTTCTGGGCACACTCAGATTTCCTACTGTATTAGAGATTCTAGAAAGCAAGATGGTGCTTCTTGCTCTAAAGCAGAGTGTGATCCATGGATGAGAACTATGCTGTGTGTTTCCCTTCAGAAATGGAGTTAAATCCCAGGCTCTGTGTCTTCCTACAGGCAATACTTCGTTTCAGGTAAGCGCAGTCACTTTTCAGGTCAAACGAACTACATCGTTCACGAAGCTCACACGTTTCTCATCTTAACAGACAAGCATTGGATGTTAGAGGACCATTGCTTTGTATCAGTTTCAGAAGCAGAGTTGGATGAGATATGGTCCGTATGTGTAGGAACCACCGTTCTTTTGTTCTCAGCAAACTCTCTTTTCCTGCTGTCTTAGAGACTCTAGAAAGCAAAAGCATGCTTCTTTTTCTAAAGCAGAGTGTGTTAAATGGATGAGACAATGCTGTGTGTCACTTCAGAAATGGAATTAAATCCCATGCTCTGAGTCTCCCTACAAGCATGACTTCGTTTCTGGTAAGGGCAGTCACTTTTCAGCTCAAATGAACTACATCGTTCACGAAGCTCACAAGTTTCTCATCTTAATTGACAAGCATTGGATGTTAGAGGACCAGTGCTTTGTATCAGTTTAAGAAGCAGATTTGGACTAGATATGGTCCGTATGTGTAGGAAACACCGTTCTTTTGTTCTCAGCACACTCACGTTTCCTGCTGTCTTAGAGACTCTAGAAAGCAATAGCGTGCTTCTCGTTCTAAAGCAGAGTGTGATCCATGGATGAAAACTATGCTGTGTGTTTCACTTCAGAAAAGGAGTTAAATCCCAGGCTCTGAGTCTCCCTACAAGCAAGACTTCGTTTCAGGTAAGGGCAGTCACTTTTCTGCTCAAACGAACTACATCTTTGACGAAGCTCACACATTTCTCATCTTAACTGAGTAGCATTGGATGTTAGAGGACCAGTGCATTGTATCAGTTTAGGAAGAAGATTTGGACTACATATATTCAGTATGTGTAGGAAACACCATTCTTTTGTTCTGGGCACACTCAGATTTCCTACTGTATTAGAGATTCTAGAAAGCAAGATGGTGCTTCTTGCTCTAAAGCAGAGTGTGATCCATGGATGAGAACTATGCTGTGTGTTTCCCTTCAGAAATGGAGTTAAATCCCAGGCTCTGTGTCTTCCTACAGGCAATACTTCGTTTCAGGTAAGCGCAGTCACTTTTCAGGTCAAACGAACTACATCGTTCACGAAGCTCACACGTTTCTCATCTTAACAGACAAGCATTGGATGTTAGAGGACCATTGCTTTGTATCAGTTTCAGAAGCAGAGTTGGATGAGATATGGTCCGTATGTGTAGGAACCACCGTTCTTTTGTTCTCAGCAAACTCTCTTTTCCTGCTGTCTTAGAGACTCTAGAAAGCAAAAGCATGCTTCTTTTTCTAAAGCAGAGTGTGTTAAATGGATGAGACAATGCTGTGTGTCACTTCAGAAATGGAATTAAATCCCATGCTCTGAGTCTCCCTACAAGCATGACTTCGTTTCAGGTAAGGGCAGTCACTTTTCATCTCAAACGAAGTACATCGTTCACTGAGCTCACAGGTTTCTCATCTTAACTGACAAGCATTGGATGTTAGAGGACCAGTGCTTTGTATCAGTTTCAGAAGCAGAGTTGGACTATATAATGTCTGTATGTGTAGGAAACACCTTCTTTTTTTCTCAGCGCAATCACGTTTCCTGCTGTCTTAGAGACTCTAGAAAGCAATAGCGTGCTTCTTGTTCTAAACCAGAGCGTGATCAATGGATGATTACACTGCTGTGTGTTTTACTTCAGAAATGGAGTTAAATCCCAGGCTCTGAGTCTTCCTACAAGCAAGACTTCAATTCACGTAAGGGCAGTCAGTTTTCTTCTCGAAGGAACTTCATCGTTCACGAAGCTCACACGTTTCTCATCTTACCTGACAAGCATTGGATGTTATAGGGTCAGTGCTTTGTATCAGTTTCAGAAGCAGATTTGGACTACATATGGTCCATATGTGTAGGAAACACCGTTCTTTTGTTCTGAGCACACTCATATTTCCTGCTGTATTAGAGACTCTAGAAAGCTAGAGTGTGCTTCTCGCTCTAAAGCAGAGTGTGATCCATGGATGAGAACTATGCTGTGTGTTTCCCTTCAGAAATGGACTTAAATCCCAGGCTCTGTGTCTTACTACAAGCAAGACTTCGTTTCAGGTAAGGGCACTCACTTTTCTGCTCAAAGATCTACATCGTTCACGAAGCTCACACGTTTCTCATCTTAACTGACAAGCTTTGGATGTTAGAGGACCAGTGCTTTGTATCAGTTTCAGAAGCAGAGTTCGACTAGATATGGTCCGTATGTGTAGGAAACACCGTTCTTTTGTTCTCAGCAAACTCACGTTTCCTGCTGTCTTAGAGACTCTAGAAAGCAAGAGTGTGCTTCTCACTCTAAAGCAGAGTGTGATCCATGGTTGAGAACACTGCTGTGTGTTTCACTTCAGAAATGGAGTTAAATCCCAGGCTCTGTGTCTTCCTACAAGCAAGACTTCGTTTCAGGTAAGAGCAGTCACTTTTCTGCTCAAACGAACTACATCATTCACTGAGCTCACACGTTTCTCATATAACAGACAAGCATTGGATGTTAGAGGACCAGTGCTTTTTATCAGTTTCAGAAGCAGAGTTGGACTAGATATGGTCCGTAAGTGTAGGAAACATCGTTCATTTTTTCTCAGCACACTCATGTTTCCTGCTGTCTTAGAGACTCTAGAAAGCAAGAGCGTGCTTCTCGCTCTAAAGCAGACTGTGATCCATGGATGAGAACTATGCTGTGTGTTTGCCTTCAGAAATGGAGTTAAATCCCAGTCTCTGAGTCTTCCTACAAGCAAGACTTCGTTTCAGGAAAGGGCAGTCACTTTTCTGCTCAAACGAACTACATCATTCAATGAGCTCACACGTTTCTCATCTTAACTGACAAGCATTGGATGTTAGAGGGTCAGTGCTTTGTATCAGTTTCAGAAGTAGATTTGGACTAAATATGGTCCATGTGTGCAGGAAACACCGTTCTTTGGTCTGGGCACACTCAGATTTCCTGCTGTCTTAGAGACTCTAGAAAGCAAGAGCGTGCTTCTTGCTCTAAAGCAGAGTGTGATCCATGGATGAGAACTATGCTGTGTGTTTCCCTTCAGAAATGGAGTTAAATCCCAGGCTCTGTGTCTTCCTACAAGCAAGACTTCGTTTTGGGTCAGGGCAGTCACTTTTCAGCTCAAACGAACTACATCGTTCACTGAGCTCACACGTTTCTCATCTTAACACACAAGCATTGGGTGTTAGAGGACCAGTGGTTTGTATCAGTTTAAGAAGCAGAGTTGGACTAGATATGGTCCGTATGTGTAGGAAACACCGTTCTTTGTTCTCAGCACACTCAAGTTTCCTGCAGTCTTAGAGACTCTAGAAAGCAAGAGCGTGCTTCTTGTTCTAAAGCAGAGTGTGATCAATGGATGAGACAATGCTGTGTGTTTCACTTAAGAAATGGAGTTAAATCCCATGCTTTGAGTCTCCGTACAAGCAAGATTTCGTTTCAGGTAAGGGCAGTTAATTTCTGCTCAAAGAAACTACATCGTTCATGAAGCTCACACGTTTCTCATCTTAACTGAGTAGCATTGGATGTTAGAGGACCAGTGCATTGTATCAGTTTAGGAAGAAGATTTGGACTACATATATTCAGTATGTGTAGGAAACACCGTTCTTTTGTTCTCAGGAAACTCACGTTTCCTGCTGTCTTAGAGACTCTAGAAAGCAAGAGCATGCTTCTTGTGCTAAAGCAGAGTGTGATCAATGGATGATTACACTGCTGTGTGTTTCACTTCAGAAATGGAGTTAAATCGCAGGCTCTGAGTCATCCTACATGCAAGACTTCGTTTCAGGTAAGGGCAGTCAGTTTTCTGCTCAAAGGACCTACATCGTTCATGATGCTCAAACGTTTCTCATCTTAACTGACAAGCATTGGATGTTAGAGGACCAGTGCTTTGTGTCAGTTTCAGAAGAAGAGTTGGACTATATAATGTCCGTATGTGTAGGAAACAGCATTCTTTTATTCTCCGCACACTCATGTTTCCTGCTGTATTAGAGACTCTAGAAAGCAAGAGTGTGCTTCTCGCTCTAAAGCAGACTGTGATCCATGGATGAGAACTATGCTGTGTGTTTGCCTTCAGAAATGGAGTTAAATCCCAGTCTCTGAGTCTTCCTACAAGCAAGACTTCGTTTCAGGTAAGGGCAGTCACTTTTCTGCTCAAACGAACTACATCATTCAATGAGCTCACACGTTTCTCATCTTAACTGACAAGCATTGGATCTTAGAGGGTCAGTGCTTTGTATCAGTTTCAGAAGTAAATTTGGACTAAATATGGTCCATATGTGCTGGAAACACCGTTCTTTTGTTCTGGGCACACTCAGATTTCCTGCTGTCTTAGAGACTCTCGAAAGCAAGAGCGTCCTTCTTGCTCTAAAGCAGAGTGTGATCCATGGATGAGAAATATGCTGTGTGTTTCCCTTCAGAAATGGAGTTAAATCCCATGCTCTGTGTCTTCCTACAAGCAAGACTTCGTTTCGGGTCAGGGCAGTCACTTTTCAGCTCAAACGAACTACATCGTTCACTGAGCTCACACGTTTCTCATCTTAACACACAAGCATTGGATGTTAGAGGACCAGTGCTTTGTATCAGTTTAAGAAGCAGAGTTGGACTAGATATGGTCCGTATGTGTAGGAAACACCGTTCTTTGTTCTCAGCACACTCAGGTTTCCTGCAGTCTTAGAGACTCTAGAAAGCAAGAGCGTGCTTCTTGTTCTAAAGCAGAGTGTGATCAATGGATGAGACAATGCTGTGTGTTTCACTTAAGAAATGGAGTTAAATCCCATGCTCTGAGTCTCCGTACAAGCAACATTTCGTTTCAGGTAAGGGCAGTCACTTTTCAGCTCAAACGAACTACATCGTTCACGATGCTGACACGTTTCTCATCTTACCTAACAAGCATTGGATGTTAGAGGACCAGTGCTTTGTATCACTTTCAAAAGCAGAGTTGGACTAGATATGGTCCGTATGTGTAGGAAACACCGTTCTTTTGTTCTCAGCACACTCACGTTTCCTGCTTTCTTAGAGATTTTAGATAGCAAGATCGTGCTTCTTGTTGTAAAGCAGAGTGTGATCAATGGATGAGACAATGCTGTGTGTTTAACTTCAGACATGGAGTTAAATCCCACGCTCTGAATCTCCCTACAAGCAAGACTTCGTTTCAGGTAAGGGCAGTCACTTTTCTGCTCAAACGAACTACATCGTTCACTGAGCTCACACGTTTCTCATCTTAACAGACAAGCATTAGATTTTAGAGGACCAGTGCTTTGTATCAGTTTCAGAAGTAGAGTTGGACTATATAATGTCCGTATGTGTAGGAAACACCGTTCTTTTGTTCTGGGCACACTCAGATTTCTTGCTGTATTAGAGAGTCTAGAAAGTTAGAGTGTGCTTCTTGCTCTAAAGCAGAGTGTGATCCATGGATGAGAACTATGCTGTGTGTTTCCCTTCAGAAATGGACTTCAATCCCAGGTTCTGTGTCTTACTACAGGCAAGACTTCGTTTCAGGTAAGGGCAGTCACTTTTCAGTTCAAAGGAACTACATCATTCACAAAGCTCACACGTTTCTCATCTTAACTGACAAGCATTGGATGTTAGATGACCAGTGCTTTGTATCAGTTTCAGAAGCAGAGTTGTACTAGATATGGTCCGTATGTGTAGGAAACACCGTTCTTTTGTTCTCAGCACACTCACGTTTCCTGCTGTATTAGAGACTCTAGAAAGCAAGAGCTTGCTTCTCATTCTAAAGCAGAGTGTGATCAATGGATGAGACAATGCTGTGTGTTTCACTTCAGAAATGGAGTTAAATCCCATGCTCTGAGTCTCCCTACAAGCAAGACTTCGTTTCAGGTAAGGGCAGTCACTTTTCAGCTCAAACGAACTACATCGTTCACGAAGCTCACACGTTTCTCATCTTAACAGACAAGCATTAGATTTTAGAGGACCAGTGCTTTTTATCAGTTTCAGAAGCAGAGTTGGACTATATAATGTCCTTATGTGTAGGAAACACCGTACTTTTGTTCTCAGCACACTCACGTTTCCTGCTGTCTTAGAGAGTCTAGAAAGCAAGAGCGTGCTTCTTGCTCTAAAGCAGAGTGTGATCAATGGATGATTACACTGCTGTGTGTTTTACTTCAGAAATAGAGTTAAATCCCAGGCTCTGAGTCTTCCTACAAGCAAGACTTCGTTTCAGGTAAGGGCAGTCAGTTTTCTGCTCAAACGAACTACATCGTTCACGAAGCTCACACGTTTCTCATCTTAATTGACAAGCATTGGATGTTAGAGGACCACTGCTTTGTATCAGTTTCAGAAGAAGAGTTGGACTAGATATGGTCCGTATGAGTAGGAAACACCGTTCTTTTGTTCTCAGCACACTCACGTTTCCTGCTCTCTTAGAGACTCTAGAAAGCAAGAGTGTGCTTCTCACTCTAAAGCAGAGTGTGATCCATGGATGAGAACTATGCTGTGTTTTTCCCTTCAGAAATGGAGTTAAATCCCAGGCTCTGTATCTTCCTACAAGCAAGACTTCGTTTCTGGTAAGAGCAGTCACTTTTCTGCTCAAACGAACTACATCGTTCACTGAGCTCATAGGTTTCTCATCTTAACAGACAAGCATTGGATGTTAGAGGACCAGTGCTTTGTATCAGTTTCAGATGCATTGTTGGACTATATAATGTCCCTATGAGTAGGAAACACTGTTCTTTTGTTCTCAGCAAACTCACGTTTCCTGCTGTCTTAGAGACTCTAGAAAGCAAGAGCGTGCTTCTTGTTCTAAAGCAGAGTGTGATCAATGGATGATTACACTGCTGTGTGTTTTACTTCAGAAATGGAGATAAATCCCAGGCTCTGATCTTCCTACAAGCAAGACTTCAATTCAGGTAAGGGCAGTCACTTTTCTGCTCAAATGAACTACATCGTTCACAATGCTCACATGTTTCTCATCTTAACTGACAAGCATTGGATGTTAGATGGTCAGTACTTTGTATCAGTTTCAGAAGCAGATTTGGACTACATGTGATCCATATGTGTAGAAAACACCGTTCTTTTGTTCTGGGCACACTCAGATTTCCTGCTGTATTAGAGAATCTAGAAAGCAAGAGTGTGCTTCTTGCTCTAAAGCAGAGTGTGATCCATGGATGAGAACTATGCTGTGTATTTCCCTTCAGAAATTGACTTCAATCCCAGGCTCTGTGTCTTCCTACAAGCAAGACTTCTTTTTTGGTAAGGGCAGTCACTTTTCAGCTCAAACGAACTACATCTTTCACGAAGCTCACACGTTTCTCATCTTAACTGACAAGCATTGGATGTTAGAGTACCAGTGCATTCTATCTGTTTCAGATGAAGATTTGGACTACATATAGTCCGTATGTGTAGGAAACACCCTTCTTTTGTTCTGGGCACACTCAGATTTCCTGCTGTCTTAGAGACTCGAGAAAGCAAGAGTGTGCTTCTCGCTCTAAAGCAGAGTGTGATCCATGGATGAAAACTATGCTGTGTGTTTCCCTTCATAAATGTAGTTAAATCGCAGGCTCTATGTCTTCCTACAAGCAACACTTCGTTTCAGGTAAGGGCAGTCACTTTTCAGCTCAAATGAACTACATCTTTCACGGAGCTCACATGTTTCTCATCTAAACAGACAAGCATTGGATGTTAGAGGACCAGTGCTTTGTATCAGTTTCAGAAGCAGAGTTGGACTAGATATGGTCCTTATGTGTACGAAACACTGTTCTTTTGTTTTCAGCAAACTCACGTTTCTTGCTGTCTTAGAGACTCTAGAAAGCAAGAGCGTGCTTCTTGTTCTAAAGCAGGGTGTGATTAATGGATGAGACCACTGCTGTGTGTTTCACTTCAGAAATGGAGTTAAATCCCAGGCTCTGAGTCTTCCTACAAGCAAGACTTCGTTTCTGGTAAGGGCAGTCACTTTTCAGCTCAAATGAACTACATCGTTCACAAAGCTCACACGTTTCTCATCTTAATTGACAAGCATTGGATGTTAGAGGACCAGTGCTTTGTATCAGTTTAAGAAGCAGATTTGGACTAGATATGGTCCGTATGTGTAGGAAACACCGTTCTTTTGTTCTCAGCACACTCACGTTTCCTGCTGTCTTAGAGACTTTAGAAAGCATGAGCGTGCTTCTCGCTCTAAAGCAGAGTGTGATCCATGGATGAAAACTATGCTGTGTGTTTCCCTTCAGAAAAGGAGTTAAATCCCAGGCTCTATGTCTTCCAACAAGCAAGACTTCGTTTCAGCTAAGGGCATTCACTTTTCAGCTCAAACGAAATACATCTTTCACGGAGCTCACACGTTTCTCATCTTAACAGACAAGCATTGGATGTTAGAGGACCAGTGCTTTGTATCAGTTTAAGAAGCAGAGTTGGACTAGAAATGGTCTGTATGTGTAGGAAACACCGTTCTTTTGTTCTCAGCAATCTCATGTTTCCTGCTGTCTTAGTACTCTAGAAAGCAAGAGCGTGCTTCTTGTTCTAAAGCAGGGTGTGATTAATGGATGAGACCACTGCTGTGTGTTTCACTTCAGAAATGGAGTTAAATCCCAGGCTCTGAGTCTTCCTACAAGCAAGACTTCGTTTCTGGTAAGGGCAGTCACTTTTCAGCTCAAATGAACTACATCGTTTACGAAGCTCACAAGTTTCTCATCTTAATTGACAAGCATTGGATGTTAGAGGACCAGTGCTTTGTATCAGTTTAAGAAGCAGATTTGGACTAGATATGGTCCGTATGTGTAGGAAACACCGTTCTTTTGTTCTCAGCACACTCACGTTTCCTGCTGTCTTAGAGACTCTAGAAAGCAATAGCGTGCTTCTCGTTCTAAAGCAGAGTGTGATCCATGGATGAAAACTATGCTGTGTGTTTCACTTCAGAAAAGGAGTTAAATCCCAGGCTCTGAGTCTCCCTACAAGCAAGACTTCGTTTCAGGTAAGGGCAGTCACTTTTCTGCTCAAACGAACTACATCTTTGACGAAGCTCACACATTTCTCATCTTAACTGAGTAGCATTGGATGTTAGAGGACCAGTGCATTGTATCAGTTTAGGAAGAAGATTTGGACTACATATATTCAGTATGTGTAGGAAACACCATTCTTTTGTTCTGGGCACACTCAGATTTCCTACTGTATTAGAGATTCTAGAAAGCAAGATGGTGCTTCTTGCTCTAAAGCAGAGTGTGATCCATGGATGAGAACTATGCTGTGTGTTTCCCTTCAGAAATGGAGTTAAATCCCAGGCTCTGTGTCTTCCTACAGGCAATACTTCGTTTCAGGTAAGCGCAGTCACTTTTCAGGTCAAACGAACTACATCGTTCACGAAGCTCACACGTTTCTCATCTTAACAGACAAGCATTGGATGTTAGAGGACCAGTGCTTTGTATCAGTTTCAGAAGCAGAGTTGGATGAGATATGGTCCGTATGTGTAGGAACCACCGTTCTTTTGTTCTCAGCAAACTCTCTTTTCCTGCTGTCTTAGAGACTCTAGAAAGCAAAAGCATGCTTCTTGTTCTAAAGCAGAGTGTGTTAAATGGATGAGACAATGCTGTGTGTCACTTCAGAAATGGAATTAAATCCCATGCTCTGAGTCTCCCTACAAGCATGACTTCGTTTCAGGTAAGGGCAGTCACTTTTCATCTCAAACGAAGTACATCGTTCACTGAGCTCACACGTTTCTCATCTTAACTGACAAGCATTGGATGTTAGAGGACCAGTGCTTTGTATCAGTTTCAGAAGCAGAGTTGGACTATATAATGTCTGTATGTGTAGGAAACACCTTCTTTTTTTCTCAGCGCAATCACGTTTCCTGCTGTCTTAGAGACTCTAGAAAGCAATAGCGTGCTTCTTGTTCTAAACCAGAGCGTGATCAATGGATGATTACACTGCTGTGTGTTTTACTTCAGAAATGGAGTTAAATCCCAGGCTCTGAGTCTTCCTACAAGCAAGACTTCAATTCACGTAAGGGCAGTCAGTTTTCTTCTCGAAGGAACTTCATCGTTCACGAAGCTCACACGTTTCTCATCTTACCTGACAAGCATTGGATGTTATAGGGTCAGTGCTTTGTATCAGTTTCAGAAGCAGATTTGGACTACATATGGTCCATATGTGTAGGAAACACCGTTCTTTTGTTCTGAGCACACTCATATTTCCTGCTGTATTAGAGACTCTAGAAAGCTAGATTGTGCTTCTCGCTCTAAAGCAGAGTGTGATCCATGGATGAGAACTATGCTGTGTGTTTCCCTTCAGAAATGGACTTAAATCCCAGGCTCTGTGTCTTACTACAAGCAAGACTTCGTTTCAGGTAAGGGCACTCACTTTTCTGCTCAAAGATCTACATCGTTCACGAAGCTCACACGTTTCTCATCTTAACTGACAAGCTTTGGATGTTAGAGGACCAGTGCTTTGTATCAGTTTCAGAAGCAGAGCTGGACTAGATATGGTCCGTATGTGTAGGAAACACCGTTCTTTTGTTCTCAGCAAACTCACGTTTCCTGCTGTCTTAGAGACTCTAGAAAGCAAGAGTGTGCTTCTCACTCTAAAGCAGAGTGTGATCCATGGTTGAGAACACTGCTGTGTGTTTCACTTCAGAAATGGAGTTAAATCCCAGGCTCTGTGTCTTCCTACAAGCAAGACTTCGTTTCAGGTAAGAGCAGTCACTTTTCTGCTCAAACGAACTACATCATTCACTGAGCTCACACGTTTCTCATATAACAGACAAGCATTGGATGTTAGAGGACCAGTGCTTTTTATCAGTTTCAGAAGCAGAGTTGGACTAGATATGGTCCGTAAGTGTAGGAAACATCGTTCATTTTTTCTCAGCACACTCATGTTTCCTGCTGTCTTAGAGACTCTAGAAAGCAAGAGCGTGCTTCTCGCTCTAAAGCAGACTGTGATCCATGGATGAGAACTATGCTGTGTGTTTGCCTTCAGAAATGGAGTTAAATCCCAGTCTCTGAGTCTTCCTACAAGCAAGACTTCGTTTCAGGAAAGGGCAGTCACTTTTCTGCTCAAACGAACTACATCATTCAATGAGCTCACACGTTTCTCATCTTAACTGACAAGCATTGGATGTTAGAGGGTCAGTGCTTTGTATCAGTTTCAGAAGTAGATTTGGACTAAATATGGTCCATGTGTGCAGGAAACACCGTTCTTTGGTCTGGGCACACTCAGATTTCCTGCTGTCTTAGAGACTCTAGAAAGCAAGAGCGTGCTTCTTGCTCTAAAGCAGAGTGTGATCCATGGATGAGAACTATGCTGTGTGTTTCCCTTCAGAAATGGAGTTAAATCCCAGGCTCTGTGTCTTCCTACAAGCAAGACTTCGTTTCGGGTCAGGGCAGTCACTTTTCAGCTCAAACGAACTACATCGTTCACTGAGCTCACACGTTTCTCATCTTAACACACAAGCATTGGGTGTTAGAGGACCAGTGGTTTGTATCAGTTTAAGAAGCAGAGTTGGACTAGATATGGTCCGTATGTGTAGGAAACACCGTTCTTTGTTCTCAGCACACTCAAGTTTCCTGCAGTCTTAGAGACTCTAGAAAGCAAGAGCGTGCTTCTTGTTCTAAAGCAGAGTGTGATCAATGGATGAGACAATGCTGTGTGTTTCACTTAAGAAATGGAGTTAAATCCCATGCTTTGAGTCTCCGTACAAGCAAGATTTCGTTTCAGGTAAGGGCAGTTAATTTCTGCTCAAAGAAACTACATCGTTCACGAAGCTCACACGTTTCTCATCTTAACTGAGTAGCATTGGATGTTAGAGGACCAGTGCATTGTATCAGTTTAGGAAGAAGATTTGGACTACATATATTCAGTATGTGTAGGAAACACCGTTCTTTTGTTCTCAGGAAACTCACGTTTCCTGCTGTCTTAGAGACTCTAGAAAGCAAGAGCATGCTTCTTGTGCTAAAGCAGAGTGTGATCAATGGATGATTACACTGCTGTGTGTTTCACTTCAGAAATGGAGTTAAATCGCAGGCTCTGAGTCATCCTACATGCAAGACTTCGTTTCAGGTAAGGGCAGTCAGTTTTCTGCTCAAAGGACCTACATCGTTCATGATGCTCAAACGTTTCTCATCTTAACTGACAAGCATTGGATGTTAGAGGACCAGTGCTTTGTGTCAGTTTCAGAAGAAGAGTTGGACTATATAATGTCCGTATGTGTAGGAAACAGCATTCTTTTATTCTCCGCACACTCATGTTTCCTGCTGTATTAGAGACTCTAGAAAGCAAGAGTGTGCTTCTCGCTCTAAAGCAGACTGTGATCCATGGATGAGAACTATGCTGTGTGTTTGCCTTCAGAAATGGGGTTAAATCCCAGTCTCTGAGTCTTCCTACAAGCAAGACTTCGTTTCAGGTAAGGGCAGTCACTTTTCTGCTCAAACGAACTACATCATTCAATGAGCTCACACGTTTCTCATCTTAACTGACAAGCATTGGATCTTAGAGGGTCAGTGCTTTGTATCAGTTTCAGAAGTAGATTTGGACTAAATATGGTCCATATGTGCTGGAAACACCGTTCTTTTGTTCTGGGCACACTCAGATTTCCTGCTGTCTTAGAGACTCTCGAAAGCAAGAGCGTGCTTCTTGCTCTAAAGCAGAGTGTGATCCATGGATGAGAACTATGCTGTGTGTTTCCCTTCAGAAATGGAGTTAAATCCCATGCTCTGTGTCTTCCTACAAGCAAGACTTCGTTTCGGGTCAGGGCAGTCACTTTTCAGCTCAAACGAACTACATCGTTCACTGAGCTCACACGTTTCTCATCTTAACACACAAGCATTGGATGTTAGAGGACCAGTGCTTTGTATCAGTTTAAGAAGCAGAGTTGGACTAGATATGGTCCGTATGTGTAGGAAACACCGTTCTTTGTTCTCAGCACACTCAGGTTTCCTGCAGTCTTAGAGACTCTAGAAAGCAAGAGCGTGCTTCTTGTTCTAAAGCAGAGTGTGATCAATGGATGAGACAATGCTGTGTGTTTCACTTAAGAAATGGAGTTAAATCCCATGCTCTGAGTCTCCGTACAAGCAACATTTCGTTTCAGGTAAGGGCAGTCACTTTTCAGCTCAAACGAACTACATCGTTCACGATGCTGACACGTTTCTCATCTTACCTAACAAGCATTGGATGTTAGAGGACCAGTGCTTTGTATCACTTTCAAAAGCAGAGTTGGACTAGATATGGTCCGTATGTGTAGGAAACACCGTTCTTTTGTTCTCAGCACACTCACGTTTCCTGCTTTCTTAGAGATTTTAGATAGCAAGATCGTGCTTCTTGTTCTAAAGCAGAGTGTGATCAATGGATGAGACAATGCTGTGTGTTTAACTTCAGACATGGAGTTAAATCCCACGCTCTGAATCTCCCTACAAGCAAGACTTCGTTTCAGGTAAGGGCAGTCACTTTTCTGCTCAAACGAACTACATCGTTCACTGAGCTCACACGTTTCTCATCTTAACAGACAAGCATTAGATTTTAGAGGACCAGTGCTTTGTATCAGTTTCAGAAGTAGAGTTGGACTATATAATGTCCGTATGTGTAGGAAACACCGTTCTTTTGTTCTGGGCACACTCAGATTTCTTGCTGTATTAGAGACTCTAGAAAGTTAGAGTGTGCTTCTTGCTCTAAAGCAGAGTGTGATCCATGGATGAGAACTATGCTGTGTGTTTCCCTTCAGAAATGGACTTCAATCCCAGGTTCTGTGTCTTACTACAGGCAAGACTTCGTTTCAGGTAAGGGCAGTCACTTTTCAGTTCAAAGGAACTACATCATTCACAAAGCTCACACGTTTCTCATCTTAACTGACAAGCATTGGATGTTAGATGACCAGTGCTTTGTATCAGTTTCAGAAGCAGAGTTGTACTAGATATGGTCCGTATGTGTAGGAAACACCGTTCTTTTGTTCTCAGCACACTCACGTTTCCTGCTGTATTAGAGACTCTAGAAAGCAAGAGCTTGCTTCTCATTCTAAAGCAGAGTGTGATCAATGGATGAGACAATGCTGTGTGTTTCACTTCAGAAATGGAGTTAAATCCCAGTCTCTGAGTCTCCCTACAAGCAAGACTTCGTTTCAGGTAAGGGCAGTCACTTTTCAGCTCAAACGAACTACATCGTTCACGAAGCTCACACGTTTCTCATCTTAACAGACAAGCATTAGATTTTAGAGGACCAGTGCTTTTTATCAGTTTCAGAAGCAGAGTTGGACTATATAATGTCCTTATGTGTAGGAAACACCGTACTTTTGTTCTCAGCACACTCACGTTTCCTGCTGTCTTAGAGAGTCTAGAAAGCAAGAGCGTGCTTCTTGCTCTAAAGCAGAGTGTGATCAATGGATGATTACACTGCTGTGTGTTTTACTTCAGAAATAGAGTTAAATCCCAGGCTCTGAGTCTTCCTACAAGCAAGACTTCGTTTCAGGTAAGGGCAGTCAGTTTTCTGCTCAAACGAACTACATCGTTCACTGAGCTCATAGGTTTCTCATCTTAACAGACAAGCATTGGATGTTAGAGGACCAGTGCTTTGTATCAGTTTCAGATGCATTGTTGGACTATATAATGTCCCTATGAGTAGGAAACACTGTTCTTTTGTTCTCAGCAAACTCACGTTTCCTGCTGTCTTAGAGACTCTAGAAAGCAAGAGCGTGCTTCTTGTTCTAAAGCAGAGTGTGATCAATGGATGATTACACTGCTGTGTGTTTTACTTCAGAAATGGAGATAAATCCCAGGCTCTGATCTTCCTACAAGCAAGACTTCAATTCAGGTAAGGGCAGTCACTTTTCTGCTCAAATGAACTACATCGTTCACAATGCTCACATGTTTCTCATCTTAACTGACAAGCATTGGATGTTAGATGGTCAGTACTTTGTATCAGTTTCAGAAGCAGATTTGGACTACATGTGATCCATATGTGTAGAAAACACCGTTCTTTTGTTCTGGGCACACTCAGATTTCCTGCTGTATTAGAGAATCTAGAAAGCAAGAGTGTGCTTCTTGCTCTAAAGCAGAGTGTGATCCATGGATGAGAACTATGCTTTGTATTTCCCTTCAGAAATTGACTTCAATCCCAGGCTCTGTGTCTTCCTACAAGCAAGACTTCTTTTTTGGTAAGGGCAGTCACTTTTCAGCTCAAACGAACTACATCTTTCACGAAGCTCACACGTTTCTCATCTTAACTGACAAGCATTGGATGTTAGAGTACCAGTGCATTCTATCTGTTTCAGATGAAGATTTGGACTACATATAGTCCGTATGTGTAGGAAACACCCTTCTTTTGTTCTGGGCACACTCAGATTTCCTGCTGTCTTAGAGACTCGAGAAAGCAAGAGTGTGCTTCTCGCTCTAAAGCAGAGTGTGATCCATGGATGAGAACTATGCTGTGTATTTCCCTTCAGAAATTGACTTCAATCCCAGGCTCTGTGTCTTCCTACAAGCAAGACTTCTTTTTTGGTAAGGGCAGTCACTTTTCAGCTCAAACGAACTACATCTTTCACGAAGCTCACACGTTTCTCATCTTAACTGACAAGCATTGGATGTTAGAGTACCAGTGCATTCTATCTGTTTCAGATGAAGATTTGGACTACATATAGTCCGTATGTGTAGGAAACACCCTTCTTTTGTTCTGGGCACACTCAGATTTCCTGCTGTCTTAGAGACTCGAGAAAGCAAGAGTGTGCTTCTCGCTCTAAAGCAGAGTGTGATCCATGGATGAAAACTATGCTGTGTGTTTCCCTTCATAAATGTAGTTAAATCGCAGGCTCTATGTCTTCCTACAAGCAACACTTCGTTTCAGGTAAGGGCAGTCACTTTTCAGCTCAAATGAACTACATCTTTCACGGAGCTCACATGTTTCTCATCTAAACAGACAAGCATTGGATGTTAGAGGACCAGTGCTTTGTATCAGTTTCAGAAGCAGAGTTGGACTAGATATGGTCCTTATGTGTAGGAAACACTGTTCTTTTGTTTTCAGCAAACTCACGTTTCTTGCTGTCTTAGAGACTCTAGGAAGCAAGAGTATGCTTCTTGTTCTAACGCAGAGTGTGATCAATGGATGAGAACCCTGCTGTGTGTTTCACTTTAGAAATGGAGTTAAATCCCAGGCTCTGTGTCTTCCTACAAGCAAGACTTCGTTTCAGGTAATGGCAGTCAGTTTTCTGCTCAAACGAACTACATTGTTCACGAAGCTCACACGTTTCTCATCTTAACTGACAACCATTGGATGTTAGAGGGTCAGTGCTTTGTATCAGTTTCAGAAGCAGATTTGGACTACATATTGTCCATATGTGTAGGAAACACCGATCTTTTGTTCTGGGCACACTCACGTTTCCTGCTGCCTTAGAGATTCTAGAAAGCAAGAGCGTGCTTCTCGCTATAAAACAGAGTGTGATCCATGGATGAGACTATGCTCTGTGTTTCACTTCAGAAATGGAGTTAAATCCCATGCTCTGTGTCTCCCTACAAGCAAGACTTCGTTTCAGGTAAGGGCAGTCACTTTTCAGCTCAAACGAACTACATCTTTCACGGAGCTCACATGTTTCTCATCTAAACAGACAAGCATTGGATGTTAGAGGACCAGTGCTTTGTATCAGTTTCAGAAGCAGAGTTGGACTAGATATGGTCCTTATGTGTAGGAAACACTGTTCTTTTGTTTTCAGCAAACTCACGTTTCTTGCTGTCTTAGAGACTCTAGGAAGCAAGAGTATGCTTCTTGTTCTAACGCAGAGTGTGATCAATGGATGAGAACCCTGCTGTGTGTTTCACTTCAGAAATGGAGTTAAATCCCAGGCTCTGAGTCTTCCTACAAGCAAGACTTCGTTTCAGGTAATGGCAGTCAGTTTTCTGCTCAAACGAACTACATTGTTCACGAAGCTCACACGTTTCTCATCTTAACTGACAAGCATTGGATGTTAGAGGGTCAGTGCTTTGTATCAGTTTCAGAAGCAGATTTGGACTACATATTGTCCATATGTGTAGGAAACACCGATCTTTTGTTCTGGGCACACTCACGTTTCCTGCTGCCTTAGAGATTCTAGAAAGCAAGAGCGTGCTTCTCGCTATAAAACAGAGTGTGATCCATGGATGAGACTATGCTCTGTGTTTCACTTCAGAAATGGAGTTAAATCCCATGCTCTGTGTCTCCCTACAAGCAAGACTTCGTTTCAGGTAAGGGCAGTCACTTTTCTGCTCAAAGGAACAACATTGTTCACGAAGCTCACACTTTTCTCATCTTAACTGACAAGCATTGGATGTTAGAGGACCAGTGCTTTGTATCTGTTTCAGAAGCAGAGTTGGACTAGATATGGTCCATATGTGTAGGAAACACCGTTCTTTTGTTCTCAGCACACTCACGTTTCCTGATGTCTTTGAGAGTCTAAAGCAAGAGCGTGCTTCTTGTTATAAAGCTGAGTGTGATCAATGGATGATTACACTGCTGTGTGTTTTACTTCAGAAATGGGTTAAATCCCAGGCTCTGTGTCTTCCTACAGGCAAGACTTCGTTTAAGGTAAGGGCAGTCACTTTTCAGCTCAAACGAACTAAATCGTTCCCGAAGCTCACACGTTTCTCATCTTAACAGACAAGCATTAGATTTTAGAGGACCAGTGCTTTTTATCAGTTTCAGAAGAAGAGTTGGACTATATAATGTCCGTATGTGTAGGAAACACCGTTCTTTTCTTCTCAGCACACTCACGATTCCTGCTGTCTTAGAGAGTCTAGAAAGCAAGAGCGTGCTTCCTGTTCTAAAGCAGAGTGTGATCAATGGATAATAACACTGCTGTGTTTTACTTCAGAAATGGAGTTAAATCCCAGGCTGTGAGTCTTCCTACAAGCAAGACTTCAATTCAGGTAAGGGCAGTCACTTTTCTGCTCAAATGAACTACATCGTTCATGAAGCTCACACGTTTCTCATCTTAACTGTCAAGCATTGGATGTTAGACGACCAGTGCTTTGTATCAGTTTCAGAAGCAGAGTTGGACTAGATATGGTCCCTATGTGTAGGAAACACCGTTCTTTTGTTCTCAGCACACTCACGTTTCCTGCTGTATTAGAGACTCTAGAAAGCAAGAGCTTGCTTCTTGTTCTAAAGCAGAGTGTGATCAATGGATGAGACAATGCTGTGTGTTTCACTTCAGAAATGGAGTTAAATCCTATGCTCTGAGTCTCCCTACAAGCAAGACTTCGTTTCAGGTAAGGGCAGTCACTTTTCAGCTCAAACTAACTACATCGTTCACAAAGCTCACACGTTTCTCATCTTAACAGACAAGCATTAGATTTTAGAGGACCAGTGCTTTTTATCAGTTTCAGAAGCAGAGTTGGACTATATAATGTCCGTATGTGTAGGAAACACCGTTCTTTTTTTCTCAGCACACTCACGTTTCCTGCTGCTTAGAGATTTTAGATAGCAAGATCGTGCTTCTTCTTCTAAAGCAGAGTGTGATCAATGGATGAGACAATGCTGTGTGTTTCACTTCAGACATGGAGTTAAATCCCATGCTCTGAATCTCCCTACAAGCAAGACTTCGTTTCAGGTAAGGGCAGTCACTTTTCTGCTCAAAGGAACTACATCGTTCATGAAGCTCACACGTTTCTCATCTTAACTGACAAGCATTGGATGTTAGAGGACCAGTGCATTGTATCAGTTTCAGAAGAAGATTTGGACTACATATACTCCGTAAGTGTAGGAAACACCGTTCTTTTGTTCTGGGCACACTCAGATTTCCTGCTGTATTAGAGAATCTAGAAAGCAAGAGCGTGGTTCTTGCTCTAAAGCAGAGTGTGATCCATGGATGAAAACTATGCTGTGTGTTTCCCTTCAGAAATGGAGTTAAATCCCAGTCTCTGTGTCTTCCTACAGGCAAGACCTCATTTCAGGTAAGGGCAGTCACTTTTCAGCTCAAACGAACTACATCTTTCACAAAGCTCACACGTTTCTCATCTTAACAGACAAGCATTAGATTTTAGAGGACCAGTGCTTTTTATCAGTTTCAGAAGCAGAGTTGGACTATATAATGTCCGTATGTGTAGGAAACACCATTCTTTTCTTCTCAGCACACTCACGATTCCTGGTGTCTTAGAGAGTCTAGAAAGCAAGAGCGTGCTTCTTGTTCTAAAGCAGAGTGTGATCAATGTATGATAACACTGCTGTGTGTTTTACTTCAGAAGTGGAGTTAAATCCCAGGCTGTGAGTCTTCCTACAAGCAAGACTTCAATTCAGGTAAGGGCAGTCACTTTTCTGCTCAAATGAACTACATCATTCATGAAGCTCACACGTTTCTCATCTTAACTGACAAGCATCGGATGTTAGAGAACCAGTGCTTTGTATCAGTTTAAGAAGCAGATTTGGACTACATATGGTCCATATGTGTAGGAAACACCGTTCTTTTGTTCTGGGCACACTCAGATTTCTTGCTGTATTAGAGACTCTAGAAAGTTAGAGTGTGCTTCTTGCTCTAAAGCAGAGTGTGATCCATGGATGAGAAATATGCTGTGTGTTTCCCTTCAGAAATGGACTTCAATCCCAGGTTCTGTGTCTTACTACAGGCAAGACTTCGTTTCAGGTAAGGGCAGTCACTTTTCAGTTCAAAGGAACTACATCATTCACAAAGCTCACACGTTTCTCATCTTAACTGACAAGCATTGGATTTTAGAGAACCAGTGCTTTGTATCACTTTCAGAAGCAGAGTTGGACTAGATATGGTCCGTATGTGTAGGAAACAACGTTCTTTTGTTCTCAGCACACTCACGTTTCCTACTGTCTTAGAGACTTTAGAAAGCAAGAGCGTGCTTCTCGCTCTAAAGCAGAGTGTGATCCATGGATGAGAACTATGCTGTGCGTTTCCCTTCAGAAATGGAGTTAAATGCCAGGCTCTATGTCTACCTACAAGCAAGACTTCGTTTCAGGTAAGGGCAGTCACTTTTTTGCTCAAACGAACTACATCGTTCACGAAGCTCACACGTTTCTCATATTAACTGACAAGCATTGGATGTTAGATGACCAGTGCTTTGTATCAGTTTCAGAAGCAGAGTTGTACTAGATATGGTCCGTATGTGTAGGAAACACCGTTCTTTTGTTCTCAGCACACTCACGTTTCCTGCTGTATTAGAGACTCTAGAAAGCAAGAGCTTGCTTCTCATTCTAAAGCAGAGTGTGATCAATGGATGAGACAATGCTGTGTGTTTCACTTCAGAAATGGAGTTAAATCCCATGCTCTGAGTCTCCCTACAAGCAAGACTTCATTTGAGGTAAGGGCAGTCACTTTTCAGCTCAAACGAACTACATCGTTCACGAAGCTCACACGTTTCTCATCTTAACAGACCAGCATTAGATTTTAGAGGACCAGTGCTTTTTATCAGTTTCAGAAGCAGAGTTGGACTATATAATGTCCTTATGTGTAGGAAACACCGTACTTTTGTTCTCAGCACACTCACGTTTCCTGCTGTCTTAGAGAGTCTAGAAAGCAAGAGCGTGCTTCTTGCTCTAAAGCAGAGTGTGGTCAATGGATGAGACAATGCTGTGTGTTTCACTTCAGACATGGAGTTAAATCCCATGCTCTGAATCTCCCTACAAGCAAGACTTCGTTTCAGGTAAGGGCAGTCACTTTTCTGCTCAAAGGAACTACATCGTTCATGAAGCTCACACGTTTCTCATCTTAACTGACAAGCATTGGATGTTAGAGGACCAGTGCATTGTATCAGTTTCAGAAGAATATTTGGACTACATATACTCCGTAAGTGTAGGAAACACCGTTCTTTTGTTCTGGGCACACTCAGATTTCCTGCTGTATTAGAGAATCTAGAAAGCAAGAGCGTGGTTCTTGCTCTAAAGCAGAGTGTGATCCATGGATGAAAACTATGCTGTGTGTTTCCCTTCAGAAATGGAGTTAAATCCCAGTCTCTGTGTCTTCCTACAGGCAAGACCTCATTTCAGGTAAGGGCAGTCACTTTTCAGCTCAAACGAACTACATCTTTCACAAAGCTCACACGTTTCTCATCTTAACAGACAAGCATTAGATTTTAGAGGACCAGTGCTTTTTATCAGTTTCAGAAGCAGAGTTGGACTATATAATGTCCGTATGTGTAGGAAACACCATTCTTTTCTTCTCAGCACACTCACGATTCCTGGTGTCTTAGAGAGTCTAGAAAGCAAGAGCGTGCTTCTTGTTCTAAAGCAGAGTGTGATCAATGTATGATAACACTGCTGTGTGTTTTACTTCAGAAGTGGAGTTAAATCCCAGGCTGTGAGTCTTCCTACAAGCAAGACTTCAATTCAGGTAAGGGCAGTCACTTTTCTGCTCAAATGAACTACATCATTCATGAAGCTCACACGTTTCTCATCTTAACTGAAAAGCATCGGATGTTAGAGAACCAGTGCTTTGTATCAGTTTAAGAAGCAGATTTGGACTACATATGGTCCATATGTGTAGGAAACACCGTTCTTTTGTTCTGGGCACACTCAGATTTCTTGCTGTATTAGAGACTCTAGAAAGTTAGAGTGTGCTTCTTGCTCTAAAGCAGAGTGTGATCCATGGATGAGAACTATGCTGTGTGTTTCCCTTCAGAAATGGACTTCAATCCCAGGTTCTGTGTCTTACTACAGGCAAGACTTCGTTTCAGGTAAGGGCAGTCACTTTTCAGTTCAAAGGAACTACATCATTCACAAAGCTCACACGTTTCTCATCTTAACTGACAAGCATTGGATGTTAGATGACCAGTGCTTTGTATCAGTTTCAGAAGCAGAGTTGTACTAGATATGGTCCGTATGTGTAGGAAACACCGTTCTTTTGTTCTCAGCACACTCACGTTTCCTGCTGTATTAGAGACTCTAGAAAGCAAGAGCTTGCTTCTCATTCTAAAGCAGAGTGTGATCAATGGATGAGACAATGCTGTGTGTTTCACTTCAGAAATGGAGTTAAATCCCATGCTCTGAGTCTCCCTACAAGCAAGACTTCGTTTCAGGTAAGGGCAGTCACTTTTCAGCTCAAACGAACTACATCGTTCACGAAGCTCACACGTTTCTCATCTTAACAGACAAGCATTAGATTTTAGAGGACCAGTGCTTTTTATCAGTTTCAGAAGCAGAGTTGGACTATATAATGTCCTTATGTGTAGGAAACACCGTACTTTTGTTCTCAGCACACTCACGTTTCCTGCTGTCTTAGAGAGTCTAGAAAGCAAGAGCGTGCTTCTTGCTCTAAAGCAGAGTGTGATCAATGGATGATTACACTGCTGTGTGTTTTACTTCAGAAATAGAGTTAAATCCCAGGCTCTGAGTCTTCCTACAAGCAAGACTTCGTTTCAGGTAAGGGCAGTCAGTTTTCTGCTCAAACGAACTACATCGTTCACGAAGCTCACACGTTTCTCATCTTAATTGACAAGCATTGGATGTTAGAGGACCAGTGCTTTGTATCAGTTTCAGAAGAAGAGTTGGACTAGATATGGTCCGTATGAGTAGGAAACACCGTTCTTTTGTTCTCAGCACACTCACGTTTCCTGCTCTCTTAGAGACTCTAGAAAGCAAGAGTGTGCTTCTCACTCTAAAGCAGAGTGTGATCCATGGATGAGAACTATGCTGTGTTTTTCCCTTCAGAAATGGAGTTAAATCCCAGGCTCTGTATCTTCCTACAAGCAAGACTTCGTTTCTGGTAAGAGCAGTCACTTTTCTGCTCAAACGAACTACATTGTTCACTGAGCTCATAGGTTTCTCATCATAACAGACAAGCATTGGATGTTAGAGGACCAGTGCTTTGTATCAGTTTCAGATGCATTGTTGGACTATATAATGTCCCTATGTGTAGGAAACACCGTTCATTTGTTCTCAGCAAACTCACGTTTCCTGCTGTATTAGAGACTCTAGAAAGCAAGAGCGTGCTTCTTGTTCTAAAGCAGAGTGTGATCCATGGATGATTACACTGCTGTGTGTTTTACTTCAGAAATGGAGATAAATCCCAGGCTCTGATCTTCCTACAAGCAAGACTTCAATTCAGGTAAGGGCAGTCACTTTTCTGCTCAAACGAACTACATCGTTCACGATGCTCACATGTTTCTCATCTTAACTGACAAGCATTGGATGTTAGATGGTCAGTACTTTGTATCAGTTTCAGAAGCAGATTTGGACTCCATGTGATCCATATGTGTAGAAAACACCGTTCTTTTGTTCTGGGCACACTCAGATTTCCTGCTGTATTAGAGAATCTAGAAAGCAAGAGTGTGCTTCTTGCTCTAAAGCAGAGTGTGATCCATGGATGAGAACTATGCTTTGTATTTCCCTTCAGAAATTGACTTCAATCCCAGGCTCTGTGTCTTCCTACAAGCAAGACTTCTTTTTTGGTAAGGGCAGTCACTTTTCAGCTCAAACGAACTACATCTTTCACGAAGCTCACACGTTTCTCATCTTAACTGACAAGCATTGGATGTTAGAGTACCAGTGCATTCTATCTGTTTCAGATGAAGATTTGGACTACATATAGTCCGTATGTGTAGGAAACACCCTTCTTTTGTTCTGGGCATACTCAGATTTCCTGCTGTCTTAGAGACTCTAGAAAGCAAGAGTGTGCTTCTCGCTCTAAAGCAGAGTGTGATCCATGGATGAAAACTATGCTGTGTGTTTCCCTTCATAAATGTAGTTAAATCGCAGCCTCTATGTCTTCCTACAAGCAAGACTTCGTTTCAGGTAAGGGCAGTCACTTTTCAGCTCAAACGAACTACATCTTTCACGGAGCTCACATGTTTCTCATCTAAACAGACAAGCATTGGATGTTAGAGGACCAGTGCTTTGTATCATTTTCAGAAGCAGATTTCGACTAGATATGGTCCTTATGTGTAGGAAACACTGTTCTTTTGTTTTCAGCAAACTCACGTTTCTTGCTGTCTTAGAGACTCTAGGAAGCAAGAGTATGCTTCTTGTTCTAACGCAGAGTGTGATCAATGGATGAGAACCCTGCTGTGTGTTTCACTTCAGAAATGGAGTTAAATCCCAGGCTGTGAGTCTTCCTACAAGCAAGACTTCAATTCAGGTAAGGGCAGTCACTTTTCTGCTCAAATGAACTACATCATTCATGAAGCTCACACGTTTCTCATCTTAACAGACAAGCATTAGATGTTAGAGGGTCAGTGCTTTGTATCAGTTTAAGAAGCAGATTTGGACTACATATGGTCCATATGTGTAGGAAACACCGTTCTTTTGTTCTGGGCACACTCTGATTTCTTGCTGTATTAGAGACTCTAGAAAGTTAGAGTCTGCTTCTTGCTCTAAAGCAGAGTGTGATCCATGGATGAGAACTATGTTGTGTGTTTCCCTTCAGAAATGGACTTCAATACCAGGTTCTGTGTCTTACTACAGGCAAGACTTCGTTTCAGGTAAGGGCAGTCACTTTTCAGTTCTAAGGAACTACATCATTCACAAAGCTCACACGTTTCTCATCTTAACTGACAAGCTTTGGATGTTAGAGGACCAGTGCTTTGTATCACTTTCAGAAGCAGAGTTGGACTAGATATGGTCCGTATGTGTAGGAAACAACGTTCTTTTGTTCTCAGCACACTCACGTTTCCTGCTGTCTTAGAGATTTTAGAAAGCAAGAGCGCGCTTCTCGCTCTAAAGCAGAGTGTGATCCATGGATGAGAACTATGCTGTGCGTTTCCCTTCAGAAATGGAGTTAAATCCCAGGCTCTATGTCTACCTACAAGCAAGACTTCGTTTCAGGTAAGGGCAGTCACTTTTTGGCTCAAACGAACTACATCGTTCACGAAGCTCACACGTTTCTCATATTAACTGACAAGCATTGGATGTTAGACGACCAGTGCTTTGTATCAGTTTCTGAAGCAGAGTTGTACTAGATATGGTCCGTATGTGTACGAAACACCGTTCTTTTGTTCTCAGCACACTCACGTTTCCTGCTGTATTAGAGACTCTAGAAAGCAAGAGCTTGCTTCTCATTCTAAAGCAGAGTGTGATCAATGGATGAGACAATGCTGTGTGTTTCACTTCAGAAATGGAGTTAAATCCCAGGCTCTGAGTCTCCCTACAAGCAAGACTTCGTTTCAGGTAAGGGCAGTCACTTTTCAGCTCAAACGAACTACATCGTTCACGAAGCTCACACGTTTCTCATCTTAACAGACAAGCATTAGATTTTAGAGGACCAGTGCTTTTTATCAGTTTCAGAAGCAGAGTTGGACTATATAATGTCCTTATGTGTAGGAAACACCGTACTTTTGTTCTCAGCACACTCACGTTTCCTGCTGTCTTAGAGAGTCTAGAAAGCAAGAGCGTGCTTCTTGCTCTAAAGCAGAGTGTGATCAATGGATGATTACACTGCTGTGTGTTTTACTTCAGAAATAGAGTTAAATCCCAGGCTCTGAGTCTTCCTACAAGCAAGACTTCGTTTCAGGTAAGGGCAGTCAGTTTTCTGCTCAAACGAACTACATCGTTCACGAAGCTCACACGTTTCTCATCTTAATTGACAAGCATTGGATGTTAGAGGACCAGTGCTTTGTATCAGTTTCAGAAGAAGAGTTGGACTAGATATGGTCCGTATGAGTAGGAAACACCGTTCTTTTGTTCTCAGCACACTCACGTTTCCTGCTCTCTTAGAGACTCTAGAAAGCAAGAGTGTGCTTCTCACTCTAAAGCAGAGTGTGATCCATGGATGAGAACTATGCTGTGTTTTTCCCTTCAGAAATGGAGTTAAATCCCAGGCTCTGTATCTTCCTACAAGCAAGACTTCGTTTCTGGTAAGAGCAGTCACTTTTCTGCTCAAACGAACTACATTGTTCACTGAGCTCATAGGTTTCTCATCATAACAGACAAGCATTGGATGTTAGAGGACCAGTGCTTTGTATCAGTTTCAGATGCATTGTTGGACTATATAATGTCCCTATGTGTAGGAAACACCGTTCATTTGTTCTCAGCAAACTCACGTTTCCTGCTGTATTAGAGACTCTAGAAAGCAAGAGCGTGCTTCTTGTTCTAAAGCAGAGTGTGATCCATGGATGATTACACTGCTGTGTGTTTTACTTCAGAAATGGAGATAAATCCCAGGCTCTGATCTTCCTACAAGCAAGACTTCAATTCAGGTAAGGGCAGTCACTTTTCTGCTCAAACGAACTACATCGTTCACGATGCTCACATGTTTCTCATCTTAACTGACAAGCATTGGATGTTAGATGGTCAGTACTTTGTATCAGTTTCAGAAGCAGATTTGGACTCCATGTGATCCATATGTGTAGAAAACACCGTTCTTTTGTTCTGGGCACACTCAGATTTCCTGCTGTATTAGAGAATCTAGAAAGCAAGAGTGTGCTTCTTGCTCTAAAGCAGAGTGTGATCCATGGATGAGAACTATGCTTTGTATTTCCCTTCAGAAATTGACTTCAATCCCAGGCTCTGTGTCTTCCTACAAGCAAGACTTCTTTTTTGGTAAGGGCAGTCACTTTTCAGCTCAAACGAACTACATCTTTCACGAAGCTCACACGTTTCTCATCTTAACTGACAAGCATTGGATGTTAGAGTACCAGTGCATTCTATCTGTTTCAGATGAAGATTTGGACTACATATAGTCCGTATGTGTAGGAAACACCCTTCTTTTGTTCTGGGCATACTCAGATTTCCTGCTGTCTTAGAGACTCTAGAAAGCAAGAGTGTGCTTCTCGCTCTAAAGCAGAGTGTGATCCATGGATGAAAACTATGCTGTGTGTTTCCCTTCATAAATGTAGTTAAATCGCAGCCTCTATGTCTTCCTACAAGCAAGACTTCGTTTCAGGTAAGGGCAGTCACTTTTCAGCTCAAACGAACTACATCTTTCACGGAGCTCACATGTTTCTCATCTAAACAGACAAGCATTGGATGTTAGAGGACCAGTGCTTTGTATCATTTTCAGAAGCAGATTTCGACTAGATATGGTCCTTATGTGTAGGAAACACTGTTCTTTTGTTTTCAGCAAACTCACGTTTCTTGCTGTCTTAGAGACTCTAGGAAGCAAGAGTATGCTTCTTGTTCTAACGCAGAGTGTGATCAATGGATGAGAACCCTGCTGTGTGTTTCACTTCAGAAATGGAGTTAAATCCCAGGCTGTGAGTCTTCCTACAAGCAAGACTTCAATTCAGGTAAGGGCAGTCACTTTTCTGCTCAAATGAACTACATCATTCATGAAGCTCACACGTTTCTCATCTTAACAGACAAGCATTAGATGTTAGAGGGTCAGTGCTTTGTATCAGTTTAAGAAGCAGATTTGGACTACATATGGTCCATATGTGTAGGAAACACCGTTCTTTTGTTCTGGGCACACTCTGATTTCTTGCTGTATTAGAGACTCTAGAAAGTTAGAGTCTGCTTCTTGCTCTAAAGCAGAGTGTGATCCATGGATGAGAACTATGTTGTGTGTTTCCCTTCAGAAATGGACTTCAATACCAGGTTCTGTGTCTTACTACAGGCAAGACTTCGTTTCAGGTAAGGGCAGTCACTTTTCAGTTCTAAGGAACTACATCATTCACAAAGCTCACACGTTTCTCATCTTAACTGACAAGCTTTGGATGTTAGAGGACCAGTGCTTTGTATCACTTTCAGAAGCAGAGTTGGACTAGATATGGTCCGTATGTGTAGGAAACAACGTTCTTTTGTTCTCAGCACACTCACGTTTCCTGCTGTCTTAGAGATTTTAGAAAGCAAGAGCGCGCTTCTCGCTCTAAAGCAGAGTGTGATCCATGGATGAGAACTATGCTGTGCGTTTCCCTTCAGAAATGGAGTTAAATCCCAGGCTCTATGTCTACCTACAAGCAAGACTTCGTTTCAGGTAAGGGCAGTCACTTTTTGGCTCAAACGAACTACATCGTTCACGAAGCTCACACGTTTCTCATATTAACTGACAAGCATTGGATGTTAGACGACCAGTGCTTTGTATCAGTTTCTGAAGCAGAGTTGTACTAGATATGGTCCGTATGTGTACGAAACACCGTTCTTTTGTTCTCAGCACACTCACGTTTCCTGCTGTATTAGAGACTCTAGAAAGCAAGAGCTTGCTTCTCATTCTAAAGCAGAGTGTGATCAATGGATGAGACAATGCTGTGTGTTTCACTTCAGAAATGGAGTTAAATCCCAGGCTCTGAGTCTCCCTACAAGCAAGACTTCGTTTCAGGTAAGGGCAGTCACTTTTCAGCTCAAACGAACTACATCGTTCACGAAGCTCACACGTTTCTCATCTTAACAGACAAGCATTAGATTTTAGAGGACCAGTGCTTTTTATCAGTTTCAGAAGCAGAGTTGGACTATATAATGTCCTTATGTGTAGGAAACACCGTACTTTTGTTCTCAGCACACTCACGTTTCCTGCTGTCTTAGAGAGTCTAGAAAGCAAGAGCGTGCTTCTTGCTCTAAAGCAGAGTGTGATCAATGGATGATTACACTGCTGTGTGTTTTACTTCAGAAATAGAGTTAAATCCCAGGCTCTGAGTCTTCCTACAAGCAAGACTTCGTTTCAGGTAAGGGCAGTCAGTTTTCTGCTCAAACGAACTACATCGTTCACGAAGCTCACACGTTTCTCATCTTAATTGACAAGCATTGGATGTTAGAGGACCAGTGCTTTGTATCTGTTTCAGAAGAAGAGTTGGACTAGATATGGTCCGTATGAGTAGGAAACACCGTTCTTTTGTTCTCAGCACACTCACGTTTCCTGCTCTCTTAGAGACTCTAGAAAGCAAGAGTGTGCTTCTCAATCTAAAGCAGAGTGTGATCCATGGATGAGAACTATGCTGTGTTTTTCCCTTCAGAAATGGAGTTAAATCCCAGGCTCTGTATCTTCCTATAAGCAAGACTTCGTTTCTGGTAAGAGCAGTCACTTTTCTGCTCAAACGAACTACATTGTTCACTGAGCTCATAGGTTTCTCATCTTAACAGACAAGCATTGGATGTTAGAGGACCAGTGCTTTGTATCAGTTTCAGATGCATTGTTGGACTATATAATGTCCCTATGAGTAGGAAACACCGTTCTTTTGTTCTCAGCAAACTCACGTTTCCTGCTGTCTTAGAGACTCTAGAAAGCAAGAGCGTGCTTCTTGTTCTAAAGCAGAGTGTGATCCATGGATGATTACACTGCTGTGTGTTTTACTTCAGAAATGTAGATAAATCCCAGGCTCTGATCTTCCTACAAGCAAGACTTCAATTCAGGTAAGGGCAGTCACTTTTCTGCTCAAACGAACTACATCGTTCACGATGCTCACATATTTCTCATCTTAACTGACAAGCATTGGATGTTAGATGGTCAGTACTTTGTATCAGTTTCAGAAGCAGATTTGGACTACATGTGATCCATATGTGTAGAAAACACCGTTCTTTTGTTCTGGGCACACTCAGATTTCCTGCTGTATTAGAGAATCTAGAAAGCAAGAGTGAACTTCTTGCTCTAAAGCAGAGTGTGATCCATGGATGAGAACTATGCTTTGTATTTCCCTTCAGAAATTGACTTCAATCCCAGGCTCTGTGTCTTCCTACAAGCAAGACTTCTTTTTTGGTAAGGGCAGTCACTTTTCAGCTCAAACGAACTACATCTTTCACGAAGCTCACACGTTTCTCATCTTAACTGACAAGCATTGGATGTTAGAGTACCAGTGCATTCTATCTGTTTCAGATGAAGATTTGGACTACATATAGTCCGTATGTGTAGGAAACACCCTTCTTTTGTTCTGGGCATACTCAGATTTCCTGCTGTCTTAGAGACTCTAGAAAGCAAGAGTGTGCTTCTCGCTCTAAAGCAGAGTGTGATCCATGGATGAAAACTATGCTGTGTGTTTCCCTTCATAAATGTAGTTAAATCGCAGCCTCTATGTCTTCCTACAAGCAAGACTTCGTTTCAGGTAAGGGCAGTCACTTTTCAGCTCAAACGAACTACATCTTTCACGGAGCTCACATGTTTCTCATCTAAACAGACAAGCATTGGATGTTAGAGGACCAGTGCTTTGTATCATTTTCAGAAGCAGATTTCGACTAGATATGGTCCTTATGTGTAGGAAACACTGTTCTTTTGTTTTCAGCAAACTCACGTTTCTTGCTGTCTTAGAGACTCTAGGAAGCAAGAGTATGCTTCTTGTTCTAACGCAGAGTGTGATCAATGGATGAGAACCCTGCTGTGTGTTTCACTTCAGAAATGGAGTTAAATCCCAGGCTGTGAGTCTTCCTACAAGCAAGACTTCAATTCAGGTAAGGGCAGTCACTTTTCTGCTCAAATGAACTACATCATTCATGAAGCTCACACGTTTCTCATCTTAACAGACAAGCATTAGATGTTAGAGGGTCAGTGCTTTGTATCAGTTTAAGAAGCAGATTTGGACTACATATGGTCCATATGTGTAGGAAACACCGTTCTTTTGTTCTGGGCACACTCTGATTTCTTGCTGTATTAGAGACTCTAGAAAGTTAGAGTCTGCTTCTTGCTCTAAAGCAGAGTGTGATCCATGGATGAGAACTATGTTGTGTGTTTCCCTTCAGAAATGGACTTCAATTCCAGGTTCTGTGTCTTACTACAGGCAAGACTTCGTTTCAGGTAAGGGCAGTCACTTTTCAGTTCTAAGGAACTACATCATTCACAAAGCTCACACGTTTCTCATCTTAACTGACAAGCTTTGGATGTTAGAGGACCAGTGCTTTGTATCACTTTCAGAAGCAGAGTTGGACTAGATATGGTCCGTATGTGTAGGAAACAACGTTCTTTTGTTCTCAGCACACTCATGTTTCCTGCTGTCTTAGAGATTTTAGAAAGCAAGAGCGCGCTTCTCGCTCTAAAGCAGAGTGTGATCCATGGATGAGAACTATGCTGTGCGTTTCCCTTCAGAAATGGAGTTAAATCCCAGGCTCTATGTCTACCTACAAGCAAGACTTCGTTTCAGGTAAGGGCAGTCACTTTTTTGCTCAAACGAACTACATCCTTCACGAAGCTCACACGTTTCTCATATTAACTGACAAGCATTGGATGTTAGACGACCAGTGCTTTGTATCAGTTTCTGAAGCAGAGTTGTACTAGATATGGTCCGTATGTGTACGAAACACCGTTCTTTTGTTCTCAGCACACTCACGTTTCCTGCTGTATTAGAGACTCTAGAAAGCAAGAGCTTGCTTCTCATTCTAAAGCAGAGTGTGATCAATGGATGAGACAATGCTGTGTGTTTCACTTCAGAAATGGAGTTAAATCCCAGGCTCTGAGTCTCCCTACAAGCAAGACTTCGTTTCAGGTAAGGGCAGTCACTTTTCAGCTCAAACGAACTACATCGTTCACGAAGCTCACACGTTTCTCATCTTAACAGACAAGCATTAGATTTTAGAGGACCAGTGCTTTTTATCAGTTTCAGAAGCAGAGTTGGACTATATAATGTCCTTATGTGTAGGAAACACCGTACTTTTGTTCTCAGCACACTCACGTTTCCTGCTGTCTTAGAGAGTCTAGAAAGCAAGAGCGTGCTTCTTGCTCTAAAGCAGAGTGTGATCAATGGATGATTACACTGCTGTGTGTTTTACTTCAGAAATAGAGTTAAATCCCAGGCTCTAAGTCTTCCTAAAAGCAAGACTTCGTTTCAGGTAAGGGCAGTCAGTTTTCTGCTCAAACGAACTACATAGTTCACGAAGCTCACACATTTCTCATCTTAATTGACAAGCATTGGATGTTAGAGGACCAGTGCTTTGTATCAGTTTCAGAAGAAGAGTTGGACTAGATATGGTCCATATGAGTAGGAAACACCGTTCTTTTGTTCTCAGCACACTCACGTTTCCTGCTCTCTTAGAGACTCTAGAAAGCAAGAGTGTGCTTCTCACTCTAAAGCAGAGTGTGATCCATGGATGAGAACTATGCTGTGTTTTCCCTTCAGAAATGGAGTTAAATCCCAGGCTCTGTATCTTCCTACAAGCAAGACTTCGTTTCTGGTCAGAGCAGTCACTTTTCTGCTCAAACGAACTACATTGTTCACTGAGCTCATAGGTTTCTCATCTTAACAGACAAGCATTGGATGTTAGAGGACCAGTGATTTGTATCAGTTTCAGATGCATTGTTGGACTATATAATGTCCCTATGAGTAGGAAACACCATTCTTTTGTTCTCAGCAAACTCACGTTTCCTGCTGTCTTAGAGACTCTAGAAAGCAAGAGCGTGCTTCTTGTTCTAAAGCAGAGTGTGATCCATGGATGAAAACTATGCTGTGTGTTTCCCTTCAGAAATGGAGTTAAATCCCAGGCTGTGAGTCTTCCTACAAGCAAGACTTCAATTCAGGTAAGGGCAGTCACTTGTCTGCTCAAATGAACTACATCATTCATGAAGCTCACACGTTTCTCATCTTAACAGACAAGCATTAGATGTTAGAGGGTCAGTGCTTTGTATCAGTTTAAGAAGCAGATTTGGACTACATATGGTCCATATGTGTAGGAAACACCGTTCTTTTGTTCTGGGCACACTCAGATTTCTTGCTGTATTAGAGACTCTTGAAAGTTAGAGTGTGCTTCTTGCTCTAAAGCAGAGTGTGATCCATGGATGAGAAATATGCTGTGTGTTTCCCTTCAGAAATGGACTTCAATCCCATGTTCTGTGTCTTACTACAGGCAAGACTTCGTTTCAGGTAAGGGCAGTCACTTTTCAGTTCAAAGGAACTACATCATTCACAAAGCTCACACGTTTCTCATCTTAACTGACAAGCATTGGATGTTAGAGGACCAGTGCTTTGTATCACTTTCAGAAGCAGAGTTGGACTAGATATGGTCCGTATGTGTAGGAAACAACATTCTTTTGTTCTCAGCACACTCACGTTTCCTGCTGTCTTAGAGACTTTAGAAAGCAAGAGCGTGCTTCTCGCTCTAAAGCAGAGTGTGATCCATGGATGAGAACTATGCTGTGCGTTTCCCTTCAGAAATGGAGTTAAATCCCAGGCTCTATGTCTACCTACAAGCAAGACTTCGTTTCAGGTAAGGGCAGTCACTTTTTTGCTCAAACGAACTACATCGTTCACGAAGCTCACACGTTTCTCATATTAACTGACAAGCATTGGATGTTAGACGACCAGTGCTTTGTATCAGTTTCAGAAGCAGAGTTGTACTAGATATGGTCCGTATGTGTAGGAAACACCGTTCTTTTGTTCTCAGCACACTCACGTTTCCTGCTGTATTAGAGACTCTAGAAAGCAAGAGCTTGCTTCTCATTCTAAAGCAGAGTGTGATCAATGGATGAGACAATGCTGTGTGTTTCACTTCAGAAATGGAGTTAAATCCCATGCTCTGAGTCTCCCTACAAGCAAGACTTCGTTTCAGGTAAGGGCAGTCACTTTTCAGCTCAAACGAACTACATCGTTCTCGAAGCTCACACGTTTCTCTTCTTAACAGACAAGCATTAGATTTTAGAGGACCAGTGATTTTTATCAGTTTCAGAAGCAGAGTTGGACTATATAATGTCCTTATGTGTAGGAAACACCGTACTTTTGTTCTCAGCACACTCACGTTTCCTGCTGTCTTAGAGAGTCTAGAAAGCAAGAGCGTGCTTCTTGCTCTAAAGCAGAGTGTGATCAATGGATGATTACACTGCTGTGTGTTTTACTTCAGAAATAGAGTTAAATCCCAGGCTCTGAGTCTTCCAACAAGCAAGACTTCGTTTCAGGTAAGGGCAGTCAGTTTTCTGCTCAAACGAACTACATCGTTCACGAAGCTCACACGTTTCTCATCTTAATTGACAAGCATTGGATGTTAGAGGACCAGTTATTTGTATCAGTTTCAGAAGAAGAGTTGGACTAGATATGGTCCGTATGAGTAGGAAACAACGTTCTTTTGTTCTCAGCACACTCACGTTTCCTGCTCTCTTAGAGACTCGAGAAAGCAAGAGTGTGCTTCTCACTCTAAAGCAGAGTGTGATCCATGGATGAGAACTATGCTGTGTTTTTCCCTTCAGAAATGGAGTTAAATCCCAGGCTCTGTATCTTCCTACAAGCAAGACTTCGTTTCTGGTAAGAGCAGTCACTTTTCTGCTCAAAAGAACTACATCGTTCACTGAGCTCATAGGTTTCTCATCTTAACAGACAAGCATTGGATGTTAGAGGACCAGTGCTTTGTATCAGTTTCAGATGCATTGTTGGACTATATAATGTCCCTATGAGTAGGAAACACTGTTCTTTTGTTCTCAGCAAACTCACGTTTCCTGCTGTCTTAGAGACTCTAGAAAGCAAGAGCGTGCTTTTTGTTCTAAAGCAGAGTGTGATCCATGGATGATTACACTGCTGTGTGTTTTACTTCAGAAATGGAGATAAATCCCAGGCTCTGATCTTCCTACAAGCAAGACTTCAATTCAGGTAAGGGCAGTCACTTTTCTGCTCAAACGAACTACATCGTTCACGATGCTCACATGTTTCTCATCTTAACTGACAAGCATTGGATGTTAGATGGTCAGTACTTTGTATCAGTTTCAGAAGCAGATTTGGACTACATGTGATCCATATGTGTAGAAAACACCGTTCTTTTGTTCTGGGCACACTCAGGTTTCCTGCTGTATTAGAGAATCTAGAAAGCAAGAGTGTGCTTCTTGCTCTAAAGCAGAGTGTGATCCATGGATGAGAACTATGCTGTGTATTCCCCTTCAGAAATTGACTTCAATCCCAGGCTCTGTGTCTTCCTACAAGCAAGACTTCTTTTTTGGTAAGGGCAGTCACTTTTCAGCTCAAACGAACTACATCTTTCACGAAGCTCACACGTTTCTCATCTTAACTGACAAGCATTGGATGTTAGAGTACCAGTGCATTCTATCTGTTTCAGATGAAGATTTGGACTACATATAGTCCGTATGTGTAGGAAACACCGATCTTTTGTTCTGGGCACACTCACGTTTCCTGCTGCCTTAGAGATTCTAGAAAGCAAGAGCGTGCTTCTCGCTATAAAACAGAGTGTGATCCATGGATGAGACTATGCTCTGTGTTTCACTTCAGAAATGGAGTTAAATCCCATGCTCTGTGTCTCCCTACAAGCAAGACTTCGTTTCAGGTAAGGGCAGTCACTTTTCATCTCAAACGAACTACATCTTTCACGGAGCTCACATGTTTTTCATCTAAACAGACAAGCATTGGATATTAGAGGACCAGTGCTTTGTATCAGTTTCAGAAGCAGAGTTGGACTAGATATGGTCCTTATGTGTAGGAAACACTGTTCTTTTGTTTTCAGCAAACTCACGTTTCTTGCTGTCTTAGAGACTCTAGGAAGCAAGAGTATGCTTCTTGTTCTAACGCAGAGTGTGATCAATGGATGAGAACCCTGCTGTGTGTTTCACTTCAGAAATGGAGTTAAATCGCTGGCTCTGAGTCTTCCTACAAGCAAGACTTCGTTTCAGGTAATGGCAGTCAGTTTTCTGCTCAAACGAACTACATTGTTCACGAAGCTCACACGTTTCTCATCTTAACTGACAAGCATTGGATGTTAGAGGGTCAGTGCTTTGTATCAGTTTCAGAAGCAGATTTGGAGTAGATATGGTCCCTATGTGTAGGAAACACCGTTCTTTTGTTCTCAGCACACTCACGTTTCCTGCTGTCTTTGAGAGTCTAAAGAAAGAGCGTGCTTCTTGTTCTAAAGCTGAGTGTGATCAATGGATGATTACACTGCTGTGTGTTTTAATTCAGAAATGGAGTTAAATCCCAGGCTCTGTGTCTTCCTACAGGCAAGACTTCGTTTCAGGTAAGGGCAGTCACTTTTCAGCTCAAACGAACTAAATCGTTCACGAAGCTCACACGTTTCTCATCTTAACAGACAAGCATTAGATTTTAGAGGACCAGTGCTTTTTATCAGTTTCAGAAGAAGAGTTGGACTATATAATGTCCGTATGTGTAGGAAACACCGTTCTTTTCTTCTCAGCACACTCACGATTCCTGCTGTCTTAGAGAGTCTAGAAAGCAAGAGCGTGCATCTTGATCTAAAGCAGAGTGTGATCAATGGATAATAACACTGCTGTGTGTTTTACTTCAGAAATGGAGTTAAATCCCAGGCTGTGAGTCTTCCTACAAGCAAGACTTCAATTCAGGTAAGGACAGTCACTTTTCTGCTCAAATGAACTACATCGTTCATGAAGCTCACACGTTTCTCATCTTAACTGACAAGCATTGGATGTTAGACGACCAGTGCTTTGTATCAGTTTCAGAAGCAGAGTTGTACTAGATATGGTCCGTATGTGTAGGAAACACCGTTCTTTTGTTCTCAGCACACTCAGGTTTCCTGCTGTCTTAGAGATTTTAGAAAGCAAGAGCGTGCTTCTCGCTCTAAAGCAGAGTGTGATCCATGGATGAGAACTATGCTGTGCGTTTCCCTTCAGAAATGGAGTTAAATCCCAGGCTCTATGTCTACCTACAAGCAAGACTTCGTTTCAGGTAAGGGCAGTCACTTTTTTGCTCAAACGAACTACATCGTTCACGAAGCTCACACGTTTCTCATATTAACTGACAAGCATTGGATGTTAGACGACCAGTGCTTTGTATCAGTTTCATAGCAGAGTTGTACTAGATATGGTCCGTATGTGTAGGAAACACCGTTCTTTTGTTCTCAGCACACTCACGTTTCCTGCTGTATTAGAGACTCTAGAAAGCAAGAGCTTGCTTCTCGTTCTAAAGCAGAGTGTGATCAATGGATGAGACAATGCTGTGTGTTTCACTTCAGAAATGGAGTTAAATCCCATGCTCTGAGTCTCCCTACAAGCAAGACTTCGTTTCAGGTAAGGGCAGTCACTTTTCAGCTCAAAGGAACTACATCGTTCACGAAGCTCACACGTTTCTCATCTTAACAGACAAGCATTAGATTTTAGAGGACCAGTGCTTTTTATCAGTTTCAGAAGCAGAGTTGGACTATATAATGTCCGTATGTGTAGGAAACACCGTTCTTTTTTTCTCAGCACACCCACGTTTCCTGCTGTCTTAGAGATTTTAGATAGCAAGATCGTGCTTCTTCTTCTAAAGCAGAGTGTGGTCAATGGATGAGACAATGCTGTGTGTTTCACTTCAGACATGGAGTTAAATCCCATTCTCTGAATATCCCTACAAGCAAGACTTCGTTTCAGGTAAGGGCAGTCACTTTTCTGCTCAAAGGAACTACATCGTTCATGAAGCTCACACGTTTCTCATCTTAACTGACAAGCATTGGATGTTAGAGGACCAGTGCATTGTATCAGTTTCAGAAGAAGATTTGGACTACATATACTCCGTAAGTGTAGGAAACACCGTTCTTTTGTTCTGGGCACACTCAGATTTCCTGCTGTATTAGAGACTCTAGAAAGCAAGAGCGTTCTTCTCGCTCTAAAACAGAGTGTGATCCATGGATGAGACTATGCTGTGTGTCTCACTTCAGAAATGGAGTTAAATCCCATGCTCTGTGTCACCCTACAAGCAAGACTTCGTTTCAGGTAAGGGCAGTCACTTTTCTGCTCAAAGGAACAACATCGTTCACGAAGCTCACACGTTTCTCATCTAACTGACAAGCAATGGATGTTAGAGGACCAGTGCTTTGTATCTGTTTCAGAAGCAGAGTTGGACTAGATATGATCCTTATGTGTAGGAAACACCGTTTTTTTGTTCTCAGCACACTCACGTTTCCTGCTGTCTTAGAGACTCTATAAAGCAAGAGCGTGCTTTTCGCTCTAAAGCAGAGTGTGATCCATGGATGAGAACTGTGCTGTGTGTTTCCCTTCAGAAATGGAGTTAAATCCCAGGCTCTATGTCTTCCTACAAGCAAGACTTCGTTTCAGGTAAGGGCAGTCACTTTTCCGCTCAAACGAACTACATCTTTCACGGAGCTCACACGTTTCTCATCTTAACAGACAAGCATTGGATGTTAGAGGACCAGTCTTTGTATCAGTTTTAGAAGAAGAGTTGGACTAGATATGGTCTGTATGTGTATGAAACACCGTTCTTTTGTTCTCAGCAAACTCACATTTCCTGCTGTCTTAGAGAGGCTAGAAAGAAGAGCATGCTTCTTGTTCAAACGCAGAGTGTGATAAATGGATGAGAACACTGCTGTGTGTTTCATTTCAGAAATGGAGTTAAATCCCAGGCTCTGAGTCTTCCTACAAGCAAGACTTCGTTTCAGGTAAGGGCAGTCACTTTTCTGCTCAAAGGAACTACATCATTCACCAAGCTCACACGTTTCTCATCTTAACTGACAAGCATTGGATGTTAGAGGACCAGTGCATTCTATCAGTTTCAGAAGAAGATTTGGGCTACATATTGTCCGTATGTGTAGGAAACACCGATCTTTAGTTCTGGGCACACTCACGTTTCCTGCTGCCTTAGAGACTCTAGAAAGCAAGAGCGTGCTTCTCGCTCTAAAACAGAGTGTGATCCATGGATGAGACTATGCTGTGTGTTTCACTTCAGAAATGGAGTTAAATCCCATGCTCTGTGTCTTCCTACAAGCAAGACTTCGTTTCAGGTAAGGGCAGTCAGTTTTCTCCTCAAACGAACTACATCGTTCACTGAGCTCACACGTTTCTCATCTTAACTGACAAGCATTGGATGTTAGAGGTTCAGTGCTTTGTATCAGTTTCAGAAGCAGAATTCGACTAGATATGGTCCTTATGTGTAGGAAACACCGTTCTTTTGTTCTCAGCAAACTCACGTTTCCTGCTGTCTTAAAGACTCTAGAAAGCAAAAGCATGCTTCTTGTTCTAAAGCAGAGTGTGATCAATGGATGAGAACACTGCTGTGTGTTTCACTTCAGAAATGGAGTTAAATCCCAGGCTCTGAGTCTTCCTACAAGCAAGACTTTGTTTCTGGTAAGGGCATTCAGTTTTCTGCTCAAATGAACTACATCGTTCACAATGCTCACACGTTTCTCATCTTAACTGACAAGCATTGGATGTTAGAGGACCAGTGCTTTTTATCAATTTCAGAAGAAGAGTTGGACTATATAATGTCCATATGTGTAGGAAATTCCGTTCTTTTGTTCTCAGCACACTCACGTTACCTGCTGTCTTAGAGACTCTAGAAAGCAAGAGCGTGCTTTTCGCTCTAAAGCAGAGTGTGATCCATGGATGAAAACTATGTTTTGTGTTTCCCTTCAGAAAAGTAGTTAAATCCCAGGCTCTATGTCTTCCTACAAGGAAGACTTCGTTTCAGGTAAGGGCAGTCACTTTTCAGCTCAAACGAACTACATCTTTCACGGAGCTCACACGTTTCTCATCTTAACTGACAAGCATTGGATGTTAGAGGACCAGTGCTTTGTATCAGTTTCAGAAGCAGATTTCGACTAGATATGGTCCGTATGTGTAGGAAACACCATTCATTTGTTCTCAGCAAACTCACGTTTCCTGCTTTCTTAGAGACTCTAGAAAGCAAGAGCATGCTTCTTGTTCTAATGCAGAGGGTGATCAATGGATGAGAACACTGCTGTGTGTTTCACTTCAGAAATGGAGTTAAATCCCATGCTCTGTGTCTCTCCCTACAAGCAAGACTTCATTTCAGGTAAGGGCAGTCACTTTTCTGCTCAAACGAACTACATCGTTCACGAAGCTCACACGTTTCTCATCTTAACTGACAAGCATTGGATGTTAGAGGACCAGTGCTTTGTATCAGTTTCAGAAGAAGAGTTGGACTAGATATGGTCCGTATGTGTAGGAAACACCGTTCATTTTTCTCAGCACACTCACGTTTCCTGCTGTCTTAGAGACTCTAGAAAGCAAGAGCGTGCTTCTTGTTCTAAAGCAGAGTGTGATCAATGGATGAGAACACTGCTGTGTGTTTCACTTCAGAAATGGAGTTAAATCCCAGGCTCTGAGTCTTCCTACAAGCAAGACTTCGTTCAGGTAAGGGCAGTCAGTTTTCTGCTCAAACGAACTACATTGTTCACGTAGCTCACACGTTTCTCATCTTAACTGACAAGCATTGGATGTTAGAGGGTCAGTGCTTTGTATCAGTTTCAGAAGCAGATTTGGACTACATATTGTCCATATGTGTAGGAAACACCGATCTTTTGTTCTGGGCACACTCACGTTTCCTGCTGTCTTAGAGACTCTAGAAAGCAAGAGTGTGCTTCTTGCTCTAAAGCAGAGTGTGATCCATGGATGAGAAATATGCTGTGTGTTTCACTTCAGAAATGGTGTTAAATCCCATGCTCTGAGTCTTCCTACAAGCAAGACTTCGTTTCAGGTAAGGGCAGTCACTTTTCTGCTCAAACGAACTACATCGTTCATGAAGCTCACACGTTTCTCATCTTAACTGACAAGCATTGGATGTTAGAGGTTCAGTGCTTTGTATCAGTTTCAGAAGCAGAATTCGACTAGATATGGTCCTTATGTGTAGGAAACACCGTTCTTTTGTTCTCAGCAAACTCACGTTTCCTGCTGTCTTAAAGACTCTAGAAAGCAAAAGCATGCTTCTTGTTCTAAAGCAGAGTGTGATCAATGGATGAGAACACTGCTGTGTGTTTCACTTCAGAAATGGAGTTAAATCCCAGGCTCTGAGTCTTCCTACAAGCAAGACTTTGTTTCTGGTAAGGGCAGTGAGTTTTCTGCCCAACGAACTACATCGTTCACGATGCTCACACGTTTCTCATCTTAACTGAAGCATCGATGTTAGAGGACCAGTGCTTTTTATCAATTTCAGAAGAAGAGTTGGACTATATAATGTCCATATGTGTAGGAAATTCCGTTCTTTTGTTCTCAGCACACTCACGTTACCTGCTGTCTTAGAGACTCTAGAAAGCAAGAGCGTGCTTCTCGCTCTAAAACAGAGTGTGATCCATGGATGAAAACTATGCTTTGTGTTTCCCTTCAGAAAGGTAGTTAAATCCCAGGCTCTATGTCTTCCTACAAGCAAGACTTCATTTCAGGTAAGGGCAGTCACTTTTCTGCTCAAACGAACTACATCTTTCACGGAGCTCACACGTTTCTCATCTTAACTGACAAGCATTGGATGTTAGAGGACCAGTGCTTTGTATCAGTTTCAGAAGCAGATTTCGACTAGATATTGTCCGTATGTGTAGGAAACACCGTTCATTTGTTCTCAGCAAACTCACGTTTCCTGCTTTCTTAGAGACTCTAGAAAGCAAGAGCATGCTTCTTGTTCTAATGCAGAGGGTGATCAATGGATGAGAACACTGCTGTGTGTTTCACTTCAGAAATGGAGTAAAATCCCATGCTCTGTGTCTCTCCCAACAAGCAAGACTTCATTTCAGGTAAGGGCAGTCACTTTTCTGCTCAAACGAACTACATCGTTCACGAAGCTCACACGTTTCTCATCTTAACTGACAAGCATTGGATGTTAGAGGACCAGTGCTTTGTATCTGTTTCAGAAGCAGAGTTGGACTAGATATGGTCCCTATGTGTAGGAAACACCGTTCTTTTGTTCTCAGCACACTCAGGTTTCCTGCTGTCTTAGAGACTTTAGAAAGCAAGAGCGTGCTTCTCGCTCTAAAGCAGAGTGTGATCCATGCATGAGAACACTGCTGTGTGTTTCACATCAGAAATGGAGTTAAATCCCAGGCTCTGAGTCTTCCTACAAGCAAGACTTCGTTCAGGTAAGGGCAGTCAGTTTTCTGCTCAAACGAACTACATTGTTCACGTAGCTCACACGTTTCTCATCTTAACTGACAAGCATTGGATGTTAGAGGGTCAGTGCTTTGTATCAGTTTCAGAAGCAGATTTGGACTACATATTGTCCATATGTGTAGGAAACACCGATCTTTAGTTCTGGGCACACTCACGTTTCCTGCTGCCTTAGAGACTCTAGAAAGCAAGAGCGTGCTTCTCGCTCTAAAACAGAGTGTGATCCTTGGATGAGACTATGCTGTGTGTTTCACTTCAGAAATGGAGTTAAATCCCATGCTCTGTGTCCTCCTACAAGCAAGACTTCGTTTCAGGTAAGGGCAGTCAGTTTTCTCCTCAAACGAACTACATCGTTCACTGAGCTCACACGTTTCTCATCTTAACTGACAAGCATTGGATGTTAGAGGTTCAGTGCTTTGTATCAGTTTCAGAAGCAGAATTCGACTAGATATGGTCCTTATGTGTAGGAAACACCGTTCTTTTGTTCTCAGCAAACTCACGTTTCCTGCTGTCTTAAAGACTCTAGAAAGCAAAAGCATGCTTCTTGTTCTAAAGCAGAGTGTGATCAATGGATGAGAACACTGCTGTGTGTTTCACTTCAGAAATGGAGTTAAATCCCAGGCTCTGAGTCTTCCTACAAGCAAGACTTTGTTTCTGGTAAGGGCATTCAGTTTTCTGCTCAAATGAACTACATCGTTCACAATGCTCACACGTTTCTCATCTTAACTGACAAGCATTGGATGTTAGAGGACCAGTGCTTTTTATCAATTTCAGAAGAAGAGTTGGACTATATAATGTCCATATGTGTAGGAAATTCCGTTCTTTTGTTCTCAGCACACTCACGTTACCTGCTGTCTTAGAGACTCTAGAAAGCAAGAGCGTGCTTTTCGCTCTAAAGCAGAGTGTGATCCATGGATGAAAACTATGTTTTGTGTTTCCCTTCAGAAAAGTAGTTAAATCCCAGGCTCTATGTCTTCCTACAAGCAAGACTTCGTTTCAGGTAAGGGCAGTCACTTTTCAGCTCAAACGAACTACATCTTTCACGGAGCTCACACGTTTCTCATCTTAACTGACAAGCATTGGATGTTAGAGGACCAGTGCTTTGTATCAGTTTCAGAAGCAGATTTCGACTAGATATGGTCCGTATGTGTAGGAAACACCATTCATTTGTTCTCAGCAAACTCACGTTTCCTGCTTTCTTAGAGACTCTAGAAAGCAAGAGCATGCTTCTTGTTCTAATGCAGAGGGTGATCAATGGATGAGAACACTGCTGTGTGTTTCACTTCAGAAATGGAGTTAAATCCCATGCTCTGTGTCTCTCCCTACAAGCAAGACTTCATTTCAGGTAAGGGCAGTCACTTTTCTGCTCAAACGAACTACATCGTTCACGAAGCTCACACGTTTCTCATCTTAACTGACAAGCATTGGATGTTAGAGGACCAGTGCTTTGTATCAGTTTCAGAAGAAGAGTTGGACTAGATATGGTCCGTATGTGTAGGAAACACCGTTCTTTTTTCTCAGCACACTCACGTTTCCTGCTGTCTTAGAGACTCTAGAAAGCAAGAGCGTGCTTCTTGTTCTAAAGCAGAGTGTGATCAATGGATGAGAACACTGCTGTGTGTTTCACTTCAGAAATGGAGTTAAATCCCAGGCTCTGAGTCTTCCTACAAGCAAGACTTCGTTCAGGTAAGGGCAGTCAGTTTTCTGCTCAAACGAACTACATTGTTCACGTAGCTCACACGTTTCTCATCTTAACTGACAAGCATTGGATGTTAGAGGGTCAGTGCTTTGTATCAGTTTCAGAAGCAGATTTGGACTACATATTGTCCATATGTGTAGGAAACACCGATCTTTTGTTCTGGGCACACTCACGTTTCCTGCTGTCTTAGAGACTCTAGAAAGCAAGAGTGTGCTTCTTGCTCTAAAGCAGAGTGTGATCCATGGATGAGAAATATGCTGTGTGTTTCACTTCAGAAATGGTGTTAAATCCCAGGCTCTGAGTCTTCCTACAAGCAAGACTTCGTTTCAGGTAAGGGCAGTCACTTTTCTGCTCAAACGAACTACATCGTTCATGAAGCTCACACGTTTCTCATCTTAACTGACAAGCATTGGATGTTAGAGGTTCAGTGCTTTGTATCAGTTTCAGAAGCAGAATTCGACTAGATATGGTCCTTATGTGTAGGAAACACCGTTCTTTTGTTCTCAGCAAACTCACGTTTCCTGCTGTCTTAAAGACTCTAGAAAGCAAAAGCATGCTTCTTGTTCTAAAGCAGAGTGTGATCAATGGATGAGAACACTGCTGTGTGTTTCACTTCAGAAATGGAGTTAAATCCCAGGCTCTGAGTCTTCCTACAAGCAAGACTTTGTTTCTGGTAAGGGCAGTGAGTTTTCTGCTCAAACGAACTACATCGTTCACGATGCTCACACGTTTCTCATCTTAACTGACAAGCATCGATGTTAGAGGACCAGTGCTTTTTATCAATTTCAGAAGAAGAGTTGGACTATATAATGTCCATATGTGTAGGAAATTCCGTTCTTTTGTTCTCAGCACACTCACGTTACCTGCTGTCTTAGAGACTCTAGAAAGCAAGAGCGTGCTTCTCGCTCTAAAGCAGAGTGTGATCCATGGATGAAAACTATGCTTTGTGTTTCCCTTCAGAAAGGTAGTTAAATCCCAGGCTCTATGTCTTCCTACAAGCAAGACTTCATTTCAGGTAAGGGCAGTCACTTTTCTGCTCAAACGAACTACATCTTTCACGGAGCTCACACGTTTCTCATCTTAACTGACAAGCATTGGATGTTAGAGGACCAGTGCTTTGTATCAGTTTCAGAAGCAGATTTCGACTAGATATTTTCCGTATGTGTAGGAAACACCGTTCATTTGTTCTCAGCAAACTCACGTTTCCTGCTTTCTTAGAGACTCTAGAAAGCAAGAGCATGCTTCTTGTTCTAATGCAGAGGGTGATCAATGGATGAGAACACTGCTGTGTGTTTCACTTCAGAAATGGAGTTAAATCCCATGCTCTGTGTCTCTCCCAACAAGCAAGACTTCATTTCAGGTAAGGGCAGTCACTTTTCTGCTCAAACGAACTACATCGTTCACGAAGCTCACACGTTTCTCATCTTAACTGACAAGCATTGGATGTTAGAGGACCAGTGCTTTGTATCTGTTTCAGAAGCAGAGTTGGACTAGATATGGTCCCTATGTGTAGGAAACACCGTTCTTTTGTTCTCAGCACACTCAGGTTTCCTGCTGTCTTAGAGACTTTAGAAAGCAAGAGCGTGCTTCTCGCTCTAAAGAAGAGTGTGATCCATGCATGAGAACACTGCTGTGTGTTTCACATCAGAAATGGAGTTAAATCCCAGGCTCTGAGTCTTCCTACAAGCAAGACTTCGTTCAGGTAAGGGCAGTCAGTTTTCTGCTCAAACGAACTACATTGTTCACGTAGCTCACACGTTTCTCATCTTAACTGACAAGCATTGGATGTTAGAGGGTCAGTGCTTTGTATCAGTTTCAGAAGCAGATTTGGACTACATATTGTCCATATGTGTAGGAAACACCGATCTTTAGTTCTGGGCACACTCACGTTTCCTGCTGCCTTAGAGACTCTAGAAAGCAAGAGCGTGCTTCTCGCTCTAAAACAGAGTGTGATCCTTGGATGAGACTATGCTGTGTGTTTCACTTCAGAAATGGAGTTAAATCCCATGCTCTGTGTCCTCCTACAAGCAAGACTTCGTTTCAGGTAAGGGCAGTCAGTTTTCTCCTCAAACGAACTACATCGTTCACTGAGCTCACACGTTTCTCATCTTAACTGACAAGCATTGGATGTTAGAGGTTCAGTGCTTTGTATCAGTTTCAGAAGCAGAATTCGACTAGATATGGTCCTTATGTGTAGGAAACACCGTTCTTTTGTTCTCAGCAAACTCACGTTTCCTGCTGTCTTAAAGACTCTAGAAAGCAAAAGCATGCTTCTTGTTCTAAAGCAGAGTGTGATCAATGGATGAGAACACTGCTGTGTGTTTCACTTCAGAAATGGAGTTAAATCCCAGGCTCTGAGTCTTCCTACAAGCAAGACTTTGTTTCTGGTAAGGGCATTCAGTTTTCTGCTCAAATGAACTACATCGTTCACAATGCTCACACGTTTCTCATCTTAACTGACAAGCATTGGATGTTAGAGGACCAGTGCTTTTTATCAATTTCAGAAGAAGAGTTGGACTATATAATGTCCATATGTGTAGGAAATTCCGTTCTTTTGTTCTCAGCACACTCACGTTACCTGCTGTCTTAGAGACTCTAGAAAGCAAGAGCGTGCTTTTCGCTCTAAAGCAGAGTGTGATCCATGGATGAAAACTATGTTTTGTGTTTCCCTTCAGAAAAGTAGTTAAATCCCAGGCTCTATGTCTTCCTACAAGCAAGACTTCGTTTCAGGTAAGGGCAGTCACTTTTCAGCTCAAACGAACTACATCTTTCACGGAGCTCACACGTTTCTCATCTTAACTGACAAGCATTGGATGTTAGAGGACCAGTGCTTTGTATCAGTTTCAGAAGCAGATTTCGACTAGATATGGTCCGTATGTGTAGGAAACACCATTCATTTGTTCTCAGCAAACTCACGTTTCCTGCTTTCTTAGAGACTCTAGAAAGCAAGAGCATGCTTCTTGTTCTAATGCAGAGGGTGATCAATGGATGAGAACACTGCTGTGTGTTTCACTTCAGAAATGGAGTTAAATCCCATGCTCTGTGTCTCTCCCTACAAGCAAGACTTCATTTCAGGTAAGGGCAGTCACTTTTCTGCTCAAACGAACTACATCGTTCACGAAGCTCACACGTTTCTCATCTTAACTGACAAGCATTGGATGTTAGAGGACCAGTGCTTTGTATCAGTTTCAGAAGAAGAGTTGGACTAGATATGGTCCGTATGTGTAGGAAACACCGTTCATTTTTCTCAGCACACTCACGTTTCCTGCTGTCTTAGAGACTCTAGAAAGCAAGAGCGTGCTTCTTGTTCTAAAGCAGAGTGTGATCAATGGATGAGAACACTGCTGTGTGTTTCACTTCAGAAATGGAGTTAAATCCCAGGCTCTGAGTCTTCCTACAAGCAAGACTTCGTTCAGGTAAGGGCAGTCAGTTTTCTGCTCAAACGAACTACATTGTTCACGTAGCTCACACGTTTCTCATCTTAACTGACAAGCATTGGATGTTAGAGGGTCAGTGCTTTGTATCAGTTTCAGAAGCAGATTTGGACTACATATTGTCCATATGTGTAGGAAACACCGATCTTTTGTTCTGGGCACACTCACGTTTCCTGCTGTCTTAGAGACTCTAGAAAGCAAGAGTGTGCTTCTTGCTCTAAAGCAGAGTGTGATCCATGGATGAGAAATATGCTGTGTGTTTCACTTCAGAAATGGTGTTAAATCCCAGGCTCTGAGTCTTCCTACAAGCAAGACTTCGTTTCAGATAAGGGCAGTCACTTTTCTGCTCAAACGAACTACATCGTTCATGAAGCTCACACGTTTCTCATCTTAACTGACAAGCATTGGATGTTAGAGGTTCAGTGCTTTGTATCAGTTTCAGAAGCAGAATTCGACTAGATATGGTCCTTATGTGTAGGAAACACCGTTCTTTTGTTCTCAGCAAACTCACGTTTCCTGCTGTCTTAAAGACTCTAGAAAGCAAAAGCATGCTTCTTGTTCTAAAGCAGAGTGTGATCAATGGAAGAGAACACTGCTGTGTGTTTCACTTCAGAAATGGAGTTAAATCCCAGGCTCTGAGTCTTCCTACAAGCAAGACTTTGTTTCTGGTAAGGGCAGTGAGTTTTCTGCTCAAACGAACTACATCGTTCACCATGCTCACACGTTTCTCATCTTAACTGACAAGCATCGATGTTAGAGGACCAGTGCTTTTTATCAATTTCAGAAGAAGAGTTGGACTATATAATGTCCATATGTGTAGGAAATTCCGTTCTTTTGTTCTCAGCACACTCACGTTACCTGCTGTCTTAGAGACTCTAGAAAGCAAGAGCGTGCTTTTCGCTCTAAAGCAGAGTGTGATCCATGGATGAAAACTATGTTTTGTGTTTCCCTTCAGAAAAGTAGTTAAATCCCAGGCTCTATGTCTTCCTACAAGCAAGACTTCGTTTCAGGTAAGGGCAGTCACTTTTCAGCTCAAACGAACTACATCTTTCACGGAGCTCACACGTTTCTCATCTTAACTGACAAGCATTGGATGTTAGAGGACCAGTGCTTTGTATCAGTTTCAGAAGCAGATTTCGACTAGATATTGTCCGTATGTGTAGGAAACACCGTTCATTTGTTCTCAGCAAACTCACGTTTCCTGCTTTCTTAGAGACTCTAGAAAGCAAGAGCATGCTTCTTGTTCTAATGCAGAGGGTGATCAATGGATGAGAACACTGCTGTGTGTTTCACTTCAGAAATGGAGTTAAATCCCATGCTCTGTGTCTCTCCCAACAAGCAAGACTTCATTTCAGGTAAGGGCAGTCACTTTTCTGCTCAAACGAACTACATCGTTCACGAAGCTCACACGTTTCTCATCTTAACTGACAAGCATTGGATGTTAGAGGACCAGTGCTTTGTATCTGTTTCAGAAGCAGAGTTGGACTAGATATGGTGCCTATGTGTAGGAAACACCGTTCTTTTGTTCTCAGCACACTCAGGTTTCCTGCTGTCTTAGAGACTTTAGAAAGCAAGAGCGTGCTTCTCGCTCTAAAGCAGAGTGTGATCCATGCATGAGAACACTGCTGTGTGTTTCACATCAGAAATGGAGTTAAATCCCATGCTCTGTGTCCTCCTACAAGCAAGACTTCGTTTCAGGTAAGGGCAGTCAGTTTTCTCCTCAAACGAACTACATCGTTCACTGCGCTCACACGTTTCTCATCTTAACTGACAAGCATTGGATGTTAGAGGTTCAGTGCTTTGTATCAGTTTCAGAAGCAGAATTCGACTAGATATGGTCCTTATGTGTAGGAAACACCATTCTTTTGTTCTCAGCAAACTCACATTTCCTGCTGTCTTAAAGACTCTAGAAAGCAAAAGCATGCTTCTTGTTCTAAAGCAGAGTGTGATCAATGGATGAGAACACTGCTGTGTGTTTCACTTCAGAAATGGAGTTAAATCCCAGGCTCTGAGTCTTCCTACAAGCAAGACTTTGTTTCTGGTAAGGGCATTCAGTTTTCTGCTCAAATGAACTACAGCGTTCACAATGCTCACACGTTTCTCATCTTAACTGACAAGCATTGGATGTTAGAGGACCAGTGCTTTTTATCAATTTCAGAAGAAGAGTTGGACTATATAATGTCCATATGTGTAGGAAATTCCGTTCTTTTGTTCTCAGCACACTCACGTTACCTGCTGTCTTAGAGACTCTAGAAAGCAAGAGCGTGCTTTTCGCTCTAAAGCAGAGTGTGATCCATGGATGAAAACTATGTTTTGTGTTTCCCTTCAGAAAAGTAGTTAAATCCCAGGCTCTATGTCTTCCTACAAGCAAGACTTCGTTTCAGGTAAGGGCAGTCACTTTTCAGCTCAAACGAACTACATCTTTCACGGAGCTCACACGTTTCTCATCTTAACTGACAAGCATTGGATGTTAGAGGACCAGTGCTTTGTATCAGTTTCAGAAGCAGATTTCGACTAGATATGGTCCGTATGTGTAGGAAACACCATTCATTTGTTCTCAGCAAACTCACGTTTCCTGCTTTCTTAGAGACTCTAGAAAGCAAGAGCATGCTTCTTGTTCTAATGCAGAGGGTGATCAATGGATGAGAACACTGCTGTGTGTTTCACTTCAGAAATGGAGTTAAATCCCATGCTCTGTGTCTCTCCCTACAAGCAAGACTTCATTTCAGGTAAGGGCAGTCACTTTTCTGCTCAAACGAACTACATCGTTCACGAAGCTCACACGTTTCTCATCTTAACTGACAAGCATTGGATGTTAGAGGACCAGTGCTTTGTATCAGTTTCAGAAGAAGAGTTGGACTAGATATGGTCCGTATGTGTAGGAAACACCGTTCTTTTTTCTCAGCACACTCACGTTTCCTGCTGTCTTAGAGACTCTAGAAAGCAAGAGCGTGCTTCTTGTTCTAAAGCAGAGTGTGATCAATGGATGAGAACACTGCTGTGTGTTTCACTTCAGAAATGGAGTTAAATCCCAGGCTCTGAGTCTTCCTACAAGCAAGACTTCGTTCAGGTAAGGGCAGTCAGTTTTCTGCTCAAACGAACTACATTGTTCACGTAGCTCACACGTTTCTCATCTTAACTGACAAGCATTGGATGTTAGAGGGTCAGTGCTTTGTATCAGTTTCAGAAGCAGATTTGGACTACATATTGTCCATATGTGTAGGAAACACCGATCTTTTGTTCTGGGCACACTCACGTTTCCTGCTGTCTTAGAGACTCTAGAAAGCAAGAGTGTGCTTCTTGCTCTAAAGCAGAGTGTGATCCATGGATGAGAAATATGCTGTGTGTTTCACTTCAGAAATGGTGTTAAATCCCAGGCTCTGAGTCTTCCTACAAGCAAGACTTCGTTTCAGGTAAGGGCAGTCACTTTTCTGCTCAAACGAACTACATCGTTCATGAAGCTCACACGTTTCTCATCTTAACTGACAAGCATTGGATGTTAGAGGTTCAGTGCTTTGTATCAGTTTCAGAAGCAGAATTCGACTAGATATGGTCCTTATGTGTAGGAAACACCGTTCTTTTGTTCTCAGCAAACTCACGTTTCCTGCTGTCTTAAAGACTCTAGAAAGCAAAAGCATGCTTCTTGTTCTAAAGCAGAGTGTGATCAATGGATGAGAACACTGCTGTGTGTTTCACTTCAGAAATGGAGTTAAATCCCAGGCTCTGAGTCTTCCTACAAGCAAGACTTTGTTTCTGGTAAGGGCAGTGAGTTTTCTGCTCAAACGAACTACATCGTTCACCATGCTCACACGTTTCTCATCTTAACTGACAAGCATCGATGTTAGAGGACCAGTGCTTTTTATCAATTTCAGAAGAAGAGTTGGACTATATAATGTCCATATGTGTAGGAAATTCCGTTCTTTTGTTCTCAGCACACTCACGTTACCTGCTGTCTTAGAGACTCTAGAAAGCAAGAGCGTGCTTCTCGCTCTAAAGCAGAGTGTGATCCATGGATGAAAACTATGCTTTGTGTTTCCCTTCAGAAAGGTAGTTAAATCCCAGGCTCTGAGTCTTCCTACAAGCAAGAATTCATTTCAGGTAAGGGCAGTCACTTTTCTGCTCAAACGAACTACATCTTTCACGGAGCTCACACGTTTCTCATCTTAACTGACAAGCATTGGATGTTAGAGGACCAGTGCTTTGTATCAGTTTCAGAAGCAGATTTCGACTAGATATTGTCCGTATGTGTAGGAAACACCGTTCATTTGTTCTCAGCAAACTCACGTTTCCTGCTTTCTTAGAGACTCTAGAAAGCAAGAGCATGCTTCTTGTTCTAATGCAGAGGGTGATCAATGGATGAGAACACTGCTGTGTGTTTCACTTCAGAAATGGAGTTAAATCCCATGCTCTGTGTCTCTCCCAACAAGCAAGACTTCATTTCAGGTAAGGGCAGTCACTTTTCTGCTCAAACGAACTACATCGTTCACGAAGCTCACACGTTTCTCATCTTAACTGACAAGCATTGGATGTTAGAGGACCAGTGCTTTGTATCTGTTTCAGAAGCAGAGTTGGACTAGATATGGTCCCTATGTGTAGGAAACACCGTTCTTTTGTTCTCAGCACACTCAGGTTTCCTGCTGTCTTAGAGACTTTAGAAAGCAAGAGCGTGCTTCTCGCTCTAAAGCAGAGTGTGATCCATGCATGAGAACACTGCTGTGTGTTTCACATCAGAAATGGAGTTAAATCCCAGGCTCTGAGTCTTCCTACAAGCAAGACTTCGTTCAGGTAAGGGCAGTCAGTTTTCTGCTCAAACGAACTACATTGTTCACGTAGCTCACACGTTTCTCATCTTAACTGACAAGCATTGGATGTTAGAGGGTCAGTGCTTTGTATCAGTTTCAGAAGCAGATTTGGACTACATATTGTCCATATGTGTAGGAAACACTGATCTTTTGTTCTGGGCACACTCACGTTTCCTGCTGTCTTAGAGACTCTAGAAAGCAAGAGTGTGCTTCTTGCTCTAAAGCAGAGTGTGATCCATGGATGAGAACTATGCTGTGTGTTTCACTTCAGAAATGGTGTTAAATCCCAGGCTCTGAGTCTTCCTACAAGCAAGACTTCGTTTCAGGTAAGGGCAGTCACTTTTCTGCTCAAACGAACTACATCGTTCATGAAGCTCACACGTTTCTCATCTTAACTGACAAGCATTGGATGTTAGAGGTTCAGTGCTTTGTATCAGTTTCAGAAGCAGAATTTGACTAGATATGGTCCTTATGTGTAGGAAACACCGTTCTTTTGTTCTCAGCAAACTCACACTTCCTGCTGTCTTAGAGACTCTAGAAAGGAAGAGCGTGCTTCTTGTTCTAAAGCAGAGTGTGATCAATGGATGAGAACACTGCTGTGTGTTTCATTTCAGAAATGGAGTTAAATCCCAGGCTCAGAGTCTTCTTACAAGCAAGACTTTGTTTCTGGTAAGGGCAGTCAGTTTTCTGCTCAAACGAACTACATCGCTCACGATGCTCACACGTTTCTCATCTTAACTGACAAGCATTGGATGTTAGAGGACCAGTGCTTTTTATCAATTTCAGAAGAAGAGTTGGACTATATAATGTCCATATGTGTAGGAAATTCCGTTCTTTTGTTCTCAGCACACTCACGTTACCTGCTGTCTTAGAGACTCTAGAAAGCTAGAGCGTGCTTCTCGCTCTAAAGCAGAGTGTGATCCATGGATGAAAACTATGCTTTGTGTTTCCCTTCAGAAAGGTAGTTAAATCCCAGGCTCTGTGTCTTCCTACAAGCAAGACTTCGTTTCAGGTAAGGGCAGTCCCTTTTCTGCTCAAACGAACTACATCGTTCACTGAGCTCACACGTTTCTCATCTTAACTGACAAGCATTGGAAGTTAGAGGGTCAGTGCTTTGTATCAGTTTCAGAAGGAGATTTGGACTAGATATGGTCCATATGTGTAGGAAGCACCGATCTTTTGTTCTGGGCACACTCAGATTTCCTGCTGTCTTAGAGACTCTAGAAAGCAAGAGTGTGCTTCGCGCTCTAAAGCAGAGTCTGATCCATGGAGGAAAACTATGCTTTGTGTTTCCCTTCAGAAAAGTAGTTAAATCACAGGCTCTATGTCTTCCTACAAGCAAGACTTCGTTTGAGGTAAGGGCAGTCACTTTTCAGCTCAAACGAACTACATCTTTCACGGAGCTCACACGTTTCTCATCTTAACAGACAAACATTGGATGTTAGAGGACCAGTGCTTTGTATCAGTTTCATAAGTAGATTTCGACTATATATGGTCCGTATGTGTAGGAAACACCGTTCTTTTGTTCTCAGCAAACTCACGTTTCCTGCTTACTTAGAGACTCTAGAAAGGAAGAGCATGCTTTTTGCTCTAATGCAGAGGGTGATCAATGGATGAGAACACTGCTGTGTGTTTCACTTCATAAATGGAATTAAATCCCAGGCTCTGAGTCTTCCCACAAGCAAGACTTCGTTTCAGGTTAAGGGCAGTCAGTTTTCTTTTCAAAGGAACTTCATCGTTCACGAAGCTCACACGTTTCTCATCTTAACTGACAAGCATTGTATGTTAGAGGGTCAGTGCTTTGTATCAGTTTCAGAAGCAGATTTGGACTACATATGGACCATATGTGTAGGAAACACCGATCTTTTGTTCTGGGCACACTCACGTTTCGTGCTGTCTTAGAGACTCTAGAAAGCAAAAGCATGCTTCTCGCTCTAAAACAGAGTGTGATCCATGGATGAGACTATGCTGTGTGTTTCTCTTGAGAAATGGAGTTAAATCCCAGGCTCTGTGTCTCCCTACAAGCAAGACTTCATTTCAGGTAGGGGCAGTCACTTTTCTGCTCAAAGCAACTACATCGTTCACTAAGCTCACACGTTTCTCATCTTAACTGACAAGCATTGGAATTTAGAGGACCAGTGCTTTGTATCTGTTTCAGAAGCAGAGTTGGACTAGATATGGTCCCTATGTGTAGGAAACACCGTTCTTTTGTGCTCAGCACACTCACGTTTCCTGCTGTCTTAGAGACTCTAGAAAGCAAGAGCGTGCTTCTTGTTCTAATGCAGAGTGTGATCAATGGATGAGAACACTGCTGTGTGTTTCACTTCAGAAATGGAGTTAAATCCCAGGCTCTGAGTCTTCCTACAAGCAAGACTTCGTTCAGGTAAGGGCAGTCAGTTTTCTGCTCAAACGAACTACATTGTTCACGTAGCTCACACGTTTCTCATCTTAACTGACAAGCATTGGATGTTAGAGGGTCAGTGCTTTGTATCAGTTTCAGAAGCAGATTTGGACTACATATTGTCCATATGTGTAGGAAACACCGATCTTTTGTTCTGGGCACACTCACGTTTCCTGCTGTCTTAGAGACTCTAGAAAGCAAGAGTGTGCTTCTTGCTCTAAAGCAGAGTGTGATCCATGGATGAGAAATATGCTGTGTGTTTCACTTCAGAAATGGTGTTAAATCCCAGGCTCTGAGTCTTCCTACAAGCAAGACTTCGTTTCAGGTAAGGGCAGTCACTTTTCTGCTCAAACGAACTACATCGTTCATGAAGCTCACACGTTTCTCATCTTAACTGACAAGCATTGGATGTTAGAGGTTCAGTGCTTTGTATCAGTTTCAGAAGCAGAATTAGACTAGATATGGTCCTTATGTGTAGGAAACACCGTTCTTTTGTCTCAGCAAACTCACGTTTCCTGCTGTCTTAAAGACTCTAGAAAGCAAAAGCATGCTTCTTGTTCTAAAGCATAGTGTGATCAATGGATGAGAACACTGCTGTGTGTTTCACTTCAGAAATGGAGTTAAATCCCAGGCTCTGAGTCTTCCTACAAGCAAGACTTTGTTTCTGGTAAGGGCAGTGAGTTTTCTGCTCAAACGAACTACATCGTTCACGATGCTCACACGTTTCTCATCTTAACTGACAAGCATTGGATGTTAGAGGACCAGTGCTTTTTATCAATTTCAGATGAAGAGTTGGACTATATAATGTCCATATGTGTAGGAAATTCCGTTCTTTTGTTCTCAGCACACTCACGTTACCTGCTGTCTTAGAGACTCTAGAAAGCAAGAGCGTGCTTCTCGCTCTAAAGCAGAGTGTGATCCATGGATGAAAACTATGCTTTGTGTTTCCCTTCAGAAAGGTAGTTAAATCCCAGGCTCTATGTCTTCCTACAAGCAAGACTTCATTTCAGGTAAGGGCAGTCACTTTTCTGCTCAAACGAACTACATCGTTCATGAAGCTCACACGTTTCTCATCTTAACTGACAAGCATTGGATGTTAGAGGTTCAGTGCTTTGTATCAGTTTCAGAAGCAGAATTCGACTAGATATGGTCCTTATGTGTAGGAAACACCGTTCTTTTGTTCTCAGCAAACTCACGTTTCCTGCTGTCTTAAAGACTCTAGAAAGCAAAAGCATGCTTCTTGTTCTAAAGCAGAGTGTGATCAATGGATGAGAACACTGCTGTGTGTTTCACTTCAGAAATGGAGTTAAATTCCAGGCTCTGAGTCTTCCTACAAGCAAGACTTCGTTTCAGGTTAAGGGCAGTCAGTTTTCTTCTCAAAGGAACTTCATCGTTCACGAAGCTCACACGTTTCTCATCTTAACTGACAAGCATTGTATGTTAGAGGGTCAGTGCTTTGTATCAGTTTCAGAATCAGATTTGGACTACATATGGACCATATGTGTAGGAAACACCGATCTTTTGTTCTGGGCACACTCACGTTTCCTGCTGTCTTAGAGACTCTAGAAAGCAAAAGCGTGCTTCTCGCTCTAAAACAGAGTGTGATCCATGGATGAGACTATGCTGTGTGTTTCTCTTGAGAAATGGAGTTAAATCCCAGGCTCTGTGTCTCCCTACAAGCAAGACTTCATTTCAGGTAAGGGCAGGCACTTTTCTGCTCAAAGGAACTACATCGTTCACGAAGCTCACACGTTTCTCATCTTAACTGACAAGCATTGGAATTTAGTGGACCAGTGCTTTGTATCTGTTTCAGAAGCAGAGTTGGACTAGATATGGTCCCTATGTGTAGGAAACACCGTTCTTTTGTGCTCAGCACACTCACGTTTCCTGCTGCCTTAGAGAGTCTAGAAATCAAGAGCGTGCTTCTTGTTCTAAAGCAGAGTGTGATTAATGGATGATTAGACTGCTGTGTGTTTCACTTCAGAAATGGAGTTAAATCCCATGCTCTGTGTCTCCCTACAAGCAAGACTTCGTTTCAGGTAAGGGCAGTCACTTTTCTGCTCAAAGGAACTACATCGTTCACGAAGCTCACCCGTTTCTCATCTTAACTGACAAGCATTTGATGGTAGAGGACCAGTGCTTTGTATCTGTTTCAGAAGCAGAGTTGGACTAGATATGGTCCGTATGTGTAGGAAACACCGTTCTTTGTTCTCAGCACACTCACGTTTCCTGTTGTCTTAGAGTCTCTAGAAAGCAAGAGCGTGCTTCTCGCTCTAAAGCAGAGTGTGATCCATGGATGAGAATTATGCTATGTGTTTGCCTTCAGAAATGGAGTTAAATCCCAGGATCTGAATCTTCCTACAAGCAAGACATCGTTTCAGGTAAGGGCAGTCATTTTTCTGCTCAAACGAACTACATCGTTTACTGAGCTCACACGTTTCTCATCTTAACTGAAAAGCATTGGAAGTTAGAGGGTCAGTGCTTTGTATCATTTTCAGAAGGAGATTTGGACTAGATATGGTCCATATGTGTAGGAAACACCATTCTTTTATTCTGGGCACACTCAGATTTCCTGCTGTCTTAGAGACTCTAGAAAGCAAGAGTGTGCTTCTCGCTCTAAAGCAGAGTGTGATCCATGGATGAAAACTATGCTGTGTGTTTCCCTTCAGAAAAGTAGTTAAACCCCAGGCTCTACGTCTTCCTACAAGCAAGACTTCGTTTCAGGTAAGGGCAGTCACTTTTCAGCTCAAACGAACTACATCTTTCACGAGCTCACACGTTTCTCATCTTAACAGACAATCATTGGATGTTAGAGGACCAGTGCTTTGTATCAATTTCCAAAGCAGAGTTCGACTACATATGGTCCGTATGTGTATGAAACACCGTTCTTTTGTTCTCAGCAAACTCACATTTCCTGCTGTCTTAGAGACTCTAGAAAGAAGAGCATGCCTCTTGTTCAAACGCAGAGTGTGATCAATGGATGAGAACACTGCTGTGTGTTTCACTTCAGAAATGGAGTTAAATCCCAGGCTCTGAGTCTTCCTACAAGCAAGACTTCGTTTCAGGTAAGGTCAGTCAGTTTTCTGCTCAAACGAACTACATCATTCACGAAGCTCACACGTTTCTCATCCTAACTGACAAGCATTGGATGTTAGAGGGTCAGTGCTTTGTATCAGTTTCAGAAGCAGATTTGGACTACATATGGTCCATAAGTGTAGGAAACACCGATCTTTTGCTCTGGGCACACTCAGATTTCCTGCTGTCCTAGAGACTCTAGAAAGCAAGAGTGTGCTTCTCGCTCTAAAGCAGAGTGTGATCCATGGATGAAAACTATGCTGTGGGTTTCCCTTCATAAAAGTAGTTAAATCCCAGGCTCTATGTCTTCCTACAAGCAAGACTTCGTTTCAGGTAAGGGCAGTCACTTTTCAGCTCAAACGAACTACATCTTTCACAAGCTCACACGTTTCTCATCTAAACAGACAATCATTGGATGTTAGAGGACCAGTGCTTTGTATCAATTTCCAAAGCAGAGTTCGACTAGATATGGTCCGTATGTGTATGAAACACCGTTCTTTTGTTCTCAGCAAACTCACATTTCCTGCTGTCTTAGAGACTCTAGAAAGAAGAGCATGCTTCTTGTTCAAACGCAGAGTGTGATCAATGGATGAGAACTATGCTGTGCGTTTCCCTTCAGAAATGGAGTTAAATCCCAGGCTCTATGTCTACCTACAAGCAAGACTTCGTTTCATGTAAGGGCAGTCACTTTTTTGCTCAAACGAACTACATCGTTCACGAAGCTCACACGTTTCTCATATTAACTGACAAGCATTGGATGTTAGACGACCAGTGCTTTGTATCAGTTTCAGAAGCAGAGTTGTACTAGATATGGTCCGTATGTGTAGGAAACACCGTTCTTTTGTTCTCAGCACACTCACGTTTCCTGCTGTATTAGAGACTCTAGAAAGCAAGAGCTTGCTTCTCGTTCTAAAGCAGAGTGTGATCAATGGATGAGACAATGCTGTGTGTTTCACTTCAGAAATGGAGTTAAATCCCATGCTCTGAGTCTCCCTACAAGCAAGACTTCGTTTCAGGTAAGGGCAGTCACTTTTCAGCTCAAACGAACTACATCGTTCACGATGCTCACACGTTTCTCATCTTAACAGACAAGCATTAGATTTTAGAGGACCAGTGCTTTTTATCAGTTTCAGAAGCAGAGTTGGACTATATAATGTCCGTATGTGTAGGAATCACCGTTCTTTTTTTCTCAGCACACCCACGTTTCCTGCTGTCTTAGAGATTTTAGATAGCAAGATCGTGCTTCTTCTTCTAAAGCAGAGTGTGGTCAATGGATGAGACAATGCTGTGTGTTTCACTTCAGACATGGAGTTAAATCCCATGCTCTGAATATCCCTACAAGCAAGACTTCGTTTCAGGTAAGGGCAGTCACTTTTCTGCTCAAAGGAACTACATCGTTCATGAAGCTCACACGTTTCTCATCTTAACTGACAAGCATTGGATGTTAGAGGACCAGTGCATTGTATCCGTTTCAGAAGAAGATTTGGACTACATATACTCCGTAAGTGTAGGAAACACCGATCTTTTGTTCTGGGCACATTCAGATTTCCTGCTGTCTTAGAGACTCTAGAAAGCAAGAGTGTGCTTCGCGCTCTAAAGCAGAGTGTGATCCATGGAGGAAAACTATGCTTTCTGTTTCCCTTCAGAAAAGTAGTTAAATCACAGGCTCTATGTCTTCCTACAAGCAAGACTTCGTTTGAGGTAAGGGCAGTCACTTTTCAGCTCAAACGAACTACATCTTTCACGGAGCTCACACGTTTCTCATCTTAACAGACAAGCATTGGATGTTAGAGGACCAGTGCTTTGTATCAGTTTCATAAGTAGATTTCGACTATATATGGTCCGTATGTGTAGGAAACACCGTTCTTTTGTTCTCAGCAAACTCACGTTTCCTGCTGACTTAGAGACTCTAGAAAGGAAGAGCATGCTTCTTGCTCTAATGCAGAGGGTGATCAATGGATGAGAACACTGCTGTGTGTTTCACTTCATAAATGGAATTAAATCCCAGGCTCTGAGTCTTCCCACAAGCAAGACTTCGTTTCAGGTAAGGGCAGTCACTTTTCAGCTCAAACGAACTACATCGTTCACGAAGCTCACACGTTTCTCATCTTAACAGACAAGCATTAGATTTTAGAGGACCAGTGCTTTTTATCAGTTTCAGAAACAGAGTTGGACTATATAATGTCCGTATGTGTAGGAAACACCGTTCTTTTTTTCTCAGCACACCCACGTTTCCTGCTGTCTTAGAGATTTTAGATAGCAAGATCGTGCTTCTTCTTCTAAAGCAGAGTGTGGTCAATGGATGAGACAATGCTGTGTGTTTCACTTCAGACATGGAGTTAAATCCCATGCTCTGAATATCCCTACAAGCAAGACTTCGTTTCAGGTAAGTGCAGTCACTTTTCTGCTCAAAGGAACTACATCGTTCATGAAGCTCACACGTTTCTCATCTTAACTGACAAGCATTGGATGTTAGAGGACCAGTGCATTGTATCAGTTTCAGAAGAAGATTTGGACTACATATACTCCGTAAGTGTAGGAAACACCGTTCTTTTGTTCTGGGCACACTCAGATTTCCTGCTGTATTAGAGACTCTAGAAAGCAAGAGCGTGCTTCTCGCTCTAAAACAGAGTGTGATCCATGGATGAGACTATGCTGTGTGTCTCACTTCAGAAATGGAGTTAAATCCCATGCTCTGTGTCACCCTACAAGCAAGTCCTCGTTTCAGGTAAGGGCAGTCACTTTTCTGCTCAAAGGAACAACATCGTTCACGAAGCTCACACGTTTCTCATCTTAACTGACAAGCATTGGATGTTAGAGGACCATTGCTTTGTATCTGTTTCAGAAGCAGAGTTGGACTAGATATGGTCCCTATGTGTAGGAAACACCGTTTTTTTGTTCTCAGCACACTCACGTTTCCTGCTGTCTTAGAGACTCTAGAAAGCAAGAGCGTGCTTCTCGCTCTAAAGCAGAGTGTGATCCATGGATGAGAACTGTGCTGTGTGTTTCCCTTCAGAAATGGAGTTAAATCCCAGGCTCTGTATCTTCCTACAAGCAAGACTTCGTTCAGGTAAGGGCAGTCAGTTTTCTGCTCAAACGAACTACATTGTTCACGTAGCTCACACGTTTCTCATCTTAACTGACAAGCATTGGATGTTAGAGTACCAGTGCTTTGTATCAGTTTCAGAAGCAGAGTTGGACTATATAATGTCTGGATGTGTAGGAAACACCGTTCTTTTGTTCTCAGCAAACTCTCGTTTCCTGCTGTCTTAGAGACTCTAGAAAGCAAGAGCGTGCTTCTTGTTCTAGAGCAGAGTGTGATCAATGGATGATTACACTGCTGTGTGTTTTACTTCAGAAATGGAGATAAATCCCATGCTCTGATTCTTCCTACAAGCAAGAATTCGTTTCAGGTAAGGGCAGTCACTTTTCTGCTCAAACGAACTACATCGTTCATGAAGCTCACACGTTTCTCATCTTAACTGACAAGCATTGGATGTTAGAGGTTCAGTGCTTTGTATCAGTTTCAGAAGCAGAATTCGACTAGATATGGTCCTTATGTGTAGGAAACACCGTTCTTTTGTTCTCAGCAAACTCACGTTTCCTGGTGTCTTAAAGACTCTAGAAAGCAAAAGCATGCTTCTTGTTCTAAAGCAGAGTGTGAACAATGGATGAGAACACTGCTGTGTGTTTCACTTCAGAAATGGAGTTAAATCCCAGGCTCTGAGTCTTCCTACATGCAAGACTTTGTTTCTGGTAAGGGCATTCAGTTTTCTGCTCAAACGAACTACATCGTTCACGATGCTCACACGTTTCTCATCTTAACTGACAAGCATTGGAAGTTAGAGGGTCAGTGCTTTGTATCAGTTTCAGAAGCAGATTTGGACTAGATATGGCCCATATGTGTAGGAAACACCGTTCTTTTGTTCTGGGCACACTCAGATTTCCTGCTGTCTTAGAGACTCTAGAAAGCAAGAGCGTGCTTCTCGCTCTAAAGCAGAGTGTGATCCATGGATGAAAACTATGCTGTATGTTTCCCTTCAGAAAAGTAGTTTAATCCCAGGCTCTATGTCTTCCTACAAGCAAGACTTCGTTTCAGGTAAGGGCAGTCACTTTTCAGCTCAAACGAACTACATTGTTCACGAAGCTCACACGTTTCACATCTTAACAGACAAGCATTAGATGTTAGAAGACCAGTGCTTTGTATCAGTATCAGAAGCAGAGTTCGACTAGATATGGTCCGTATGTGTACGAAACACCGTTCTTTTGTTCTCAGCAAACTCACGTTTCCTGCTGTCTTAGAGACTCTGGAAATTAGAGCATGCTTCTTATTCAAACGCTGAGTGTGATCAATGGATGAGAACACTGCTGTGTGTTTCACTTCAGAAATGGAGTTAAATCCCAGGCTCTGAGTCTTCCTACAAGCAAGACTTCGTTTCAGGTAAGGGCAGTCAGTTTTCTGCTCAAACGAACTACATCGTTCACGAAGCTCACACGTTTCTCATCTTAACTGACAAGCATTGGATGTAAGATGGTCAGTGCTTTTTTTCAGTTTCAGAAGCAGATTTGGACTACATATGGTCCATATGTGTAGGAAACACCGAACTTTTGTTCTGGGCACACTCACGTTTCCTGCTGTCTTAGACACTGTAGAAAGCAAGAGCGTGCTTCTTGCTCTAAAGCAGAGTGTGATCCATGGATGAGAACTATGCTGTTTGTTTCCCTTCAGAAAAGGAGTTAAATCCCAGGCTCTGTGTCTTCCTACAAGCAAGACTTCATTTCAGGTAAGGGCAGTCACTTTTCAGTTCAAAGGAACTACATCATTCACAAAGCTCACACGTTTCTCATCTTAACTGACAAGCACTGGATGTTAGATGGTCAGTGCATTGTATCAGTTTCAGAAGAAGATTTACACTACATATAGTCCGTATGTGTAGGAAACACCGTTCTTTTGTTCTGGGCACAATCAGATTTAATGCTGTATTAGATACTCTAGAAAGCAAGAGCGTGCTTCTGGCTCTAAAGCAGAGTGTGATCCATGGATGATAACTATGCTGTGTGTTTCACTTCAGAAATGGAGTTAAATCCCAGGCTCTGTGTCTTACTACAAGCAAGACTTCGTTTCAGGTAAGGGCAGTCACTTTTCTGCTCAAATGAACTATATCATTCACGAAGCTCACACGTTTCTCATCTTAATTGACAATCATTGGATGGTAGAGGGTCAGTGCTTTGTATCAGTTTCAGAAGCAGATTTGGATTAGATATGGTCCATATGTGTAGGAAACAACGTTCTTTTGTTCTGGGCACACTCAGATTTCCTGCTGTATTAGAAATTCTAGAAAGCAAGAGCTTGCTTCTCGCTCTAAAGCAGAGTGTGATCAATGGATGATTACACTGCTTTGTGTTTTACTTCAGAAATGGAGTTAAATCCCAGGCTCTGAGTCTTCCTACAAGCAAGACTTAAATTCAGGTAATGGCAGTCACTTTTCTGCTCAAACTAACTACATAGTTCACGAAGCTCCCACATTTCTCACCTTAACTGACAAGCATTGGATGTTAGAGGATCAGTGCTTTGTATCAGTTTCAGAAGCAGATTTGGACTACATATGGTCCATATGTGTAGGAAACACCGTTCTTTTGTTCTGGGCACACTCATATTTCCTGCTGTATTAGAGAGTCTAGAAGGCTAGAGTGTGCTTCTCGCTCTAAAGCAGAGTGTGATCCATGGATGTGAACTATGCTGTGTGTTTCCCTTCAGTAATGGACTTAAATCCCAGGCTCTGTGTCTTACTACAAGCAAGACTTTGTTTCAGGTAAGGGCAGTCACTTTTCTGCTCAAATGAACTACATCATTCACGAAGCTCACACGTTTCTCATCTTAATTGACAGGCATTGGATGTTAGAGGACCAGTGCTTTGTATCAGTTTCAGAAGAAGAGTTGGACTAGATATGGTCCATATGTGTAGGAAACACCGTTCTTTTGTTCTGGGCACACTCAGATTTCCTGCTGTCTTAGAGACTCTAGAAAGCAAGAGCGTGCTTCTTGCTCTAAAGCAGAGTGTGATCCATGGATGAGAACTATGCTGAGTGCTTGACTTCAGAAATGGAGTTAAATCCCAGTCTCTGAGTCTTCCTACAGGCAAGACTTCGTTTCAGGTAAGGGCAGTCACTTTTCTGCGCAAACGAACTACATCATTCATGAAGCTCACGCGTTTCTCATCTTAACTGACAAGCAATGGATGTTAGATGGTCAGTGCTTTGTATCAGTTTCAGAAGCAGATTTGGACTACATATGGTCCATATGTGTAGGAAACACCGTTCTCTTTTTCCGGTCACACTCAGATTTCCTGCTGTATTAGAGACTCTACAAAGCAAGAGTGTGCTTCTCGCTCTAAAGCAGAGTGTGATCCATGGATGAGAACTATGCTGTGTTTTTCACTTCAGAAATGGAGTTAAATCCGAGGCTCTGTGTCTTCCTACAGGCAAGACTCGTTTCAGGTAAGGGCAGTCACTTTTCAGCTCAAACGAACTACATCGTTCACTGAGCTCACACATTTCTCATCTTAACAGACAAGCATTGGATGTTAGAGGACCAGTGCTTTGTATCAGTTTAAGAAGGAGAGTTGGACTAGATATTGTCCGTATGTGTAGGAAACACAGTTCTTTTGTTCTCAGCACACTCACGTTTCCTGCTGTCTTAGAGACTCTAGAAAGCAAGAGCGGGCTTCTTGTTCTAAAGCACAGTGTGATCAATGGATGAGACAATGCTGTGTGTTTCACTTCAGAATTGGAGTTAAATCCCAGGCTCTGAGTCTCCCTACAAGCAAGACTTCGTTTCAGGTAGGGGCAGTCACTTTTCTGCTCAAAGGAACTACATCGTTCACGAAGCTCACACGTTTCTCATCTTAACTGACAAGCATTGGATGTTAGAAGACCAGTGCTTTTTATCAGTTTCAGAAACAGAGTTCGACTAGATATGGTCCGTATGTGTACGAAACACCATTCTTTTGTTTTCAGCAAACTCATGTTTCCTGCTGTCTTAGAGACTCTAGAACGAAGAGCATGCTTCTTGTTCAAACGCTGAGTGTGATCAATGGATGAGACTATGCTGTGTGTTTCACTTCAGAAATGGAGTTAAATCCCATGCTCTGTGTCTCTCTACAAGCAAGACTTCGTTTCAGGTAAGGGCAGTCACTTTTCTGCTTAAACGAACCACATCGTTCACGAAGCTCACACGTTTCTCATCTTAACTGACAAGGATTGGATGTTAGAGGACCAGTGCTTTGTATCTGTTTCAGAAGCAGAGTTGGACTAGATATGGTCCCTATGTGTAGGAAACACCGTTCTTTTGTTCTCAGCACACTCACGTTTCCTGCTGTCTTAGAGAATTTAGAAAGCAAGAGTGTGCTTCTCGCTCTAAAGCAGAGTGTGATCCATGGATGAGAACACTGCTGTGTGTTTCACATCAGAAATGGAGTTACGTCCCAGGCTCTGAGTCTTCCTACAAGAAAGACTTCGTTTCAGGTAAGGACAGTCACTTTTCTGCTCAAACGAACTACATCATTCACGAAGCTCACACGTTTCTCATCTTTATTGACAAGCATTAGATGTTAGAGGACCAGTGCTTTGTATCAGTTTCAGAAGAAGAGTTGGACTAGATATGGTCCGTATGTGTAGGAAACACCGTTCTTTTGTTCTCAGCACACTCACGTTTCCTGCTGTCTTAGAGACTCTAGAAAGCAAGAGCGTGCCTCTTTCTAAAGCAGAGTGTGATCAATGGATGAGAACTATGCTGTGTGTTTGCCTTCAGAAATGGAGTTAAATCCCAGGATCTGAGTCTTCCTACAAGCAAGACTTCGTTTCAGGTAAGGGCAGTCACTTTTCTGCTCAAACGAACTACATTGTTCACTGAGCTCACACGTTTCTCATCTTAACTGACAAGCATTGGAAGTTAGAGGGTCAGTGCTTTGTATCAGTTTCAGAAGCAGATTTGGACTAGATATGGCCCATATGTGTAGGAAACACCGTTCTTTTGTTCTGGGCACACTCAGATTTCCTGCTGTCTTAGAGACTCTAGAAAGCAAGAGTGTGCTTCTCGCTCTAAAGCAGAGTGTGATCCATGGATGAAAACTATGCTGTATGTTTCCCTTCAGAAAAGTAGTTAAATCCCAGGCTCTATGTCTTCCTACAAGCAAGACTTCGTTTCAGGTAAGGGCAGTCACTTTTCAGCTCAAACGAACTACATCGTTCACGAAGCTCACACGTTTCACATCTTAACAGACAAGCATTAGATGTTAGAAGACCAGTGCTTTGTATCAGTATCAGAAGCAGAGTTCGACTAGATATGGTCCGTATGTGTACGAAACACCGTTCTTTTGTTCTCAGCAAACTCACGTTTCCTGCTGTCTTAGAGACTCTGGAAAGAAGAGCATGCTTCTTGTTCAAACGCTGAGTGTGATCAATGGATGAGAACACTGCTGTGTGTTTCACTTCAGAAATGGAGTTAAATCCCAGGCTCTGAGTCTTCCTACAAGCAAGACTTCGTTTCAGGTAAGGGCAGTCAGTTTTCTGCTCAAACGAACTACATCGTTCACGAAGCTCACACGTTTCTCATCTTAACTGACAAGCATTGGATGTAAGATGGTCAGTCCTTTTTTTCAGTTTAAGAAGCAGATTTGGACTACATATGGTCCATATGTGTAGGAAACACCGAACTTTTGTTCTGGGCACACTCACGTTTCCTGCTGTCTTAGAGACTGTAGAAAGCAAGAGCGTGCTTCTTGCTCTAAAGCAGAGTGTGATCCATGGATTAGAACTATGCTGTGTGTTTCCCTTCAGAAAAGGAGTTAAATCCCAGGCTCTGTGTCTTCCTACAATCAAGACTTCGTTTCAGGTAAGGGCAGTCACTTTTCAGTTCAAAGGAACTACATCATTCACAAAGCTCACACGTTTCTCATCTTAACTGACAAGCACTGGATGTTAGAGGACCAGTGCATTCTATCAGTTTCAGAAGAAGATTTGGACTACATATAGTCTGTATGTGTAGGAAACACCGTTCTTTTGTTCTGGGCACACTCAGATTTCCTGCTGTCTTAGAGAATCTAGAAAGCAAGAGTGTGCTTCTTGCTCTAAAGCAGAGTGTGATCCATGGATGAGAACTATGCTGTGTGCTTGACTTCAGAAATGGATTTAAATGCCAGGCTCTGATCTTCCTACAGGCAAGACTTCGTTTCAGGTAAGGGCAGTCACTTTTCTGCTCAAACGAACTACATCGTTCATGAAGCTCACGCGTTTCTCATCTTAACTGACAAGCAATTGATGTTAGATGGTCAGTGCATTATAACAGTTTCAGAAGAAAATTTAGACTACATATAGTCCGTATGTGTAGGAAACACCGTTCTTTTGTTCTGGGCACAATCAGATTTAATGCTGTATTAGATACTCTAGAAAGCAAGAGCGTGCTTCTTGCTCTAAAGCAGAGTGTGATCCATGGATGATAACTATGCTGTGTGTTTCACTTCAGAAAAGGAGTTAAATCCCAGGCTCTGTGTCTTACTACAAGCAAGACTTCGTTTCAGGTAAGGGCCGTCACTTTTCAGCTCAAACGAACTACATCGTTCACGAAGCTCACACGTTTCACATCTTAACAGACAAGCATTAGATGTTAGAAGACCAGTGCTTTTTATCAGTTTCAGAAACAGAGTTCGACTAGATATGGTCCGTATGTGTACGAAACACCATTCTTTTGTTTTCAGCAAACTCGTGTTTCCTGCTGTCTTAGAGACTCTAGAACGAAGAGCATGCTTCTTGTTCAAACGCTGAGTGTGATCAATGGATGAGACTATGCTGTGTGTTTCACTTCAGAAATGGAATTAAATCCCATGCTCTGTGTCTCTCTACAAGCAAGACTTCGTTTCAGGTAAGGGCAGTCACTTTTCTGCTCAAACGAACTACATCGTTCACGAAGCTCACACGTTTCTCATCTTAACTGACAAGGATTGGATGTTAGAGGACCAGTGCTTTGTATCTGTTTCAGAAGCAGAGTTGGACTAGATATGGTCCCTATGTGTAGGAAACACCGTTCTTTTGTTCTCAGCACACTCACGTTTCCTGCTGTCTTAGAGAATTTAGAAAGCAAGAGTGTGCTTCTCGCTCTAAAGCAGAGTGTGATCCATGGATGAGAACACTGCTGTGTGTTTCACATCAGAAATGGAGTTACGTCCCAGGCTCTGAGTCTTCCTACAAGAAAGACTTCGTTTCAGGTAAGGACAGTCACTTTTCTGCTCAAACGAACTACATCATTCACGAAGCTCACACGTTTCTCATCTTTATTGACAAGCATTAGATGTTAGAGGACCAGTGCTTTGTATCAGTTTCAGAAGAAGAGTTGGACTAGATATGGTCCGTATGTGTAGGAAACACCGTTCTTTTGTTCTCAGCACACTCACGTTTCCTGCTGTCTTAGAGACTCTAGAAAGCAAGAGCGTGCCTCTTTCTAAAGCAGAGTGTGATCAATGGATGAGAACTATGCTGTGTGTTTGCCTTCAGAAATGGAGTTAAATCCCAGGATCTGAGTCTTCCTACAAGCAAGACTTCGTTTCAGGTAAGGGCAGTCACTTTTCTGCTCAAACGAACTACATTGTTCACTGAGCTCACACGTTTCTCATCTTAACTGACAAGCATTGGAAGTTAGAGGGTCAGTGCTTTGTATCAGTTTCAGAAGCAGATTTGGACTAGATATGGCCCATATGTGTAGGAAACACCGTTCTTTTGTTCTGGGCACACTCAGATTTCCTGCTGTCTTAGAGACTCTAGAAAGCAAGAGTGTGCTTCTCGCTCTAAAGCAGAGTGTGATCCATGGATGAAAACTATGCTGTATGTTTCCCTTCAGAAAAGTAGTTAAATCCCAGGCTCTATGTCTTCCTACAAGCAAGACTTCGTTTCAGGTAAGGGCAGTCACTTTTCAGCTCAAACGAACTACATCGTTCACGAAGCTCACACGTTTCACATCTTAACAGACAAGCATTAGATGTTAGAAGACCAGTGCTTTGTATCAGTATCAGAAGCAGAGTTCGACTAGATATGGTCCGTATGTGTACGAAACACCGTTCTTTTGTTCTCAGCAAACTCACGTTTCCTGCTGTCTTAGAGACTCTGGAAAGAAGAGCATGCTTCTTGTTCAAACGCTGAGTGTGATCAATGGATGAGAACACTGCTGTGTGTTTCACTTCAGAAATGGAGTTAAATCCCAGGCTCTGAGTCTTCCTACAAGCAAGACTTCGTTTCAGGTAAGGGCAGTCAGTTTTCTGCTCAAACGAACTACATCGTTCACGAAGCTCACACGTTTCTCATCTTAACTGACAAGCATTGGATGTAAGATGGTCAGTCCTTTTTTTCAGTTTCAGAAGCAGATTTGGACTACATATGGTCCATATGTGTAGGAAACACCGAACTTTTGTTCTGGGCACACTCACGTTTCCTGCTGTCTTAGAGACTGTAGAAAGCAAGAGCGTGCTTCTTGCTCTAAAGCAGAGTGTGATCCATGGATTAGAACTATGCTGTGTGTTTCCCTTCAGAAAAGGAGTTAAATCCCAGGCTCTGTGTCTTCCTACAATCAAGACTTCGTTTCAGGTAAGGGCAGTCACTTTTCAGTTCAAAGGAACTACATCATTCACAAAGCTCACACGTTTCTCATCTTAACTGACAAGCACTGGATGTTAGAGGACCAGTGCATTCTATCAGTTTCAGAAGAAGATTTGGACTACATATAGTCTGTATGTGTAGGAAACACCGTTCTTTTGTTCTGGGCACACTCAGATTTCCTGCTGTCTTAGAGAATCTAGAAAGCAAGAGTGTGCTTCTTAGTCTAAAGCAGAGTGTGATCCATGGATGAGAACTATGCTGTGTGCTTGACTTCAGAAATGGAGTTAAATGCCAGGCTCTGAGTCTTCCTACAGGCAAGACTTCGTTTCAGGTAAGGGCAGTCACTTTTCTGCTCAAACGAACTACATCGTTCATGAAGCTCACGCGTTTCTCATCTTAACTGACAAGCAATGGATGTTAGATGGTCAGTGCATTATAACAGTTTCAGAAGAAAATTTAGACTACATATAGTCCGTATGTGTAGGAAACACCGTTCTTTTGTTCTGGGCACAATCAGATTTAATGCTGTATTAGATACTCTAGAAAGCAAGAGCGTGCTTCTTGCTATAAAGCAGAGTGTGATCCATGGATGATAACTATGCTGTGTGTTTCACTTCAGAAAAGGAGTTAAATCCCAGGCTCTGTGTCTTACTACAAGCAAGACTTCGTTTCAGGTAAGGGCAGTCACTTTTCTGCTCAAATGAACTACATCATTCACGAAGATCACACGTTTCTCATCTTAATTGACAAGCATTGGATGGTAGAGGGTCAGTGCTTTGTATCAGTTTCAGAAGCAGATTTGGATTAGATATGGTCCATATGTGTAGGAAACAACGTTCTTTTGTTCTGGGCACACTCAGATTTCCTGCTGTATTAGAAATTCTAGAAAGCAAGAGCTTGCTTCTCGCTCTAAAGCAGAGTGTGATCAATGGATGATTACACTGCTGTGTGTTTTACTTCAGAAATGGAGTTAAATCCCAGGCTCTGAGTCTTCCTACAAGCAAGACTTAAATTCAGGTAAGGGCAGTCACTTTTCTGCTCAAACTAACTACATAGTTCACGAAGCTCCCACATTTCTCACCTTAACTGACAAGCATTGGATGTTAGAGGGTCAGTGCTTTGTATCAGTTTCAGAAGAAGATTTGGACTACATATGGTCCATATGTGTAGGAAACACCGTTCTTTTGTTCTGGGCACACTCAGATTTCCTGCTGTATTAGAGAGTCTAGAAGGCTAGAGTGTGCTTCTCGCTCTAAAGCAGAGTGTGATCCATGGATGTGAACTATGCTGTGTGTTTCCCTCAGAAATGGACTTGAATCCCAGGCTCTGTGTCTTACTACAAGCAAGACTTCGTTTCAGGTAAGGGCAGTCACTTTTCTGCTCAAATGAACTACATCATTCACGAAGCTCACACGTTTCTCATCTTAATTGACAAGCATTGGATGTTAGAGGACCAGTGCTTTGTATCAGTTTCAGAAGAAGAGTTGGACTAGATATGGTCCATATGTGTAGGAAACACCGTTCTTTTGTTGTGGGCACACTCAGATTTCCTGCTGTCTTAGAGAATCTAGAAAGCAATAGCGTGCTTCTTGTTCTAAAGCAGAGTGTGATCAATGTATGAGACAATGCTGTGTGTTTCACTTCAGAAATGGAGTTAATTCCCAGGCTCTGTGTCTTCCTACAGGCAAGACTTCGTTTCAGGTAAGGGCAGTCACTTTTCAGTTCAAAGGAACTACATCATTCACAAAGCTCACGCGTTTCTCATCTTAACTGACAAGCACTGGATGTTAGAGGACCAGTGCATTCTATCAGTTTCAGAAGAAGATTTGGACTACAATAGTCCCTATGTGTAGGAAACACCGTTCTTTTGTTCTGGGCACACTCAGATTTCCTGCTGTCTTAGAGACTCTAGAAAGCAAGAGTGTGCTTCTTGCTCTAAAGCAGAGTGTGATCCATGGATGAGAACTATGCTGTGTGCTTGACTTCAGAAATGGAGTTAAATCCCAGGCTCTGAGTCTTCCTACAGGCAAGACTTCGTTTCAGGTAAGGGCAGTCACTTTTCTGCTCAAACGAACTACATCATTCATGAAGCTCACGCGTTACTCATCTTAACTGACAAGCAATGGATGTTAGATGGTCAGTGCTTTGTATCAGTTTCAGCAGCAAATTTGGACTACATATGGTCCATATGTGTAGGAAACACCGTTCTCTTGTTCCGGGCACACTCAGATTTCCTGCTGCATTAGAGACTCTACAAAGCAAGAGTGTGCTTCTCGCTCTAAAGCAGAGTGTGATCCATGGATGAGAACTATGCTGTGTGTTTCCCTTCAGAAATAGACTTAAATCCCAGGCTCTGTGTCTTACTACAAGCAAGACTTCGTTTCAGGTAAGGGCAGTCACTTTTCTGCTCAAATGAACTACATCATTCACGAAGCTCACACGTTTCTCATCTTAATTGACAAGCATTGGATGTTAGAGGACCAGTGCTTTGTATCAGTTTCAGAAGAAGTGTTGGACTAGATATGGTCCATATGTGTAGGAAACACCGTTCTTTTGTTCTGGGCACACTCAGATTTCCTGCTGTCTTAGAGAATCTAGAAAGCAATAGCGTGCTTCTTGTTCTAAAGCAGAGTGTGATCAATGGATGAGACAATGCTGTGTTTTTCACTTCAGAAATGGAGTTAAATCCGAGGCTCTGTGTCTTCCTACAGGCAAGACTTCGTTTCAGGTTAGGGCAGTCACTTTTCAGCTCAAACGAACTACATCGTTCACTGAGGTCACACATTTCTCATCTTAACAGACAAGAATTGGATGTTAGAGGACCAGTGCTTTGTATCAGTTTCAGAAGCAGAGTTGGACTAGATATTGTCCGTATGTGTAGGAAACACCGTTCTTTTGTTCTCAGCACACTCACGTTTCCTGCTGTCTTAGAGACTCTAGAAAGCAAGAGCGGGCTTCTTGTTCTAAAGCAGAGTGTGATCAATGGGTGAGACAATGCTGTGTGTTTCACTTCAGAAATTGACTTAAATCCCAGGCTCTGTGTCTTACTACAAGCAAGACTTCGTTTCAGGTAAGGGCAGTCACTTTTCTGCTCAAATGAACTACATCATTCACGAAGCTCACACGTTTCTCATCTTAATTGACAAGCATTGGATGGTAGAGGACCAGTGCTTTGTATCAGTTTCAGAAGAAGAGTTGGACTAGATATGGTCCGTATGTGTAGGAAACACCGTTCTTTTGTTCTCAGCACACTCACGTTTCCTGCTGTCTTAGAGACTCTAGAAAGCAAGAGCGTGCCTCTTTCTAAAGCAGAGTGTGATCAATGGATGAGAACTATGCTGTGTGTTTGCCTTCAGAAATGGAGTTAAATCCCAGGATCTGAGTCTTCCTACAAGCAAGACTTCGTTTCAGGTAAGGGCAGTCACTTTTCTGCTCAAACGAACTACATTGTTCACTGAGCTCACACGTTTCTCATCTTAACTGACAAGCATTGGAAGTTAGAGGGTCAGTGCTTTGTATCAGTTTCAGAAGCAGATTTGGACTAGATATGGCCCATATGTGTAGGAAACACCGTTCTTTTGTTCTGGGCACACTCAGATTTCCTGCTGTCTTAGAGACTCTAGAAAGCAAGAGTGTGCTTCTCGCTCTAAAGCAGAGTGTGATCCATGGATGAAAACTATGCTGTATGTTTCCCTTCAGAAAAGTAGTTAAATCCTAGGCTCTATGTCTTCCTACAAGCAAGACTTCGTTTCAGGTAAGGGCAGTCACTTTTCAGCTCAAACGAACTACATCGTTCACGAAGCTCACACGTTTCACATCTTAACAGACAAGCATTAGATGTTAGAAGACCAGTGCTTTGTATCAGTATCAGAAGCAGAGTTCGACTAGATATGGTCCGTATGTGTACGAAACACCGTTCTTTTGTTCTCAGCAAACTCACGTTTCCTGCTGTCTTAGAGACTCTGGAAAGAAGAGCATGCTTCTTGTTCAAACGCTGAGTGTGATCAATGGATGAGAACACTGCTGTGTGTTTCACTTCAGAAATGGAGTTAAATCCCAGGCTCTGAGTCTTCCTACAAGCAAGACTTCGTTTCAGGTAAGGGCAGTCAGTTTTCTGCTCAAACGAACTACATCGTTCACGAAGCTCACACGTTTCTCATCTTAACTGACAAGCATTGGATGTAAGATGGTCAGTCCTTTTTTTCAGTTTCAGAAGCAGATTTGGACTACATATGGTCCATATGTGTAGGAAACACCGAACTTTTGTTCTGGGCACACTCACGTTTCCTGCTGTCTTAGAGACTGTAGAAAGCAAGAGCGTGCTTCTTGCTCTAAAGCAGAGTGTGATCCATGGATTAGAACTATGCTGTGTGTTTCCCTTCAGAAAAGGAGTTAAATCCCAGGCTCTGTGTCTTCCTACAATCAAGACTTCGTTTCAGGTAAGGGCAGTCACTTTTCAGTTCAAAGGAACTACATCATTCACAAAGCTCACACGTTTCTCATCTTAACTGACAAGCACTGGATGTTAGAGGACCAGTGCATTCTATCAGTTTCAGAAGAAGATTTGGACTACATATAGTCTGTATGTGTAGGAAACACCGTTCTTTTGTTCTGGGCACACTCAGATTTCCTGCTGTATTAGAGAGTCTAGAAGGCTAGAGTGTGCTTCTCGCTCTAAAGCAGAGTGTGATCCATGGATGTGAACTATGCTGTGTGTTTCCCTCAGAAATGGACTTGAATCCCAGGCTCTGTGTCTTACTACAAGCAAGACTTCGTTTCAGGTAAGGGTAGTCACTTTTCTGCTCAAATGAACTACATCATTCACGAAGCTCACACGTTTCTCATCTTAATTGACAGGCATTGGATGTTAGAGGACCAGTGCTTTGTATCAGTTTCAGAAGAAGAGTTGGACTAGATATGGTCCATATGTGTAGGAAACACCGTTCTTTTGTTCTGGGCACACTCAGATTTCCTGCTGTCTTAGAGACTCTAGAAAGCAAGAGCGTGCTTCTTGCTCTAAAGCAGAGTGTGATCCATGGATGAGAACTATGCTGAGTGCTTGACTTCAGAAATGGAGTTAAATCCCAGTCTCTGAGTCTTCCTACAGGCAAGACTTCGTTTCAGGTAAGGGCAGTCACTTTTCTGCGCAAACGAACTACATCATTCATGAAGCTCACGCGTTTCTCATCTTAACTGACAAGCAATGGATGTTAGATGGTCAGTGCTTTGTATCAGTTTCAGAAGCAGATTTGGACTACATATGGTCCATATGTGTAGGAAACACCGTTCTCTTTTTCCGGTCACACTCAGATTTCCTGCTGTATTAGAGACTCTACAAAGCAAGAGTGTGCTTCTCGCTCTAAAGCAGAGTGTGATCCATGGATGAGAACTATGCTGTGTTTTTCACTTCAGAAATGGAGTTAAATCCGAGGCTCTGTGTCTTCCTACAGGCAAGACTAGTTTCAGGTAAGGGCAGTCACTTTTCAGCTCAAACGAACTACATCGTTCACTGAGCTCACACATTTCTCATCTTAACAGACAAGCATTGGATGTTAGAGGACCAGTGCTTTGTATCAGTTTAAGAAGGAGAGTTGGACTAGATATTGTCCGTATGTGTAGGAAACACAGTTCTTTTGTTCTCAGCACACTCACGTTTCCTGCTGTCTTAGAGACTCTAGAAAGCAAGAGCGGGCTTCTTGTTCTAAAGCACAGTGTGATCAATGGATGAGACAATGCTGTGTGTTTCACTTCAGAATTGGAGTTAAATCCCAGGCTCTGAGTCTCCCTACAAGCAAGACTTCGTTTCAGGTAGGGGCAGTCACTTTTCTGCTCAAAGGAACTACATCGTTCACGAAGCTCACACGTTTCTCATCTTAACTGACAAGCATTGGATGTTAGAAGACCAGTGCTTTTTATCAGTTTCAGAAACAGAGTTCGACTAGATATGGTCCGTATGTGTACGAAACACCATTCTTTTGTTTTCAGCAAACTCATGTTTCCTGCTGTCTTAGAGACTCTAGAACGAAGAGCATGCTTCTTGTTCAAACGCTGAGTGTGATCAATGGATGAGACTATGCTGTGTGTTTCACTTCAGAAATGGAGTTAAATCCCATGCTCTGTGTCTCTCTACAAGCAAGACTTCGTTTCAGGTAAGGGCAGTCACTTTTCTGCTTAAACGAACCACATCGTTCACGAAGCTCACACGTTTCTCATCTTAACTGACAAGGATTGGATGTTAGAGGACCAGTGCTTTGTATCTGTTTCAGAAGCAGAGTTGGACTAGATATGGTCCCTATGTGTAGGAAACACCGTTCTTTTGTTCTCAGCACACTCACGTTTCCTGCTGTCTTAGAGAATTTAGAAAGCAAGAGTGTGCTTCTCGCTCTAAAGCAGAGTGTGATCCATGGATGAGAACACTGCTGTGTGTTTCACATCAGAAATGGAGTTACGTCCCAGGCTCTGAGTCTTCCTACAAGAAAGACTTCGTTTCAGGTAAGGACAGTCACTTTTCTGCTCAAACGAACTACATCATTCACGAAGCTCACACGTTTCTCATCTTTATTGACAAGCATTAGATGTTAGAGGACCAGTGCTTTGTATCAGTTTCAGAAGAAGAGTTGGACTAGATATGGTCCGTATGTGTAGGAAACACCGTTCTTTTGTTCTCAGCACACTCACGTTTCCTGCTGTCTTAGAGACTCTAGAAAGCAAGAGCGTGCCTCTTTCTAAAGCAGAGTGTGATCAATGGATGAGAACTATGCTGTGTGTTTGCCTTCAGAAATGGAGTTAAATCCCAGGATCTGAGTCTTCCTACAAGCAAGACTTCGTTTCAGGTAAGGGCAGTCACTTTTCTGCTCAAACGAACTACATTGTTCACTGAGCTCACACGTTTCTCATCTTAACTGACAAGCATTGGAAGTTAGAGGGTCAGTGCTTTGTATCAGTTTCAGAAGCAGATTTGGACTAGATATGGCCCATATGTGTAGGAAACACCGTTCTTTTGTTCTGGGCACACTCAGATTTCCTGCTGTCTTAGAGACTCTAGAAAGCAAGAGTGTGCTTCTCGCTCTAAAGCAGAGTGTGATCCATGGATGAAAACTATGCTGTATGTTTCCCTTCAGAAAAGTAGTTAAATCCCAGGCTCTATGTCTTCCTACAAGCAAGACTTCGTTTCAGGTAAGGGCAGTCACTTTTCAGCTCAAACGAACTACATCGTTCACGAAGCTCACACGTTTCACATCTTAACAGACAAGCATTAGATGTTAGAAGACCAGTGCTTTGTATCAGTATCAGAAGCAGAGTTCGACTAGATATGGTCCGTATGTGTACGAAACACCGTTCTTTTGTTCTCAGCAAACTCACGTTTCCTGCTGTCTTAGAGACTCTGGAAAGAAGAGCATGCTTCTTGTTCAAACGCTGAGTGTGATCAATGGATGAGAACACTGCTGTGTGTTTCACTTCAGAAATGGAGTTAAATCCCAGGCTCTGAGTCTTCCTACAAGCAAGACTTCGTTTCAGGTAAGGGCAGTCAGTTTTCTGCTCAAACGAACTACATCGTTCACGAAGCTCACACGTTTCTCATCTTAACTGACAAGCATTGGATGTAAGATGGTCAGTCCTTTTTTTCAGTTTAAGAAGCAGATTTGGACTACATATGGTCCATATGTGTAGGAAACACCGAAATTTTGTTCTGGGCACACTCACGTTTCCTGCTGTCTTAGAGACTGTAGAAAGCAAGAGCGTGCTTCTTGCTCTAAAGCAGAGTGTGATCCATGGATTAGAACTATGCTGTGTGTTTCCCTTCAGAAAAGGAGTTAAATCCCAGGCTCTGTGTCTTCCTACAATCAAGACTTCGTTTCAGGTAAGGGCAGTCACTTTTCAGTTCAAAGGAACTACATCATTCACAAAGCTCACACGTTTCTCATCTTAACTGACAAGCACTGGATGTTAGAGGACCAGTGCATTCTATCAGTTTCAGAAGAAGATTTGGACTACATATAGTCTGTATGTGTAGGAAACACTGTTCTTTTGTTCTGGGCACACTCAGATTTCCTGCTGTCTTAGAGAATCTAGAAAGCAAGAGTGTGCTTCTTGCTCTAAAGCAGAGTGTGATCCATGGATGAGAACTATGCTGTGTGCTTGACTTCAGAAATGGATTTAAATGCCAGGCTCTGATCTTCCTACAGGCAAGACTTCGTTTCAGGTAAGGGCAGTCACTTTTCTGCTCAAACGAACTACATCGTTCATGAAGCTCACGCGTTTCTCATCTTAACTGACAAGCAATTGATGTTAGATGGTCAGTGCATTATAACAGTTTCAGAAGAAAATTTAGACTACATATAGTCCGTATGTGTAGGAAACACCGTTCTTTTGTTCTGGGCACAATCAGATTTAATGCTGTATTAGATACTCTAGAAAGCAAGAGCGTGCTTCTTGCTCTAAAGCAGAGTGTGATCCATGGATGATAACTATGCTGTGTGTTTCACTTCAGAAAAGGAGTTAAATCCCAGGCTCTGTGTCTTACTACAAGCAAGACTTCGTTTCAGGTAAGGGCCGTCACTTTTCAGCTCAAACGAACTACATCGTTCACGAAGCTCACACGTTTCACATCTTAACAGACAAGCATTAGATGTTAGAAGACCAGTGCTTTTTATCAGTTTCAGAAACAGAGTTCGACTAGATATGGTCCGTATGTGTACGAAACACCATTCTTTTGTTTTCAGCAAACTCGTGTTTCCTGCTGTCTTAGAGACTCTAGAACGAAGAGCATGCTTCTTGTTCAAACGCTGAGTGTGATCAATGGATGAGACTATGCTGTGTGTTTCACTTCAGAAATGGAATTAAATCCCATGCTCTGTGTCTCTCTACAAGCAAGACTTCGTTTCAGGTAAGGGCAGTCACTTTTCTGCTCAAACGAACTACATCGTTCACGAAGCTCACACGTTTCTCATCTTAACTGACAAGGATTGGATGTTAGAGGACCAGTGCTTTGTATCTGTTTCAGAAGCAGAGTTGGACTAGATATGGTCCCTATGTGTAGGAAACACCGTTCTTTTGTTCTCAGCACACTCACGTTTCCTGCTGTCTTAGAGAATTTAGAAAGCAAGAGTGTGCTTCTCGCTCTAAAGCAGAGTGTGATCCATGGATGAGAACACTGCTGTGTGTTTCACATCAGAAATGGAGTTACGTCCCAGGCTCTGAGTCTTCCTACAAGAAAGTCTTCGTTTCAGGTAAGGACAGTCACTTTTCTGCTCAAACGAACTACATCATTCACGAAGCTCACACGTTTCTCATCTTTATTGACAAGCATTAGATGTTAGAGGACCAGTGCTTTGTATCAGTTTCAGAAGAAGAGTTGGACTAGATATGGTCCGTATGTGTAGGAAACACCGTTCTTTTGTTCTCAGCACACTCACGTTTCCTGCTGTCTTAGAGACTCTAGAAAGCAAGAGCGTGCCTCTTTCTAAAGCAGAGTGTGATCAATGGATGAGAACTATGCTGTGTGTTTGCCTTCAGAAATGGAGTTAAATCCCAGGATCTGAGTCTTCCTACAAGCAAGACTTCGTTTCAGGTAAGGGCAGTCACTTTTCTGCTCAAACGAACTACATTGTTCACTGAGCTCACACGTTTCTCATCTTAACTGACAAGCATTGGAAGTTAGAGGGTCAGTGCTTTGTATCAGTTTCAGAAGCAGATTTGGACTAGATATGGCCCATATGTGTAGGAAACACCGTTCTTTTGTTCTGGGCACACTCAGATTTCCTGCTGTCTTAGAGACTCTAGAAAGCAAGAGTGTGCTTCTCGCTCTAAAGCAGAGTGTGATCCATGGATGAAAACTATGCTGTATGTTTCCCTTCAGAAAAGTAGTTAAATCCCAGGCTCTATGTCTTCCTACAAGCAAGACTTCGTTTCAGGTAAGGGCAGTCACTTTTCAGCTCAAACGAACTACATCGTTCACGAAGCTCACACGTTTCACATCTTAACAGACAAGCATTAGATGTTAGAAGACCAGTGCTTTGTATCAGTATCAGAAGCAGAGTTCGACTAGATATGGTCCGTATGTGTACGAAACACCGTTCTTTTGTTCTCAGCAAACTCACGTTTCCTGCTGTCTTAGAGACTCTGGAAAGAAGAGCATGCTTCTTGTTCAAACGCTGAGTGTGATCAATGGATGAGAACACTGCTGTGTGTTTCACTTCAGAAATGGAGTTAAATCCCAGGCTCTGAGTCTTCCTACAAGCAAGACTTCGTTTCAGGTAAGGGCAGTCAGTTTTCTGCTCAAACGAACTACATCGTTCACGAAGCTCACACGTTTCTCATCTTAACTGACAAGCATTGGATGTAAGATGGTCAGTCCTTTTTTTCAGTTTCAGAAGCAGATTTGGACTACATATGGTCCATATGTGTAGGAAACACCGAACTTTTGTTCTGGGCACACTCACGTTTCCTGCTGTCTTAGAGACTGTAGAAAGCAAGAGCGTGCTTCTTGCTCTAAAGCAGAGTGTGATCCATGGATTAGAACTATGCTGTGTGTTTCCCTTCAGAAAAGGAGTTAAATCCCAGGCTCTGTGTCTTCCTACAATCAAGACTTCGTTTCAGGTAAGGGCAGTCACTTTTCAGTTCAAAGGAACTACATCATTCACAAAGCTCACACGTTTCTCATCTTAACTGACAAGCACTGGATGTTAGAGGACCAGTGCATTCTATCAGTTTCAGAAGAAGATTTGGACTACATATAGTCTGTATGTGTAGGAAACACCGTTCTTTTGTTCTGGGCACACTCAGATTTCCTGCTGTCTTAGAGAATCTAGAAAGCAAGAGTGTGCTTCTTGCTCTAAAGCAGAGTGTGATCCATGGATGAGAACTATGCTGTGTGCTTGACTTCAGAAATGGAGTTAAATGCCAGGCTCTGAGTCTTCCTACAGGCAAGACTTCGTTTCAGGTAAGGGCAGTCACTTTTCTGCTCAAACGAACTACATCGTTCATGAAGCTCACGCGTTTCTCATCTTAACTGACAAGCAATGGATGTTAGATGGTCAGTGCATTATAACAGTTTCAGAAGAAAATTTAGACTACATATAGTCCGTATGTGTAGGAAACACCGTTCTTTTGTTCTGGGCACAATCAGATTTAATGCTGTATTAGATACTCTAGAAAGCAAGAGCGTGCTTCTTGCTATAAAGCAGAGTGTGATCCATGGATGATAACTATGCTGTGTGTTTCACTTCAGAAAAGGAGTTAAATCCCAGGCTCTGTGTCTTACTACAAGCAAGACTTCGTTTCAGGTAAGGGCAGTCACTTTTCTGCTCAAATGAACTACATCATTCACGAAGATCACACGTTTCTCATCTTAATTGACAAGCATTGGATGGTAGAGGGTCAGTGCTTTGTATCAGTTTCAGAAGCAGATTTGGATTAGATATGGTCCATATGTGTAGGAAACAACGTTCTTTTGTTCTGGGCACACTCAGATTTCCTGCTGTATTAGAAATTCTAGAAAGCAAGAGCTTGCTTCTCGCTCTAAAGCAGAGTGTGATCAATGGATGATTACACTGCTGTGTGTTTTACTTCAGAAATGGAGTTAAATCCCAGGCTCTGAGTCTTCCTACAAGCAAGACTTAAATTCAGGTAAGGGCAGTCACTTTTCTGCTCAAACTAACTACATAGTTCACGTAGCTCCCACATTTCTCACCTTAACTGACAAGCATTGGATGTTAGAGGGTCAGTGCTTTGTATCAGTTTCAGAAGAAGATTTGGACTACATATGGTCCATATGTGTAGGAAACACCGTTCTTTTGTTCTGGGCACACTCAGATTTCCTGCTGTATTAGAGAGTCTAGAAGGCTAGAGTGTGCTTCTCGCTCTAAAGCAGAGTGTGATCCATGGATGTGAACTATGCTGTGTGTTTCCCTCAGAAATGGACTTGAATCCCAGGCTCTGTGTCTTACTACAAGCAAGACTTCGTTTCAGGTAAGGGCAGTCACTTTTCTGCTCAAATGAACTACATCATTCACGAAGCTCACACGTTTCTCATCTTAATTGACAAGCATTGGATGTTAGAGGACCAGTGCTTTGTATCAGTTTCAGAAGAAGAGTTGGACTAGATATGGTCCATATGTGTAGGAAACACCGTTCTTTTGTTGTGGGCACACTCAGATTTCCTGCTGTCTTAGAGAATCTAGAAAGCAATAGCGTGCTTCTTGTTCTAAAGCAGAGTGTGATCAATGTATGAGACAATGCTGTGTGTTTCACTTCAGAAATGGAGTTAATTCCCAGGCTCTGTGTCTTCCTACAGGCAAGACTTCGTTTCAGGTAAGGGCAGTCACTTTTCAGTTCAAAGGAACTACATCATTCACAAAGCTCACGCGTTTCTCATCTTAACTGACAAGCACTGGATGTTAGAGGACCAGTGCATTCTATCAGTTTCAGAAGAAGATTTGGACTACAATAGTCCCTATGTGTAGGAAACACCGTTCTTTTGTTCTGGGCACACTCAGATTTCCTGCTGTCTTAGAGACTCTAGAAAGCAAGAGTGTGCTTCTTGCTCTAAAGCAGAGTGTGATCCATGGATGAGAACTATGCTGTGTGCTTGACTTCAGAAATGGAGTTAAATCCCAGGCTCTGAGTCTTCCTACAGGCAAGACTTCGTTTCAGGTAAGGGCAGTCACTTTTCTGCTCAAACGAACTACATCATTCATGAAGCTCACGCGTTACTCATCTTAACTGACAAGCAATGGATGTTAGATGGTCAGTGCTTTGTATCAGTTTCAGCAGCAAATTTGGACTACATATGGTCCATATGTGTAGGAAACACCGTTCTCTTGTTCCGGGCACACTCAGATTTCCTGCTGCATTAGAGACTCTACAAAGCAAGAGTGTGCTTCTCGCTCTAAAGCAGAGTGTGATCCATGGATGAGAACTATGCTGTGTGTTTCCCTTCAGAAATAGACTTAAATCCCAGGCTCTGTGTCTTACTACAAGCAAGACTTCGTTTCAGGTAAGGGCAGTCACTTTTCTGCTCAAATGAACTACATCATTCACGAAGCTCACACGTTTCTCATCTTAATTGACAAGCATTGGATGTTAGAGGACCAGTGCTTTGTATCAGTTTCAGAAGAAGTGTTGGACTAGATATGGTCCATATGTGTAGGAAACACCGTTCTTTTGTTCTGGGCACACTCAGATTTCCTGCTGTCTTAGAGAATCTAGAAAGCAATAGCGTGCTTCTTGTTCTAAAGCAGAGTGTGATCAATGGATGAGACAATGCTGTGTTTTTCACTTCAGAAATGGAGTTAAATCCGAGGCTCTGTGTCTTCCTACAGGCAAGACTTCGTTTCAGGTTAGGGCAGTCACTTTTCAGCTCAAACGAACTACATCGTTCACTGAGGTCACACATTTCTCATCTTAACAGACAAGAATTGGATGTTAGAGGACCAGTGCTTTGTATCAGTTTCAGAAGCAGAGTTGGACTAGATATTGTCCGTATGTGTAGGAAACACCGTTCTTTTGTTCTCAGCACACTCACGTTTCCTGCTGTCTTAGAGACTCTAGAAAGCAAGAGCGGGCTTCTTGTTCTAAAGCAGAGTGTGATCAATGGGTGAGACAATGCTGTGTGTTTCACTTCAGAAATTGACTTAAATCCCAGGCTCTGTGTCTTACTACAAGCAAGACTTCGTTTCAGGTAAGGGCAGTCACTTTTCTGCTCAAATGAACTACATCATTCACGAAGCTCACACGTTTCTCATCTTAATTGACAAGCATTGGATGGTAGAGGACCAGTGCTTTGTATCAGTTTCAGAAGAAGAGTTGGACTAGATATGGTCCGTATGTGTAGGAAACACCGTTCTTTTGTTCTCAGCACACTCACGTTTCCTGCTGTCTTAGAGACTCTAGAAAGCAAGAGCGTGCCTCTTTCTAAAGCAGAGTGTGATCAATGGATGAGAACTATGCTGTGTGTTTGCCTTCAGAAATGGAGTTAAATCCCAGGATCTGAGTCTTCCTACAAGCAAGACTTCGTTTCAGGTAAGGGCAGTCACTTTTCTGCTCAAACGAACTACATTGTTCACTGAGCTCACACGTTTCTCATCTTAACTGACAAGCATTGTAAGTTAGAGGGTCAGTGCTTTGTATCAGTTTCAGAAGCAGATTTGGACTAGATATGGCCCATATGTGTAGGAAACACCGTTCTTTTGTTCTGGGCACACTCAGATTTCCTGCTGTCTTAGAGACTCTAGAAAGCAAGAGTGTGCTTCTCGCTCTAAAGCAGAGTGTGATCCATGGATGAAAACTATGCTGTATGTTTCCCTTCAGAAAAGTAGTTAAATCCTAGGCTCTATGTCTTCCTACAAGCAAGACTTCGTTTCAGGTAAGGGCAGTCACTTTTCAGCTCAAACGAACTACATCGTTCACGAAGCTCACACGTTTCACATCTTAACAGACAAGCATTAGATGTTAGAAGACCAGTGCTTTGTATCAGTATCAGAAGCAGAGTTCGACTAGATATGGTCCGTATGTGTACGAAACACCGTTCTTTTGTTCTCAGCAAACTCACGTTTCCTGCTGTCTTAGAGACTCTGGAAAGAAGAGCATGCTTCTTGTTCAAACGCTGAGTGTGATCAATGGATGAGAACACTGCTGTGTGTTTCACTTCAGAAATGGAGTTAAATCCCAGGCTCTGAGTCTTCCTACAAGCAAGACTTCGTTTCAGGTAAGGGCAGTCAGTTTTCTGCTCAAACGAACTACATCGTTCACGAAGCTCACACGTTTCTCATCTTAACTGACAAGCATTGGATGTAAGATGGTCAGTGCTTTTTTTCAGTTTCAGAAGCAGATTTGGACTACATATGGTCCATATGTGTAGGAAACACCGAACTTTTGTTCTGGGCACACTCACGTTTCCTGCTGTCTTAGAGACTGTAGAAAGCAAGAGCGTGCTTCTTGCTCTAAAGCAGAGTGTGATCCATGGATTAGAACTATGCTGTGTGTTTCCCTTCAGAAAAGGAGTTAAATCCCAGGCTCTGTGTCTTCCTACAATCAAGACTTCGTTTCAGGTAAGGGCAGTCACTTTTCAGTTCAAAGGAACTACATCATTCACAAAGCTCACACGTTTCTCATCTTAACTGACAAGCACTGGATGTTAGAGGACCAGTGCATTCTATCAGTTTCAGAAGAAGATTTGGACTACATATAGTCTGTATGTGTAGGAAACACCGTTCTTTTGTTCTGGGCACACTCAGATTTCCTGCTGTCTTAGAGAATCTAGAAAGCAAGAGTGTGCTTCTTGCTCTAAAGCAGAGTGTGATCCATGGATGAGAACTATGCTGTGTGCTTGACTTCAGAAATGGAGTTAAATGCCAGGCTCTGAGTCTTCCTACAGGCAAGACTTCGTTTCAGGTAAGGGCAGTCACTTTTCTGCTCAAATGAACTACATCGTTCATGAAGCTCACGCGTTTCTCATCTTAACTGACAAGCAATGGATGTTAGATGGTCAGTGCATTGTAACAGTTTCAGAAGAAGATTTAGACTACATATAGTCCGTATGTGTAGTAAACACCGTTCTTTTGTTCTGGGCACAATCAGATTTAATGCTGTATTAGATACTCTAGAAAGCAAGAGCGTGCTTCTTGCTCTAAAGCAGAGTGTGATCCATGGATGATAACTATGCTGTGTGTTTCACTTCAGAAAAGGAGTTAAATCCCAGGCTCTGTGTCTTACTACAAGCAAGACTTCGTTTCAGGTAAGGGCAGTCACTTTTCTGCTCAAATGAACTACATCATTCACGAAGATCACACGTTTCTCATCTTAATTGACAAGCATTGGATGGTAGAGGGTCAGTGCTTTGTATCAGTTTCAGAAGCAGATTTGGATTAGATATGGTCCATATGTGTAGGAAACAACGTTCTTTTGTTCTGGGCACACTCAGATTTCCTGCTGTATTAGAAATTCTAGAAAGCAAGAGCTTGCTTCTCGCTCTAAAGCAGAGTGTGATCAATGGATGATTACACTGCTGTGTGTTTTACTTCAGAAATGGAGTTAAATCCCAGGCTCTGAGTCTTCCTACAAGCAAGACTTAAATTCAGGTAAGGGCAGTCACTTTTCTGCTCAAACTAACTACATAGTTCACGTAGCTCCCACATTTCTCACCTTAACTGACAAGCATTGGATGTTAGAGGGTCAGTGCTTTGTATCAGTTTCAGAAGAAGATTTGGACTACATATGGTCCATATGTGTAGGAAACACCGTTCTTTTGTTCTGGGCACACTCAGATTTCCTGCTGTATTAGAGAGTCTAGAAGGCTAGAGTGTGCTTCTCGCTCTAAAGCAGAGTGTGATCCATGGATGTGAACTATGCTGTGTGTTTCCCTCAGAAATGGACTTGAATCCCAGGCTCTGTGTCTTACTACAAGCAAGACTTCGTTTCAGGTAAGGGTAGTCACTTTTCTGCTCAAATGAACTACATCATTCACGAAGCTCACACGTTTCTCATCTTAATTGACAAGCATTGGATGTTAGAGGACCAGTGCTTTGTATCAGTTTCAGAAGAAGAGTTGGACTAGATATGGTCCATATGTGTAGGAAACACCGTTCTTTTGTTGTGGGCACACTCAGATTTCCTGCTGTCTTAGAGAATCTAGAAAGCAATAGCGTGCTTCTTGTTCTAAAGCAGAGTGTGATCAATGGATGAGACAATGCTGTGTGTTTCACTTCAGAAATGGAGTTAATTCCCAGGCTCTGTGTCTTCCTACAGGCAAGACTTCGTTTCAGGTAAGGGCAGTCACTTTTCAGTTCAAAGGAACTACATCATTCACAAAGCTCACACGTTTCTCATCTTAACTGACAAGCACTGGATGTTAGAGGACCAGTGCATTCTATCAGTTTCAGAAGAAGATTTGGACTACATATAGTCCCTATGTGTAGGAAACACCGTTCTTTTGTTCTGGGCACACTCAGATTTCCTGCTGTCTTAGAGACTCTAGAAAGCAAGAGTGTGCTTCTTGCTCTAAAGCAGAGTGTGATCCATGGATGAGAACTATGCTGTGTGCTTGACTTCAGAAATGGAGTTAAATCCCAGGCTCTGAGTCTTCCTACAGGCAAGACTTCGTTTCAGGTAAGGGCAGTCACTTTTCTGCTCAAACGAACTACATCATTCATGAAGCTCACGCGTTACTCATCTTAACTGACAAGCAATGGATGTTAGATGGTCAGAGCTTTGTATCAGTTTCAGCAGCAGATTTGGACTACATATGGTCCATATGTGTAGGAAACACCGTTCTCTTGTTCCGGGCACACTCAGATTTCCTGCTGCATTAGAGACTCTACAAAGCAAGAGTGTGCTTCCCGCTCTAAAGCAGAGTGTGATCCATGGATGAGAACTATGCTGTGTGTTTCCCTTCAGAAATAGACTTAAATCCCAGGCTCTGTGTCTTACTACAAGCAAGACTTCGTTTCAGGTAAGGGCAGTCACTTTTCTGCTCAAATGAACTACATCATTCACGAAGCTCACACGTTTCTCATCTTAATTGACAAGCATTGGATGTTAGAGGACCAGTGCTTTGTATCAGTTTCAGAAGAAGTGTTGGACTAGATATGGTCCATATGTGTAGGAAACACCGTTCCTTTGTTCTGGGCACACTCAGATTTCCTGCTGTCTTAGAGAATCTAGAAAGCAATAGCGTGCTTCTTGTTCTAAAGCAGATTGTGATCAATGGATGAGACAATGCTGTGTGTTTCACTTCAGAAATTGACTTAAATCCCTGGCTCTGTGTCTTACTACAAGCAAGACTTCGTTTCAGGTAAGGGCAGTCACTTTTTTGCTCAAAGGAACTACATCGTTCATGAAGCTCACACGTTTCTCATCTTAACAGGCAAGCATTGGATGTTAGAGGACCAGTGCATTGTATCAGTTTCAGAAGAAGTTTTGGACTACATATAGTCCGTATGTGTCGGAAACACCGTTCTTTTGTTCTGGGCACAATCAGATTTCCTGCTCTATTAGAGACTCTAGAAAGCAAGAGCGTGCTTCTTGCTCTAAAGCAGAGTGTGATCCATTGATGAGAACTATGCTGTATGTTTCCCTTCAGAAATGGAGTTAAATCCCAGACTCTGTGTCTTCCTACAGGCAAGACTTCGTTTCAGGTAAGGGCAGTCACTTTTCAGCTCAAACGAACTACATCGTTCACTGAGCTCACACATTTCTCATTTTAACAGACAAGCATTGGATGTTAGAGGACCAGTGCTTTGTATCAGTTTCAGAAGAAGTGTTGGACTAGATATGGTCCATATGTGTAGGAAACACCGTTCTTTTGTTCTGGGCACACTCAGATTTCCTGCTGTCTTAGAGAATCTAGAAAGCAATAGCGTGCTTCTTGTTCTAAAGCAGAGTGTGATCAATGGATGAGACAATGCTGTGTTTTTCACTTCAGAAATGGAGTTAAATCCGAGGCTCTGTGTCTTCCTACAGGCAAGACTTCGTTTCAGGTTAGGGCAGTCACTTTTCAGCTCAAACGAACTACATCGTTCACTGAGGTCACACATTTCTCATCTTAACAGACAAGAATTGGATGTTAGAGGACCAGTGCTTTGTATCAGTTTCAGAAGCAGAGTTGGACTAGATATTGTCCGTATGTGTAGGAAACACCGTTCTTTTGTTCTCAGCACACTCACGTTTCCTGCTGTCTTAGAGACTCTAGAAAGCAAGAGCGGGCTTCTTGTTCTAAAGCAGAGTGTGATCAATGGGTGAGACAATGCTGTGTGTTTCACTTCAGAAATTGACTTAAATCCCAGGCTCTGTGTCTTACTACAAGCAAGACTTCGTTTCAGGTAAGGGCAGTCACTTTTCTGCTCAAATGAACTACATCATTCACGAAGCTCACACGTTTCTCATCTTAATTGACAAGCATTGGATGGTAGAGGACCAGTGCTTTGTATCAGTTTCAGAAGAAGAGTTGGACTAGATATGGTCCGTATGTGTAGGAAACACCGTTCTTTTGTTCTCAGCACACTCACGTTTCCTGCTGTCTTAGAGACTCTAGAAAGCAAGAGCGTGCCTCTTTCTAAAGCAGAGTGTGATCAATGGATGAGAACTATGCTGTGTGTTTGCCTTCAGAAATGGAGTTAAATCCCAGGATCTGAGTCTTCCTACAAGCAAGACTTCGTTTCAGGTAAGGGCAGTCACTTTTCTGCTCAAACGAACTACATTGTTCACTGAGCTCACACGTTTCTCATCTTAACTGACAAGCATTGTAAGTTAGAGGGTCAGTGCTTTGTATCAGTTTCAGAAGCAGATTTGGACTAGATATGGCCCATATGTGTAGGAAACACCGTTCTTTTGTTCTGGGCACACTCAGATTTCCTGCTGTCTTAGAGACTCTAGAAAGCAAGAGTGTGCTTCTCGCTCTAAAGCAGAGTGTGATCCATGGATGAAAACTATGCTGTATGTTTCCCTTCAGAAAAGTAGTTAAATCCTAGGCTCTATGTCTTCCTACAAGCAAGACTTCGTTTCAGGTAAGGGCAGTCACTTTTCAGCTCAAACGAACTACATCGTTCACGAAGCTCACACGTTTCACATCTTAACAGACAAGCATTAGATGTTAGAAGACCAGTGCTTTGTATCAGTATCAGAAGCAGAGTTCGACTAGATATGGTCCGTATGTGTACGAAACACCGTTCTTTTGTTCTCAGCAAACTCACGTTTCCTGCTGTCTTAGAGACTCTGGAAAGAAGAGCATGCTTCTTGTTCAAACGCTGAGTGTGATCAATGGATGAGAACACTGCTGTGTGTTTCACTTCAGAAATGGAGTTAAATCCCAGGCTCTGAGTCTTCCTACAAGCAAGACTTCGTTTCAGGTAAGGGCAGTCAGTTTTCTGCTCAAACGAACTACATCGTTCACGAAGCTCACACGTTTCTCATCTTAACTGACAAGCATTGGATGTAAGATGGTCAGTCCTTTTTTTCAGTTTCAGAAGCAGATTTGGACTACATATGGTCCATATGTGTAGGAAACACCGAACTTTTGTTCTGGGCACACTCACGTTTCCTGCTGTCTTAGAGACTGTAGAAAGCAAGAGCGTGCTTCTTGCTCTAAAGCAGAGTGTGATCCATGGATTAGAACTATGCTGTGTGTTTCCCTTCAGAAAAGGAGTTAAATCCCAGGCTCTGTGTCTTCCTACAATCAAGACTTCGTTTCAGGTAAGGGCAGTCACTTTTCAGTTCAAAGGAACTACATCATTCACAAAGCTCACACGTTTCTCATCTTAACTGACAAGCACTGGATGTTAGAGGACCAGTGCATTCTATCAGTTTCAGAAGAAGATTTGGACTACATATAGTCTGTATGTGTAGGAAACACCGTTCTTTTGTTCTGGGCACACTCAGATTTCCTGCTGTCTTAGAGAATCTAGAAAGCAAGAGTGTGCTTCTTGCTCTAAAGCAGAGTGTGATCCATGGATGAGAACTATGCTGTGTGCTTGACTTCAGAAATGGAGTTAAATGCCAGGCTCTGAGTCTTCCTACAGGCAAGACTTCGTTTCAGGTAAGGGCAGTCACTTTTCTGCTCAAATGAACTACATCGTTCATGAAGCTCACGCGTTTCTCATCTTAACTGACAAGCAATGGATGTTAGATGGTCAGTGCATTGTAACAGTTTCAGAAGAAGATTTAGACTACATATAGTCCGTATGTGTAGTAAACACCGTTCTTTTGTTCTGGGCACAATCAGATTTAATGCTGTATTAGATACTCTAGAAAGCAAGAGCGTGCTTCTTGCTCTAAAGCAGAGTGTGATCCATGGATGATAACTATGCTGTGTGTTTCACTTCAGAAAAGGAGTTAAATCCCAGGCTCTGTGTCTTACTACAAGCAAGACTTCGTTTCAGGTAAGGGCAGTCACTTTTCTGCTCAAATGAACTACATCATTCACGAAGATCACACGTTTCTCATCTTAATTGACAAGCATTGGATGGTAGAGGGTCAGTGCTTTGTATCAGTTTCAGAAGCAGATTTGGATTAGATATGGTCCATATGTGTAGGAAACAACGTTCTTTTGTTCTGGGCACACTCAGATTTCCTGCTGTATTAGAAATTCTAGAAAGCAAGAGCTTGCTTCTCGCTCTAAAGCAGAGTGTGATCAATGGATGATTACACTGCTGTGTGTTTTACTTCAGAAATGGAGTTAAATCCCAGGCTCTGAGTCTTCCTACAAGCAAGACTTAAATTCAGGTAAGGGCAGTCACTTTTCTGCTCAAACTAACTACATAGTTCACGTAGCTCCCACATTTCTCACCTTAACTGACAAGCATTGGATGTTAGAGGGTCAGTGCTTTGTATCAGTTTCAGAAGAAGATTTGGACTACATATGGTCCATATGTGTAGGAAACACCGTTCTTTTGTTCTGGGCACACTCAGATTTCCTGCTGTATTAGAGAGTCTAGAAGGCTAGAGTGTGCTTCTCGCTCTAAAGCAGAGTGTGATCCATGGATGTGAACTATGCTGTGTGTTTCCCTCAGAAATGGACTTGAATCCCAGGCTCTGTGTCTTACTACAAGCAAGACTTCGTTTCAGGTAAGGGTAGTCACTTTTCTGCTCAAATGAACTACATCATTCACGAAGCTCACACGTTTCTCATCTTAATTGACAAGCATTGGATGTTAGAGGACCAGTGCTTTGTATCAGTTTCAGAAGAAGAGTTGGACTAGATATGGTCCATATGTGTAGGAAACACCGTTCTTTTGTTGTGGGCACACTCAGATTTCCTGCTGTCTTAGAGAATCTAGAAAGCAATAGCGTGCTTCTTGTTCTAAAGCAGAGTGTGATCAATGGATGAGACAATGCTGTGTGTTTCACTTCAGAAATGGAGTTAATTCCCAGGCTCTGTGTCTTCCTACAGGCAAGACTTCGTTTCAGGTAAGGGCAGTCACTTTTAAGTTCAAAGGAACTACATCATTCACAAAGCTCACACGTTTCTCATCTTAACTGACAAGCACTGGATGTTAGAGGACCAGTGCATTCTATCAGTTTCAGAAGAAGATTTGGACTACATATAGTCCCTATGTGTAGGAAACACCGTTCTTTTGTTCTGGGCACACTCAGATTTCCTGCTGTCTTAGAGACTCTAGAAAGCAAGAGTGTGCTTCTTGCTCTAAAGCAGAGTGTGATCCATGGATGAGAACTATGCTGTGTGCTTGACTTCAGAAATGGAGTTAAATCCCAGGCTCTGAGTCTTCCTACAGGCAAGACTTCGTTTCAGGTAAGGGCAGTCACTTTTCTGCTCAAACGAACTACATCATTCATGAAGCTCACGCGTTACTCATCTTAACTGACAAGCAATGGATGTTAGATGGTCAGAGCTTTGTATCAGTTTCAGCAGCAGATTTGGACTACATATGGTCCATATGTGTAGGAAACACCGTTCTCTTGTTCCGGGCACACTCAGATTTCCTGCTGCATTAGAGACTCTACAAAGCAAGAGTGTGCTTCCCGCTCTAAAGCAGAGTGTGATCCATGGATGAGAACTATGCTGTGTGTTTCCCTTCAGAAATAGACTTAAATCCCAGGCTCTGTGTCTTACTACAAGCAAGACTTCGTTTCAGGTAAGGGCAGTCACTTTTCTGCTCAAATGAACTACATCATTCACGAAGCTCACACGTTTCTCATCTTAATTGACAAGCATTGGATGTTAGAGGACCAGTGCTTTGTATCAGTTTCAGAAGAAGTGTTGGACTAGATATGGTCCATATGTGTAGGAAACACCGTTCCTTTGTTCTGGGCACACTCAGATTTCCTGCTGTCTTAGAGAATCTAGAAAGCAATAGCGTGCTTCTTGTTCTAAAGCAGATTGTGATCAATGGATGAGACAATGCTGTGTGTTTCACTTCAGAAATTGACTTAAATCCCTGGCTCTGTGTCTTACTACAAGCAAGACTTCGTTTCAGGTAAGGGCAGTCACTTTTTTGCTCAAAGGAACTACATCGTTCATGAAGCTCACACGTTTCTCATCTTAACAGGCAAGCATTGGATGTTAGAGGACCAGTGCATTGTATCAGTTTCAGAAGAAGTTTTGGACTACATATAGTCCGTATGTGTCGGAAACACCGTTCTTTTGTTCTGGGCACAATCAGATTTCCTGCTCTATTAGAGACTCTAGAAAGCAAGAGCGTGCTTCTTGCTCTAAAGCAGAGTGTGATCCATTGATGAGAACTATGCTGTATGTTTCCCTTCAGAAATGGAGTTAAATCCCAGACTCTGTGTCTTCCTACAGGCAAGACTTCGTTTCAGGTAAGGGCAGTCACTTTTCAGCTCAAACGAACTACATCGTTCACTGAGCTCACACATTTCTCATTTTAACAGACAAGCATTGGATGTTAGAGGCCCAGTGCTTTGTATCAGTTTCAGAAGCAGAGTTGGACTAGATATTGTCCATATGTGTAGGAAACACCGTTCTTTTGTTCTCAGCACACTCACGTTTCCTGCTGTCTTAGAGACTCTAGAAAGCAAGAGCGTGCTTCTTGTTCTAAAGCAGAGTGTCATGAATGGATGAGACAATGCAGTGTGTTTCCCTTCAGAAATGGAGTTAAATCCCAGGCTCTGAGTCTCCCTACAAGCAAGACTTCGTTTCACATAGGGGCAGTCACTTTTCTGCTCAAAGGAACTACATCGTTCACGAAGCTCACACGTTTCTCATCTTAACTGACAAGCATTGGATGTTAGAGGACCAGTGCATTGTATCAGTTTCAGAAGAAGATTTAGACTACATATAGTCCGTATGTGTAGGAAACACCGTTCTTTTGTTCTAGGCACAATCAGATTTCCTGCTGTATTAGATACTCTAGAAAGCAAGAGCGTGCTTCTTGCTCTAAAGCAGAGTGTGATCCATGGATGAGAACTATGCTGTGTGTTTCACTTCAGAAATTGACTTAAATAACAGGCTCTGTGTCTTACTACAAGCAAGACTTCGTTTCAGGTAAGGGCAGTCACTTTTCTGCTCAAATGAACTACATGATTCACGAAGCTCACACGTTTCTCATCTTAATTGACAAGCATTGGATGGTAGAGGACCAGTGCTTTGCATCAGTTTCAGAATAAGAGTTGGACTAGATATAGTCCATATGTGTAGGAAACACCGTTCTTTTGTTCTGGGCACACTCAGATTTCCTGCTGTCTTAGAGAATCTAGAAAGCAATAGCGTGCTTCTTGTTCTAAAGCAGAGTGTGATCAATGGATGAGACAATGCTGTGTGTTTCACTTCAGAAATGGAGTTAAATCCCAGGCTCTGAGTCTTCCTTCAGTCAAGACTTCGTTTCAGGTAAGGGCAGTCACTTTTCTGCTCAAACGAACTACATCGTTCATGAAGCTCACGCGTTTCTCATCTTAACTGACAAGCAATGGATGTTAGATGGTCAGTGCTTTGTATCAGTTCAGAAGCAGATTTGGACTACATATGGTCCATATGTGTAGGAAAAACCGTTCTTTTGTTCCGGGCACACTCAGATTTCCTGCTGTCTTAGAGACTCTACAAAGCAATAGCGTGCTTCTTGTTCTAAAGCAGAGTGTGATCAATGGATGAGACAATGCTGTATTTTTCACTTCAGAAATGGAGTTAAATCCAAGGTTCTGTGTCTTCCTACAGGCAAGACTTCGTTTCAGGTAAGGGCAGTCACTTTTCAGCTCAAACGAACTACATTGTTCACTGAGCTCACACGTTTCTCATCTTAACAGACAAGCATTGGATGTTAGAGGACCAGTGCATTGTATCAGTTTCAGAAGAAGATTTGGACTACATATAGTCCGTATGTGTCAGAAACACCGTTCTTTTGTTCTGGGCACAATCAGATTTCCTGCTCTATTAGAGACTCTAGAAAGCAAGAGCGTGCTTCTTGCTCTAAAGCAGAGTGTGATCCATTGATGAGAACTATGCTGTATGTTTCCCTTCAGAAATGGAGTTAAATCCCAGACTCTGTGTCTTCCTACAGGCAAGACTTCGTTTCTGGTAAGGGCATTCACTTTTCAGCTCAAACGAACTACATCGTTCACTGAGGTCACACATTTCTCATCTTAACAGACAAGCATTGGATGTTAGAGGACCAGTGCTTTGTATCAGTTTCAGAAGCAGAGTTGGACTAGATATTGTCCGTATGTGTAGTAAACACCGTTCTTTTGTTCTCAGCACACTCACGTTTCCTGCTGTCTTAGAGACTCTAGAAAGCAAGAGCGTGCTTCTTGTTCTATAGCAGAGTGTCATCAATGGATGAGACAATGCAGTGTGTTTCACTTCAGAAATGGAGTTAAATCCCAGGCTCTGAGTCTCCCTACAAGCAAGACTTCGTTTCATGTAGGGGCAGTCACTTTTCTGCTCAAAGGAACTACATCGTTCACGAAGCTCACACTTTTCTCATCTTATCTGACAAGCATTGGATGTTAGAGGACCGTGCATTGTATCAGTTTCAGAAGAAGATTTAGACTACATATAGTCCATATGTGTAGGAAACACCGTTCTTTTATTCTGGGCACATTCAGATTTCCTGCTGTATTAGATACTCTAGAAAGCAAGAGCATGCTTCTTGCTCTAAAGCAGAGTGTGATCCATGGATGAGAACTATGCTGTGTGTATCACTTCAGAAATTGACTTAAATCCCAGGCTCTGTGTCTTACTACAAGCAAGACTTCGTTTCAGGTAAGGGCAGTCACTTTTCTGCTCAAATGAACTACATCATTCACGAAGCTCACACGTTTCTCATCTTAATTGACAAGCATTGGATGGTAGAGGACCAGTGCTTTGTATCAGTTTCAGAAGAAGAGTTGGACTAGATAAGGTCCATATGTGTAGGAAACACCGTTCTTTTGTTGTGGGCACACTCAGATTTCCTGCTGTCTTAGAGAATCTAGAAAGCAATAGCGTGCTTCTTGTTCTAAAGCAGAGTGTGATCAATGGATGAGACAATGCTGTGTGTTTCACTTCAGAAATGGAGTTAATTCCCAGGCTCTGTGTCTTCCTACAGGCAAGACTTCGTTTCAGGTAAGGGCAGTCACTTTTCAGTTCAAAGGAACTACATCATTCACAAAGCTCACACGTTTCTCATCTTAACTGACAAGCACTGGATGTTAGAGGACCAGTGCATTCTATCAGTTTCAGAAGAAGATTTGGACTACATATAGTCCGTATGTGTAGGAAACACCGTTCTTTTGTTCTGGACACACTCAGATTTCCTGCTGTCTTAGAGACTCTAGAAAGCAAGAGTGTGCTTCTTGCTCTAAAGCAGAGTGTGATCCATGGATGAGAACTATACTGTGTGCTTGACCTCAGAAATGGAGTTAAATCCCAGGCTCTGAGTCTTCCTACAGGGAAGACTTCGTTTCAGGTAAGGGCAGTCACTTTTCTGCTCAAACGAACTACATCATTCATGAAGCTCACGCGTTACTCATCTTAACTGACAAGCAATGGATGTTAGATGGTCAGTGCTTTGTATCAGTTTCAGCAGCAGATTTGGACTACATATGGTCCATATGTGTAGGAAACACCGTTCTCTTGTTCCGGGCACACTCAGATTTCCTGCTGCATTAGAGACTCTACAAAGCAAGAGTGTGCTTCTCGCTCTAAAGCAGAGTGTGATCCATGGATGAGAACTATGCTGTGTGTTTCCCTTCAGAAATAGACTTAAATCCCAGGCTCTGTGTCTTACTACAAGCAAGACTTCGTTTCAGGTAAGGGCAGTCACTTTTCTGCTCAAATGAACTACATCATTCACGAAGCTCACACGTTTCTCATCTTAATTGACAAGCATTGGATGTTAGAGGACCAGTGCTTTGTATCAGTTTCAGAAGCAGAGTTGGACTAGATATTGTCCGTATGTGTAGGAAACACCGTTCTTTTGTTCTCAGCACACTCACGTTTCCTGCTGTCTTAGAGACTCTAGAAAGCAAGAGCGGGCTTCTTGTTCTAAAGCAGAGTGTGATCAATGGATGAGACAATGCTGTGTGTTTCACTTCAGAAATTGACTTAAATCCCAGGCTCTGTGTCTTACTACAAGCAAGACTTCGTTTCAGGTAAGGGCAGTCACTTTTCTGCTCAAATGAACTACATCATTCACGAAGCTCACACGTTTCTCATCTTAATTGACAAGCATTGGATGTTAGAGGACCAGTGCTTTGTATCAGTTTCAGAAGAAGAGTTAGACTAGATATGGTCCATATGTGTAGGAAACACCGTTCTTTTGTTGTGGGCACACTCAGATTTCCTGCTGTCTTAGAGAATCTAGAAAGCAAGAGCGTGCTTCTTGTTCTAAAGCAGAGTGTGATCAATGTATGAGACAATGCTGTGTGTTTCACTTCAGAAATGGAGTTAAATCCCAGGCTCTGAGTCTTCCTACAGTCAAGACTTCGTTTCAGGTAAGGGCAGTCACTTTTTTGCTCAAACGAACTACATCGTTCATGAAGCTAACACGTTTCTCATCTTAACAGACAAGCATTGGATGTTAGAGGACCAGTGCATTGTATCAGTTTCAGAAGAAGTTTTGGACTACATATAGTCCGTATGTGTCAGAAACACCGTTCTTTTGTTCTGGGCACAATCAGATTTCCTGCTCTATTAGAGACTCTAGAAAGCAAGAGCGTGCTTCTTGCTCTAAAGCAGAGTGTGATCCATTGATGAGAACTATGCTGTATGTTTCCCTTCAGAAATGGAGTTAAATCCCAGACTCTGTGTCTTCCTACAGGCAAGACTTCGTTTCAGGTAAGGGCAGTCAATTTTCAGCTCAAACGAACTACATCGTTCACTGAGCTCACACATTTCTCATTTTAACAGACAAGCATTGGATGTTAGAGGACCAGTGCTTTGTATCAGTTTCAGAAGCAGAGTTGGACTAGATATTGTCCATATGTGTAGGAAACACCGTTCTTTTGTTCTCAGCACACTCACGTTTCCTGCTGTCTTAGAGACTCTAGAAAGCATATCGTGCTTCTTGTTCTAAAGCAGAGTGTCATCAATGGATGAGACAATGCTGTGTTTTTCACTTCAGAAATGGAGTTAAATCCGAGGTTCTGTGTCTTCCTACAGGCAAGACTTCGTTTCAGGTAAGGGCAGTCACTTTTCAGCTCAAACGAACTACATCGTTCACTGAGCTCACACGTTTCTCATCTTAACAGACAAGCATTGGATGTTAGAGGACCAGTGCATTGTATCAGTTCAGAAGAAGATTTGGACTACATATAGTCCGTATGTGTCGGAAACACCGTTCTTTTGTTCTGGGCACAATCAGATTTCCTGCTCTATTAGAGACTCTAGAAAGCAAGAGCATGCTTCTTGCTCTAAAGCAGAGTGTGATCCATTGATGAGAACTATGCTGTATGTTTCCCTTCAGAAATGGAGTTAAATCCCAGACTCTGTGTCTTCCTACAAGCAAGACTTCGTTTCAGGTAAGGGCATTCACTTTTCAGCTCAAACGAACTACATTGTTCACTGAGGTCACACATTTCGCATCTTAACAGACAAGCATTGGATGTTAGAGGACCAGTGCTTTGTATCAGTTTCAGAAGCAGAGTTGGACTAGATATTGTCCGTATGTGTAGTAAACACCGTTCTTTTGTTCTCAGCACACTCACGTTTCCTGCTGTCTTAGAGACTCTAGAAAGCAAGAGCGTGCTTCTTGTTCTATAGCAGAGTGTCATCAATGGATGAGACAATGCAGTGTGTTTCACTTCAGAAATGGAGTTAAATCCCAGGCTCTGAGTCTCCCTACAAGCAAGACTTCGTTTGAGGTAGGGGCAGTCACTTTTCTGCTCAAAGGAACTACATCGTTCACGAAGCTCACACTTTTCTCATCTTAACTGACAAGCATTGGATGTTAGAGGACCGTGCATTGTATCAGTTTCAGAAGAAGATTTAGACTACAAATAGTCCATATGTGTAGGAAACACCGTTCTTTTGTTCTGGGCACAATCAGATTTCCTGCTGTATTAGATACTCTAGAAAGCAAGAGCGTGCTTCTTGCTCTAAAGCAGAGTGTGATCCATGGATGAGAACTATGCTGTGTGTTTCACTTCAGAAATTGACTTAAATCCCAGGCTCTGTGTCTTACTACAAGCAAGACTTCGTTTCAGGTAAGGGCAGTCACTTTTCTGCTCAAATGAACTACATCATTCACGAAACTCACACGTTTCTCATCTTAATTGACAAGCATTGGATGGTAGAGGACCAGTGCTTTGTATCAGTTTCAGAAGAAGAGTTGGACTAGATATGGTCCATATGTGTAGGAAACACCGTTCTTTTGTTCTGGGCACACTCAGATTTCCTGCTGTATTAGAAATTCAAGAAAGCAAGAGCGTGCTTCTCGCTCTAAAGCAGAGTGTGATCAATGGATGATTACACTGCTGTGTGTTTTACTTCTGAAATGGAGTTAAATCCCAGGCTCTGAGTCTTCCTACAAGCAAGACTTAAATTCATGTAAGGGCAGTCACTTTTCTGCTCAAACTAACTACATCGTTCACGAAGCTCACACATTTCTCATCTTAACTGACAAGCATTGGATGTTATAGGGTCAGTGCTTTGTATCAGTTTCAGAAGCAGATTTGGACTACATATGGTCCATATGTGTAGGAAACACAGTTCTTTTGTTCTGGGCACACTCATGTTTCCGGCTGTATTAGAGAGTCTAGAAAGCTAGAGTGTGCTTCTCGCTCTAAAGCAGAGTGTGATCCATGGATGAGAACTATGCTGTGTGTTTCCCTTCAGAAATGGAATTAAATCCCAGGCTCTGTGTCTTACTACAAGCAAGACTTCGTTTCAGGTAGGGGCAGTCACTTTTCTGCTCAAAGGAACTACATCGTTCACGAAGTTCACACTTATCTCATCTTAACTGACAAGCATTGGATGTTAGAGGACCGTGCATTGTATCAGTTTCAGAAGAAGATTTAGACTACATATAGTCCATATGTGTAGGAAACACCGTTCTTTTGTTCTGGGCACAATCAGATTTCCTGCTGTATTAGATACTCTAGAAAGCAAGAGCGTGCTTCTTGCTCTAAAGCAGAGTGTGATCCATGGATGAGAACTATGCTGTGTGTTTCACTTCAGAAATTGACTTAAATCCCAGGCTCTGTGTCTTACTACAAGCAAGACTTCGTTTCAGGTAAGGGCAGTCACTTTTCTGCTCAAATGAACTACATCATTCACGAAACTCACACGTTTCTCATCTTAATTGACAAGCATTGGATGGTAGAGGACCAGTGCTTTGTATCAGTTTCAGAAGAAGAGTTGGACTAGATATGGTCCATATGTGTAGGAAACACCGTTCTTTTGTTCTGGGCACACTCAGATTTCCTGCTGTATTAGAAATTCAAGAAAGCAAGAGCGTGCTTCTCGCTCTAAAGCAGAGTGTGATCAATGGATGATTACACTGCTGTGTGTTTTACTTCTGAAATGGAGTTAAATCCCAGGCTCTGAGTCTTCCTACAAGCAAGACTTAAATTCATGTAAGGGCAGTCACTTTTCTGCTCAAACTAACTACATCGTTCACGAAGCTCACACATTTCTCATCTTAACTGACAAGCATTGGATGTTAGAGGGTCAGTGCTTTGTATCAGTTTCAGAAGCAGATTTGGACTACATATGGTCCATATGTGTAGGAAACACAGTTCTTTTGTTCTGGGCACACTCAGATTTCCGGCTGTATTAGAGAGTCTAGAAAGCTAGAGTGTGCTTCTCGCTCTAAAGCAGAGTGTGATCCATGGATGAGAACTATGCTGTGTGTTTCCCTTCAGAAATGGAATTAAATCCCAGGCTCTGTGTCTTACTACAAGCAAGACTTCGTTTCAGGTAACGGAAGTCACTTTTCTGCTCAAATGAACTACATCATTCACGAAGCTCACACGTTTCTCATCTTAATTGACAAGAATTGGATGTTAGAGGACCAGTGCTTTGTATCAGTTTCAGAAGAAGAGTTGGACTAGATATGGTCCATATGTGTAGGAAAAAACTGTTCTTTTGTTCTGGACACACTCAGATTTCCTGCTGTCTTAGAGACTCTAGAAAGCAAGAGTGTGCTTCTTGCTCTAAAGCAGAGTGTGATCCGTGGATGAGAACTATGCTGTGTGCTTGACTTCAGATATGGAGTTAAATCCCAGGCTCTGAGTCTTCCTACAGGCAAGACTTCGTTTCAGGTAAGGGCAGTCACTTTTCTGCTCAAAGGAACTACATCGTTCACGAAGCTCACACGTTTCTCATCTTAACTGACAAGCATTGGATGTTAGAGTACCAGTGCATTGTATCAGTTTCAGAAGAAGATTTAGACTACATATAGTCCGTATGTGTAGGAAACACCGTTCTTTTGTTCTGGGCACAATCAGATTTCCTGCTGTATTAGATACTCTAGAAAGCAAGAGCGTGCTTCTTGCTCTAAAGCAGAGTGTGATCCATGGATGAGAACTATGCTGTGTGCTTGACTTCAGAAATGGAGTTAAATCCCAGGCTCTGAGTCTTCCTACAGGCAAGACTTCGTTTCAGGTAAGGGCAGTCACTTTTCTGCTCAAACGAACTACATCATTCATGAAGCTCACGTGTTACTCATCTTAACTGACAAGCAATGGATGTTAGATGGTCAGTGCTTTGTATCAGTTTCAGCAGCAGATTTGGACTACATATAGTCCATATGTGTAGGAAACACCGTTCTCTTGTTCCGGGCACACTCAGATTTCCTGCTGCATTAAAGACTCTACAAAGCAAGAGTGTGCTTCTCGCTCTAAAGCAGAGTGTGATCCATGGATGAGAACTATGCTGTGTGTTTCCCTTCAGAAATAGACTTAAATCCCAGGATCTGTGTCTTACTACAAGCAAGACTTCGTTTCAGGTAAGGGCAGTCACTTTTCTGCTCAAATGAACTACATCATTCACGAAGCACACACGTTTCTCATCTTAATTGACAAGCATTGGATGTTAGAGGACCAGTGCTTTGTATCAGTTTCAGAAGCAGAGTTGGACTAGATATTGTCCGTATGTGTAGGAAACACCGTTCTTTTGTTCTCAGCACACTCACGTTTCCTGCTGTCTTAGAGACTCTAGAAAGCAAGAGCGGGCTTCTTGTTCTAAAGCAGAGTGTGATCAATGGATGAGACAATGCTGTGTGTTTCACTTCAGAAATTGACTTAAATCCCAGGCTCTGTGTCTTACTACAAGCAAGACTTCGTTTCAGGTAAGGGCAGTCACTTTTCTGCTCAAATGAACTACATCATTCACGAAGCTCACACGTTTCTCATCTTAATTGACAAGCATTGGATGTTAGAGGACCAGTGCTTTGTATCAGTTTCAGAAGAAGAGTTGGACTAGATATGGTCCATATGTGTTGGAAACACCGTTCTTTTGTTGTGGGCACACTCAGATTTCCTGCTGTCTTAGAGAATCTAGAAAGCAAGAGCGTGCTTCTTGTTCTAAAGCAGAGTGTGATCAATGGATGAGACAATGCTGTGTGTTTCACTTCAGAAATGGAGTTAAATCCCAGGCTCTGAGTCTTCCTACAGTCAAGACTTCGTTTCAGGTAAGGGCAGTCACTTTTTTGCTCAAACGAACTACATCGTTCATGAAGCTAACACGTTTCTCATCTTAACAGACAAGCATTGGATGTTAGAGGACCAGTGCATTGTATCAGTTTCAGAAGAAGTTTTGGACTACATATAGTCCGTATGTGTCGGAAACACCGTTCTTTTGTTCTGGGCACAATCAGATTTCCTGCTCTATTAGAGACTCTAGAAAGCAAGAGCGTGCTTCTTGCTCTAAAGCAGAGTGTGATCCATTGATGAGAACTATGCTGTATGTTTCCCTTCAGAAATGGAGTTAAATCCCAGACTCTGTGTCTTCCTACAGGCAAGACTTCGTTTCAGGTAAGGGCAGTCAATTTTCAGCTCAAACGAACTACATCGTTCACTGAGCTCACACATTTCTCATTTTAACAGACAAGCATTGGATGTTAGAGGACCAGTGCTTTGTATCAGTTTCAGAAGCAGAGTTGGACTAGATATTGTCCATATGTGTAGGAAACACCGTTCTTTTGTTCTCAGCACACTCACGTTTCCTGCTGTCTTAGAGACTCTAGAAAGCATAGCGTGCTTCTTGTTCTAAAGCAGAGTGTCATCAATGGATGAGACAATGCAGTGTGTTTCACTTCAGAAATGGAGTTAAATCCCAGGCTCTGAGTCTTCCTACAGTCAAGACTTCGTTTCAGGTAAGGGCAGTCACTTTTCTGCTCAAACGAACTACATCGTTCATGAAGCTCACGTGTTTCTCATCTTAACTGACAAGCAATGGATGTTAGATGGTCAGTGCTTTGTATCAGTTTCAGAAGCAGATTTGGACTACATATGGTCCATATGTGTAGGAAACACCGTTCTTTTGTTCCGGGCACACTCAGATTTCCTGCTGTCTTAGAGACTCTACAAAGCAATAGCGTGCTTCTTGTTCTAAAGCAGAGTGTGATCAATGGATGAGACAATGCTGTGTTTTTCACTTCAGAAATGGAGTTAAATCCGAGGTTCTGTGTCTTCCTACAGGCAAGACTTCGTTTCAGGTAAGGGCAGTCACTTTTCAGCTCAAACGAACTACATCGTTCACTGATCTCACACGTTTCTCATCTTAACAGACATGCATTGGATGTTAGAGGACCAGTGCATTGTATCAGTTCAGAAGAAGATTTGGACTACATATAGTCCGTATGTGTCGGAAACACCGTTCTTTTGTTCTGGGCACAATCAGATTTCCTGCTCTATTAGAGACTCTAGAAAGCAAGAGCGTGCTTCTTGCTCTAAAGCAGAGTGTGATCCATTGATGAGAACTATGCTGTATGTTTCCCTTCAGAAATGGAGTTAAATCCCAGACTCTGTGTCTTCCTACAGGCAAGACTTCGTTTCAGGTAAGGGCATTCACTTTTCAGCTCAAACGAACTACATTGTTCACTGAGGTCACACATTTCTCATCTTAACAGACAAGCATTGGATGTTAGAGGACCAGTGCTTTGTATCAGTTTCAGAAGCAGAGTTGGACTAGATATTGTCCGTATGTGTAGTAAACACCGTTCTTTTGTTCTCAGCACACTCACGTTTCCTGCTGTCTTAGAGACTCTAGAAAGCAAGAGCGTGCTTCTTGTTCTATAGCAGAGTGTCATCAATGGATGAGACAATGCAGTGTGTTTCACTTCAGAAATGGAGTTAAATCCCAGGCTCTGAGTCTCCCTACAAGCAAGACTTCGTTTCAGGTAGGGGCAGTCACTTTTCTGCTCAAAGGAACTACATCGTTCACGAAGCTCACACTTTTCTCATCTTAACTGACAAGCATTGGATGTTAGAGGACCGTGCATTGTATCAGTTTCAGAAGAAGATTTAGACTACATATAGTCCATATGTGTAGGAAACACCGTTCTTTTGTTCTGGGCACAATCAGATTTCCTGCTGTATTAGATACTCTAGAAAGCAAGAGCGTGCTTCTTGCTCTAAAGCAGAGTGTGATCCATGGATGAGAACTATGCTGTGTGTTTCACTTCAGAAATTGACTTAAATCCCAGGCTCTGTGTCTTACTACAAGCAAGACTTCGTTTCAGGTAAGGGCAGTCACTTTTCTGCTCAAATGAACTACATCATTCACGAAACTCACACGTTTCTCATCTTAATTGACAAGCATTGGATGGTAGAGGACCAGTGCTTTGTATCAGTTTCAGAAGAAGAGTTGGACTAGATATGGTCCATATGTGTAGGAAACACCGTTCTTTTGTTCTGGGCACACTCAGATTTCCTGCTGTATTAGAAATTCAAGAAAGCAAGAGCGTGCTTCTCGCTCTAAAGCAGAGTGTGATCAATGGATGATTACACTGCTGTGTGTTTTACTTCTGAAATGGAGTTAAATCCCAGGCTCTGAGTCTTCCTACAAGCAAGACTTAAATTCATGTAAGGGCAGTCACTTTTCTGCTCAAACTAACTACATCGTTCACGAAGCTCACACATTTCTCATCTTAACTGAAAAGCATTGGATGTTAGAGGGTCAGTGCTTTGTATCAGTTTCAGAAGCAGATTTGGACTACATATGGTCCATATGTGTAGGAAACACAGTTCTTTTGTTCTGGGCACACTCAGATTTCCGGCTGTATTAGAGAGTCTAGAAAGCTAGAGTGTGCTTCTCGCTCTAAAGCAGAGTGTGATCCATGGATGAGAACTATGCTGTGTGTTTCCCTTCAGAAATGGAATTAAATCCCAGGCTCTGTGTCTTACTACAAGCAAGACTTCGTTTCAGGTAACGGCAGTCACTTTTCTGCTCAAATGAACTACATCATTCACGAAGCTCACACGTTTCTCATCTTAATTGACAAGCATTGGATGTTAGAGGACCAGTGCTTTGTATCAGTTTCAGAAGAAGAGTTGGACTAGATATGGTCCATATGTGTAGGAAAAAACTGTTCTTTTGTTCTGGACACACTCAGATTTCCTGCTGTCTTAGAGACTCTAGAAAGCAAGAGTGTGCTTCTTGCTCTAAAGCAGAGTGTGATCCGTGGATGAGAACTATGCTGTGTGCTTGACTTCAGATATGGAGTTAAATCCCAGGCTCTGAGTCTTCCTACAGGCAAGACTTCGTTTCAGGTAAGGGCAGTCACTTTTCTGCTCAAAGGAACTACATCGTTCACGAAGCTCACACGTTTCTCATCTTAACTGACAAGCATTGGATGTTAGAGTACCAGTGCATTGTATCAGTTTCAGAAGAAGATTTAGACTACATATAGTCCGTATGTGTAGGAAACACCGTTCTTTTGTTCTGGGCACAATCAGATTTCCTGCTGTATTAGATACTCTAGAAAGCAAGAGCGTGCTTCTTGCTCTAAAGCAGAGTGTGATCCATGGATGAGAAATATGCTGTGTGTTTCCCTTCAGAAATGGACTTAAATCCCAGGCTCTGTGTCTTACTACAAGCAAGACTTCGTTTCAGGTAAGGGCAGTAACTTTTCTGCTCAAATGAACTACATCATTCACGAAGTTCACACGTTTCTCATCTTAATTGACAAGCATTGGATGTTAGAGGACCAGTGCTTTGTATCAGTTTCAGAAGAAGATTTAGACTACATATAGTCCGTATGTGTAGGAAACACCGTTCTTTTGTTCCGGGCACACTCAGATTTCCTGCTGTATTAGAGACTCTACAAAGCAAGAGTGTGCTTCTCGCTCTAAAGCAGAGTGTGATCCATGGATGAGAACTATGCTGTGTGTTTCCCTTCAGAAATGGACTTAAATCCCAGGCTCTATGTCTTCCTACAAGCAAGACTTCGTTTCAGGTAAGGGCAGTCACTTTTCGGCTCAAATGAACTACATCATTCACGAAAATCACACGTTTCTCATCTTAATTGACAAGCATTGGATGTTAGAGGACCAGTGCTTTGTATCAGTTTCAGAAGAAGAGTTGGACTAGATAAGGTCCGTATGTGTAGGAAACACCGTTCTTTTGTTCTCAGCACACTCACGTTTCCTGCTGTCTTAGAGACTCTAGAAAGCAAGAGCGTGCTTCTCGCTCTAAAGCAGAGTGTGATCCATGGATGAGAACTATGCTGTGTGTTTCCCTTCAGAAATGGAGTTAAATCCCAGGCTCTGTGTCTTCCTACAGGCAAGACTTCGTTTCAGGTAAGGGCAGTCACTTTTCAGCTCAAACGAACTACATCGTTCACTGAGCTCACACGTTTCTCATCTTAACAGACAAGCATTGGATGTTAGAGCACCAGTGCATTGTATCAGTTTCAGAAGAAGATTTGGACTACATGTAGTCCGTATGTGTTGGACACCGTTCATTGTTCTGGGCACAATCAGATTTCCTGCTCTATTAGAGACTCTAGAAAGCAAGAGCGTGCTTCTTGCTCTAAAGCAGAGTGTGATCCATTGATGAGAACTATGCTGTATGTTTCCCTTCAGAAATGGAGTTAAATCCCAGACTCTGTGTCTTCCTACAGGCAAGACTTCGTTTCAGGTAAGGGCATTCACTTTTCAGCTCAAACGAACTACATTGTTCACTGAGGTCACACATTTCTCATCTTAAGAGACTAGCATTGGATGTTAGAGGACCAGTGCTTTGTATCAGTTTCAGAAGCAGAGTTTGACTAGATATTGTCTGTATGTGTAGTAAACACCGTTCTTTTGTTCTCAGCACACTCACGTTTCCTGCTGTCTTAGAGACTCTAGAAAGCAAGAGCGTACTTCTTGTTCTATAGCAGAGTGTCATCAATGGATGAGACAATGCAGTGTGTTTCACTTCAGAAATGGAGTTAAATCCCAGGCTCTGAGTCTTCCTACAGGCAAGACTTCGTTTCAGGTAAGGGCAGTCACTTTTCTGCTCAAAGGAACTACATCGTTCACGAAGCTCACACGTTTCTCATCTTAACTGACAAGCATTGGATGTTAGAGTACCAGTGCATTGTATCAGTTTCAGAAGAAGATTTAGACTACATATAGTCCGTATGTGTAGGAAACACCGTTCTTTTGTTCTGGGCACAATCAGATTTCCTGCTGTATTAGATACTCTAGAAAGCAAGAGCGTGCTTCTTGCTCTAAAGCAGAGTGTGATCCATGGATGAGAAATATGCTGTGTGTTTCCCTTCAGAAATGGACTTAAATCCCAGGCTCTGTGTCTTACTACAAGCAAGACTTCGTTTCAGGTAAGGGCAGTAACTTTTCTGCTCAAATGAACTACATCATTCACGAAGTTCACACGTTTCTCATCTTAATTGACAAGCATTTGATGTTAGAGGACCAGTGCTTTGTATCAGTTTCAGAAGAAGATTTAGACTACATATAGTCCGTATGTGTAGGAAACACCGTTCTTTTGTTCCGGGCACACTCAGATTTCCTGCTGTATTAGAGACTCTACAAAGCAAGAGTGTGCTTCTCGCTCTAAAGCAGAGTGTGATCCATGGATGAGAACTATGCTGTGTGTTTCCCTTCAGAAATGGACTTAAATCCCAGGCTCTATGTCTTCCTACAAGCAAGACTTCGTTTCAGGTAAGGGCAGTCACTTTTCGGCTCAAATGAACTACATCATTCACGAAAATCACACGTTTCTCATCTTAATTGACAAGCATTGGATGTTAGAGGACCAGTGCTTTGTATCAGTTTCAGAAGAAGAGTTGGACTAGATAAGGTCCGTATGTGTAGGAAACACCGTTCTTTTGTTCTCAGCACACTCACGTTTCCTGCTGTCTTAGAGACTCTAGAAAGCAAGAGCGTGCTTCTCGCTCTAAAGCAGAGTATGATCCATGGATGAGAACTATGCTGTGTGTTTCCCTTCAGAAATGGAGTTAAATCCCAGGCTCTGTGTCTTCCTACAGGCAAGACTTCGTTTCAGGTAAGGGCAGTCACTTTTCAGCTCAAACGAACTACATCGTTCACTGAGCTCACACGTTTCTCATCTTAACAGACAAGCATTGGATGTTAGAGGACCAGTGCATTGTATCAGTTTCAGAAGAAGATTTGGACTACATGTAGTCCGTATGTGTTGGACACCGTTCATTGTTCTGGGCACAATCAGATTTCCTGCTCTATTAGAGACTCTAGAAAGCAAGAGCGTGCTTCTTGCTCTAAAGCAGAGTGTGATCCATTGATGAGAACTATGCTGTATGTTTCCCTTCAGAAATGGAGTTAAATCCCAGGCTCTGTGTCTTACTACAAGCAAGACTTCGTTTCAGGTAAGGGCAGTCACTTTTCTGCTCAAATGAACTACATCATTCACGAAGCTCACACGTTTCTCATCTTAATTGACAAGCATTGGATGTTAGAGGACCAGTGCTTTGTATCAGTTTCAGAAGAAGAGTTGGACTAGATATGGTCCTTATGTGTAGGAAACACCGTTCTTTTGTTCTCAGAACACTCACGTTTCCTGCTGTCTTAGAGACTCTAGAAAGCAAGAGCGTACTTCTTGTTCTAAAGCAGAGTGTCATCAATGGATGAGACAATGCTGTGTTTTTCACTTCAGAAATGGAGTTAAATCCCAGGCTCTGTGTCTTCCTACAGGCAAGACTTCGTTTCAGGTAAGGGCAGTCACTTTTCAGCTCAAACGAACTACATCGTTCACTGAGCTCACACGTTTCTCATCTTAACAGACAAGCATTGGATGTTAGAGGACCAGTGCATTGTATCAGTTTCAGAAGAAGATTTGGACTACATGTAGTCCGTATGTGTTGGACACCGTTCATTGTTCTGGGCACAATCAGATTTCCTGCTCTATTAGAGACTCTAGAAAGCAAGAGCGTGCTTCTCGCTCTAAAGCAGAGTATGATCCATGGATGAGAACTATGCTGTGTGTTTCCCTTCAGAAATGGAGTTAAATCCCAGGCTCTGTGTCTTCCTACAGGCAAGACTTCGTTTCAGGTAAGGGCAGTCACTTTTCAGCTCAAACGAACTACATCGTTCACTGAGCTCACACGTTTCTCATCTTAACAGACAAGCATTGGATGTTAGAGGACCAGTGCATTGTATCAGTTTCAGAAGAAGATTTGGACTACATGTAGTCCGTATGTGTTGGACACCGTTCATTGTTCTGGGCACAATCAGATTTCCTGCTCTATTAGAGACTCTAGAAAGCAAGAGCGTGCTTCTTGCTCTAAAGCAGAGTGTGATCCATTGATGAGAACTATGCTGTGTGTTTCACTTCAGAAATTGACTTAAATCCCAGGCTCTGTGTCTTACTACAAGCAAGACTTCGTTTCAGGTAAGGGCAGTTACTTTTCTGCTCAAATGAACTACATCATTCACGAAGCTCACACGTTTCTCATCTTAATTGACCAGCCGTGGATGGTAGAGGACCAGTGCTTTGCATCAGTTTCCGAAGAAGAGTTGGACTAGATATGGTCCATATGTGTAGGAAACACCGTTCTTTTGTTCTGGGCACACTCAGATTTCCTGCTGTATTAGAAATTCAAGAAAGCAAGAGCGTGCTTCTCGCTCTAAAGCAGAGTGTGATCAATGGATGATTACACTGCTGTGTGTTTTACTTCTGAAATGGAGTTAAATCCCAGGCTCTGAGTCTTCCTACAAGCAAGACTTAAATTCATGTAAAAGCAGTCACTTTTCTGCTCAAACTAACTACATCGTTCACGAAGCTCACACATTTCTCATCTTAACTGACAAGCATTGGATGTTAGAGGGTCAGTGCTTTGTATCAGTTTCAGAAGCAGAGTTGGACTAGATAAGGTCCGTATGTGTAGGAAACACCGTTCTTTTGTTCTCAGCACACTCACGTTTCCTGCTGTCTTAGAGACTCTAGAAAGCAAGAGCGTGCTTCTCGCTCTAAAGCAGAGTGTGATCCATGGATGAGAACTATGCTGTGTGTTTCCCTTCAGAAATGGAGTTAAATCCCAGGCTCTGTGTCTTCCTACAGGCAAGACTTCGTTTCAGGTAAGGGCAGTCACTTTTCAGCTCAAACGAACTACATCGTTCACTGAGCTCACACGTTTCTCATCTTAACAGACAAGCATTGGATGTTAGAGGACCAGTGCATTGTATCAGTTTCAGAAGAAGATTTGGACTACATGTAGTCCGTATGTGTTGGACACCGTTCATTGTTCTGGGCACAATCAGATTTCCTGCTCTATTAGAGACACTAGAAAGCAAGAGCGTGCTTCTTGCTCTAAAGCAGAGTGTGATCCATTGATGAGAACTATGCTGTATGTTTCCCTTCAGAAATGGAGTTAAATCCCAGGCTCTGTGTCTTACTACAAGCAAGACTTCGTTTCAGGTAAGGGCAGTCACTTTTCTGCTCAAATGAACTACATCATTCACGAAGCTCACACGTTTCTCATCTTAATTGACAAGCATTGGATGTTAGAGGACCAGTGCTTTGTATCAGTTTCAGAAGAAGAGTTGGAATAGATATGGTCCATATGTATAGGAAACACCGTTCTTTTGTTCTCAGCACACTCACGTTTCCTGCTGTCTTAGAGACTCTAGAAAGCAAGAGCGTACTTCTTGTTCTAAAGCAGAGTGTCATCAATGGATGAGACAATGCAGTGTGTTTCAATTCAGAAATGGAGTTAAATCCCAGGCTCTGAGTCTCCCTACAAGCAAGACTTCGTTTCAGGTAAGGGCAGTCACTTTACTGCTCAAAGGAACTACATCGTTCACGAAGCTCACACGTTTCTCATCTTAACTGACAAGCATTGGATGTTAGAGTACCAGTGCATTGTATCAGTTTCAGAAGAAGATTTAGACTACATATAGTCCATATGTGTAGGAAACACCGTTCTTTTGTTCTGGGCACAATCAGATTTCCTGCTGTATTAGATACTCTAGAAAGCAAGAGCGTGCTTCTTGCTCTAAAGCAGAGTGTGATCCATGGATGAGAACTATGCTGTGTGTTTCACTTCAGAAATTGACTTAAATCCCAGGCTCTGTGTCTTACTACAAGCAAGACTTCGTTTCAGGTAAGGGCAGTCACTTTTCTGCTCAAATGAACTACATCATTCACGAAACTCACACGTTTCTCATCTTAATTGACAAGCATTGGATGGTAGAGGACCAGTGCTTTGTATCAGTTTCAGAAGAAGAGTTGGACTAGATATGGTCCATATGTGTAGGAAACACCGTTCTTTTGTTCTGGGCACACTCAGATTTCCTGCTGTATTAGAAATTCAAGAAAGCAAGAGCGTGCTTCTCGCTCTAAAGCAGAGTGTGATCAATGGATGATTACACTGCTGTGTGTTTTACTTCTGAAATGGAGTTAAATCCCAGGCTCTGAGTCTTCCTACAAGCAAGACTTAAATTCATGTAAGGGCAGTCACTTTTCTGCTCAAACTAACTACATCGTTCACGAAGCTCACACATTTCTCATCTTAACTGACAAGCATTGGATGTTAGAGGGTCAGTGCTTTGTATCAGTTTCAGAAGCAGATTTGGACTACATATGGTCCATATGTGTAGGAAACACAGTTCTTTTGTTCTGGGCACACTCAGATTTCCGGCTGTATTAGAGAGTCTAGAAAGCTAGAGTGTGCTTCTCGCTCTAAAGCAGAGTGTGATCCATGGATGAGAACTATGCTGTGTGTTTCCCTTCAGAAATGGAATTAAATCCCAGGCTCTGTGTCTTACTACAAGCAAGACTTCGTTTCAGGTAACGGCAGTCACTTTTCTGCTCAAATGAACTACATCATTCACGAAGCTCACACTTTTCTCATCTTAATTGACAAGAATTGGATGTTAGAGGACCAGTGCTTTGTATCAGTTTCAGAAGAAGAGTTGGACTAGATATGGTCCATATGTGTAGGAAAAAACTGTTCTTTTGTTCTGGACACACTCAGATTTCCTGCTGTCTTAGAGACTCTAGAAAGCAAGAGTGTGCTTCTTGCTCTAAAGCAGAGTGTGATCCGTGGATGAGAACTATGCTGTGTGCTTGACTTCAGATATGGAGTTAAATCCCAGGCTCTGAGTCTTCCTACAGGCAAGACTTCGTTTCAGGTAAGGGCAGTCACTTTTCTGCTCAAAGGAACTACATCGTTCACGAAGCTCACACGTTTCTCATCTTAACTGACAAGCATTGGATGTTAGAGTACCAGTGCATTGTATCAGTTTCAGAAGAAGATTTAGACTACATATAGTCCGTATGTGTAGGAAACACCGTTCTTTTGTTCTGGGCACAATCAGATTTCCTGCTGTATTAGATACTCTAGAAAGCAAGAGCGTGCTTCTTGCTCTAAAGCAGAGTGTGATCCATGGATGAGAAATATGCTGTGTGTTTCCCTTCAGAAATGGACTTAAATCCCAGGCTCTGTGTCTTACTACAAGCAAGACTTCGTTTCAGGTAAGGGCAGTAACTTTTCTGCTCAAATGAACTACATCATTCACGAAGTTCACACGTTTCTCATCTTAATTGACAAGCATTGGATGTTAGAGGACCAGTGCTTTGTATCAGTTTCAGAAGAAGATTTAGACTACATATAGTCCGTATGTGTAGGAAACACAGTTCTTTTGTTCCGGGCACACTCAGATTTCCTGCTGTATTAGAGACTCTACAAAGCAAGAGTGTGCTTCTCGCTCTAAAGCAGAGTGTGATCCATGGATGAGAACTATGCTGTGTGTTTCCCTTCAGAAAAGGACTTAAATCCCAGGCTCTATGTCTTCCTACAAGCAAGACTTCGTTTCAGGTAAGGGCAGTCACTTTTCGGCTCAAATGAACTACATCATTCACGAAAATCACACGTTTCTCATCTTAATTGACAAGCATTGGATGTTAGAGGACCAGTGCTTTGTATCAGTTTCAGAAGAAGAGTTGGACTAGATAAGGTCCGTATGTGTAGGAAAAACCGTTCTTTTGTTCTCAGCACACTCACGTTTCCTGCTGTCTTAGAGACTCTAGAATGCAAGAGCGTGCTTCTCGCTCTAAAGCAGAGTATGATCCATGGATGAGAACTATGCTGTGTGTTTCCCTTCAGAAATGGAGTTAAATCCCAGGCTCTGTGTCTTCCTACAGGCAAGACTTCGTTTCAGGTAAGGGCAGTCACTTTTCAGCTCAAACGAACTACATCGTTCACTGAGCTCACACGTTTCTCATCTTAACAGACAAGCATTGGATGTTAGAGGACCAGTGCATTGTATCAGTTTCAGAAGAAGATTTGGACTACATGTAGTCCGTATGTGTTGGACACCGTTCATTGTTCTGGGCACAATCAGATTTCCTGCTCTATTAGAGACTCTAGAAAGCAAGAGCGTGCTTCTTGCTCTAAAGCAGAGTGTGATCCATTGATGAGAACTATGCTGTATGTTTCCCTTCAGAAATGGAGTTAAATCCCAGGCTCTGTGTCTTACTACAAGCAAGACTTCGTTTCAGGTAAGGGCATTCACTTTTCAGCTCAAACGAACTACATCGTTCCCTGAGGTCCACATTTCTCATCTTAAGAGACAAGCATTGGATGTTAGAGGACCAGTGCTTTGTATCAGTTTCAGAAGCAGAGTTTGACTAGATATTGTCCGTATGTGTAGTAAACACCGTTCTTTTGTTCTCAGCACACTCACGTTTCCTGCTGTCTTAGAGACTCTAGAAAGCAAGAGCGTGCTTCTTGTTCTATAGCAGAGTGTCATCAATGGATGAGACAATGCAGTGTGTTTCACTTCAGAAATGGATTTAAATCCCAGGCTCTGAGTCTCCCTACATGCAAGACTTCGTTTCAGGTAGGGGCAGTCACTTTTCTGCTCAAAGGAACTACATCGTTCACGAAGCTCACACTTTTCTCATCTTAACTGACAAGCATTGGATGTTAGAGGACCAGTGCATTGTATCAGTTTCAGAAGAAGATTTAGACTACATATAGTCCATATGTGTAGGAAACACCGTTCTTTTGTTCTGGGCACAATCAGATTTCCTGCTGTATTAGATACTCTAGAAAGCAAGAGCGTGCTTCTTGCTCTAAAGCAGAGTGTGATCCATGGATGAGAACTATGCTGTGTGTTTCACTTCAGAAATTGACTTAAATCCCAGGCTCTGTGTCTTACTACAAGCAAGACTTCGTTTCAGGTAAGGGCAGTTACTTTTCTGCTCAAATGAACTACATCATTCACGAAGCTCACACGTTTCTCATCTTAATTGACCAGCCGTGGATGGTAGAGGACCAGTGCTTTGCATCAGTTTCAGAAGAAGAGTTGGACTAGATATGGTCCATATGTGTAGGAAACACCGTTCTTTTGTTCTGGGCACACTCAGATTTCCTGCTGTATTAGAAATTCAAGAAAGCAAGAGCGTGCTTCTCGCTCTAAAGCAGAGTGTGATCAATGGATGATTACACTGCTGTGTGTTTTACTTCTGAAATGGAGTTAAATCCCAGGCTCTGAGTCTTCCTACAAGCAAGACTTAAATTCATGTAAAAGCAGTCACTTTTCTGCTCAAACTAACTACATCGTTCACGAAGCTCACACATTTCTCATCTTAACTGACAAGCATTGGATGTTAGAGGGTCAGTGCTTTGTATCAGTTTCAGAAGCAGAGTTGGACTAGATAAGGTCCGTATGTGTAGGAAACACCGTTCTTTTGTTCTCAGCACACTCACGTTTCCTGCTGTCTTAGAGACTCTAGAAAGCAAGAGCGTGCTTCTCGCTCTAAAGCAGAGTGTGATCCATGGATGAGAACTATGCTGTGTGTTTCCCTTCAGAAATGGAGTTAAATCCCAGGCTCTGTGTCTTCCTACAGGCAAGACTTCGTTTCAGGTAAGGGCAGTCACTTTTCAGCTCAAACGAACTACATCGTTCACTGAGCTCACACGTTTCTCATCTTAACAGACAAGCATTGGATGTTAGAGGACCAGTGCATTGTATCAGATTCAGAAGAAGATTTGGACTACATGTAGTCCGTATGTGTTGGACACCGTTCATTGTTCTGGGCACAATCAGATTTCCTGCTCTATTAGAGACACTAGAAAGCAAGAGCGTGCTTCTTGCTCTAAAGCAGAGTGTGATCCATTGATGAGAACTATGCTGTATGTTTCCCTTCAGAAATGGAGTTAAATCCCAGGCTCTGTGTCTTACTACAAGCAAGACTTCGTTTCAGGTAAGGGCAGTCACTTTTCTGCTCAAATGAACTACATCATTCACGAAGCTCACACGTTTCTCATCTTAATTGACAAGCATTGGATGTTAGAGGACCAGTGCTTTGTATCAGTTTCAGAAGAAGAGTTGGACTAGATATGGTCCATATGTATAGGAAACACCGTTCTTTTGTTCTCAGCACACTCACGTTTCCTGCTGTCTTAGAGACTCTAGAAAGCAAGAGCGTACTTCTTGTTCTAAAGCAGAGTGTCATCAATGGATGAGACAATGCAGTGTGTTTCAATTCAGAAATGGAGTTAAATCCCAGGCTCTGAGTCTCCCTACAAGCAAGACTTCGTTTCAGGTAAGGGCAGTCACTTTACTGCTCAAAGGAACTACATCGTTCACGAAGCTCACACGTTTCTCATCTTAACTGACAAGCATTGGATGTTAGAGTACCAGTGCATTGTATCAGTTTCAGAAGAAGATTTAGACTACATATAGTCCATATGTGTAGGAAACACCGTTCTTTTGTTCTGGGCACAATCAGATTTCCTGCTGTATTAGATACTCTAGAAAGCAAGAGCGTGCTTCTTGCTCTAAAGCAGAGTGTGATCCATGGATGAGAACTATGCTGTGTGTTTCACTTCAGAAATTGACTTAAATCCCAGGCTCTGTGTCTTACTACAAGCAAGACTTCGTTTCAGGTAAGGGCAGTCACTTTTCTGCTCAAATGAACTACATCATTCACGAAACTCACACGTTTCTCATCTTAATTGACAAGCATTGGATGGTAGAGTACCAGTGCTTTGTATCAGTTTCAGAAGAAGAGTTGGACTAGATATGGTCCATATGTGTAGGAAACACCGTTCTTTTGTTCTGGGCACACTCAGATTTCCTGCTGTATTAGAAATTCAAGAAAGCAAGAGCGTGCTTCTCGCTCTAAAGCAGAGTGTGATCAATGGATGATTACACTGCTGTGTGTTTTACTTCTGAAATGGAGTTAAATCCCAGGCTCTGAGTCTTCCTACAAGCAAGATTTAAATTCATGTAAAAGCAGTCACTTTTCTGCTCAAACTAACTACATCGTTCACGAAGCTCACACATTTCTCATCTTAACTGACAAGCATTGGATGTTAGAGGGTCAGTGCTTTGTATCAGTTTCAGAAGCAGATTTGGACTACATATGGTCCATATGTGTAGGAAACACAGTTCTTTTGTTCTGGGCACACTCAGATTTCCGGCTGTATTAGAGAGTCTAGAAAGCTAGAGTGTGCTTCTCGCTCTAAAGCAGAGTGTGATCCATGGATGAGAACTATGCTGTGTGTTTCCCTTCAGAAATGGAATTAAATCCCAGGCTCTGTGTCTTACTACAAGCAAGACTTCGTTTCAGGTAACGGCAGTCACTTTTCTGCTCAAATGAACTACATCATTCACGAAGCTCACACGTTTCTCATCTTAATTGACAAGAATTGGATGTTAGAGGACCAGTGCTTTGTATCAGTTTCAGAAGAAGAGTTGGACTAGATATGGTCCATATGTGTAGGAAAAAACTGTTCTTTTGTTCTGGACACACTCAGATTTCCTGCTGTCTTAGAGACTCTAGAAAGCAAGAGTGTGCTGCTTGCTCTAAAGCAGAGTGTGATCCGTGGATGAGAACTATGCTGTGTGCTTGACTTCAGATATGGAGTTAAATCCCAGGCTCTGAGTCTTCCTACAGGCAAGACTTCGTTTCAGGTAAGGGCAGTCACTTTTCTGCTCAAAGGAACTATATCGTTCACGAAGCTCACACGTTTCTCATCTTAACTGACAAGCATTGGATGTTAGAGTACCAGTGCATTGTATCAGTTTCAGAAGAAGATTTAGACTACATATAGTCCGTATGTGTAGGAAACACCGTTCTTTTGTTCTGGGCACAATCAGATTTCCTGCTGTATTAGATACTCTAGAAAGCAAGAGCGTGCTTCTTGCTCTAAAGCAGAGTGTGATCCATGGATGAGAAATATGCTGTGTGTTTCCCTTCAGAAATGGACTTAAATCCCAGGCTCTGTGTCTTACTACAAGCAAGACTTCGTTTCAGGTAAGGGCAGTAACTTTTCTGCTCAAATGAACTACATCATTCACGAAGTTCACACGTTTCTCATCTTAATTGACAAGCATTGGATGTTAGAGGACCAGTGCTTTGTATCAGTTTCAGAAGAAGATTTAGACTACATATAGTCCGTATGTGTAGGAAACACAGTTCTTTTGTTCCGGGCACACTCAGATTTCCTGCTGTATTAGAGACTCTACAAAGCAAGAGCGTGCTTCTTGCTCTAAAGCAGAGTGTGATCCGTGGATGAGAACTATGCTGTGTGCTTGACTTCAGATATGGAGTTAAATCCCAGGCTCTGAGTCTTCCTACAGGCAAGACTTCGTTTCAGGTAAGGGCAGTCACTTTTCTGCTCAAAGGAACTACATCGTTCACTGAGCTCACACGTTTCTCATCTTAACAGACAAGCATTGGATGTTAGAGGACCAGTGCTTTGTATCAGTTTCAGAAGCAGATTTGGACTACATATGGTCCATATGTGTAGGAAACACAGTTCTTTTGTTCTGGGCACAATCAGATTTCCTGCTCTATTAGAGACTCTAGAAAGCAAGAGCGTGCTTCTTGCTCTAAAGCAGAGTGTGATCCATTGATGAGAACTATGCTGTATGTTTCCCTTCAGAAATGGAGTTAAATCCCAGGCTCTGTGTCTTACTACAAGCAAGACTTCGTTTCAGGTAAGGGCAGTCACTTTTCTGCTCAAATGAACTACATCATTCACGAAGCTCACACGTTTCTCATCTTAATTGACAAGCATTGGATGTTAGAGGACCAGTGCTTTGTATCAGTTTCAGAAGAAGAGTTGGACTAGATATGGTCCTTATGTGTAGGAAACACCGTTCTTTTGTTCTCAGAACACTCATGTTTCCTGCTGTCTTAGAGACTCTAGAAAGCAAGAGCGTACTTCTTGTTCTAAAGCAGAGTGTCATCAATGGATGAGACAATGCTGTGTTTTTCACTTCAGAAATGGAGTTAAATCCGAGGTTCTGTGTCTTCCTACATGCAAGACTTCGTTTCAGGTAAGGGCAGTCACTTTTCAGCTCAAACGAACTACATCGTTCACTGAGCTCACACGTTTCTCATCTTAACAGACAAGCATTGGATGTTAGAGGACCAGTGCATTGTATCAGTTTCAGAAGAAGATTTGGACTACATATAGTCCGTATGTGTCGGAAACACCGTTCTTTTTTTCTGGGCACAATCAGATTTCCTGGTCTATTAGAGACTCTAGAAAGCAAGAGCGTGCTTCTTGCTCTAAAGCAGAGTGTGATCCATTGATGAGAACTATGCTGTATGTTTCCCTTCAGAAATGGAGTTAAATCCCAGACTCTGTGTCTTCCTACAGGCAAGACTTCGTTTCAGGTAAGGGCATTCACTTTTCAGCTCAAACGAACTACATCGTTCACTGAGGTCACACATTTCTAATCTTAAGAGACAAGCATTGGATGTTAGAGGACCAGTGCTTTGTATCAGTTTCAGAAGCAGAGTTTGACTAGATATTGTCCGTATGTGTAGTAGACACCGTTCTTTTGTTCTCAGCACACTCACGTTTCCTGCTGTCTTAGAGACTCTAGAAAGCAAGAGCGTGCTTCTTGTTCTATAGCAGAGTGTCATCAATGGATGAGACAATGCAGTGTGTTTCACTTCAGAAATGGAGTTAAATCCCAGGCTCTGTGTCTCCCTACAAGCAAGACTTCGTTTCAGGTAGGGGCAGTCACTTTTCTGCTCAAAGGAACTACATCGTTCACGAAGCTCACACTTTTCTCATCTTAACTGACAAGCATTGGATGTTAGAGGACCAGTGCATTGTATCAGTTTCAGAAGAAGATTTAGACTACATATAGTCCATATGTGTAGGAAACACCGTTCTTTTTTTCTGGGCACAATCAGATTTCCTGCTGTATTAGATACTCTAGAAAGCAAGAGCGTGCTTCTTGCTCTAAAGCAGAGTGTGATCCATGGATGAGAACTATGCTGTGTGTTTCACTTCAGAAATTGACTTAAATCCCAGGCTCTGTGTCTTACTACAAGCAAGACTTCGTTTCAGGTAAGGGCAGTTACTTTTCTGCTCAAATGAACTACATCATTCATGAAGCTCACACGTTTCTCATCTTAATTGACCAGCTGTGGATGGTAGAGGACCAGTGCTTTGTATCAGTTTCAGAAGAAGAGTTGGACTAGATATGGTCCATATGTGTAGGAAACACCGTTCTTTTGTTCTGGGCACACTCAGATTTCCTGCTGTATTAGAAATTCAAGAAAGCAAGAGCGTGCTTCTCGCTCTAAAGCAGAGTGTGATCAATGGATGATTACACTGCTGTGTGTTTTACTTCTGAAATGGAGTTAAATCCCAGGCTCTGAGTCTTCCTACAAGCAAGACTTAAATTCATGTAAAAGCAGTCACTTTTCTGCTCAAACTAACTACATCGTTCACGAAGCTCACACATTTCTCATCTTAACTGACAAGCATTGGATGTTAGAGGGTCAGTGCTTTGTATCAGTTTCAGAAGCAGAGTTGGACTAGATAAGGTCCGTATGTGTAGGAAACACCGTTCTTTTGTTCTCAGCACACTCACGTTTCCTGCTGTCTTAGAGACTCTAGAAAGCAAGAGCGTGCTTCTCGCTCTAAAGCAGAGTGTGATCCATGGATGAGAACTATGCTGTGTGTTTCCCTTCAGAAATGGAGTTAAATCCCAGGCTCTGTGTCTTCCTACAGGCAAGACTTCGTTTCAGGTAAGGGCAGTAACTTTTCAGCTCAAACGAACTACATCGTTCACTGAGCTCACATGTTTCTCATCTTAACAGACAAGCATTGGATGTTAGAGGACCAGTGCATTGTATCAGTTTCAGAAGAAGATTTGGACTAAATGTAGTCCGTATGTGTTGGACACCGTTCATTGTTCTGGGCACAATCAGATTTCCTGCTCTATTAGAGACACTAGAAAGCAAGAGCGTGCTTCTTGCTCTAAAGCAGAGTGTGATCCATTGATGAGAACTATGCTGTATGTTTCCCTTCAGAAATGGAGTTAAATCCCAGGCTCTGTGTCTTACTACAAGCAAGACTTCGTTTCAGGTAAGGTCAGTCACTTTTCTGCTCAAATGAACTACATCATTCACGAAGCTCACACGTTTCTCATCTTAATTGACAAGCATTGGATGTTAGAGGACCAGTGCTTTGTATCAGTTTCAGAAGAAGAGTTGGACTAGATATGGTCCATATGTGTAGGAAACACCGTTCTTTTGTTCTCAGCACACTCACGTTTCCTGCTGTCTTAGAGACTCTAGAAAGCAAGAGCGTACTTCTTGTTCTAAAGCAGAGTGTCATCAATGGATGAGACAATGCAGTGTGTTTCAATTCAGAAATGGAGTTAAATCCCAGGCTCTGAGTCTCCCTACAAGCAAGACTTCGTTTCAGGTAAGGGCAGTCACTTTACTGCTCAAAGGAACTACATCGTTCACGAAGCTCACACGTTTCTCATCTTAACTGACAAGCATTGGATGTTAGAGTACCAGTGCATTGTATCAGTTTCAGAAGAAGATTTAGACTACATATAGTCCGTATGTGTAGGAAACACCGTTCTTTTGTTCTGGGCACAATCAGATTTCCTGCTGTATTAGATACTCTAGAAAGCAAGAGCGTGCTTCTTGCTCTAAAGCAGAGTGTGATCCATGGATGAGAAATATGCTGTGTGTTTCCCTTCAGAAATGGACTTAAATCCCAGGCTCTGTGTCTTACTACAAGCAAGACTTCGTTTCAGGTAAGGGCAGTAACTTTTCTGCTCAAATGAACTACATCATTCACGAAGCTCACATGTTTCTCATCTTAATTGACAAGCATTGGATGTTAGAGGACCAGTGCTTTGTATCAGTTTCAGAAGAAGAGTTGGACTAGATATGGTCCATATGTGTAGGAAACACCGTTCTTTTGTTCTGGGCACACTCAGATTTCCTGCTGTATTAGAAATTCAAGAAAGCAAGAGCGTGCTTCTCGCTCTAAAGCAGAGTGTGATCAATGGATGATTACACTGCTGTGTGTTTTACTTCTGAAATGGAGTTAAATCCCAGGCTCTGAGTCTTCCTACAAGCAAGACTTAAATTCATGTAAAAGCAGTCACTTTTCTGCTCAAACTAACTACATCGTTCACGAAGCTCACACATTTCTCATCTTAACTGACAAGCATTGGATGTTAGAGGGTCAGTGCTTTGTATCAGTTTCAGAAGCAGAGTTGGACTAGATAAGGTCCGTATGTGTAGGAAACACCGTTCTTTTGTTCTCAGCACACTCACGTTTCCTGCTGTCTTAGAGACTCTAGAAAGCAAGAGCGTGCTTCTCGCTCTAAAGCAGAGTGTGATCCATGGATGAGAACTATGCTGTGTGTTTCCCTTCAGAAATGGAGTTAAATCCCAGGCTCTGTGTCTTCCTACAGGCAAGACTTCGTTTCAGGTAAGGGCAGTAACTTTTCAGCTCAAACGAACTACATCGTTCACTGAGCTCACACGTTTCTCATCTTAACAGACAAGCATTGGATGTTAGAGGACCAGTGCATTGTATCAGTTTCAGAAGAAGATTTGGACTACATGTAGTCCGTATGTGTTGGACACCGTTCATTGTTCTGGGCACAATCAGATTTCCTGCTCTATTAGAGACACTAGAAAGCAAGAGCGTGCTTCTTGCTCTAAAGCAGAGTGTGATCCATTGATGAGAACTATGCTGTATGTTTCCCTTCAGAAATGGAGTTAAATCCCAGGCTCTGTGTCTTACTACAAGCAAGACTTCGTTTCAGGTAAGGTCAGTCACTTTTCTGCTCAAATGAACTACATCATTCACGAAGCTCACACGTTTCTCATCTTAATTGACAAGCATTGGATGTTAGAGGACCAGTGCTTTGTATCAGTTTCAGAAGAAGAGTTGGACTAGATATGGTCCATATGTGTAGGAAACACCGTTCTTTTGTTCTCAGCACACTCACGTTTCCTGCTGTCTTAGAGACTCTAGAAAGCAAGAGCGTACTTCTTGTTCTAAAGCAGAGTGTCATCAATGGATGAGACAATGCAGTGTGTTTCAATTCAGAAATGGAGTTAAATCCCAGGCTCTGAGTCTCCCTACAAGCAAGACTTCGTTTCAGGTAAGGGCAGTCACTTTACTGCTCAAAGGAACTACATCGTTCACGAAGCTCACACGTTTCTCATCTTAACTGACAAGCATTGGATGGTAGAGTACCAGTGCATTGTATCAGTTTCAGAAGAAGATTTAGACTACATATAGTCCGTATGTGTAGGAAACACCGTTCTTTTGTTCTGGGCACAATCAGATTTCCTGCTGTATTAGATACTCTAGAAAGCAAGAGCGTGCTTCTTGCTCTAAAGCAGAGTGTGATCCATGGATGAGAAATATGCTGTGTGTTTCCCTTCAGAAATGGACTTAAATCCCAGGCTCTGTGTCTTACTACAAGCAAGACTTCGTTTCAGGTAAGGGCAGTAACTTTTCTGCTCAAATGAACTACATCATTCACGAAGCTCACACGTTTCTCATCTTAATTGACAAGCATTGGATGTTAGAGGACCAGTGCTTTGTATCAGTTTCAGAAGAAGAGTTGGACTAGATATGGTCCATATGTGTAGGAAACACCGTTCTTTTGTTCTGGGCACACTCAGATTTCCTGCTGTATTAGAAATTCAAGAAAGCAAGAGCATGCTTCTCGCTCTAAAGCAGAGTGTGATCAATGGATGATTACACTGCTGTGTGTTTTACTTCTGAAATGGAGTTAAATCCCAGGCTCTGAGTCTTCCTACAAGCAAGACTTAAATTCATGTAAAAGCAGTCACTTTTCTGCTCAAACTAACTACATCGTTCACGAAGCTCACACATTTCTCATCTTAACTGACAAGCATTGGATGTTAGAGGGTCAGTGCTTTGTATCAGTTTCAGAAGCAGAGTTGGACTAGATAAGGTCCGTATGTGTAGGAAACACCGTTCTTTTGTTCTCAGCACACTCACGTTTCCTGCTGTCTTAGAGACTCTAGAAAGCAAGAGAGTGCTTCTCGCTCTAAAGCAGAGTGTGATCCATGGATGAGAACTATGCTGTGTGTTTCCCTTCAGAAATGGAGTTAAATCCCAGGCTCTGTGTCTTACTACAAGCAAGACTTCGTTTCAGGTAACGGCAGTCACTTTTCTGCTCAAATGAACTACATCATTCACGAAGCTCACACGTTTCTCATCTTAATTGACAAGAATTGGATGTTAGAGGACCAGTGCTTTGTATCAGTTTCAGAAGAAGAGTTGGACTAGATATGGTCCATATGTGTAGGAAAAAACTGTTCTTTTGTTCTGGACACACTCAGATTTCCTGCTGTCTTAGAGACTCTAGAAAGCAAGAGTGTGCTGCTTGCTCTAAAGCAGAGTGTGATCCGTGGATGAGAACTATGCTGTGTGCTTGACTTCAGATATGGAGTTAAATCCCAGGCTCTGAGTCTTCCTACAGGCAAGACTTCGTTTCAGGTAAGGGCAGTCACTTTTCTGCTCAAAGGAACTATATCGTTCACGAAGCTCACACGTTTCTCATCTTAACTGACAAGCATTGGATGTTAGAGTACCAGTGCATTGTATCAGTTTCAGAAGAAGATTTAGACTACATATAGTCCGTATGTGTAGGAAACACCGTTCTTTTGTTCTGGGCACAATCAGATTTCCTGCTGTATTAGATACTCTAGAAAGCAAGAGCGTGCTTCTTGCTCTAAAGCAGAGTGTGATCCATGGATGAGAAATATGCTGTGTGTTTCCCTTCAGAAATGGACTTAAATCCCAGGCTCTGTGTCTTACTACAAGCAAGACTTCGTTTCAGGTAAGGGCAGTAACTTTTCTGCTCAAATGAACTACATCATTCACGAAGTTCACACGTTTCTCATCTTAATTGACAAGCATTGGATGTTAGAGGACCAGTGCTTTGTATCAGTTTCAGAAGAAGATTTAGACTACATATAGTCCGTATGTGTAGGAAACACAGTTCTTTTGTTCCGGGCACACTCAGATTTCCTGCTGTATTAGAGACTCTACAAAGCAAGAGCGTGCTTCTTGCTCTAAAGCAGAGTGTGATCCGTGGATGAGAACTATGCTGTGTGCTTGACTTCAGATATGGAGTTAAATCCCAGGCTCTGAGTCTTCCTACAGGCAAGACTTCGTTTCAGGTAAGGGCAGTCACTTTTCTGCTCAAAGGAACTACATCGTTCACGAAGCTCACACGTTTCTCATCTTAATTGACAAGCATTGGATGTTAGAGGACCAGTGCTTTGTATCAGTTTCAGAAGAAGAGTTGGACTAGATAAGGTCCGTATGTGTAGGAAACACCGTTCTTTTGTTCTCAGCACACTCACGTTTCCTGCTGTCTTAGAGACTCTAGAAAGCAAGAGCGTGCTTCTCGCTCTAAAGCAGAGTGTGATCCATGGATGAGAACTATGCTGTGTGTTTCCCTTCAGAAATGGAGTTAAATCCCAGGCTCTGTGTCTTCCTACAGGCAAGACTTCGTTTCAGGTAAGGGCAGTCACTTTTCAGCTCAAACGAACTACATCGTTCACTGAGCTCACACGTTTCTCATCTTAACAGACAAGCATTGGATGTTAGAGCACCAGTGCATTGTATCAGTTTCAGAAGAAGATTTGGACTACATGTAGTCCGTATGTGTTGGACACCGTTCATTGTTCTGGGCACAATCAGATTTCCTGCTCTATTAGAGACTCTAGAAAGCAAGAGCGTGCTTCTTGCTCTAAAGCAGAGTGTGATCCATTGATGAGAACTATGCTGTATGTTTCCCTTCAGAAATGGAGTTAAATCCCAGACTCTGTGTCTTCCTACAGGCAAGACTTCGTTTCAGGTAAGGGCATTCACTTTTCAGCTCAAACGAACTACATTGTTCACTGAGGTCACACATTTCTCATCTTAAGAGACTAGCATTGGATGTTAGAGGACCAGTGCTTTGTATCAGTTTCAGAAGCAGAGTTTGACTAGATATTGTCTGTATGTGTAGTAAACACCGTTCTTTTGTTCTCAGCACACTCACGTTTCCTGCTGTCTTAGAGACTCTAGAAAGCAAGAGCGTACTTCTTGTTCTATAGCAGAGTGTCATCAATGGATGAGACAATGCAGTGTGTTTCACTTCAGAAATGGAGTTAAATCCCAGGCTCTGAGTCTTCCTACAGGCAAGACTTCGTTTCAGGTAAGGGCAGTCACTTTTCTGCTCAAAGGAACTACATCGTTCACGAAGCTCACACGTTTCTCATCTTAACTGACAAGCATTGGATGTTAGAGTACCAGTGCATTGTATCAGTTTCAGAAGAAGATTTAGACTACATATAGTCCGTATGTGTAGGAAACACCGTTCTTTTGTTCTGGGCACAATCAGATTTCCTGCTGTATTAGATACTCTAGAAAGCAAGAGCGTGCTTCTTGCTCTAAAGCAGAGTGTGATCCATGGATGAGAAATATGCTGTGTGTTTCCCTTCAGAAATGGACTTAAATCCCAGGCTCTGTGTCTTACTACAAGCAAGACTTCGTTTCAGGTAAGGGCAGTAACTTTTCTGCTCAAATGAACTACATCATTCACGAAGTTCACACGTTTCTCATCTTAATTGACAAGCATTTGATGTTAGAGGACCAGTGCTTTGTATCAGTTTCAGAAGAAGATTTAGACTACATATAGTCCGTATGTGTAGGAAACACCGTTCTTTTGTTCCGGGCACACTCAGATTTCCTGCTGTATTAGAGACTCTACAAAGCAAGAGTGTGCTTCTCGCTCTAAAGCAGAGTGTGATCCATGGATGAGAACTATGCTGTGTGTTTCCCTTCAGAAATGGACTTAAATCCCAGGCTCTATGTCTTCCTACAAGCAAGACTTCGTTTCAGGTAAGGGCAGTCACTTTTCGGCTCAAATGAACTACATCATTCACGAAAATCACACGTTTCTCATCTTAATTGACAAGCATTGGATGTTAGAGGACCAGTGCTTTGTATCAGTTTCAGAAGAAGAGTTGGACTAGATAAGGTCCGTATGTGTAGGAAACACCGTTCTTTTGTTCTCAGCACACTCACGTTTCCTGCTGTCTTAGAGACTCTAGAAAGCAAGAGCGTGCTTCTCGCTCTAAAGCAGAGTATGATCCATGGATGAGAACTATGCTGTGTGTTTCCCTTCAGAAATGGAGTTAAATCCCAGGCTCTGTGTCTTCCTACAGGCAAGACTTCGTTTCAGGTAAGGGCAGTCACTTTTCAGCTCAAACGAACTACATCGTTCACTGAGCTCACACGTTTCTCATCTTAACAGACAAGCATTGGATGTTAGAGGACCAGTGCATTGTATCAGTTTCAGAAGAAGATTTGGACTACATGTAGTCCGTATGTGTTGGACACCGTTCATTGTTCTGGGCACAATCAGATTTCCTGCTCTATTAGAGACTCTAGAAAGCAAGAGCGTGCTTCTTGCTCTAAAGCAGAGTGTGATCCATTGATGAGAACTATGCTGTATGTTTCCCTTCAGAAATGGAGTTAAATCCCAGGCTCTGTGTCTTACTACAAGCAAGACTTCGTTTCAGGTAAGGGCAGTCACTTTTCTGCTCAAATGAACTACATCATTCACGAAGCTCACACGTTTCTCATCTTAATTGACAAGCATTGGATGTTAGAGGACCAGTGCTTTGTATCAGTTTCAGAAGAAGAGTTGGACTAGATATGGTCCTTATGTGTAGGAAACACCGTTCTTTTGTTCTCAGAACACTCACGTTTCCTGCTGTCTTAGAGACTCTAGAAAGCAAGAGCGTACTTCTTGTTCTAAAGCAGAGTGTCATCAATGGATGAGACAATGCTGTGTTTTTCACTTCAGAAATGGAGTTAAATCCCAGGCTCTGTGTCTTCCTACAGGCAAGACTTCGTTTCAGGTAAGGGCAGTCACTTTTCAGCTCAAACGAACTACATCGTTCACTGAGCTCACACGTTTCTCATCTTAACAGACAAGCATTGGATGTTAGAGGACCAGTGCATTGTATCAGTTTCAGAAGAAGATTTGGACTACATGTAGTCCGTATGTGTTGGACACCGTTCATTGTTCTGGGCACAATCAGATTTCCTGCTCTATTAGAGACTCTAGAAAGCAAGAGCGTGCTTCTCGCTCTAAAGCAGAGTATGATCCATGGATGAGAACTATGCTGTGTGTTTCCCTTCAGAAATGGAGTTAAATCCCAGGCTCTGTGTCTTCCTACAGGCAAGACTTCGTTTCAGGTAAGGGCAGTCACTTTTCAGCTCAAACGAACTACATCGTTCACTGAGCTCACACGTTTCTCATCTTAACAGACAAGCATTGGATGTTAGAGGACCAGTGCATTGTATCAGTTTCAGAAGAAGATTTGGACTACATGTAGTCCGTATGTGTTGGACACCGTTCATTGTTCTGGGCACAATCAGATTTCCTGCTCTATTAGAGACTCTAGAAAGCAAGAGCGTGCTTCTTGCTCTAAAGCAGAGTGTGATCCATTGATGAGAACTATGCTGTGTGTTTCACTTCAGAAATTGACTTAAATCCCAGGCTCTGTGTCTTACTACAAGCAAGACTTCGTTTCAGGTAAGGGCAGTTACTTTTCTGCTCAAATGAACTACATCATTCACGAAGCTCACACGTTTCTCATCTTAATTGACCAGCCGTGGATGGTAGAGGACCAGTGCTTTGCATCAGTTTCCGAAGAAGAGTTGGACTAGATATGGTCCATATGTGTAGGAAACACCGTTCTTTTGTTCTGGGCACACTCAGATTTCCTGCTGTATTAGAAATTCAAGAAAGCAAGAGCGTGCTTCTCGCTCTAAAGCAGAGTGTGATCAATGGATGATTACACTGCTGTGTGTTTTACTTCTGAAATGGAGTTAAATCCCAGGCTCTGAGTCTTCCTACAAGCAAGACTTAAATTCATGTAAAAGCAGTCACTTTTCTGCTCAAACTAACTACATCGTTCACGAAGCTCACACATTTCTCATCTTAACTGACAAGCATTGGATGTTAGAGGGTCAGTGCTTTGTATCAGTTTCAGAAGCAGAGTTGGACTAGATAAGGTCCGTATGTGTAGGAAACACCGTTCTTTTGTTCTCAGCACACTCACGTTTCCTGCTGTCTTAGAGACTCTAGAAAGCAAGAGCGTGCTTCTCGCTCTAAAGCAGAGTGTGATCCATGGATGAGAACTATGCTGTGTGTTTCCCTTCAGAAATGGAGTTAAATCCCAGGCTCTGTGTCTTCCTACAGGCAAGACTTCGTTTCAGGTAAGGGCAGTCACTTTTCAGCTCAAACGAACTACATCGTTCACTGAGCTCACACGTTTCTCATCTTAACAGACAAGCATTGGATGTTAGAGGACCAGTGCATTGTATCAGTTTCAGAAGAAGATTTGGACTACATGTAGTCCGTATGTGTTGGACACCGTTCATTGTTCTGGGCACAATCAGATTTCCTGCTCTATTAGAGACACTAGAAAGCAAGAGCGTGCTTCTTGCTCTAAAGCAGAGTGTGATCCATTAATGAGAACTATGCTGTATGTTTCCCTTCAGAAATGGAGTTAAATCCCAGGCTCTGTGTCTTACTACAAGCAAGACTTCGTTTCAGGTAAGGGCAGTCACTTTTCTGCTCAAATGAACTACATCATTCACGAAGCTCACACGTTTCTCATCTTAATTGACAAGCATTGGATGTTAGAGGACCAGTGCTTTGTATCAGTTTCAGAAGAAGAGTTGGAATAGATATGGTCCATATGTATAGGAAACACCGTTCTTTTGTTCTCAGCACACTCACGTTTCCTGCTGTCTTAGAGACTCTAGAAAGCAAGAGCGTACTTCTTGTTCTAAAGCAGAGTGTCATCAATGGATGAGACAATGCAGTGTGTTTCAATTCAGAAATGGAGTTAAATCCCAGGCTCTGAGTCTCCCTACAAGCAAGACTTCGTTTCAGGTAAGGGCAGTCACTTTACTGCTCAAAGGAACTACATCGTTCACGAAGCTCACACGTTTCTCATCTTAACTGACAAGCATTGGATGTTAGAGTACCAGTGCATTGTATCAGTTTCAGAAGAAGATTTAGACTACATATAGTCCATATGTGTAGGAAACACCGTTCTTTTGTTCTGGGCACAATCAGATTTCCTGCTGTATTAGATACTCTAGAAAGCAAGAGCGTGCTTCTTGCTCTAAAGCAGAGTGTGATCCATGGATGAGAACTATGCTGTGTGTTTCACTTCAGAAATTGACTTAAATCCCAGGCTCTGTGTCTTACTACAAGCAAGACTTCGTTTCAGGTAAGGGCAGTCACTTTTCTGCTCAAATGAACTACATCATTCACGAAACTCACACGTTTCTCATCTTAATTGACAAGCATTGGATGGTAGAGGACCAGTGCTTTGTATCAGTTTCAGAAGAAGAGTTGGACTAGATATGGTCCATATGTGTAGGAAACACCGTTCTTTTGTTCTGGGCACACTCAGATTTCCTGCTGTATTAGAAATTCAAGAAAGCAAGAGCGTGCTTCTCGCTCTAAAGCAGAGTGTGATCAATGGATGATTACACTGCTGTGTGTTTTACTTCTGAAATGGAGTTAAATCCCAGGCTCTGAGTCTTCCTACAAGCAAGACTTAAATTCATGTAAGGGCAGTCACTTTTCTGCTCAAACTAACTACATCGTTCACGAAGCTCACACATTTCTCATCTTAACTGACAAGCATTGGATGTTAGAGGGTCAGTGCTTTGTATCAGTTTCAGAAGCAGATTTGGACTACATATGGTCCATATGTGTAGGAAACACAGTTCTTTTGTTCTGGGCACACTCAGATTTCCGGCTGTATTAGAGAGTCTAGAAAGCTAGAGTGTGCTTCTCGCTCTAAAGCAGAGTGTGATCCATGGATGAGAACTATGCTGTGTGTTTCCCTTCAGAAATGGAATTAAATCCCAGGCTCTGTGTCTTACTACAAGCAAGACTTCGTTTCAGGTAACGGCAGTCACTTTTCTGCTCAAATGAACTACATCATTCACGAAGCTCACACTTTTCTCATCTTAATTGACAAGAATTGGATGTTAGAGGACCAGTGCTTTGTATCAGTTTCAGAAGAAGAGTTGGACTAGATATGGTCCATATGTGTAGGAAAAAACTGTTCTTTTGTTCTGGACACACTCAGATTTCCTGCTGTCTTAGAGACTCTAGAAAGCAAGAGTGTGCTTCTTGCTCTAAAGCAGAGTGTGATCCGTGGATGAGAACTATGCTGTGTGCTTGACTTCAGATATGGAGTTAAATCCCAGGCTCTGAGTCTTCCTACAGGCAAGACTTCGTTTCAGGTAAGGGCAGTCACTTTTCTGCTCAAAGGAACTACATCGTTCACGAAGCTCACACGTTTCTCATCTTAACTGACAAGCATTGGATGTTAGAGTACCAGTGCATTGTATCAGTTTCAGAAGAAGATTTAGACTACATATAGTCCGTATGTGTAGGAAACACCGTTCTTTTGTTCTGGGCACAATCAGATTTCCTGCTGTATTAGATACTCTAGAAAGCAAGAGCGTGCTTCTTGCTCTAAAGCAGAGTGTGATCCATGGATGAGAAATATGCTGTGTGTTTCCCTTCAGAAATGGACTTAAATCCCAGGCTCTGTGTCTTACTACAAGCAAGACTTCGTTTCAGGTAAGGGCAGTAACTTTTCTGCTCAAATGAACTACATCATTCACGAAGTTCACACGTTTCTCATCTTAATTGACAAGCATTGGATGTTAGAGGACCAGTGCTTTGTATCAGTTTCAGAAGAAGATTTAGACTACATATAGTCCGTATGTGTAGGAAACACAGTTCTTTTGTTCCGGGCACACTCAGATTTCCTGCTGTATTAGAGACTCTACAAAGCAAGAGTGTGCTTCTCGCTCTAAAGCAGAGTGTGATCCATGGATGAGAACTATGCTGTGTGTTTCCCTTCAGAAATGGACTTAAATCCCAGGCTCTATGTCTTCCTACAAGCAAGACTTCGTTTCAGGTAAGGGCAGTCACTTTTCGGCTCAAATGAACTACATCATTCACGAAAATCACACGTTTCTCATCTTAATTGACAAGCATTGGATGTTAGAGGACCAGTGCTTTGTATCAGTTTCAGAAGAAGAGTTGGACTAGATAAGGTCCGTATGTGTAGGAAAAACCGTTCTTTTGTTCTCAGCACACTCACGTTTCCTGCTGTCTTAGAGACTCTAGAATGCAAGAGCGTGCTTCTCGCTCTAAAGCAGAGTATGATCCATGGATGAGAACTATGCTGTGTGTTTCCCTTCAGAAATGGAGTTAAATCCCAGGCTCTGTGTCTTCCTACAGGCAAGACTTCGTTTCAGGTAAGGGCAGTCACTTTTCAGCTCAAACGAACTACATCGTTCACTGAGCTCACACGTTTCTCATCTTAACAGACAAGCATTGGATGTTAGAGGACCAGTGCATTGTATCAGTTTCAGAAGAAGATTTGGACTACATGTAGTCCGTATGTGTTGGACACCGTTCATTGTTCTGGGCACAATCAGATTTCCTGCTCTATTAGAGACTCTAGAAAGCAAGAGCGTGCTTCTTGCTCTAAAGCAGAGTGTGATCCATTGATGAGAACTATGCTGTATGTTTCCCTTCAGAAATGGAGTTAAATCCCAGGCTCTGTGTCTTACTACAAGCAAGACTTCGTTTCAGGTAAGGGCATTCACTTTTCAGCTCAAACGAACTACATCGTTCCCTGAGGTCCACATTTCTCATCTTAAGAGACAAGCATTGGATGTTAGAGGACCAGTGCTTTGTATCAGTTTCAGAAGCAGAGTTTGACTAGATATTGTCCGTATGTGTAGTAAACACCGTTCTTTTGTTCTCAGCACACTCACGTTTCCTGCTGTCTTAGAGACTCTAGAAAGCAAGAGCGTGCTTCTTGTTCTATAGCAGAGTGTCATCAATGGATGAGACAATGCAGTGTGTTTCACTTCAGAAATGGATTTAAATCCCAGGCTCTGAGTCTCCCTACATGCAAGACTTCGTTTCAGGTAGGGGCAGTCACTTTTCTGCTCAAAGGAACTACATCGTTCACGAAGCTCACACTTTTCTCATCTTAACTGACAAGCATTGGATGTTAGAGGACCAGTGCATTGTATCAGTTTCAGAAGAAGATTTAGACTACATATAGTCCATATGTGTAGGAAACACCGTTCTTTTGTTCTGGGCACAATCAGATTTCCTGCTGTATTAGATACTCTAGAAAGCAAGAGCGTGCTTCTTGCTCTAAAGCAGAGTGTGATCCATGGATGAGAACTATGCTGTGTGTTTCACTTCAGAAATTGACTTAAATCCCAGGCTCTGTGTCTTACTACAAGCAAGACTTCGTTTCAGGTAAGGGCAGTTACTTTTCTGCTCAAATGAACTACATCATTCACGAAGCTCACACGTTTCTCATCTTAATTGACCAGCCGTGGATGGTAGAGGACCAGTGCTTTGCATCAGTTTCAGAAGAAGAGTTGGACTAGATATGGTCCATATGTGTAGGAAACACCGTTCTTTTGTTCTGGGCACACTCAGATTTCCTGCTGTATTAGAAATTCAAGAAAGCAAGAGCGTGCTTCTCGCTCTAAAGCAGAGTGTGATCAATGGATGATTACACTGCTGTGTGTTTTACTTCTGAAATGGAGTTAAATCCCAGGCTCTGAGTCTTCCTACAAGCAAGACTTAAATTCATGTAAAAGCAGTCACTTTTCTGCTCAAACTAACTACATCGTTCACGAAGCTCACACATTTCTCATCTTAACTGACAAGCATTGGATGTTAGAGGGTCAGTGCTTTGTATCAGTTTCAGAAGCAGAGTTGGACTAGATAAGGTCCGTATGTGTAGGAAACACCGTTCTTTTGTTCTCAGCACACTCACGTTTCCTGCTGTCTTAGAGACTCTAGAAAGCAAGAGCGTGCTTCTCGCTCTAAAGCAGAGTGTGATCCATGGATGAGAACTATGCTGTGTGTTTCCCTTCAGAAATGGAGTTAAATCCCAGGCTCTGTGTCTTCCTACAGGCAAGACTTCGTTTCAGGTAAGGGCAGTCACTTTTCAGCTCAAACGAACTACATCGTTCACTGAGCTCACACGTTTCTCATCTTAACAGACAAGCATTGGATGTTAGAGGACCAGTGCATTGTATCAGATTCAGAAGAAGATTTGGACTACATGTAGTCCGTATGTGTTGGACACCGTTCATTGTTCTGGGCACAATCAGATTTCCTGCTCTATTAGAGACACTAGAAAGCAAGAGCGTGCTTCTTGCTCTAAAGCAGAGTGTGATCCATTGATGAGAACTATGCTGTATGTTTCCCTTCAGAAATGGAGTTAAATCCCAGGCTCTGTGTCTTACTACAAGCAAGACTTCGTTTCAGGTAAGGGCAGTCACTTTTCTGCTCAAATGAACTACATCATTCACGAAGCTCACACGTTTCTCATCTTAATTGACAAGCATTGGATGTTAGAGGACCAGTGCTTTGTATCAGTTTCAGAAGAAGAGTTGGACTAGATATGGTCCATATGTATAGGAAACACCGTTCTTTTGTTCTCAGCACACTCACGTTTCCTGCTGTCTTAGAGACTCTAGAAAGCAAGAGCGTACTTCTTGTTCTAAAGCAGAGTGTCATCAATGGATGAGACAATGCAGTGTGTTTCAATTCAGAAATGGAGTTAAATCCCAGGCTCTGAGTCTCCCTACAAGCAAGACTTCGTTTCAGGTAAGGGCAGTCACTTTACTGCTCAAAGGAACTACATCGTTCACGAAGCTCACACGTTTCTCATCTTAACTGACAAGCATTGGATGTTAGAGTACCAGTGCATTGTATCAGTTTCAGAAGAAGATTTAGACTACATATAGTCCATATGTGTAGGAAACACCGTTCTTTTGTTCTGGGCACAATCAGATTTCCTGCTGTATTAGATACTCTAGAAAGCAAGAGCGTGCTTCTTGCTCTAAAGCAGAGTGTGATCCATGGATGAGAACTATGCTGTGTGTTTCACTTCAGAAATTGACTTAAATCCCAGGCTCTGTGTCTTACTACAAGCAAGACTTCGTTTCAGGTAAGGGCAGTCACTTTTCTGCTCAAATGAACTACATCATTCACGAAACTCACACGTTTCTCATCTTAATTGACAAGCATTGGATGGTAGAGTACCAGTGCTTTGTATCAGTTTCAGAAGAAGAGTTGGACTAGATATGGTCCATATGTGTAGGAAACACCGTTCTTTTGTTCTGGGCACACTCAGATTTCCTGCTGTATTAGAAATTCAAGAAAGCAAGAGCGTGCTTCTCGCTCTAAAGCAGAGTGTGATCAATGGATGATTACACTGCTGTGTGTTTTACTTCTGAAATGGAGTTAAATCCCAGGCTCTGAGTCTTCCTACAAGCAAGATTTAAATTCATGTAAAAGCAGTCACTTTTCTGCTCAAACTAACTACATCGTTCACGAAGCTCACACATTTCTCATCTTAACTGACAAGCATTGGATGTTAGAGGGTCAGTGCTTTGTATCAGTTTCAGAAGCAGATTTGGACTACATATGGTCCATATGTGTAGGAAACACAGTTCTTTTGTTCTGGGCACACTCAGATTTCCGGCTGTATTAGAGAGTCTAGAAAGCTAGAGTGTGCTTCTCGCTCTAAAGCAGAGTGTGATCCATGGATGAGAACTATGCTGTGTGTTTCCCTTCAGAAATGGAATTAAATCCCAGGCTCTGTGTCTTACTACAAGCAAGACTTCGTTTCAGGTAACGGCAGTCACTTTTCTGCTCAAATGAACTACATCATTCACGAAGCTCACACGTTTCTCATCTTAATTGACAAGAATTGGATGTTAGAGGACCAGTGCTTTGTATCAGTTTCAGAAGAAGAGTTGGACTAGATATGGTCCATATGTGTAGGAAAAAACTGTTCTTTTGTTCTGGACACACTCAGATTTCCTGCTGTCTTAGAGACTCTAGAAAGCAAGAGTGTGCTGCTTGCTCTAAAGCAGAGTGTGATCCGTGGATGAGAACTATGCTGTGTGCTTGACTTCAGATATGGAGTTAAATCCCAGGCTCTGAGTCTTCCTACAGGCAAGACTTCGTTTCAGGTAAGGGCAGTCACTTTTCTGCTCAAAGGAACTATATCGTTCACGAAGCTCACACGTTTCTCATCTTAACTGACAAGCATTGGATGTTAGAGTACCAGTGCATTGTATCAGTTTCAGAAGAAGATTTAGACTACATATAGTCCGTATGTGTAGGAAACACCGTTCTTTTGTTCTGGGCACAATCAGATTTCCTGCTGTATTAGATACTCTAGAAAGCAAGAGCGTGCTTCTTGCTCTAAAGCAGAGTGTGATCCATGGATGAGAAATATGCTGTGTGTTTCCCTTCAGAAATGGACTTAAATCCCAGGCTCTGTGTCTTACTACAAGCAAGACTTCGTTTCAGGTAAGGGCAGTAACTTTTCTGCTCAAATGAACTACATCATTCACGAAGTTCACACGTTTCTCATCTTAATTGACAAGCATTGGATGTTAGAGGACCAGTGCTTTGTATCAGTTTCAGAAGAAGATTTAGACTACATATAGTCCGTATGTGTAGGAAACACAGTTCTTTTGTTCCGGGCACACTCAGATTTCCTGCTGTATTAGAGACTCTACAAAGCAAGAGCGTGCTTCTTGCTCTAAAGCAGAGTGTGATCCGTGGATGAGAACTATGCTGTGTGCTTGACTTCAGATATGGAGTTAAATCCCAGGCTCTGAGTCTTCCTACAGGCAAGACTTCGTTTCAGGTAAGGGCAGTCACTTTTCTGCTCAAAGGAACTACATCGTTCACTGAGCTCACACGTTTCTCATCTTAACAGACAAGCATTGGATGTTAGAGGACCAGTGCTTTGTATCAGTTTCAGAAGCAGATTTGGACTACATATGGTCCATATGTGTAGGAAACACAGTTCTTTTGTTCTGGGCACAATCAGATTTCCTGCTCTATTAGAGACTCTAGAAAGCAAGAGCGTGCTTCTTGCTCTAAAGCAGAGTGTGATCCATTGATGAGAACTATGCTGTATGTTTCCCTTCAGAAATGGAGTTAAATCCCAGGCTCTGTGTCTTACTACAAGCAAGACTTCGTTTCAGGTAAGGGCAGTCACTTTTCTGCTCAAATGAACTACATCATTCACGAAGCTCACACGTTTCTCATCTTAATTGACAAGCATTGGATGTTAGAGGACCAGTGCTTTGTATCAGTTTCAGAAGAAGAGTTGGACTAGATATGGTCCTTATGTGTAGGAAACACCGTTCTTTTGTTCTCAGAACACTCATGTTTCCTGCTGTCTTAGAGACTCTAGAAAGCAAGAGCGTACTTCTTGTTCTAAAGCAGAGTGTCATCAATGGATGAGACAATGCTGTGTTTTTCACTTCAGAAATGGAGTTAAATCCGAGGTTCTGTGTCTTCCTACATGCAAGACTTCGTTTCAGGTAAGGGCAGTCACTTTTCAGCTCAAACGAACTACATCGTTCACTGAGCTCACACGTTTCTCATCTTAACAGACAAGCATTGGATGTTAGAGGACCAGTGCATTGTATCAGTTTCAGAAGAAGATTTGGACTACATATAGTCCGTATGTGTCGGAAACACCGTTCTTTTTTTCTGGGCACAATCAGATTTCCTGGTCTATTAGAGACTCTAGAAAGCAAGAGCGTGCTTCTTGCTCTAAAGCAGAGTGTGATCCATTGATGAGAACTATGCTGTATGTTTCCCTTCAGAAATGGAGTTAAATCCCAGACTCTGTGTCTTCCTACAGGCAAGACTTCGTTTCAGGTAAGGGCATTCACTTTTCAGCTCAAACGAACTACATCGTTCACTGAGGTCACACATTTCTAATCTTAAGAGACAAGCATTGGATGTTAGAGGACCAGTGCTTTGTATCAGTTTCAGAAGCAGAGTTTGACTAGATATTGTCCGTATGTGTAGTAGACACCGTTCTTTTGTTCTCAGCACACTCACGTTTCCTGCTGTCTTAGAGACTCTAGAAAGCAAGAGCGTGCTTCTTGTTCTATAGCAGAGTGTCATCAATGGATGAGACAATGCAGTGTGTTTCACTTCAGAAATGGAGTTAAATCCCAGGCTCTGTGTCTCCCTACAAGCAAGACTTCGTTTCAGGTAGGGGCAGTCACTTTTCTGCTCAAAGGAACTACATCGTTCACGAAGCTCACACTTTTCTCATCTTAACTGACAAGCATTGGATGTTAGAGGACCAGTGCATTGTATCAGTTTCAGAAGAAGATTTAGACTACATATAGTCCATATGTGTAGGAAACACCGTTCTTTTTTTCTGGGCACAATCAGATTTCCTGCTGTATTAGATACTCTAGAAAGCAAGAGCGTGCTTCTTGCTCTAAAGCAGAGTGTGATCCATGGATGAGAACTATGCTGTGTGTTTCACTTCAGAAATTGACTTAAATCCCAGGCTCTGTGTCTTACTACAAGCAAGACTTCGTTTCAGGTAAGGGCAGTTACTTTTCTGCTCAAATGAACTACATCATTCATGAAGCTCACACGTTTCTCATCTTAATTGACCAGCTGTGGATGGTAGAGGACCAGTGCTTTGTATCAGTTTCAGAAGAAGAGTTGGACTAGATATGGTCCATATGTGTAGGAAACACCGTTCTTTTGTTCTGGGCACACTCAGATTTCCTGCTGTATTAGAAATTCAAGAAAGCAAGAGCGTGCTTCTCGCTCTAAAGCAGAGTGTGATCAATGGATGATTACACTGCTGTGTGTTTTACTTCTGAAATGGAGTTAAATCCCAGGCTCTGAGTCTTCCTACAAGCAAGACTTAAATTCATGTAAAAGCAGTCACTTTTCTGCTCAAACTAACTACATCGTTCACGAAGCTCACACATTTCTCATCTTAACTGACAAGCATTGGATGTTAGAGGGTCAGTGCTTTGTATCAGTTTCAGAAGCAGAGTTGGACTAGATAAGGTCCGTATGTGTAGGAAACACCGTTCTTTTGTTCTCAGCACACTCACGTTTCCTGCTGTCTTAGAGACTCTAGAAAGCAAGAGCGTGCTTCTCGCTCTAAAGCAGAGTGTGATCCATGGATGAGAACTATGCTGTGTGTTTCCCTTCAGAAATGGAGTTAAATCCCAGGCTCTGTGTCTTCCTACAGGCAAGACTTCGTTTCAGGTAAGGGCAGTAACTTTTCAGCTCAAACGAACTACATCGTTCACTGAGCTCACATGTTTCTCATCTTAACAGACAAGCATTGGATGTTAGAGGACCAGTTCATTGTATCAGTTTCAGAAGAAGATTTGGACTAAATGTAGTCCGTATGTGTTGGACACCGTTCATTGTTCTGGGCACAATCAGATTTCCTGCTCTATTAGAGACACTAGAAAGCAAGAGCGTGCTTCTTGCTCTAAAGCAGAGTGTGATCCATTGATGAGAACTATGCTGTATGTTTCCCTTCAGAAATGGAGTTAAATCCCAGGCTCTGTGTCTTACTACAAGCAAGACTTCGTTTCAGGTAAGGTCAGTCACTTTTCTGCTCAAATGAACTACATCATTCACGAAGCTCACACGTTTCTCATCTTAATTGACAAGCATTGGATGTTAGAGGACCAGTGCTTTGTATCAGTTTCAGAAGAAGAGTTGGACTAGATATGGTCCATATGTGTAGGAAACACCGTTCTTTTGTTCTCAGCACACTCACGTTTCCTGCTGTCTTAGAGACTCTAGAAAGCAAGAGCGTACTTCTTGTTCTAAAGCAGAGTGTCATCAATGGATGAGACAATGCAGTGTGTTTCAATTCAGAAATGGAGTTAAATCCCAGGCTCTGAGTCTCCCTACAAGCAAGACTTCGTTTCAGGTAAGGGCAGTCACTTTACTGCTCAAAGGAACTACATCGTTCACGAAGCTCACACGTTTCTCATCTTAACTGACAAGCATTGGATGTTAGAGTACCAGTGCATTGTATCAGTTTCAGAAGAAGATTTAGACTACATATAGTCCGTATGTGTAGGAAACACCGTTCTTTTGTTCTGGGCACAATCAGATTTCCTGCTGTATTAGATACTCTAGAAAGCAAGAGCGTGCTTCTTGCTCTAAAGCAGAGTGTGATCCATGGATGAGAAATATGCTGTGTGTTTCCCTTCAGAAATGGACTTAAATCCCAGGCTCTGTGTCTTACTACAAGCAAGACTTCGTTTCAGGTAAGGGCAGTAACTTTTCTGCTCAAATGAACTACATCATTCACGAAGCTCACATGTTTCTCATCTTAATTGACAAGCATTGGATGTTAGAGGACCAGTGCTTTGTATCAGTTTCAGAAGAAGAGTTGGACTAGATATGGTCCATATGTGTAGGAAACACCGTTCTTTTGTTCTGGGCACACTCAGATTTCCTGCTGTATTAGAAATTCAAGAAAGCAAGAGCGTGCTTCTCGCTCTAAAGCAGAGTGTGATCAATGGATGATTACACTGCTGTGTGTTTTACTTCTGAAATGGAGTTAAATCCCAGGCTCTGAGTCTTCCTACAAGCAAGACTTAAATTCATGTAAAAGCAGTCACTTTTCTGCTCAAACTAACTACATCGTTCACGAAGCTCACACATTTCTCATCTTAACTGACAAGCATTGGATGTTAGAGGGTCAGTGCTTTGTATCAGTTTCAGAAGCAGAGTTGGACTAGATAAGGTCCGTATGTGTAGGAAACACCGTTCTTTTGTTCTCAGCACACTCACGTTTCCTGCTGTCTTAGAGACTCTAGAAAGCAAGAGCGTGCTTCTCGCTCTAAAGCAGAGTGTGATCCATGGATGAGAACTATGCTGTGTGTTTCCCTTCAGAAATGGAGTTAAATCCCAGGCTCTGTGTCTTCCTACAGGCAAGACTTCGTTTCAGGTAAGGGCAGTAACTTTTCAGCTCAAACGAACTACATCGTTCACTGAGCTCACACGTTTCTCATCTTAACAGACAAGCATTGGATGTTAGAGGACCAGTGCATTGTATCAGTTTCAGAAGAAGATTTGGACTAAATGTAGTCCGTATGTGTTGGACACCGTTCATTGTTCTGGGCACAATCAGATTTCCTGCTCTATTAGAGACACTAGAAAGCAAGAGCGTGCTTCTTGCTCTAAAGCAGAGTGTGATCCATTGATGAGAACTATGCTGTATGTTTCCCTTCAGAAATGGAGTTAAATCCCAGGCTCTGTGTCTTACTACAAGCAAGACTTCGTTTCAGGTAAGGTCAGTCACTTTTCTGCTCAAATGAACTACATCATTCACGAAGCTCACACGTTTCTCATCTTAATTGACAAGCATTGGATGTTAGAGGACCAGTGCTTTGTATCAGTTTCAGAAGAAGAGTTGGACTAGATATGGTCCATATGTGTAGGAAACACCGTTCTTTTGTTCTCAGCACACTCACGTTTCCTGCTGTCTTAGAGACTCTAGAAAGCAAGAGCGTACTTCTTGTTCTAAAGCAGAGTGTCATCAATGGATGAGACAATGCAGTGTGTTTCAATTCAGAAATGGAGTTAAATCCCAGGCTCTGAGTCTCCCTACAAGCAAGACTTCGTTTCAGGTAAGGGCAGTCACTTTACTGCTCAAAGGAACTACATCGTTCACGAAGCTCACACGTTTCTCATCTTAACTGACAAGCATTGGATGGTAGAGTACCAGTGCATTGTATCAGTTTCAGAAGAAGATTTAGACTACATATAGTCCGTATGTGTAGGAAACACCGTTCTTTTGTTCTGGGCACAATCAGATTTCCTGCTGTATTAGATACTCTAGAAAGCAAGAGCGTGCTTCTTGCTCTAAAGCAGAGTGTGATCCATGGATGAGAAATATGCTGTGTGTTTCCCTTCAGAAATGGACTTAAATCCCAGGCTCTGTGTCTTACTACAAGCAAGACTTCGTTTCAGGTAAGGGCAGTAACTTTTCTGCTCAAATGAACTACATCATTCACGAAGCTCACACGTTTCTCATCTTAATTGACAAGCATTGGATGTTAGAGGACCAGTGCTTTGTATCAGTTTCAGAAGAAGAGTTGGACTAGATATGGTCCATATGTGTAGGAAACACCGTTCTTTTGTTCTGGGCACACTCAGATTTCCTGCTGTATTAGAAATTCAAGAAAGCAAGAGCATGCTTCTCGCTCTAAAGCAGAGTGTGATCAATGGATGATTACACTGCTGTGTGTTTTACTTCTGAAATGGAGTTAAATCCCAGGCTCTGAGTCTTCCTACAAGCAAGACTTAAATTCATGTAAAAGCAGTCACTTTTCTGCTCAAACTAACTACATCGTTCACGAAGCTCACACATTTCTCATCTTAACTGACAAGCATTGGATGTTAGAGGGTCAGTGCTTTGTATCAGTTTCAGAAGCAGAGTTGGACTAGATAAGGTCCGTATGTGTAGGAAACACCGTTCTTTTGTTCTCAGCACACTCACGTTTCCTGCTGTCTTAGAGACTCTAGAAAGCAAGAGAGTGCTTCTCGCTCTAAAGCAGAGTGTGATCCATGGATGAGAACTATGCTGTGTGTTTCCCTTCAGAAATGGAGTTAAATCCCAGGCTCTGTGTCTTACTACAAGCAAGACTTCGTTTCAGGTAACGGCAGTCACTTTTCTGCTCAAATGAACTACATCATTCACGAAGCTCACACGTTTCTCATCTTAATTGACAAGAATTGGATGTTAGAGGACCAGTGCTTTGTATCAGTTTCAGAAGAAGAGTTGGACTAGATATGGTCCATATGTGTAGGAAAAAACTGTTCTTTTGTTCTGGACACACTCAGATTTCCTGCTGTCTTAGAGACTCTAGAAAGCAAGAGTGTGCTGCTTGCTCTAAAGCAGAGTGTGATCCGTGGATGAGAACTATGCTGTGTGCTTGACTTCAGATATGGAGTTAAATCCCAGGCTCTGAGTCTTCCTACAGGCAAGACTTCGTTTCAGGTAAGGGCAGTCACTTTTCTGCTCAAAGGAACTATATCGTTCACGAAGCTCACACGTTTCTCATCTTAACTGACAAGCATTGGATGTTAGAGTACCAGTGCATTGTATCAGTTTCAGAAGAAGATTTAGACTACATATAGTCCGTATGTGTAGGAAACACCGTTCTTTTGTTCTGGGCACAATCAGATTTCCTGCTGTATTAGATACTCTAGAAAGCAAGAGCGTGCTTCTTGCTCTAAAGCAGAGTGTGATCCATGGATGAGAAATATGCTGTGTGTTTCCCTTCAGAAATGGACTTAAATCCCAGGCTCTGTGTCTTACTACAAGCAAGACTTCGTTTCAGGTAAGGGCAGTAACTTTTCTGCTCAAATGAACTACATCATTCACGAAGTTCACACGTTTCTCATCTTAATTGACAAGCATTGGATGTTAGAGGACCAGTGCTTTGTATCAGTTTCAGAAGAAGATTTAGACTACATATAGTCCGTATGTGTAGGAAACACAGTTCTTTTGTTCCGGGCACACTCAGATTTCCTGCTGTATTAGAGACTCTACAAAGCAAGAGCGTGCTTCTTGCTCTAAAGCAGAGTGTGATCCGTGGATGAGAACTATGCTGTGTGCTTGACTTCAGATATGGAGTTAAATCCCAGGCTCTGAGTCTTCCTACAGGCAAGACTTCGTTTCAGGTAAGGGCAGTCACTTTTCTGCTCAAAGGAACTACATCGTTCACGAAGCTCACACGTTTCTCATCTTAATTGACAAGCATTGGATGTTAGAGGACCAGTGCTTTGTATCAGTTTCAGAAGAAGAGTTGGACTAGATAAGGTCCGTATGTGTAGGAAACACCGTTCTTTTGTTCTCAGCACACTCACGTTTCCTGCTGTCTTAGAGACTCTAGAAAGCAAGAGCGTGCTTCTCGCTCTAAAGCAGAGTATGATCCATGGATGAGAACTATGCTGTGTGTTTCCCTTCAGAAATGGAGTTAAATCCCAGGCTCTGTGTCTTCCTACAGGCAAGACTTCGTTTCAGGTAAGGGCAGTCACTTTTCAGCTCAAACGAACTACATCGTTCACTGAGCTCACACGTTTCTCATCTTAACAGACAAGCATTGGATGTTAGAGGACCAGTGCATTGTATCAGTTTCAGAAGAAGATTTGGACTACATGTAGTCCGTATGTGTTGGACACCGTTCATTGTTCTGGGCACAATCAGATTTCCTGCTCTATTAGAGACTCTAGAAAGCAAGAGCGTGCTTCTTGCTCTAAAGCAGAGTGTGATCCATTGATGAGAACTATGCTGTATGTTTCCCTTCAGAAATGGAGTTAAATCCCAGGCTCTGTGTCTTACTACAAGCAAGACTTCGTTTCAGGTAAGGGCAGTCACTTTTCTGCTCAAATGAACTACATCATTCACGAAGCTCACACGTTTCTCATCTTAATTGACAAGCATTGGATGTTAGAGGACCAGTGCTTTGTATCAGTTTCAGAAGAAGAGTTGGACTAGATATGGTCCTTATGTGTAGGAAACACCGTTCTTTTGTTCTCAGAACACTCATGTTTCCTGCTGTCTTAGAGACTCTAGAAAGCAAGAGCGTACTTCTTGTTCTAAAGCAGAGTGTCATCAATGGATGAGACAATGCTGTGTTTTTCACTTCAGAAATGGAGTTAAATCCGAGGTTCTGTGTCTTCCTACATGCAAGACTTCGTTTCAGGTAAGGGCAGTCACTTTTCAGCTCAAACGAACTACATCGTTCACTGAGCTCACACGTTTCTCATCTTAACAGACAAGCATTGGATGTTAGAGGACCAGTGCATTGTATCAGTTTCAGAAGAAGATTTGGACTACATATAGTCCGTATGTGTCGGAAACACCGTTCTTTTTTTCTGGGCACAATCAGATTTCCTGGTCTATTAGAGACTCTAGAAAGCAAGAGCGTGCTTCTTGCTCTAAAGCAGAGTGTGATCCATTGATGAGAACTATGCTGTATGTTTCCCTTCAGAAATGGAGTTAAATCCCAGACTCTGTGTCTTCCTACAGGCAAGACTTCGTTTCAGGTAAGGGCATTCACTTTTCAGCTCAAACGAACTACATCGTTCACTGAGGTCACACATTTCTAATCTTAAGAGACAAGCATTGGATGTTAGAGGACCAGTGCTTTGTATCAGTTTCAGAAGCAGAGTTTGACTAGATATTGTCCGTATGTGTAGTAGACACCGTTCTTTTGTTCTCAGCACACTCACGTTTCCTGCTGTCTTAGAGACTCTAGAAAGCAAGAGCGTGCTTCTTGTTCTATAGCAGAGTGTCATCAATGGATGAGACAATGCAGTGTGTTTCACTTCAGAAATGGAGTTAAATCCCAGGCTCTGTGTCTCCCTACAAGCAAGACTTCGTTTCAGGTAGGGGCAGTCACTTTTCTGCTCAAAGGAACTACATCGTTCACGAAGCTCACACTTTTCTCATCTTAACTGACAAGCATTGGATGTTAGAGGACCAGTGCATTGTATCAGTTTCAGAAGAAGATTTAGACTACATATAGTCCATATGTGTAGGAAACACCGTTCTTTTTTTCTGGGCACAATCAGATTTCCTGCTGTATTAGATACTCTAGAAAGCAAGAGCGTGCTTCTTGCTCTAAAGCAGAGTGTGATCCATGGATGAGAACTATGCTGTGTGTTTCACTTCAGAAATTGACTTAAATCCCAGGCTCTGTGTCTTACTACAAGCAAGACTTCGTTTCAGGTAAGGGCAGTTACTTTTCTGCTCAAATGAACTACATCATTCATGAAGCTCACACGTTTCTCATCTTAATTGACCAGCTGTGGATGGTAGAGGACCAGTGCTTTGTATCAGTTTCAGAAGAAGAGTTGGACTAGATATGGTCCATATGTGTAGGAAACACCGTTCTTTTGTTCTGGGCACACTCAGATTTCCTGCTGTATTAGAAATTCAAGAAAGCAAGAGCGTGCTTCTCGCTCTAAAGCAGAGTGTGATCAATGGATGATTACACTGCTGTGTGTTTTACTTCTGAAATGGAGTTAAATCCCAGGCTCTGAGTCTTCCTACAAGCAAGACTTAAATTCATGTAAAAGCAGTCACTTTTCTGCTCAAACTAACTACATCGTTCACGAAGCTCACACATTTCTCATCTTAACTGACAAGCATTGGATGTTAGAGGGTCAGTGCTTTGTATCAGTTTCAGAAGCAGAGTTGGACTAGATAAGGTCCGTATGTGTAGGAAACACCGTTCTTTTGTTCTCAGCACACTCACGTTTCCTGCTGTCTTAGAGACTCTAGAAAGCAAGAGCGTGCTTCTCGCTCTAAAGCAGAGTGTGATCCATGGATGAGAACTATGCTGTGTGTTTCCCTTCAGAAATGGAGTTAAATCCCAGGCTCTGTGTCTTCCTACAGGCAAGACTTCGTTTCAGGTAAGGGCAGTAACTTTTCAGCTCAAACGAACTACATCGTTCACTGAGCTCACATGTTTCTCATCTTAACAGACAAGCATTGGATGTTAGAGGACCAGTGCATTGTATCAGTTTCAGAAGAAGATTTGGACTAAATGTAGTCCGTATGTGTTGGACACCGTTCATTGTTCTGGGCACAATCAGATTTCCTGCTCTATTAGAGACACTAGAAAGCAAGAGCGTGCTTCTTGCTCTAAAGCAGAGTGTGATCCATTGATGAGAACTATGCTGTATGTTTCCCTTCAGAAATGGAGTTAAATCCCAGGCTCTGTGTCTTACTACAAGCAAGACTTCGTTTCAGGTAAGGTCAGTCACTTTTCTGCTCAAATGAACTACATCATTCACGAAGCTCACACGTTTCTCATCTTAATTGACAAGCATTGGATGTTAGAGGACCAGTGCTTTGTATCAGTTTCAGAAGAAGAGTTGGACTAGATATGGTCCATATGTGTAGGAAACACCGTTCTTTTGTTCTCAGCACACTCACGTTTCCTGCTGTCTTAGAGACTCTAGAAAGCAAGAGCGTACTTCTTGTTCTAAAGCAGAGTGTCATCAATGGATGAGACAATGCAGTGTGTTTCAATTCAGAAATGGAGTTAAATCCCAGGCTCTGAGTCTCCCTACAAGCAAGACTTCGTTTCAGGTAAGGGCAGTCACTTTACTGCTCAAAGGAACTACATCGTTCACGAAGCTCACACGTTTCTCATCTTAACTGACAAGCATTGGATGTTAGAGTACCAGTGCATTGTATCAGTTTCAGAAGAAGATTTAGACTACATATAGTCCGTATGTGTAGGAAACACCGTTCTTTTGTTCTGGGCACAATCAGATTTCCTGCTGTATTAGATACTCTAGAAAGCAAGAGCGTGCTTCTTGCTCTAAAGCAGAGTGTGATCCATGGATGAGAAATATGCTGTGTGTTTCCCTTCAGAAATGGACTTAAATCCCAGGCTCTGTGTCTTACTACAAGCAAGACTTCGTTTCAGGTAAGGGCAGTAACTTTTCTGCTCAAATGAACTACATCATTCACGAAGCTCACATGTTTCTCATCTTAATTGACAAGCATTGGATGTTAGAGGACCAGTGCTTTGTATCAGTTTCAGAAGAAGAGTTGGACTAGATATGGTCCATATGTGTAGGAAACACCGTTCTTTTGTTCTGGGCACACTCAGATTTCCTGCTGTATTAGAAATTCAAGAAAGCAAGAGCGTGCTTCTCGCTCTAAAGCAGAGTGTGATCAATGGATGATTACACTGCTGTGTGTTTTACTTCTGAAATGGAGTTAAATCCCAGGCTCTGAGTCTTCCTACAAGCAAGACTTAAATTCATGTAAAAGCAGTCACTTTTCTGCTCAAACTAACTACATCGTTCACGAAGCTCACACATTTCTCATCTTAACTGACAAGCATTGGATGTTAGAGGGTCAGTGCTTTGTATCAGTTTCAGAAGCAGAGTTGGACTAGATAAGGTCCGTATGTGTAGGAAACACCGTTCTTTTGTTCTCAGCACACTCACGTTTCCTGCTGTCTTAGAGACTCTAGAAAGCAAGAGCGTGCTTCTCGCTCTAAAGCAGAGTGTGATCCATGGATGAGAACTATGCTGTGTGTTTCCCTTCAGAAATGGAGTTAAATCCCAGGCTCTGTGTCTTCCTACAGGCAAGACTTCGTTTCAGGTAAGGGCAGTAACTTTTCAGCTCAAACGAACTACATCGTTCACTGAGCTCACACGTTTCTCATCTTAACAGACAAGCATTGGATGTTAGAGGACCAGTGCATTGTATCAGTTTCAGAAGAAGATTTGGACTAAATGTAGTCCGTATGTGTTGGACACCGTTCATTGTTCTGGGCACAATCAGATTTCCTGCTCTATTAGAGACACTAGAAAGCAAGAGCGTGCTTCTTGCTCTAAAGCAGAGTGTGATCCATTGATGAGAACTATGCTGTATGTTTCCCTTCAGAAATGGAGTTAAATCCCAGGCTCTGTGTCTTACTACAAGCAAGACTTCGTTTCAGGTAAGGTCAGTCACTTTTCTGCTCAAATGAACTACATCATTCACGAAGCTCACACGTTTCTCATCTTAATTGACAAGCATTGGATGTTAGAGGACCAGTGCTTTGTATCAGTTTCAGAAGAAGAGTTGGACTAGATATGGTCCATATGTGTAGGAAACACCGTTCTTTTGTTCTCAGCACACTCACGTTTCCTGCTGTCTTAGAGACTCTAGAAAGCAAGAGCGTACTTCTTGTTCTAAAGCAGAGTGTCATCAATGGATGAGACAATGCAGTGTGTTTCAATTCAGAAATGGAGTTAAATCCCAGGCTCTGAGTCTCCCTACAAGCAAGACTTCGTTTCAGGTAAGGGCAGTCACTTTACTGCTCAAAGGAACTACATCGTTCACGAAGCTCACACGTTTCTCATCTTAACTGACAAGCATTGGATGGTAGAGTACCAGTGCATTGTATCAGTTTCAGAAGAAGATTTAGACTACATATAGTCCGTATGTGTAGGAAACACCGTTCTTTTGTTCTGGGCACAATCAGATTTCCTGCTGTATTAGATACTCTAGAAAGCAAGAGCGTGCTTCTTGCTCTAAAGCAGAGTGTGATCCATGGATGAGAAATATGCTGTGTGTTTCCCTTCAGAAATGGACTTAAATCCCAGGCTCTGTGTCTTACTACAAGCAAGACTTCGTTTCAGGTAAGGGCAGTAACTTTTCTGCTCAAATGAACTACATCATTCACGAAGCTCACACGTTTCTCATCTTAATTGACAAGCATTGGATGTTAGAGGACCAGTGCTTTGTATCAGTTTCAGAAGAAGAGTTGGACTAGATATGGTCCATATGTGTAGGAAACACCGTTCTTTTGTTCTGGGCACACTCAGATTTCCTGCTGTATTAGAAATTCAAGAAAGCAAGAGCATGCTTCTCGCTCTAAAGCAGAGTGTGATCAATGGATGATTACACTGCTGTGTGTTTTACTTCTGAAATGGAGTTAAATCCCAGGCTCTGAGTCTTCCTACAAGCAAGACTTAAATTCATGTAAAAGCAGTCACTTTTCTGCTCAAACTAACTACATCGTTCACGAAGCTCACACATTTCTCATCTTAACTGACAAGCATTGGATGTTAGAGGGTCAGTGCTTTGTATCAGTTTCAGAAGCAGAGTTGGACTAGATAAGGTCCGTATGTGTAGGAAACACCGTTCTTTTGTTCTCAGCACACTCACGTTTCCTGCTGTCTTAGAGACTCTAGAAAGCAAGAGAGTGCTTCTCGCTCTAAAGCAGAGTGTGATCCATGGATGAGAACTATGCTGTGTGTTTCCCTTCAGAAATGGAGTTAAATCCCAGGCTCTGTGTCTTCCTACAGGCAAGACTTCGTTTCAGGTAAGGGCAGGAACTTTTCAGCTCAAACGAACTACATCGTTCACTGAGCTCACACGTTTCTCATCTTAACAGACAAGCATTGGATGTTAGAGGACCAGTGCATTGTATCAGTTTCAGAAGAAGATTTGGACTAAATGTAGTCCGTATGTGTTGGACACCGTTCATTGTTCTGGGCACAATCAGATTTCCTGCTCTATTAGAGACACTAGAAAGCAAGAGCGTGCTTCTTGCTCTAAAGCAGAGTGTGATCCATTGATGAGAACTATGCTGTATGTTTCCCTTCAGAAATGGAGTTAAATCCCAGGCTCTGTGTCTTACTACAAGCAAGACTTCGTTTCAGGTAAGGGCAGTCACTTTTCTGCTCAAATGAACTACATCATTCACGAAGCTCACACGTTTCTCATCTTAATTGACAAGCATTGGATGTTAGAGGATCAGTGCTTTGTATCAGTTTCAGAAGAAGAGTTGGACTAGATATGGTCCATATGTGTAGGAAACACCGTTCTTTTGTTCTCAGCACACTCACGTTTCCTGCTGTCTTAGAGACTCTAGAAAGCAAGAGCGTACTTCTTGTTCTAAAGCAGAGTGTCATCAATGGATGAGACAATGCAGTGTGTTTCAATTCAGAAATGGAGTTAAATCCCAGGCTCTGAGTCTCCCTACAAGCAAGACTTCGTTTCAGGTAAGGGCAGTCACTTTACTGCTCAAAGGAACTACATCGTTCACGAAGCTCACACGTTTCTCATCTTAACTGACAAGCATTGGATGTTAGAGTACCAGTGCATTGTATCAGTTTCAGAAGAAGATTTAGACTACATATAGTCCGTATGTGTAGGAAACACCGTTCTTTTGTTCTGGGCACAATCAGATTTCCTGCTGTATTAGATACTCTAGAAAGCAAGAGCGTGCTTCTTGCTCTAAAGCAGAGTGTGATCCATGGATGAGAAATATGCTGTGTGTTTCCCTTCAGAAATGGACTTAAATCCCAGGCTCTGTGTCTTACTACAAGCAAGACTTCGTTTCAGGTAAGGGCAGTAACTTTTCTGCTCAAATGAACTACATCATTCACGAAGCTCACACGTTTCTCATCTTAATTGACAAGCATTGGATGTTAGAGGACCAGTGCTTTGTATCAGTTTCAGAAGAAGAGTTGGACTAGATATGGTCCATATGTGTAGGAAACACCGTTCTTTTGTTCTGGGCACACTCAGATTTCCTGCTGTATTAGAAATTCTAGAAAGCAAGAGCGTGCTTCTTGCTCCAAAGCAGAGTGTGATCCAGGGATGAGAACTATGCTGTGTGTTTCCCTTCAGAAATGGAGTTAAATCCCAGGCTCTGTGTCTTCCTACAAGCAAGACTTCGTTTCAGGTAATGGCAGTCACTTTTCAGCTCAAACGAACTACATCGTTCACTGAGCTCACACATTTCTCATCTTAACACACAAGCATTGGATGTTAGGGGACCAGTGCTTTGTATCAGTTTCAGAAGCAGAGTTGGACTAGATATGGTCCGTATGTGTAGGAAACACCGTTCTTTTGTTCTCAGCACACTCACTTTTCCTGCTGTCTTAGAGACTCTAGAAAGCAAGAGCGTGCTTCTTGTTCTAAAGCAGAGTGTGATCAATGGATGAGATAATGCTGTGTGTTTCACTTCAGAATTGGAGTTAAATCCCAGGCTCTGAGTCTCCCTACAAGCAAGACTTCGTTTCAGGTAAGGGCAGTCACTTTTCTGCTCAAAGGAACTACATCGTTCACGAAGCTCACACGTTTCTCATCTTAACTGACAAGCATTGGATATTAGAGGACCAGTGCATTGTATCAGTTTCAGAAGAAGATTAGGACTACATATAGTCCGTATGTGTAGGAAACACCGTTCTTTTGTTCTGGGCACACTCAGATTTCCTGCTGTATTAGAGACTCTAGAAAGCAAGAGGGTGCTTCTTGCTCTAAAGCAGAGTGTGATCCATGGATGAGAACTATGCTGTGTGTTTCCCTTCAGAAATGGAGTTAAATCCCAGGCTCTGTGTCTTCCTACAGGCAAGACTTCGTTTCAGGCAAGGGCAGTCACTTTTCGGCTCAAACTAACTACATTGTTCACGAAGCTCACACATTTCTCATCTTAACTGACAAGCATTGGATGTTAGAGGGTCAGTGCTTTGTTTCAGTTTCAGAAGCAGTTTTGGACTACATATGGTCCATATGTGTAGGAAACACCGTTCTTTTGTTCCGGGCACACTCAGATTTCCTGCTGTATTAGAGACTCTACAAAGCAAAAGCGTGCTTCTTGCTCTAAAGCAGAGTGTGATCCATTGATGAGAACTATGCTGTATGTTTCCCTTCAGAAATGGAGTTAAATCCCAGGCTCTGTGTCTTACTACAAGCAAGACTTCGTTTCAGGTAAGGGCAGTCACTTTTCTGCTCAAATGAACTACATCATTCACGAAGCTCACACGTTTCTCATCTTAATTGACAAGCATTGGATGTTAGAGGACCAGTGCTTTGTATCAGTTTCAGAAGAAGAGTTGGACTAGATATGGTCCATATGTGTAGGAAACACCGTTCTTTTGTTCTCTGCACACTCACGTTTCCTGCTGTCCTAGAGACTCTAGAAAGCAAGAGCGTACTTCTTGTTCTAAAGCAGAGTGTCATCAATGGATGAGACAATGCAGTGTGTTTCAATTCAGAAATGGAGTAAAATCCCAGGCTCTGAGTCTCCCTACAAGCAAGACTTCGTTTCAGGTAAGGGCAGTCACTTTACTGCTCAAAGGAACTACATCGTTCACGAAGCTCACACGTTTCTCATCTTAACTGACAAGCATTGGATGTTAGAGTACCAGTGCATTGTATCAGTTTCAGAAGAAGATTTAGACTACATATAGTCCGTATGTGTAGGAAACACCGTTCTTTTGTTCTGGGCACAATCAGATTTCCTGCTGTATTAGATACTCTAGAAAGCAAGAGCGTGCTTCTTGCTCTAAAGCAGAGTGTGATCCATGGATGAGAAATATGCTGTGTGTTTCCCTTCAGAAATGGACTTAAATCCCAGGCTCTGTGTCTTACTACAAGCAAGACTTCGTTTCAGGTAAGGGCAGTAACTTTTCTGCTCAAATGAACTACATCATTCACGAAGCTCACACGTTTCTCATCTTAATTGACAAGCATTGGATGTTAGAGGACCAGTGCTTTGTATCAGTTTCAGAAGAAGAGTTGGACTAGATATGGTCCATATGTGTAGGAAACACCGTTCTTTTGTTCTGGGCACACTCAGATTTCCTGCTGTATTAGAAATTCTAGAAAGCAAGAGCGTGCTTCTTGCTCTAAAGCAGAGTGTGATCCATGGATGAGAACTATGCTGTGTGTTTCCCTTCAGAAATGGACTTAAATCCCAGGCTCTGAGTCTTCCTACAAGCAAGACTTAAATTCATGTAAAAGCAGTCACTTTTCTGCTCAAACTAACTACATCGTTCACGAAGCTCACACATTTCTCATCTTAACTGACAAGCATTGGATGTTAGAGGGTCAGTGCTTTGTATCAGTTTCAGAAGCAGAGTTGGACTAGATAAGGTCCGTATGTGTAGGAAACACCGTTCTTTTGTTCTCAGCACACTCACGTTTCCTGCTGTCTTAGAGACTCTAGAAAGCAAGAGCGTGCTTCTCGCTCTAAAGCAGAGTGTGATCCATGGATGAGAACTATGCTGTGTGTTTCCCTTCAGAAATGGAGTTAAATCCCAGGCTCTGTGTCTTCCTACAGGCAAGACTTCGTTTCAGGTAAGGGCAGGAACTTTTCAGCTCAAACGAACTATATCGTTCACTGAGCTCACACGTTTCTCATCTTAACAAACAAGCATTGGATGTTAGAGGACCAGTGCATTGTATCAGTTTCAGAAGAAGATTTGGACTAAATGTAGTCCGTATGTGTTGGACACCGTTCATTGTTCTGGGCACAATCAGATTTCCTGCTCTATTAGAGACACTAGAAAGCAAGAGCGTGCTTCTTGCTCTAAAGCAGAGTGTGATCCATTGATGAGAACTATGCTGTATGTTTCCCTTCAGAAATGGAGTTAAATCCCAGGCTCTGTGTCTTACTACAAGCAAGACTTCGTTTCAGGTAAGGTCAGTCACTTTTCTGCTCAAATGAACTACATCATTCACGAAGCTCACACGTTTCTCATCTTAATTGACAAGCATTGGATGTTAGAGGATCAGTGCTTTGTATCAGTTTCAGAAGAAGAGTTGGACTAGATATGGTCCATATGTGTAGGAAACACCGTTCTTTTGTTCTCAGCACACTCACGTTTCCTGCTGTCTTAGAGACTCTAGAAAGCAAGAGCGTACTTCTTGTTCTAAAGCAGAGTGTCATCAATGGATGAGACAATGCAGTGTGTTTCAATTCAGAAATGGAGTTAAATCCCAGGCTCTGAGTCTCCCTACAAGCAAGACTTCGTTTCAGGTAAGGGCAGTCACTTTACTGCTCAAAGGAACTACATCGTTCACGAAGCTCACACGTTTCTCATCTTAACTGACAAGCATTGGATGTTAGAGTACCAGTGCATTGTATCAGTTTCAGAAGAAGATTTAGACTACATATAGTCCGTATGTGTAGGAAACACCGTTCTTTTGTTCTGGGCACAATCAGATTTCCTGCTGTATTAGATACTCTAGAAAGCAAGAGCGTGCTTCTTGCTCTAAAGCAGAGTGTGATCCATGGATGAGAAATATGCTGTGTGTTTCCCTTCAGAAATGGACTTAAATCCCAGGCTCTGTGTCTTACTACAAGCAAGACTTCGTTTCAGGTAAGGGCAGTAACTTTTCTGCTCAAATGAACTACATCATTCACGAAGCTCACACGTTTCTCATCTTAATTGACAAGCATTGGATGTTAGAGGACCAGTGCTTTGTATCAGTTTCAGAAGAAGAGTTGGACTAGATATGGTCCATATGTGTAGGAAACACCGTTCTTTTGTTCTGGGCACACTCAGATTTCCTGCTGTATTAGAAATTCTAGAAAGCAAGAGCGTGCTTCTTGCTCCAAAGCAGAGTGTGATCCAGGGATGAGAACTATGCTTTGTGTTTCCCTTCAGAAATGGAGTTAAATCCCAGGCTCTGTGTCTTCCTACAAGCAAGACTTCGTTTCAGGTAATGGCAGTCACTTTTCAGCTCAAACGAACTACATCGTTCACTGAGCTCACACATTTCTCATCTTAACACACAAGCATTGGATGTTAGAGGACCAGTGCTTTGTATCAGTTTCAGAAGCAGAGTTGGACTAGATATGGTCCGTATGTGTAGGAAACACCGTTCTTTTGTTCTCAGCACACTCACTTTTCCTGCTGTCTTAGAGACTCTAGAAAGCAAGAGCGTGCTTCTTGTTCTAATGCAGAGTGTGATCAATGGATGAGATAATGCTGTGTGTTTCACTTCAGAATTGGAGTTAAATCCCAGGCTCTGAGTCTCCCTACAAGCAAGACTTCGTTTCAGGTAAGGGCAGTCACTTTTCTGCTCAAAGGAACTACATCGTTCACGAAGCTCACACGTTTCTCATCTTAACTGACAAGCATTGGATATTAGAGGACCAGTGCATTGTATCAGTTTCAGAAGAAGATTAGGACTACATATAGTCCGTATGTGTAGGAAACACCGTTCTTTTGTTCTGGGCACACTCAGATTTCCTGCTGTATTAGAGACTCTAGAAAGCAAGAGGGTGCTTCTTGCTCTAAAGCAGAGTGTGATCCATGGATGAGAACTATGCTGTGTGTTTCCCTTCAGAAATGGAGTTAAATCCCAGGCTCTGTGTCTTCCTACAGGCAAGACTTCGTTTCAGGTAAGGGCAGTCACTTTTCGGCTCAAACTAACTACATTGTTCACGAAGCTCACACATTTCTCATCTTAACTGACAAGCATTGGATGTTAGAGGGTCAGTGCTTTGTTTCAGTTTCAGAAGCAGTTTTGGACTACATATGGTCCATATGTGTAGGAAACACCGTTCTTTTGTTCCGGGCACACTCAGATTTCCTGCTGTATTAGAGACTCTACAAAGCAAAAGCGTGCTTCTTGCTCTAAAGCAGAGTGTGATCCATTGATGAGAACTATGCTGTATGTTTCCCTTCAGAAATGGAGTTAAATCCCAGGCTCTGTGTCTTACTACAAGCAAGACTTCGTTTCAGGTAAGGGCAGTCACTTTTCTGCTCAAATGAACTACATCATTCACGAAGCTCACACGTTTCTCATCTTAATTGACAAGCATTGGATGTTAGAGGACCAGTGCTTTGTATCAGTTTCAGAAGAAGAGTTGGACTAGATATGGTCCATATGTGTAGGAAACACCGTTCTTTTGTTCTCTGCACACTCACGTTTCCTGCTGTCCTAGAGACTCTAGAAAGCAAGAGCGTACTTCTTGTTCTAAAGCAGAGTGTCATCAATGGATGAGACAATGCAGTGTGTTTCAATTCAGAAATGGAGTTAAATCCCAGGCTCTGAGTCTCCCTACAAGCAAGACTTCGTTTCAGGTAAGGGCAGTCACTTTACTGCTCAAAGGAACTACATCGTTCACGAAGCTCACACGTTTCTCATCTTAACTGACAAGCATTGGATGTTAGAGTACCAGTGCATTGTATCAGTTTCAGAAGAAGATTTAGACTACATATAGTCCGTATGTGTAGGAAACACCGTTCTTTTGTTCTGGGCACAATCAGATTTCCTGCTGTATTAGATACTCTAGAAAGCAAGAGCGTGCTTCTTGCTCTAAAGCAGAGTGTGATCCATGGATGAGAAATATGCTGTGTGTTTCCCTTCAGAAATGGACTTAAATCCCAGGCTCTGTGTCTTACTACAAGCAAGACTTCGTTTCAGGTAAGGGCAGTAACTTTTCTGCTCAAATGAACTACATCATTCACGAAGCTCACACGTTTCTCATCTTAATTGACAAGCATTGGATGTTAGAGGACCAGTGCTTTGTATCAGTTTCAGAAGAAGAGTTGGACTATATATGGTCCATATGTGTAGGAAACACCGTTCTTTTGTTCTGGGCACACTCAGATTTCCTGCTGTATTAGAAATTCTAGAAAGCAAGAGCGTGCTTCTTGCTCTAAAGCAGAGTGTGATCCATGGATGAGAACTATGCTGTGTGTTTCCCTTCAGAAATGGAGTTAAATCCCAGGCTCTGTGTCTTCCTACAAGCAAGACTTCGTTTCAGGTAATGGCAGTCACTTTTCAGCTCAAACGAACTACATCGTTCACTGAGCTCACACATTTCTCATCTTAACACACAAGCATTGGATGTTAGAGGACCAGTGCTTTGTATCAGTTTCAGAAGCAGAGTTGGACCAGATATGGTCCGTATGTGTAGGAAACACTGTTCTTTTGTTCTCAGCACACTCACTTTTCCTGCTGTCTTAGAGAATCTAGAAAGCAAGAGCGTGCTTCTTGTTCTAAAGCAGAGTGTGATCAATGGATGAGATAATGCTGTGTGTTTCACTTCAGACTTGGAGTTAAATCCCAGGCTCTGAGTCTCCCTACAAGCAAGACTTCGTTTCAGGTAAGGGCAGTCACTTTTCTGCTCAAAGGGACTACATCGTTCACGAAGCTCACACGTTTCTCATCTTAACTGACAAGCATTGGATGTTAGAAGGTCAGTGCTTTGTATCAGTTTCAGAAGCAGATTTGGACTACATATGGTCCATATGTGTAGGAAACACCGTTCTTTTGTTCCGGGCACACTCAGATTTCCTGCTGTATTAGAGACTCTACAAAGCAAGAGCGTGCTTCTCGCTCTAAAGCAGAGTGTGATCAATGGATGATTACACTGCTGTGTGTTTTACTTCTGAAATGGAGTTAAATCCCAGGCTCTGAGTCTTCCTACAAGCAAGACTTAAATTCATGTAAAAGCAGTCACTTTTCTGCTCAAACTAACTACATCGTTCACGAAGCTCACACATTTCTCATCTTAACTGACAAGCATTGGATGTTAGAGGGTCAGTGCTTTGTATCAGTTTCAGAAGCAGAGTTGGACTAGATAAGGTCCGTATGTGTAGGAAACACCGTTCTTTTGTTCTCAGCACACTCACGTTTCCTGCTGTCTTAGAGACTCTAGAAAGCAAGAGCGTGCTTCTCGCTCTAAAGCAGAGTGTGATCCATGGATGAGAACTATGCTGTGTGTTTCCCTTCAGAAATGGAGTTAAATCCCAGGCTCTGTGTCTTCCTACAGGCAAGACTTCGTTTCAGGTAAGGGCAGGAACTTTTCAGCTCAAACGAACTACATCGTTCACTGAGCTCACACGTTTCTCATCTTAACAGACAAGCATTGGATGTTAGAGGACCAGTGCATTGTATCAGTTTCAGAAGAAGATTTGGACTAAATGTAGTCCGTATGTGTTGGACACCGTTCATTGTTCTGGGCACAATCAGATTTCCTGCTCTATTAGAGACACTAGAAAGCAAGAGCGTGCTTCTTGCTCTAAAGCAGAGTGTGATCCATTGATGAGAACTATGCTGTATGTTTCCCTTCAGAAATGGAGTTAAATCCCAGGCTCTGTGTCTTACTACAAGCAAGACTTCGTTTCAGGTAAGGTCAGTCACTTTTCTGCTCAAATGAACTACATCATTCACGAAGCTCACACGTTTCTCATCTTAATTGACAAGCATTGGATGTTAGAGGATCAGTGCTTTGTATCAGTTTCAGAAGAAGAGTTGGACTAGATATGGTCCATATGTGTAGGAAACACCGTTCTTTTGTTCTCAGCACACTCACGTTTCCTGCTGTCTTAGAGACTCTAGAAAGCAAGAGCGTACTTCTTGTTCTAAAGCAGAGTGTCATCAATGGATGAGACAATGCAGTGTGTTTCAATTCAGAAATGGAGTTAAATCCCAGGCTCTGAGTCTCCCTACAAGCAAGACTTCGTTTCAGGTAAGGGCAGTCACTTTACTGCTCAAAGGAACTACATCGTTCACGAAGCTCACACGTTTCTCATCTTAACTGACAAGCATTGGATGTTAGAGTACCAGTGCATTGTATCAGTTTCAGAAGAAGATTTAGACTACATATAGTCCGTATGTGTAGGAAACACCGTTCTTTTGTTCTGGGCACAATCAGATTTCCTGCTGTATTAGATACTCTAGAAAGCAAGAGCGTGCTTCTTGCTCTAAAGCAGAGTGTGATCCATGGATGAGAAATATGCTGTGTGTTTCCCTTCAGAAATGGACTTAAATCCCAGGCTCTGTGTCTTACTACAAGCAAGACTTCGTTTCAGGTAAGGGCAGTAACTTTTCTGCTCAAATGAACTACATCATTCACGAAGCTCACACGTTTCTCATCTTAATTGACAAGCATTGGATGTTAGAGGACCAGTGCTTTGTATCAGTTTCAGAAGAAGAGTTGGACTAGATATGGTCCATATGTGTAGGAAACACCGTTCTTTTGTTCTGGGCACACTCAGACTTCCTGCTGTATTAGAAATTCTAGAAAGCAAGAGCGTGCTTCTTGCTCCAAAGCAGAGTGTGATCCAGGGATGAGAACTATGCTGTGTGTTTCCCTTCAGAAATGGAGTTAAATCCCAGGCTCTGTGTCTTCCTACAAGCAAGACTTCGTTTCAGGTAATGGCAGTCACTTTTCAGCTCAAACGAACTACATCGTTCACTGAGCTCACACATTTCTCATCTTAACACACAAGCATTGGATGTTAGAGGACCAGTGCTTTGTATCAGTTTCAGAAGCAGAGTTGGACTAGATATGGTCCGTATGTGTAGGAAACACCGTTCTTTTGTTCTCAGCACACTCACTTTTCCTGCTGTCTTAGAGACTCTAGAAAGCAAGAGCGTGCTTCTTGTTCTAAAGCAGAGTGTGATCAATGGATGAGATAATGCTGTGTGTTTCACTTCAGAATTGGAGTTAAATCCCAGGCTCTGAGTCTCCCTACAAGCAAGACTTCGTTTCAGGTAAGGGCAGTCACTTTTCTGCTCAAAGGAACTACATCGTTCACGAAGCTCACACGTTTCTCATCTTAACTGACAAGCATTGGATATTAGAGGACCAGTGCATTGTATCAGTTTCAGAAGAAGATTAGGACTACATATAGTCCGTATGTGTAGGAAACACCGTTCTTTTGTTCTGGGCACACTCAGATTTCCTGCTGTATTAGAGACTCTAGAAAGCAAGAGGGTGCTTCTTGCTCTAAAGCAGAGTGTGATCCATGGATGAGAACTATGCTGTGTGTTTCCCTTCAGAAATGGAGTTAAATCCCAGGCTCTGTGTCTTCCTACAGGCAAGACTTCGTTTCAGGTAAGGGCAGTCACTTTTCGGCTCAAACTAACTACATTGTTCACGAAGCTCACACATTTCTCATCTTAACTGACAAGCATTGGATGTTAGAGGGTCAGTGCTTTGTTTCAGTTTCAGAAGCAGTTTTGGACTACATATGGTCCATATGTGTAGGAAACACCGTTCTTTTGTTCCGGGCACACTCAGATTTCCTGCTGTATTAGAGACTCTACAAAGCAAAAGCGTGCTTCTTGCTCTAAAGCAGAGTGTGATCCATTGATGAGAACTATGCTGTATGTTTCCCTTCAGAAATGGAGTTAAATCCCAGGCTCTGTGTCTTACTACAAGCAAGACTTCGTTTCAGGTAAGGGCAGTCACTTTTCTGCTCAAATGAACTACATCATTCACGAAGCTCACACGTTTCTCATCTTAATTGACAAGCATTGGATGTTAGAGGACCAGTGCTTTGTATCAGTTTCAGAAGAAGAGTTGGACTAGATATGGTCCATATGTGTAGGAAACACCGTTCTTTTGTTCTCAGCATACTCACGTTTCCTGCTGTCTTAGAGACTCTAGAAAGCAAGAGCGTACTTCTTGTTCTAAAGCAGAGTGTCATCAATGGATGAGACAATGCAGTGTGTTTCAATTCAGAAATGGAGTTAAATCCCAGGCTCTGAGTCTCCCTACAAGCAAGACTTCGTTTCAGGTAAGGGCAGTCAATTTACTGCTCAAAGGAACTACATCGTTCACGAAGCTCACACGTTTCTCATCTTAACTGACAAGCATTGGATGTTAGAGTACCAGTGCATTGTATCAGTTTCAGAAGAAGATTTAGACTACATATAGTCCGTATGTGTAGGAAACACCGTTCTTTTGTTCTGGGCACAATCAGATTTCCTGCTGTATTAGATACTCTAGAAAGCAAGAGCGTGCTTCTTGCTCTAAAGCAGAGTGTGATCCATGGATGAGAAATATGCTGTGTGTTTCCCTTCAGAAATGGACTTAAATCCCAGGCTCTGTGTCTTACTACAAGCAAGACTTCGTTTCAGGTAAGGGCAGTAACTTTTCTGCTCAAATGAACTACATCATTCACGAAGCTCACACGTTTCTCATCTTAATTGACAAGCATTGGATGTTAGAGGACCAGTGCTTTGTATCAGTTTCAGAAGAAGAGTTGGACTAGATATGGTCCATATGTGTAGGAAACACCGTTCTTTTGTTCTGGGCACACTCAGATTTCCTGCTGTATTAGAAATTCTAGAAAGCAAGAGCGTGCTTCTTGCTCTAAAGCAGAGTGTGATCCATGGATGAGAACTATGCTGTGTGTTTCCCTTCAGAAATGGAGTTAAATCCCAGGCTCTGTGTCTTCCTACAAGCAAGACTTCGTTTCAGGTAATGGCAGTCACTTTTCAGCTCAAACGAACTACATCGTTCACTGAGCTCACACATTTCTCATCTTAACACACAAGCATTGGATGTTAGAGGACCAGTGCTTTGTATCAGTTTCAGAAGCAGAGTTGGACCAGATATGGTCCGTATGTGTAGGAAACACTGTTCTTTTGTTCTCAGCACACTCACTTTTCCTGCTGTCTTAGAGAATCTAGAAAGCAAGAGCGTGCTTCTTGTTCTAAAGCAGAGTGTGATCAATGGATGAGATAATGCTGTGTGTTTCACTTAAGAATTGGAGTTAAATCCCAGGCTCTGAGTCTCCCTACAAGCAAGACTTCGTTTCAGGTAAGAGCAGTCACTTTTCTGCTCAAAGGGACTACATCGTTCACGAAGCTCACACGTTTCTCATCTTAACTGACAAGCATTGGATGTTAGAAGGTCAGTGCTTTGTATCAGTTTCAGAAGCAGATTTGGACTACATATGGTCCATATGTGTAGGAAACACCGTTCTTTTGTTCCGGGCACACTCAGATTTCCTGCTGTATTAGAGACTCTACAAAGCAAGAGCGTGCTTCTCGCTCTAAAGCAGAGTGTGATCCATGGATGAGAACTATGCTGTGTGTTTCCCTTCAGAAATGGACTTAAATCCCAGGCTCTATGTCTTCCTACAAGCAAGCCTTCGTTTCAGGTAAGGGCAGTCACTTTTCTGCTCAAATGAACTACTTCATTCACGAAGCTCACACGTTTCTCATCTTAATTGACAAGCATTGGATGTTAGAGGACCAGTCTTTGTATCAGTTTCAGAAGAAGAGTTGGACTAGATATGGTCCATATGTGTAGGAAACACCGTTCTTTTGTTGTGGAAACACTCTGATTTCCTGCTGTATTAGAAATTCTAGAAAGCAATAGAGTGCTTCTTGCTCTAAAGCAGAGTGTGATCCATGGATGAGAACTATGCTGTGTGTTTCCCTTCAGAAATGGAGTTAAATCCCAGGCTCTGTGTCTTCCTACAAGCAAGACTTCGTTTCAGGTAAGGGCAGTAACTTTTCAGCTCAAACGAACTACATCGTTCACTGAGCTCACACGTTTCTCATCTTAACAGACAAGCATTGGATGTTAGAGGACCAGTGCATTGTATCAGTTTCAGAAGAAGATTTGGACTAAATGTAGTCCGTATGTGTTGGACACCGTTCATTGTTCTGGGCACAATCAGATTTCCTGCTCTATTAGAGACACTAGAAAGCAAGAGCGTGCTTCTTGCTCTAAAGCAGAGTGTGATCCATTGATGAGAACTATGCTGTATGTTTCCCTTCAGAAATGGAGTTAAATCCCAGGCTCTGTGTCTTACTACAAGCAAGACTTCGTTTCAGGTAAGGTCAGTCACTTTTCTGCTCAAATGAACTACATCATTCACGAAGCTCACACGTTTCTCATCTTAATTGACAAGCATTGGATGTTAGAGGACCAGTGCTTTGTATCAGTTTCAGAAGAAGAGTTGGACTAGATATGGTCCATATGTGTAGGAAACACCGTTCTTTTGTTCTCAGCACACTCACGTTTCCTGCTGTCTTAGAGACTCTAGAAAGCAAGAGCGTACTTCTTGTTCTAAAGCAGAGTGTCATCAATGGATGAGACAATGCAGTGTGTTTCAATTCAGAAATGGAGTTAAATCCCAGGCTCTGAGTCTCCCTACAAGCAAGACTTCGTTTCAGGTAAGGGCAGTCACTTTACTGCTCAAAGGAACTACATCGTTCACGAAGCTCACACGTTTCTCATCTTAACTGACAAGCATTGGATGTTAGAGTACCAGTGCATTGTATCAGTTTCAGAAGAAGATTTAGACTACATATAGTCCGTATGTGTAGGAAACACCGTTCTTTTGTTCTGGGCACAATCAGATTTCCTGCTGTATTAGATACTCTAGAAAGCAAGAGCGTGCTTCTTGCTCTAAAGCAGAGTGTGATCCATGGATGAGAAATATGCTGTGTGTTTCCCTTCAGAAATGGACTTAAATCCCAGGCTCTGTGTCTTACTACAAGCAAGACTTCGTTTCAGGTAAGGGCAGTAACTTTTCTGCTCAAATGAACTACATCATTCACGAAGCTCACACGTTTCTCATCTTAATTGACAAGCATTGGATGTTAGAGGACCAGTGCTTTGTATCAGTTTCAGAAGAAGAGTTGGACTAGATATGGTCCATATGTGTAGGAAACACCGTTCTTTTGTTCTGGGCACACTCAGATTTCCTGCTGTATTAGAAATTCAAGAAAGCAAGAGCGTGCTTCTCGCTCTAAAGCAGAGTGTGATCAATGGATGATTACACTGCTGTGTGTTTTACTTCTGAAATGGAGTTAAATCCCAGGCTCTGAGTCTTCCTACAAGCAAGACTTAAATTCATGTAAAAGCAGTCACTTTTCTGCTCAAACTAACTACATCGTTCACGAAGCTCACACATTTCTCATCTTAACTGACAAGCATTGGATGTTAGAGGGTCAGTGCTTTGTATCAGTTTCAGAAGCAGAGTTGGACTAGATAAGGTCCGTATGTGTAGGAAACACCGTTCTTTTGTTCTCAGCACACTCACGTTTCCTGCTGTCTTAGAGACTCTAGAAAGCAAGAGCGTGCTTCTCGCTCTAAAGCAGAGTGTGATCCATGGATGAGAACTATGCTGTGTGTTTCCCTTCAGAAATGGAGTTAAATCCCAGGCTCTGTGTCTTCCTACAGGCAAGACTTCGTTTCAGGTAAGGGCAGTAACTTTTCAGCTCAAACGAACTACATCGTTCACTGAGCTCACACGTTTCTCATCTTAACAGACAAGCATTGGATGTTAGAGGACCAGTGCATTGTATCAGTTTCAGAAGAAGATTTGGACTAAATGTAGTCCGTATGTGTTGGACACCGTTCATTGTTCTGGGCACAATCAGATTTCCTGCTCTATTAGAGACACTAGAAAGCAAGAGCGTGCTTCTTGCTCTAAAGCAGAGTGTGATCCATTGATGAGAACTATGCTGTATGTTTCCCTTCAGAAATGGAGTTAAATCCCAGGCTCTGTGTCTTACTACAAGCAAGACTTCGTTTCAGGTAAGGGCAGTCACTTTTCTGCTCAAATGAACTACATCATTCACGAAGCTCACACGTTTCTCATCTTAATTGACAAGCATTGGATGTTAGAGGACCAGTGCTTTGTATCAGTTTCAGAAGAAGAGTTGGACTAGATATGGTCCATATGTGTAGGAAACACCGTTCTTTTGTTCTCAGCACACTCACGTTTCCTGCTGTCTTAGAGACTCTAGAAAGCAAGAGCGTACTTCTTCTTCTAAAGCAGAGTGTCATCAATGGATGAGACAATGCAGTGTGTTTCAATTCAGAAATGGAGTTAAATCCCAGGCTCTGAGTCTCCCTACAAGCAAGACTTCGTTTCAGGTAAGGGCAGTCACTTTACTGCTCAAAGGAACTACATCGTTCACGAAGCTCACACGTTTCTCATCTTAACTGACAAGCATTGGATGTTAGAGTACCAGTGCATTGTATCAGTTTCAGAAGAAGATTTAGACTACATATAGTCCGTATGTGTAGGAAACACCGTTCTTTTGTTCTGGGCACAATCAGATTTACTGCTGTATTAGATACTCTAGAAAGCAAGAGCGTGCTTCTTGCTCTAAAGCAGAGTGTGATCCATGGATGAGAAATATGCTGTGTGTTTCCCTTCAGAAATGGACTTAAATCCCAGGCTCTGTGTCTTACTACAAGCAAGACTTCGTTTCAGGTAAGGGCAGTAACTTTTCTGCTCAAATGAACTACATCATTCACGAGCTCACACGTTTCTCATCTTAATTGACAAGCATTGGATGTTAGAGGACCAGTGCTTTGTATCAGTTTCAGAAGAAGAGTTGGACTAGATATGGTCCATATGTGTAGGAAACACCGTTCTTTTGTTCTGGGCACACTCAGATTTCCTGCTGTATTAGAAATTCTAGAAAGCAAGAGCGTGCTTCTTGCTCCAAAGCAGAGTGTGACCCAGGGATGAGAACTATGCTGTGTGTTTCCCTTCAGAAATGGAGTTAAATCCCAGGCTCTGTGTCTTCCTACAAGCAAGACTTCGTTTCAGGTAATGGCAGTCACTTTTCAGCTCAAACGAACTACATCGTTCACTGAGCTCACACATTTCTCATCTTAACACACAAGCATTGGATGTTAGAGGACCAGTGCTTTGTATCAGTTTCAGAAGCAGAGTTGGACTAGATATGGTCCGTATGTGTAGGAAACACCGTTCTTTTGTTCTCAGCACACTCACTTTTCCTGCTGTCTTAGAGACTCTAGAAAGCAAGAGCGTGCTTCTTGTTCTAAAGCAGAGTGTGATCAATGGATGAGATAATGCTGTGTGTTTCACTTCAGAATTGGAGTTAAATCCCAGGCTCTGAGTCTCCCTACAAGCAAGACTTCGTTTCAGGTAAGGGCAGTCACTTTTCTGCTCAAAGGAACTACATCGTTCACGAAGCTCACACGTTTCTCATCTTAACTGACAAGCATTGGATATTAGAGGACCAGTGCATTGTATCAGTTTCAGAAGAAGATTAGGACTACATATAGTCCGTATGTGTAGGAAACACCGCTCTTTTGTTCTGGGCACACTCAGATTTCCTGCTGTATTAGAGACTCTAGAAAGCAAGAGGGTGCTTCTTGCTCTAAAGCAGAGTGTGATCCATGGATGAGAACTATGCTGTGTGTTTCCCTTCAGAAATGGAGTTAAATCCCAGGCTCTGTGTCTTCCTACAGGCAAGACTTCGTTTCAGGTAAGGGCAGTCACTTTTCGGCTCAAACTAACTACATTGTTCACGAAGCTCACACATTTCTCATCTTAACTGACAAGCATTGGATGTTAGAGGGTCAGTGCTTTGTTTCAGTTTCAGAAGCAGTTTTGGACTACATATGGTCCATATGTGTAGGAAACACCGTTCTTTTGTTCCGGGCACACTCAGATTTCCTGCTGTATTAGAGACTCTACAAAGCAAAAGCGTGCTTCTTGCTCTAAAGCAGAGTGTGATCCATTGATGAGAACTATGCTGTATGTTTCCCTTCAGAAATGGAGTTAAATCCCAGGCTCTGTGTCTTACTACAAGCAAGACTTCGTTTCAGGTAAGGGCAGTCACTTTTCTGCTCAAATGAACTACATCATTCACGAAGCTCACACGTTTCTCATCTTAATTGACAAGCATTGGATGTTAGAGGACCAGTGCTTTGTATCAGTTTCAGAAGAAGAGTTGGACTAGATATGGTCCATATGTGTAGGAAACACCGTTCTTTTGTTCTCAGCACACTCACGTTTCCTGCTGTCTTAGAGACTCTAGAAAGCAAGAGCGTACTTCTTGTTCTAAAGCAGAGTGTCATCAATGGATGAGACAATGCAGTGTGTTTCAATTCAGAAATGGAGTTAAATCCCAGGCTCTGAGTCTCCCTACAAGCAAGACTTCGTTTCAGGTAAGGGCAGTCACTTTACTGCTCAAAGGAACTACATCGTTCACGAAGCTCACACGTTTCTCATCTTAACTGACAAGCATTGGATGTTAGAGTACCAGTGCATTGTATCAGTTTCAGAAGAAGATTTAGACTACATATAGTCCGTATGTGTAGGAAACACCGTTCTTTTGTTCTGGGCACAATCAGATTTCCTGCTGTATTAGATACTCTAGAAAGCAAGAGCGTGCTTCTTGCTCTAAAGCAGAGTGTGATCCATGGATGAGAACTATGCTGTGTGTTTCCCTTCAGAAATGGACTTAAATCCCAGGCTCTGTGTCTTACTACAAGCAAGACTTCGTTTCAGGTAAGGGCAGTAACTTTTCTGCTCAAATGAACTACATCATTCACGAAGCTCACACGTTTCTCATCTTAATTGACAAGCATTGGATGTTAGAGGACCAGTGCTTTGTATCAGTTTCAGAAGAAGAGTTGGACTAGATATGGTCCATATGTGTAGGAAACACCGTTCTTTTGTTCTGGGCACACTCAGATTTCCTGCTGTATTAGAAATTCTAGGAAGCAAGAGCGTGCTTCTTGCTCTAAAGCAGAGTGTGATCCATGGATGAGAACTATGCTGTGTGTTTCCCTTCAGAAATGGAGTTAAATCCCAGGCTCTGTGTCTTCCTACAAGCAAGACTTCGTTTCAGGTAATGGCAGTCACTTTTCAGCTCAAACGAACTACATCGTTCACTGAGCTCACACATTTCTCATCTTAACACACAAGCATTGGATGTTAGAGGACCAGTGCTTTGTATCAGTTTCAGAAGCAGAGTTGGACCAGATATGGTCCGTATGTGTAGGAAACACTGTTCTTTTGTTCTCAGCACACTCACTTTTCCTGCTGTCTTAGAGAATCTAGAAAGCAAGAGCGTGCTTCTTGTTCTAAAGCAGAGTGTGATCAATGGATGAGATAATGCTGTGTGTTTCACTTCAGAATTGGAGTTAAATCCCAGGCTCTGAGTCTCCCTACAAGCAAGACTTCGTTTCAGGTAAGGGCAGTCACTTTTCTGCTCAAAGGGACTACATCGTTCACGAAGCTCACACGTTTCTCATCTTAACTGACAAGCATTGGATGTTAGAAGGTCAGTGCTTTGTATCAGTTTCAGAAGCAGATTTGGACTACATATGGTCCATATGTGTAGGAAACACCGTTCTTTTGTTCCGGGCACACTCAGATTTCCTGCTGTATTAGAGACTCTACAAAGCAAGAGCGTGCTTCTCGCTCTAAAGCAGAGTGTGATCCATGGATGAGAACTATGCTGTGTGTTTCCCTTCAGAAATGGACTTAAATCCCAGGCTCTATGTCTTCCTACAAGCAAGCCTTCGTTTCAGGTAAGGGCAGTCACTTTTCTGCTCAAATGAACTACTTCATTCACGAAGCTCACACGTTTCTCATCTTAATTGACAAGCATTGGATGTTAGAGGACCAGTGCTTTGTATCAGTTTCAGAAGAAGAGTTGGACTAGATATGGTCCATATGTGTAGGAAACACCGTTCTTTTGTTGTGGAAACACTCTGATTTCCTGCTGTATTAGAAATTCTAGAAAGCAATAGAGTGCTTCTTGCTCTAAAGCAGAGTGTGATCCATGGATGAGAAATATGCTGTGTGTTTCCCTTCAGAAATGGAGTTAAATCCCAGGCTCTGTGTCTTCCTACAAGCAAGACTTCGTTTCAGGTAAGGGCAGTCACTTTTCAGCTAAAAACGAACTACATCGTTCACTGAGCTCACACATTTCTCATATAACAGACAAGCATTGGATGTTAGAGGACCAGTGCTTTGTATCCGTTTCAGAAGCAGAGTTGGACTAGAAAAGGTCCGTATGTGTAGGAAACACTGTTCTTTTGTTCTCAGCACACTCACGTTTCCTGCTGTCTTAGAGACTCTAGAAAGCAAGAGCGTGCTTCTCGCTCTAAAGCAGAGTGTGATCCATGGATGAGAACTATGCTGTGTGTTTCCCTTCAGAAATGGAGTTAAATCCCAGGCTCTGTGTCTTCCTACAGGCAAGACTTCGTTTCAGGTAAGGGCAGTCACTTTTCAGCTCAAACGAACTACATCGTTCACTGAGCTCACACGTTTCTCATCTTAACAGACAAGCATTGGATGTTAGAGCACCAGTGCATTGTATCAGTTTCAGAAGAAGATTTGGACTACATGTAGTCCGTATGTGTTGGACACCGTTCATTGTTCTGAGCACAATCAGATTTCCTGCTGTATTAGATACTCTAGAAAGCAAGAGCGTGCTTCTTGCTCTAAAGCAGAGTGTGATCCATGGATGAGAAATATGCTGTGTGTTTCCCTTCAGAAATGGACTTAAATGCCAGGCTCTGTGTCTTACTACAGGCAAGACTTCGTTTCAGGTAAGGGCAGTAACTTTTCTGCTCAAATGAACTACATCATTCACGAAGCTCACACGTTTCTCATCTTAATTGACAAGCATTGGATGTTAGAGGACCAGTGCTTTGTATCAGTTTCAGAAGAAGAGTTGGACTAGATATGGTCCATATGTGTAGTAAACACCGTTCTTTTGTTCTGGGCACACTCAGATTTCCTGCTGTATTAGAAATTCTAGAAAGCAAGGGCGTGCTTCTTGCTCTAAAGCAGAGTGTGATCCATGGATGAGAACTATGCTGTGTGTTTCCCTTCAGAAATGGAGTTAAATCCCAGGCTCTGTGTCTTCCTACAAGCAAGACTTCGTTTCAGGTAATGGCAGTCACTTTTCAGCTCAAACGAACTACATCGTTCACTGAGCTCACACATTTCTCATCTTAACACACAAGCATTGGATGTTAGAGGACCAGTGCTTTGTATCAGTTTCAGAAGCAGAGTTGGACTAGATATGGTCCGTATGTGTAGGAAACACCGTTCTTTTGTTCTCAGCACACTCACGTTTCCTGCTGTCTTAGAGACTCTAGAAAGCAAGAGCGTGCTTCTTGTTCTAAAGCAGAGTGTGATCAATGGATGAGATAATGCTGTGTTTTTCACTTCAGAATTGGAGTTAAATCCCAGGCTCTGAGTCTCCCTACAAGCAAGACTTCGTTTCAGGTAAGGGCAGTCACTTTTCTGCTCAAAGGAACTACATCGTTCACGAAGCTCACACGTTTCTCATCTTAACTGACAAGCATTGGATATTAGAGGACCAGTGCATTGTATCAGTTTCAGAAGAAGATTAGGACTACATATAGTCCGTATGTGTAGGAAACACCGTTCTTTTGTTCTGGGCACACTCAGATTTCCTGCTGTATTAGAGACTCTAGAAAGCAAGAGGGTGCTTCTTGCTATAAAGCAGAGTGTGATCCATGGATGAGAACTATGCTGTGTGTTTCCCTTCAGAAATGGAGTTAAATCCCAGGCTCTGTGTCTTCCTACAGGCAAGACTTCGTTTCAGGTAAGGGCAGTCACTTTTCGGCTCAAACTAACTACATCGTTCATGAAGCTCACACATTTCTCATCTTAACTGACAAGCATTGGATGTTAGAGGGTCAGTGCTTTGTATCAGTTTCAGAAGCAGATTTGGACTACATATGGTCCATATGTGTAGGAAACACCGTTCTTTTGTTCCGGGCACACTCAGATTTCCTGCTGTATTAGAGACTCTACAAAGCAAGAGCGTGCTTCTCGCTCTAAAGCAGAGTGTGATCCATGGATGAGAACTATGCTGTGTGTTTCCCTTCAGAAATGGACTTAAATCCCAGGCTCTATGTCTTCCTACAAGCAAGACTTCGTTTCAGGTAAGGGCAGTCACTTTTCTGCTCAAATGAACTACATCATTCACGAAGCTCACACGTTTTTCATCTTAATTGACAAGCATTGGATGTTAGAGGACCAGTGCTTTGTATCAGTTTCAGAAGAAGAGTTGGACTAGATATGGTCCATATGTGTAGGAAACACCGTTCTTTTGTTGTGGGCACACTCAGATTTCCTGCTGTTTTAGAAATTCTAGAAAGCAAGAGCGTGCTTCTTGCTCTAAAGCAGAGTGTGATCCATGGATGAGAACTATGCTGTGTGTTTCCCTTCAGAAATGGAGTTAAATCCCAGGCTCTGTGTCTTCCTACAAGCAAGACTTCGTTTCAGGTAAGGGCAGTCACTTTTCAGCTCAAATGAACTACATCGTTCACTGAGCTCACACATTTCTCATATAACAGACAAGCATTGGATGTTAGAGGACCAGTGCTTTGTATCAGTTTCAGAAGCAGAGTTGGACTAGATAAGGTCCGTATGTGTAGGAAACACTGTTCTTTTGTTCTCAGCACACTCACGTTTCCTGCTGTCTTAGAGACTCTAGAAAGCAAGAGCGTGCTTCTCGCTCTAAAGCAGAGTGTGATCCATGGATGAGAACTATGCTGTGTGTTTCCCTTCAGAAATGGAGTTAAATCCCAGGCTCTGTGTTCCTACAGGCAAGACTTCGTTTCAGGTAAGGGCAGTCACTTTTCAGCTCAAACGAACTACATCATTCACTGAGCTCACACGTTTCTCATCTTAACAGACAAGCATTGGATGTTAGAGGACCAGCGCATTGTATCAGTTTCAGAAGAAGATTTGGACTACATGTAGTCCGTATGTGTCGGACACCGTTCATTGTTCTGGGCACAATCAGATTTCCTGCTCTATTAGAAACTCTAGAAAGCAAGAGCGTGCTTCTTGCTCTAAAGCAGAGTGTGATCCATTGATGAGAACTATGCTGTATGTTTCCCTTCAGAAATGGAGTTAAATCCCAGGCTCTGTGTCTTACTACAAGCAAGACTTCGTTTCAGGTAAGGGCAGTCACTTTTCTGCTCAAATGATCTACATCATTCACGAAGCTCACACGTTTCTCATCTTAATTGAGAAGCATTGGATGTTAGAGGACCAGTGCTTTGTATCAGTTTCAGAAGAAGAGTTGGACTAGATATGGTCCATATGTGTAGGAAACACCGTTCTTTTGTTCTCAGCACACTCACGTTGCCTGCTGTCTTAGAGACTCTAGAAAGCAAGAGCGTACTTCTTGTTCTAAAGCAGAGTGTCATCAATGGATGAGACAATGCAGTGTGTTTCAATTCAGAAATGGAGTTAAATCCCAGGCTCTGAGTCTCCCTACAAGCAAGACTTCGTTTCAGGTAAGGGCAGTCACTTTACTGCTCAAAGGAACTACATCGTTCACGAAGCTCACACGTTTCTCATCTTAACTGACAAGCATTGGATGTTAGAGTACCAGTGCATTGTATCAGTTTCAGAAGAAGATTTAGACTACATATAGTCCGTATGTGTAGGAAACACCGTTCTTTTTTTCTGGGCACAATCAGTTTTCCTGCTGTATTAGATACTCTAGATAGCAAGAGCGTGCTTCTTGCTTAAATCAGAGTGTGATCCATGGATGAGAAATATGCTGTGTGTTTCCCTTCAGAAATGGACTTAAATCCCAGGCTCTGTGTCTTACTACAAGCAAGACTTCGTTTCCGGTAAGGGCAGTAACTTTTCTGCTCAAATGAACTACATCATTCACGAAGCTCACACGTTTCTCATCTTAATTGACAAGCATTGGATGTTAGAGGACCAGTGCTTTGTATCAGTTTCAGAAGAAGAGTTGGACTAGATATGGTCCATATGTGTAGGAAACACCGTTCTTTTGTTCTGGGCACACTCAGATTTCCTGCTGTATTAGAAATTCTAGAAAGCAAGAGGGTGCTTCTTTCTCTAAAGCAGAGTGTGATCCATGGATGAGAACTATGCTGTGTGTTTCCCTTCAGAAATGGAGTTAAATCCCAGGCTCTGTGTCTTCCTACAAGCAAGACTTCATTTCAGGTAAGGGCAGTCACTTTTCAGCTCAAACGAACTACATCGTTCACTGAGATCACACATTCCTCATCTTAACACACAAGCATTGGATGTTAGAGGACCAGTGCTTTGTATCAGTTTCAGAAGCAGAGTTGGACTAGATATGGTCCGTATGTGTAGGAAACACCGTTCATTTGTTCTCAGCACACTCACGTTTCCTGCTGTCTTAGAGACTCTAGAAAGCAAGAGCGTGCTTCTTGCTCTAAAGCAGAGTGTGATCCATTGATGAGAACTATGCTGTATGTTTCCCCTCAGAAATGGAGTTAAATCCCAGACTCTGTGTCTTCCTACAGGCAAGACTTCGTTTCAGGTAAGGGCAGTCACTTTTCTGCTCAAACGAACTACATCGTTCCTGAAGCTCACACTTTTCTCATCTTAACTGACAAGCAATGGATGTTAGATGGTCAGTGCTTTGTATCAGTTTCAGAAGTTGATTTGGACTACATATGGTCCATATGTGTGGGAAACACCGTTCTTTTGTTCCGGGCACACTCAGATTTCCTGCTGTCTTAGAGAATCTAGAAAGCAATAGGGTACTTCTTATTCTAAAGCAGAGTGTGATCAATGGATGAGACAATGCTGTGTTTTTCACTTCAGAAATGGAGTTAAATCTGAGGTTCTGTGTCTTCCTACAGGCAAGACTTCGTTTCAGGTATGGGCAGTCACTTTTCAGCTCAAACGAACTACATCGTTCACTGAGCTCACACGTTTCTCATCTTAACAGACAAGCATTGGATGTTAGAGGACCAGTGCATTGTATCAGTTTCAGAAGAAGATTTGGACTACATATAGTCCGTATGTGTCGGAAACACCGTTCTTTTGTTCTGGGCACAATCAGATTTCCTGCTCTATTAGAAATTCTAGAAAGCAAGAGCGTGCTTCTTGCTCTAAAGCAGAGTGTGATCCATGGATGAGAACTATGCTGTGTGTTTCCCTTCAGAAATGGAGTTAAATCCCAGGCTCTGTGTCTTCCTACAAGCAAGACTTCGTTTCAGGTAAGGGCAGTCACTTTTCAGCTCAAACGAACTACATCGTTCACTGAGCTCACACATTTCTCATCTTAACACACAAGCATTGGATGTTAGAGGACCAGTGCTTTGTATCAGTTTCAGAAGCAGAGTTGGACTAGATATGGTCCATATGTGTAGGAAACACCGTTCTTTTGTTCTGGGCACACTCAGATTTCCTGCTGTATTAGAGACTCTAGAAAGCAAGAGGGTGCTTATTGCTCTAAAGCAGAGTGTGATCCATGGATGAGAACTATGCTGTGTGTTTCCCTTCAGAAATGGATTTAAATCCCAGGCTCTGTGTCTTACTACATGCAAGACTTCGTTTCAGGTAAGGGCAGTCACTTTTCATTTCAAAGGAACTACATCATTCACAAAGCTCACAGTTTTCTCATCTTAACTGACAAGCACTGGATGTTAGAGGACCAGTGCTTTGTATCAGTTTCAGAAGAAGAGTTGGACAAGATATGGTCCATATGTGTAGGAAACACCGTTCTTTTGTTCTGGGCACACTCAGATTTCCTGCTGTATTAGAAATTCTAGAAAGCAAGAGCGTGCTTCTTGCTCTAAAGCAGAGTGTGATCCATGGATGAGAACTATGCTGTGTTTTTCCCTTCAGAAATGGAGTTAAATCCCAGGCTCTGTGTCTTCCTACAAGCAAGACTTCGTTTCAGGTAAGGGCAGTCACTTTTCAGCTCAAACGAACTACATCGTTCACTGAGCTCACACATTTCTCATCTTAACAGACAAGCATTGGATATTAGAGGACCAGTGCTTTGTATCAGTTTCAGAAGCAGAGTTGGACTAGATATGGTCCGTATGTGTAGGAAACACCGTTCTTTTGTTCTCAGCACACTCACGTTTCCTGCTGTCTTAGAGACTCTAGAAAGCAAGAGCGTGCTTCTTGTTCTTAAGCAGAGTGTGATCAATGGATGAGATAATGCTGTGTGTTTCACTTCAGAATTGGAGTTAAATCCCAGGCTCTGAGTCTCCCGACAAGCAAGACTTCGTTTCAGGTAAGGGCAGTCACTTTTCTGCTCAAAGGAACTACATCGTTCACGAAGCTCACACGTTTCTCATCTTAACTGACAAGCATTGGATATTAGAGGACCAGTGCATTGTATCAGTTTCAGAAGCAGATTTGGACTACATATGGTCAGTATGTGTAGGAAACACCGTTCTTTTGTTCTGGGCACACTCAGATTTCCTGCTGTATTAGAGAGTCTAGAAAGCTACAGTGTGCTTCTCGCTCTAAAGCAGAGTGTGATCCATGGATGAGAACTATGCTGTGTGTTTCCCTTCAGAAATGGACTTAAATGCCAGGCTCTGTGTCTTACTACAAGCAAGACTTCGTTTCAGGTAACGGCAGTCACTTTTCTGCTCAAATGAACTACATCATTCACGAAGCTCACACGTTTCTCATCTTAATTGACAAGCATTGGATGTTAGAGTACCAGTGCTTTGTATCAGTTTCAGAAGAAGATTTGGACTAGATATGGTCCATATGTGTTGGAAACACAGTTCTTTTGTTCTGGGCACACTCAGATTTCCTGCTGTCTTAGAGACTCTAGAAAGCAAGAGTGTGCTTCTTGCTCTAAAGCAGAGTGTGATCCATTGATGAGAACTATGCTGTATGTTTCCCCTCAGAAATGGAGTTAAATCCCAGACTCTGTGTCTTCCTACAGGCAAGACTTCGTTTCAGGTAAGGGCAGTCACTTTTCTGCTCAAACGAACTACATCGTTCCTGAAGCTCACACTTTTCTCATCTTAACTGACAAGCAATGGATGTTAGATGGTCAGTGCTTTGTATCAGTTTCAGAAGTTGATTTGGACTACATATGGTCCATATGTGTGGGAAACACCGTTCTTTTGTTCCGGGCACACTCAGATTTCCTGCTGTCTTAGAGAATCTAGAAAGCAATAGGGTACTTCTTATTCTAAAGCAGAGTGTGATCAATGGATGAGACAATGCTGTGTTTTTCACTTCAGAAATGGAGTTAAATCTGAGGTTCTGTGTCTTCCTACAGGCAAGACTTCGTTTCAGGTATGGGCAGTCACTTTTCAGCTCAAACGAACTACATCGTTCACTGAGCTCACACGTTTCTCATCTTAACAGACAAGCATTGGATGTTAGAGGACCAGTGCATTGTATCAGTTTCAGAAGAAGATTTGGACTACATATAGTCCGTATGTGTCGGAAACACCGTTCTTTTGTTCTGGGCACAATCAGATTTCCTGCTCTATTAGAAATTCTAGAAAGCAAGAGCGTGCTTCTTGCTCTAAAGCAGAGTGTGATCCATGGATGAGAACTATGCTGTGTGTTTCCCTTCAGAAATGGAGTTAAATCCCAGGCTCTGTGTCTTCCTACAAGCAAGACTTCGTTTCAGGTAAGGGCAGTCACTTTTCAGCTCAAACGAACTACATCGTTCACTGAGCTCACACATTTCTCATCTTAACACACAAGCATTGGATGTTAGAGGACCAGTGCTTTGTATCAGTTTCAGAAGCAGAGTTGGACTAGATATGGTCCATATGTGTAGGAAACACCGTTCTTTTGTTCTGGGCACACTCAGATTTCCTGCTGTATTAGAGAGTCTAGAAAGCTAGAGTGTGCTTCTCGCTCTAAAGCAGAGTGTGATCCATGGATGAGTACTATGCTGTGTGTTTCCCTTCAGAAATGGATTTAAATCCCAGGCTCTGTGTCGTACTACAAGCAAGACTTCGTTTCAGGTAAGGGCAGTCACTTTTCAGTTCAAAGGAACTACATCATTCACGAAGCTCACACGTTTCTCATCTTAACAGACAAGCATTGGATGTTAGAGGACCAGTGCTTTGTATCAGTTTCAGAAGAAGAGTTGGACTAGATATGGTCCATATGTGTAGGAAACACCCTTCTTTTGTTCTGGGCACACTCAGATTTCCTGCTGTATTAGAAATTCTAGAAAGCAAGAGCGTGCTTCTTGCTCTAAAGCAGAGTGTGATCCATGGATGAGAACTATGCTGTGTGTTTCCCTTCAGAAATGGAGTTAAATCCCAGGCTCTGTGTCTTCCTACAAGCAAGACTTCGTTTCAGGTAATGGCCGTCACTTTTCAGCTCAAACGAACTACATCGTTCACTGAGCTCACACATTTCTCATCTTAACACACAAGCATTGGATGTTAGAGGACCAGTGCTTTGTATCAGTTTCAGAAGCAGAGTTGGACTAGATATGGTCCGTATGTGTAGGAAACACCGTTCTTTTGTTCTCAGCACACTCAAGTTTCCTGCTGTCTTAGAGACTCTAGAAAGCAAGAGCGTGCTTCTTGTTCTAAAGCAGAGTGTGATCAATGGATGAGATAATGCTGTGTGTTTCACTTCAGAATTGGAGTTAAATCCCAAGCTCTGAGTCTCCCTACAAGCAAGACTTCGTTTCAGATAAGGGCAGTCACTTTTCTGCTCAAAGGAACTACATCATTCACGAAGCTCACACGTTTCTCATCTTAACTGACAAGCATTGGATATTAGAGGACCAGTGCATTGTATCAGTTTCAGAAGAAGATTAGGACTACATATAGTCCGTATGTTTAGGAAACACCGTTCTTTTGTTCTGGGCACACTCAGATTTCCTGCTGTATTAGAGACTCTAGAAAGCAAGAGGGTGCTTCTTGCTCTAAAGCAGAGTGTGATCCATGGATGAGAACTATGCTGTGTGTTTCCCTTCAGAAATGGAGTTAAATCCCAGGCTCTGTGTCTTCCTACAGGCAAGACTTCGTTTCAGGTAAGGGCAGTCACTTTTGGGCTCAAACTGACTACATCGTTCAGGAAGCTCACACATTTCTCATCTTAACTGACAAGCATTGGATGTTAGAGGGTCAGTGCTTTGTATCAGTTTCAGAAGCAGATTTGGACTACATATGGTCCATATGTGTAGGAAACACCGTTCTTTTGTTCCGGGCACACTCAGATTTCCTGCAGTATTAGAGACTCTACAAAGCAAGAGCGTGCTTCTCGCTCTAAAGCAGAGTGTGATCCATGGATGAGAACTATGCTGTGTGTTTCCCTTCAGAAATGGACTTAAATCCCAGGCTCTATGTCTTCCTACAAGCAAGACTTCGTTTCAGGTAAGGGCAGTCACTTTTCTGCTCAAATGAACTACATCATTCACGAAGCTCACACGTTTCTCATGTTAATTGACAAGCATTGGATGTTAGAGGACCAGTGCTTTGTATCAGTTTCAGAAGAAGAGTTGGACTAGATATGGTCCATATGTGTAGGAAACACCGTTCTTCTGTTGTGGGCACACTCAGATTTCCTGCTGTATTAGAAATTCTAGAAAGCAAGAGTGTGCTTCTTGCTCTAAAGCAGAGTGTGATCCATGGATGAGAACTATGCTGGGTGTTTCCCTTCAGAAATGGAGTTAAATCCCAGGCTCTGTGTCTTCCTACAAGCAAGACTTCGTTTCAGGTAAGGGCAGTCACTTTTCAGCTCAAACGAACTACATCGTTCACTGAGCTCACACATTTCTCATATAACAGACAAGCATTGGATGTTAGAGGACCAGTGCTTTGTATCAGTTTCAGAGGCAGAGTTGGACTATATAAGGTCCGTATGTGTAGGAAACCCTGTTCTTTTGTTCTCAGCACACTCACGTTTCCTGCTGTCTTAGAGACTCTAGAAAGCAAGAGCGTGCTTCTCGCTCTAAAGCAGAGTGTGATCCATGGATGAGAACTATGCTGTGTGTTTCCCTTCAGAAATGGAGTTAAATCCCAGGCTCTGTGTCTTCCTACAGGCAAGACTTCGTTTCAGGTAAGGGCAGTCACTTTTCAGCTCAAACGAACTACATCGTTCACTGAGGTCACACATTTCTCATCTTAAGAGACAAGCATTGGATGTTAGAGGACCAGTGCTTTGTATCAATTTCAGAAGCAGAGTTTGACTAGATATTGTCCGTATGTGTAGTAAACACCGTTCTTTTGTTCTCAGCACACTCACGTTTCCTGCTGTCTTAGAGACTCTAGAAAGCAAGAGCGTGCTTCTTGTTCTATAGCAGAGTGTCATCAATGGATGAGACAATGCAGTGTGTTTCACTTCAGAAATGGAGTTAAATCCCAGGCTCTGTGTCTCCCTACAAGCAAGACTTCGTTTCAGGTAGGGGCAGTCACTTTTCTGCTCAAAGGAACTACATCGTTCACGAAGCTCACACTTTTCTCATCTTAACTGACAAGCATTGGATGTTAGAGGACCAGTGCATTGTATCAGTTTCAGAAGAAGATTTAGACTACATATAGTCCATATGTGTAGGAAACACCGTTCTTTTGTTCTGGGCACAATCAGATTTCCTGCTGTATTAGATACTCTAGAAAGCAAGAGCGTGCTTCTTGCTCTAAAGCAGAGTGTGATCCATGGATGAGAACTATGCTGTGTGTTTCACTTCAGAAATTGACTTAAATCCCAGGCTCTGTGTCTTACTACAAGCAAGACTTTGTTTCAGGTAAGGGCAGTTACTTTTCTGCTCAAATGAACTACATCATTCACGAAGCTCACACGTTTCTCATCTTAATTGACCAGCCGTGGATGGTAGAGGACCAGTGCTTTGTATCAATTTCAGAAGAAGAGTTGGACTAGATATGGTCCATATGTGTAGGAAACACCGTTCTTTTGTTCTGGGCACACTCAGATTTCCTGCTGTATTAGAAATTCAAGAAAGCAAGAGCGTGCTTCTCGCTCTAAAGCAGAGTGTGATCAATGGATGATTACACTGCTGTGTGTTTTACTTCTGAAATGGAGTTAAATCCCAGGCTCTGAGTCTTCCTACAAGCAAGACTTAAATTCATGTAAAAGCAGTCACTTTTCTGCTCAAACTAACTACATCGTTCACGAAGCTCACACATTTCTCATCTTAACTGACAAGCATTGGATGTTAGAGGACCAGTGCTTTGTATCAGTTTCAGAAGCAGAGTTGGACTAGATAAGGTCCGTATGTGTAGGAAACACCATTCTTTTGTTCTCAGCACACTCACGTTTCCTGCTGTCTTAGAGACTCTAGAAAGCAAGAGCGTGCTTCTCGCTCTAAAGCAGAGTGTGATCCATGGATGAGAACTATGCTGTGTGTTTCCCTTCAGAAATGGAGTTAAATCCCAGGCTCTGTGTCTTCCTACAGGCAAGACTTCGTTTCAGGTAAGGGCAGTCACTTTTCAGCTCAAATGAACTACATCGTTCACTGAGCTCACACGTTTCTCATCTTAACAGACAAGCATTGGATGTTAGAGGACCAGTGCATTGTATCAGTTTCAGAAGAAGATTTGGACTACATGTAGTCCGTATGTGTTGGACACCGTTCATTGTTCTGGGCACAATCAGATTTCCTGCTCTATTAGAGACACTAGAAAGCAAGAGCGTGCTTCTTGCTCTAAAGCAGAGTGTGATCCATTGATGAGAACTATGCTGTATGTTTCCCTTCAGAAATGGAGTTAAATCCCAGGCTCTGTGTCTTACTACAAGCAAGACTTCGTTTCAGGTAAGGGCAGTCACTTTTCTGCTCAAATGAACTACATCATTCACGAAGCTCACACGTTTCTCATCTTAATTGACAAGCATTGGATGTTAGAGGACCAGTGCTTTGTATCAGTTTCAGAAGAAGAGTTGGACTAGATATGGTCCATATGTGTAGGAAACACCGTTCTTTTGTTCTCAGCACACTCACGTTTCCTGCTGTCTTAGAGACTCTAGAAAGCAAGAGCGTACTTCTTGTTCTAAAGCAGAGTGTCATCAATGGATGAGACAATGCAGTGTGTTTCAATTCAGAAATGGAGTTAAATCCCAGGCTCTGAGTCTCCCTACAAGCAAGACTTCGTTTCAGGTAAGGGCAGGCACTTTACTGCTCAAAGGAACTACATCGTTCACGAAGCTCACACGTTTCTCATCTTAACTGACAAGCATTGGATGTTAGAGTACCAGTGCATTGTATCAGTTTCAGAAGAAGATTTAGACTACATATAGTCCGTATGTGTAGGAAACACCGTTCTTTTGTTCTGGGCACAATCAGATTTCCTGCTGTATTAGATACTCTAGAAAGCAAGAGCGTGCTTCTTGCTCTAAAGCAGAGTGTGATCCATGGATGAGAAATATGCTGTGTGTTTCCCTTCAGAAATGGACTTAAATCCCAGGCTCTGTGTCTTACTACAAGCAACACTTCGTTTCAGGTAAGGGCAGTAACTTTTCTGCTCAAATGAACTACATCATTCACGAAGCTCACACGTTTCTCATCTTAATTGACAAGCATTGGATGTTAGAGGACCAGTGCTTTGTATCAGTTTCAGAAGAAGAGTTGGACTAGATATGGTCCATATGTGTAGGAAACACCGTTCTTTTGTTCTGGGCACACTCAGATTTCCTGCTGTATTAGAAATTCTAGAAAGCAAGAGCGTGCTTCTTGCTCCAAAGCAGAGTGTGATCCAGGGATGAGAACTATGCTGTGTGTTTCCCTTCAGAAATGGAGTTAAATCCCAGGCTCTGTGTCTTCCTACAAGCAAGACTTCGTTTCAGGTAATGGCAGTCACTTTTCAGCTCAAACGAACTACATCGTTCACTGAGCTCACACATTTCTCATCTTAACACACAAGCATTGGATGTTAGAGGACCAGTGCTTTGTATCAGTTTCAGAAGCAGAGTTGGACTAGATATGGTCCGTATGTGTAGGAAACACCGTTCTTTTGTTCTCAGCACACTCACTTTTCCTGCTGTCTTAGAGACTCTAGAAAGCAAGAGCGTGCTTCTTGTTCTAAAGCAGAGTATGATCAATGGATGAGATAATGCTGTGTGTTTCACTTCAGAATTGGAGTTAAATCCCAGGCTCTGAGTCTCCCTACAAGCAAGACTTCGTTTCAGGTAAGGGCAGTCACTTTTCTGCTCAAAGGAACTACATCGTTCACGAAGCTCACACGTTTCTCATCTTAACTGACAAGCATTGGATATTAGAGGACCAGTGCATTGTATCAGTTTCAGAAGAAGATTAGGACTACATATAGTCCGTATGTGTAGGAAACACCGTTCTTTTGTTCTGGGCACACTCAGATTTCCTGCTGTATTAGAGACTCTAGAAAGCAAGAGGGTGCTTCTTGCTCTAAAGCAGAGTGTGATCCATGGATGAGAACTATGCTGTGTGTTTCCCTTCAGAAATGGAGTTAAATCCCAGGCTCTGTGTCTTCCTACAGGCAAGACTTCGTTTCAGGTAAGGGCAGTCACTTTTCGGCTCAAACTAACTACATTGTTCACGAAGCTCACACATTTCTCATCTTAACTGACAAGCATTGGATGTTAGAGGGTCAGTGCTTTGTTTCAGTTTCAGAAGCAGATTTGGACTACATATGGTCCATATGTGTAGGAAACACCGTTCTTTTGTTCCGGGCACACTCAGATTTCCTGCTGTATTAGAGACTCTACAAAGCAAAAGCGTGCTTCTTGCTCTAAAGCAGAGTGTGATCCATTGATGAGAACTATGCTGTATGTTTCCCTTCAGATATGGAGTTAAATCCCAGGCTCTGTGTCTTACTACAAGCAAGACTTCGTTTCAGGTAAGGGCAGTCACTTTTCTGCTCAAATGAACTACATCATTCACGAAGCTCACACGTTTCTCATCTTAATTGACAAGCATTGGATGTTAGAGGACCAGTGCTTTGTATCAGTTTCAGAAGAAGAGTTGGACTAGATATGGTCCATATGTGTAGGAAACACCGTTCTTTTGTTCTCAGCACACTCACGTTTCCTGCTGTCTTAGAGACCCTAGAAAGCAAGAGCGTACTTCTTGTTCTAAAGCAGAGTGTCATCAATGGATGAGACAATGCAGTGTGTTTCAATTCAGAAATGGAGTTAAATCCCAGGCTCTGAGTCTCCCTACAAGCAAGACTTCGTTTCAGGTAAGGGCAGTCACTTTACTGCTCAAAGGAACTACATCGTTCACGAAGCTCACACGTTTCTCATCTTAACTGACAAGCATTGGATGTTAGAGTACCAGTGCATTGTATCAGTTTCAGAAGAAGATTTAGACTACATATAGTCCGTATGTGTAGGAAACACCGTTCTTTTGTTCTGGGCACAATCAGATTTCCTGCTGTATTAGATACTCTAGAAAGCAAGAGCGTGCTTCTTGCTCTAAAGCAGAGTGTGATCCATGGATGAGAAATATGCTGTGTGTTTCCCTTCAGAAATGGACTTAAATCCCAGGCTCTGTGTCTTACTACAAGCAAGACTACGTTTCAGGTAAGGGCAGTAACTTTTCTGCTCAAATGAACTACATCATTCACGAAGCTCACACGTTTCTCATCTTAATTGACAAGCATTGGATGTTAGAGGACCAGTGCTTTGTATCAGTTTCAGAAGAAGAGTTGGACTAGATATGGTCCATATGTGTAGGAAACACCGTTCTTTTGTTCTGGGCACACTCAGATTTCCTGCTGTATTAGAAATTCTAGAAAGCAAGAGCGTGCTTCTTGCTCTAAAGCAGAGTGTGATCCATGGATGAGAACTATGCTGTGTGTTTCCCTTCAGAAATGGAGTTAAATCCCAGGCTCTGTGTCTTCCTACAAGCAAGACTTCGTTTCCGGTAATGGCAGTCACTTTTCAGCTCAAACGAACTACATCGTTCACTGAGCTCACACATTTCTCATCTTAACACACAAGCATTGGATGTTAGAGGACCAGTGCTTTGTATCAGTTTCAGAAGCAGAGTTGGACCAGATATGGTCCGTATGTGTAGGAAACTCTGTTCTTTTGTTCTCAGCACACTCACTTTTCCTGCTGTCTTAGAGACTCTAGAAAGCAAGAGCGTGCTTCTTGTTCTAAAGCAGAGTGTGATCAATGGATGAGATAATGCTGTGTGTTTCACTTCAGAATTGGAGTTAAATCCCAGGCTCTGAGTCTCCCTACAAGCAAGACTTCGTTTCAGGTAAGGGCAGTCACTTTTCTGCTCAAAGGGACTACATCGTTCACGAAGCTCACACGTTTCTCATCTTAACTGACAAGCATTGGATGTTAGAGGGTCAGTGCTTTGTATCAGTTTCAGAAGCAGATTTGGACTACATATGGTCCATATGTGTAGGAAACACCGTTCTTTTGTTCCGGGCACACTCAGATTTCCTGCTGTATTAGAGACTCTACAAAGCAAGAGCATGCTTCTCGCTCTAAAGCAGAGTGTGATCCATGGATGAGAACTATGCTGTGTGTTTCCCTTCAGAAATGGACTGAAATCCCAGGCTCTATGTCTTCCTACAAGCAAGCCTTCGTTTCAGGTAAGGGCAGTCACTTTTCTGCTCAAATGAACTACTTCATTCACGAAGCTCACACGTTTCTCATCTTAATTGACAAGCATTGGATGTTAGAGGACCAGTGCTTTGTATCAGTTTCAGAAGAAGAGTTGGACTAGATATGGTCCATATGTGTAGGAAACACCATTCTTTTGTTGTGGAAACACTCTGATTTCCTGCTGTATTAGAAATTCTAGAAAGCAATAGAGTGCTTCTTGCTCTAAAGCAGAGTGTGATCCATGGATGAGAACTATGCTGTGTGTTTCCCTTCAGAAATGGAGTTAAATCCCAGGCTCTGTGTCTTCCTACAAGCAAGACTTCGTTTCAGGTAAGGGCAGTCACTTTTCAGCTAAAAACGAACTACATCGTTCACTGAGCTCACACATTTCTCATATAACAGACAAGCATTGGATGTTAGAGGACCAGTGCTTTGTATCCGTTTCAGAAGCAGAGTTGGACTAGATAAGGTCCGTATGTGTAGGAAACACTGTTCTTTTGTTCTCAGCACACTCACGTTTCCTGCTGTCTTAGAGACTCTAGAAAGCAAGAGCGTGCTTCTCGCTCTAAAGCAGAGTGTGATCCATGGATGAGAACTATGCTGTGTGTTTCCCTTCAGAAATGGAGTTAAATCCCAGGCTCTGTGTCTTCCTACAGGCAAGACTTCGTTTCAGGTAAGGGCAGTCACTATTCAGCTCAAACGAACTACATCATTCACTGAGCTCACACGTTTCTCATCTTAACAGACAAGCATTGGATGTTAGAGCACCAGTGCATTGTATCAGTTTCAGAAGAAGATTTGGACTACATGTAGTCCGTATGTGTCGGACACCGTTCATTGTTCTGGGCACAATCAGATTTCCTGCTGTATTAGATACTCTAGAAAGCAAGAGCGTGCTTCTTGCTCTAAAGCAGAGTGTGATCCATGGATGAGAAATATGCTGTGTGTTTCCCTTCAGAAATGGACTTAAATCCCAGGCTCTGTGTCTTACTACAGGCAAGACTTCGTTTCAGGTAAGGGCAGTAACTTTTCTGCTCAAATGAACTACATCATTCACGAAGCTCACACGTTTCTCATCTTAATTGACAAGCATTGGATGTTAGAGGACCAGTGCTTTGTATCAGTTTCAGAAGAAGAGTTGGACTAGATATGGTCCATATGTGTAGGAAACACCGTTCTTTTGTTCTGGGCACACTCAGATTTCCTGCTGTATTAGAAATTCTAGAAAGCAAGAGCGTGCTTCTTGCTCTAAAGCAGAGTGTGATCCATGGATGAGAACTATGCTGTGTGTTTCCCTTCAGAAATGGAGTTAAATCCCAGGCTCTGTGTCTTCCTACAAGCAAGACTTCGTTTCAGGTAATGGCAGTCACTTTTCAGCTCAAACGAACTACATCGTTCACTGAGCTCACACATTTCTCATCTTAACACACAAGCATTGGATGTTAGAGGACCAGTGCTTTGTATCAGTTTCAGAAGCAGAGTTGGACTAGATATGGTCCGTATGTGTAGGAAACACCGTTCTTTTGTTCTCAGCACACTCACGTTTCCTGCTGTCTTAGAGACTCTAGAAAGCAAGAGCGTGCTTCTTGTTCTTAAGCAGAGTGTGATCAATGGATGAGATAATGCTGTGTTTTTCACTTCAGAATTGGAGTTAAATCCCAGGCTCTGAGTCTCCCTACAAGCAAGACTTCGTTTCAGGTAAGGGCAGTCACTTTTCTGCTCAAAGGAACTACATCGTTCACGAAGCTCACACGTTTCTCATCTTAACTGACAAGCATTGGATATTAGAGGACCAGTGCATTGTATCAGTTTCAGAAGAAGATTAGGACTACATATAGTCCGTATGTGTAGGAAACACCGTTCTTTTGTTCTGGGCACACTCAGATTTCCTGCTGTATTAGAGACTCTAGAAAGCAAGAGGGTGCTTCTTGCTATAAAGCAGAGTGTGATCCATGGATGAGAACTATGCTGTGTGTTTCCCTTCAGAAATGGAGTTAAATCCCAGGCTCTGTGTCTTCCTACAGGCAAGACTTCGTTTCAGGTAAGGGCAGTTACTTTTCGGCTCAAACTAACTACATCGTTCATGAAGCTCACACATTTCTCATCTTAACTGACAAGCATTGGATGTTAGAGGGTCAGTGCTTTGTATCAGTTTCAGAAGCAGATTTGGACTACATATGGTCCATATGTGTAGGAAACACCGTTCTTTTGTTCCGGGCACACTCAGATTTCCTGCTGTATTAGAGACTCTACAAAGCAAGAGCGTGCTTCTCGCTCTAAAGCAGAGTGTGATCCATGGATGAGAACTATGCTGTGTGTTTCACTTCAGAAATGGACTTAAATCCCAGGCTCTATGTCTTCCTACAAGCAAGACTTCGTTTCAGGTAAGGGCAGTCACTTTTCTGCTCAAATGAACTACATCATTCACGAAGCTCACACGTTTTTCATCTTAATTGACAAGCATTGGATGTTAGAGGACCAGTGCTTTGTATCAGTTTCAGAAGAAGAGTTGGACTAGATATGGTCCATATGTGTAGGAAACACCGTTCTTTTGGTGTGGGCACACTCAGATTTCCTGCTGTATTAGAAATTCTAGAAAGCAAGAGCGTGCTTCTTGCTCTAAAGCAGAGTGTGATCCATGGATGAGAACTATGCTGTGTGTTTCCCTTCAGAAATGGAGTTAAATCCCAGGCTCTGTGTCTTCCTACAAGCAAGACTTCGTTTCAGGTAAGGGCAGTCACTTTTCAGCTCAAACGAACTACATCGTTCACTGAGCTCACACATTTCTCATATAACAGACAAGCATTGGATGTTAGAGGACCAGTGCTTTGTATCAGTTTCAGAAGCAGAGTTGGACTAGATAAGGTCCGTATGTGTAGGAAACACTGTTCTTTTGTTCTCAGCACACTCACGTTTCCTGCTGTCTTAGAGACTCTAGAAAGCAAGAGTGTGCTTCTCGCTCTAAAGCAGAGTGTGATCCATGGATGAGAACTATGCTGTGTGTTTCCCTTCAGAAATGGAGTTAAATCCCAGGCTCTGTGTCTTCCTACAAGCAAGACTTCGTTTCAGGTAAGGGCAGTCACTTTTCAGCTCAAACGAACTACATCGTTCACTGAGCTCACACATTTCTCATATAACAGACAAGCATTGGATGTTAGAGGACCAGTGCTTTGTATCAGTTTCAGAAGCAGAGTTGGACTAGATAAGGTCCGTATGTGTAGGAAACACTGTTCTTTTGTTCTCAGCACACTCACGTTTCCTGCTGTCTTAGAGACTCTAGACAGCAAGAGCGTGCTTCTCGCTCTAAAGCAGAGTGTGATCCATGGATGAGAACTATGCTGTGTGTTTCCCTTCAGAAATGGAGTTAAATCCCAGGCTCTGTGTTCCTACAGGCAAGACTTCGTTTCAGGTAAGGGCAGTCACTTTTCAGCTCAAACGAACTACATCATTCACTGAGCTCACACGTTTCTCATCTTAACAGACAAGCATTGGATGTTAGAGGACCAGCGCATTGTATCAGTTTCAGAAGAAGATTTGGACTACATGTAGTCCGTATGTGTCGGACACCGTTCATTGTTCTGGGCACAATCAGATTTCCTGCTCTATTAGAAACTCTAGAAAGCAAGAGCGTGCTTCTTGCTCTAAAGCAGAGTGTGATCCATTGATGAGAAGTATGCTGTATGTTTCCCTTCAGAAATGGAGATAAATCCCAGGCTCTGTGTCTTACTACAAGCAAGACTTCGTTTCAGGTAAGGGCAGTCACTTTTCTGCTCAAATGATCTACATCATTCACGAAGCTCACACGTTTCTCATCTTAATTGACAAGCATTGGATGTTAGAGGACCAGTGCTTTGTATCAGTTTCAGAAGAAGAGTTGGACTAGATATGGTCCATATGTGTAGGAAACACCGTTCTTTTGTTCTCAGCACACTCACGTTTCCTGCTGTCTTAGAGACTCTAGAAAGCAAGAGCGTACTTCTTGTTCTAAAGCAGAGTGTCATCAATGGATGAGACAATGCAGTGTGTTTCAATTCAGAAATGGAGTTAAATCCCAGGCTCTGAGTCTCCCTACAAGCAAGACTTCGTTTCAGGTAAGGGCAGTCACTTTACTGCTCAAAGGAACTACATCGTTCACGAAGCTCACACGTTTCTCATCTTAACTGACAAGCATTGGATGTTAGAGTACCAGTGCATTGTATCAGTTTCAGAAGAAGATTTAGACTACATATAGTCCGTATGTGTAGGAAACACCGTTCTTTTGTTCTGGGCACAATCAGATTTCCTGCTGTATTAGATACTCTAGAGAGCAAGAGCGTGCTTCTTGCTTAAATCAGAGTGTGATCCATGGATGAGAAATATGCTGTGTGTTTCCCTTCAGAAATGGACTTAAATCCCAGGCTCTGTGTCTTACTACAGGCAAGACTTCGTTTCAGGTAAGGGCAGTAACTTTTCTGCTCAAATGAACTACATCATTCACGAAGCTCACACGTTTCTCATCTTAATTGACAAGCATTGGATGTTAGAGGACCAGTGCTTTGTATCAGTTTCAGAAGAAGAGTTGGACTAGATATGGTCCATATGTGTAGGAAACACCGTTCTTTTGTTCTGGGCACACTCAGATTTCCTGCTGTATTAGAAATTCTAGAAAGCAAGAGCGTGCTTCTTGCTCTAAAGCAGAGTGTGATCCATGGATGAGAACTATGCTGTGTGTTTCCCTTCAGAAATGGAGTTAAATCCCAGGCTCTGTGTCTTCCTACAAGCAAGACTTCGTTTCAGGTAATGGCAGTCACTTTTCAGCTCAAACGAACTACATCGTTCACTGAGCTCACACATTTCTCATCTTAACACACAAGCATTGGATGTTAGAGGACCAGTGCTTTGTATCAGTTTCAGAAGCAGAGTTGGACTAGATATGGTCCATATGTGTAGGAAACACCGTTCTTTTGTTCTCAGCACACTCACGTTTCCTGCTGTCTTAGAGACTCTAGAAAGCAAGAGCGTGCTTCTTGTTCTAAAGCAGAGTGTGATCAATGGATGAGATAATGCTGTCTGTTTCACTTCAGAATTGGAGTTAAATCCCAGGCTCTGAGTCTCCCTACAAGCAAGACTTCGTTTCAGGTAAGGGCAGTCACTTTTCTGCTCAAAGGAACTACATCGTTCACGAAGCTCACACGTTTCTCATCTTAACTGACAAGCATTGGATATTAGAGGACCAGTGCATTGTATCAGTTTCAGAAGAAGATTAGGACTACATATAGTCCGTATGTGTAGGAAACACCGTTCTTTTGTTCTGGGCACACTCAGATTTCCTGCTGTATTAGAGACTCTAGAAAGCAAGAGGGTGCTTCTTGCTCTAAAGCAGAGTGTGATCCATGGATGAGAACTATGCTGTGTGTTTCCCTTCAGAAATGGAGTTAAATCCCAGGCTCTGTGTCTTCCTACAGGCAAGACTTCGTTTCAGGTAAGGGCAGACACTTTTCGGCTCAAACTAACTACATCATTCACGAAGCTCACACATTTCTCATCTTAACTGACAAGCACTGGATGTTAGAGGACCAGTGCTTTGTATCAGTTTCAGAAGAAGAGTTGGACAAGATATGGTCCATATGTGTAGGAAACACCGTTCTTTTGTTCTGGGCACACTCAGATTTCCTGCTATATTAGAAATTCTAGAAAGCAAGAGCGTGCTTCTTGCTCTAAAGCAGAGTGTGATCCATGGATGAGAACTATGCTGTGTGTTTCCCTTAGGAAATGGATTTAAATCCCAGGCTCTGTGTCTTACTACATGCAAGACTTCGTTTCAGGTAAGGGCAGTCACTTTTCATTTCAAAGGAACTACATCATTCACAAAGCTCACAGTTTTCTCATCTTAACTGACAAGCACTGGATGTTAGAGGACCAGTGCTTTGTATCAGTTTCAGAAGAAGAGTTGGACAAGATATGGTCCATATGTGTAGGAAACACCGTTCTTTTGTTCTGGGCACACTCAGATTTCCTGCTATATTAGAAATTCTAGAAAGCAAGAGCGTGCTTCTTGCTCTAAAGCAGAGTGTGATCCATGGATGAGAACTATGCTGTGTTTTTCCCTTCAGAAATGGAGTTAAATCCCAGGCTCTGTGTCTTCCTACAAGCAAGACTTCGTTTCAGGTAAGGGCAGTCACTTTTCAGCTCAAACGAACTACATCATTCACTGAGCTCAAACATTTCTCATTTTAACAGACAAGCATTGGATATTAGAGGACCAGTGCTTTGTATCAGTTTCAGAAGCAGAGTTGGACTAGATATGGTCCGTATGTGTAGGAAACACCGTTCTTTTGTTCTCAGCACACTCACGTTTCCTGCTGTCTTAGAGACTCTAGAAAGCAAGAGCGTGCTTCTTGTTCTAAAGCAGAGTGTGATCAATGGATGAGATAATGCTGTGTGTTTCACTTCAAAATTGGAGTTAAATCCCAGGCTCTGAGTCTCCCGACAAGCAAGACTTCGTTTCAGGTAAGGGCAGTCACTTTTCATTTCAAAGGAACTACATCGTTCACGAAGCTCACAGTTTTCTCATCTTAACTGACAAGCATTGGATATTAGAGGACCAGTGCATTGTATCAGTTTCAGAAGCAGATTTGGACTACATATGGTCCGTATGTGTAGGAAACACCGTTCTTTTGTTCTGGGCACACTCAGATTTCCTGCTGTATTAGAGAGTCTAGAAAGCTACAGTGTGCTTCTCGCTCTAAAGCAGAGTGTGATCCATGGATGAGAACTATGCTGTGTGTTTCCCTTCAGAAATGGACTTAAATGCCAGGCTCTGTGTCTTACTACAAGCAAGACTTCGTTTCAGGTAACGGCAGTCACTTTTCTGCTCAAATGAACTACATCATTCACGAAGCTCAAACGTTTCTCATCTTAATTGACAAGCATTGGATGTTAGAGTACCAGTGCTTTGTATCAGTTTCAGAAGAAGATTTGGACTAGATATGGTCCATATGTGTTGGAAACACCGTTCTTTTGTTCTGGGCACACTCAGATTTCCTGCTGTATTAGAGAGTCTAGAAAGCTACAGTGTGCTTCTCGCTCTAAAGCAGAGTGTGATCCATGGATGAGAACTATGCTGTGTGTTTCCCTTCAGAAATGGACTTAAATGCCAGGCTCTGTGTCTTACTACAAGCAAGACTTCGTTTCAGGTAACGGCAGTCACTTTTCTGCTCAAATGAACTACATCATTCACGAAGCTCACACGTTTCTCATCTTAATTGACAAGCATTGGATGTTAGAGTACCAGTGCTTTGTATCAGTTTCAGAAGAAGATTTGGACTAGATATGGTCCATATGTGTTGGAAACACAGTTCTTTTGTTCTGGGCACACTCAGATTTCCTGCTGTCTTAGAGACTCTAGAAAGCAAGAGTGTGCTTCTTGCTCTAAAGCAGAGTGTGATCCATTGATGAGAACTATGCTGTATGTTTCCCCTCAGAAATGGAGTTAAATCCCAGACTCTGTGTCTTCCTACAGGCAAGACTTCATTTCAGGTAAGGGCAGTCACTTTTCTGCTCAAACGAACTACATCGTTCCTGAAGCTCACACTTTTCTCATCTTAACTGACAAGCAATGGATGTTAGATGGTCAGTGCTTTGTATCAGTTTCAGAAGTTGATTTGGACTACATATGGTCCATATGTGTGGGAAACACCGTTCTTTTGTTCCGGGCACACTCAGATTTCCTGCTGTCTTAGAGAATCTAGAAAGCAATAGGGTACTTCTTATTCTAAAGCAGAGTGTGATCAATGGATGAGACAATGCTGTGTTTTTCACTTCAGAAATGGAGTTAAATCTGAGGTTCTGTGTCTTCCTACAGGCAAGACTTCGTTTCAGGTATGGGCAGTCACTTTTCAGCTCAAACGAACTACATCGTTCACTGAGCTCACACGTTTCTCATCTTAACAGACAAGCATTGGATGTTAGAGGACCAGTGCATTGTATCAGTTTCAGAAGAAGATTTGGACTACATATAGTCCGTATGTGTCGGAAACACCGTTCTTTTGTTCTGGGCACAATCAGATTTCCTGCTCTATTAGAAATTCTAGAAAGCAAGAGCGTGCTTCTTGCTCTAAAGCAGAGTGTGATCCATGGATGAGAACTATGCTGTGTGTTTCCCTTCAGAAATGGAGTTAAATCCCAGGCTCTGTGTCTTCCTACAAGCAAGACTTCGTTTCAGGTAAGGGCAGTCACTTTTCAGCTCAAACGAACTACATCGTTCACTGAGCTCACACATTTCTCATCTTAACACACAAGCATTGGATGTTAGAGGACCAGTGCTTTGTATCAGTTTCAGAAGCAGAGTTGGACTAGATATGGTCCATATGTGTAGGAAACACCGTTCTTTTGTTCTGGGCACACTCAGATTTCCTGCTGTATTAGAGAGTCTAGAAAGCTAGAGTGTGCTTCTCGCTCTAAAGCAGAGTGTGATCCATGGATGAGTACTATGCTGTGTGTTTCCCTTCAGAAATGGATTTAAATCCCAGGCTCTGTGTCGTACTACAAGCAAGACTTCGTTTCAGGTAAGGGCAGTCACTTTTCAGTTCAAAGGAACTACATCATTCACGAAGCTCACACGTTTCTCATCTTAACAGACAAGCATTGGATGTTAGAGGACCAGTGCTTTGTATCAGTTTCAGAAGAAGAGTTGGACTAGATATGGTCCATATGTGTAGGAAACACCCTTCTTTTGTTCTGGGCACACTCAGATTTCCTGCTGTATTAGAAATTCTAGAAAGCAAGAGCGTGCTTCTTGCTCTAAAGCAGAGTGTGATCCATGGATGAGAACTATGCTGTGTGTTTCCCTTCAGAAATGGAGTTAAATCCCAGGCTCTGTGTCTTCCTACAAGCAAGACTTCGTTTCAGGTAATGGCCGTCACTTTTCAGCTCAAACGAACTACATCGTTCACTGAGCTCACACATTTCTCATCTTAACACACAAGCATTGGATGTTAGAGGACCAGTGCTTTGTATCAGTTTCAGAAGCAGAGTTGGACTAGATATGGTCCGTATGTGTAGGAAACACCGTTCTTTTGTTCTCAGCACACTCAAGTTTCCTGCTGTCTTAGAGACTCTAGAAAGCAAGAGCGTGCTTCTTGTTCTAAAGCAGAGTGTGATCAATGGATGAGATAATGCTGTGTGTTTCACTTCAGAATTGGAGTTAAATCCCAAGCTCTGAGTCTCCCTACAAGCAAGACTTCGTTTCAGATAAGGGCAGTCACTTTTCTGCTCAAAGGAACTACATCATTCACGAAGCTCACACGTTTCTCATCTTAACTGACAAGCATTGGATATTAGAGGACCAGTGCATTGTATCAGTTTCAGAAGAAGATTAGGACTACATATAGTCCGTATGTATAGGAAACACCGTTCTTTTGTTCTGGGCACACTCAGATTTCCTGCTGTATTAGAGACTCTAGAAAGCAAGAGGGTGCTTCTTGCTCTAAAGCAGAGTGTGATCCATGGATGAGAACTATGCTGTGTGTTTCCCTTCAGAAATGGAGTTAAATCCCAGGCTCTGTGTCTTCCTACAGGCAAGACTTCGTTTCAGGTAAGGGCAGTCACTTTTGGGCTCAAACTGACTACATCGTTCAGGAAGCTCACACATTTCTCATCTTAACTGACAAGCATTGGATGTTAGAGGGTCAGTGCTTTGTATCAGTTTCAGAAGCAGATTTGGACTACATATGGTCCATATGTGTAGGAAACACCGTTCTTTTGTTCCGGGCACACTCAGATTTCCTGCTGTATTAGAGACTCTACAAAGCAAGAGCGTGCTTCTCGCTCTAAAGCAGAGTGTGATCCATGGATGAGAACTATGCTGTGTGTTTCCCTTCAGAAATGGACTTAAATCCCAGGCTCTATGTCTTCCTACAAGCAAGACTTCGTTTCAGGTAAGGGCAGTCACTTTTCTGCTCAAATGAACTACATCATTCACGAAGCTCACACGTTTCTCATGTTAATTGACAAGCATTGGATGTTAGAGGACCAGTGCTTTGTATCAGTTTCAGAAGAAGAGTTGGACTAGATATGGTCCATATGTGTAGGAAACACCGTTCTTTTGTTGTGGGCACACTCAGATTTCCTGCTGTATTAGAAATTCTAGAAAGCAAGAGTGTGCTTCTTGCTCTAAAGTAGAGTGTGATCCATGGATGAGAACTATGCTGGGTGTTTCCCTTCAGAAATGGAGTTAAATCCCAGGCTCTGTGTCTTCCTACAAGCAAGACTTCGTTTCAGGTAAGGGCAGTCACTTTTCAGCTCAAACGAACTACATCGTTCACTGAGCTCACACATTTCTCATATAACAGACAAGCATTGGATGTTAGAGGACCAGTGCTTTGTATCAGTTTCAGAAGCAGAGTTGGACTATATAAGGTCCGTATGTGTAGGAAACCCTGTTCTTTTGTTCTCAGCACACTCACGTTTCCTGCTGTCTTAGAGACTCTAGAAAGCAAGAGCGTGCTTCTCGCTCTAAAGCAGAGTGTGATCCATGGATGAGAACTATGCTGTGTGTTTCCCTTCAGAAATGGAGTTAAATCCCAGGCTCTGTGTCTTCCTACAGGCAAGACTTCGTTTCAGGTAAGGGCAGTCACTTTTCAGCTCAAACGAACTACATCGTTCACTGAGGTCACACATTTCTCATCTTAAGAGACAAGCATTGGATGTTAGAGGACCAGTGCTTTGTATCAATTTCAGAAGCAGAGTTTGACTAGATATTGTCCGTATGTGTAGTAAACACCGTTCTTTTGTTCTCAGCACACTCACGTTTCCTGCTGTCTTAGAGACTCTAGAAAGCAAGAGCGTGCTTCTTGTTCTATAGCAGAGTGTCATCAATGGATGAGACAATGCAGTGTGTTTCACTTCAGAAATGGAGTTAAATCCCAGGCTCTGTGTCTCCCTACAAGCAAGACTTCGTTTCAGGTAGGGGCAGTCACTTTTCTGCTCAAAGGAACTACATCGTTCACGAAGCTCACACTTTTCTCATCTTAACTGACAAGCATTGGATGTTAGAGGACCAGTGCATTGTATCAGTTTCAGAAGAAGATTTAGACTACATATAGTCCATATGTGTAGGAAACACCGTTCTTTTGTTCTGGGCACAATCAGATTTCCTGCTGTATTAGATACTCTAGAAAGCAAGAGCGTGCTTCTTGCTCTAAAGCAGAGTGTGATCCATGGATGAGAACTATGCTGTGTGTTTCACTTCAGAAATTGACTTAAATCCCAGGCTCTGTGTCTTACTACAAGCAAGACTTCGTTTCAGGTAAGGGCAGTTACTTTTCTGCTCAAATGAACTACATCATTCACGAAGCTCACACGTTTCTCATCTTAATTGACCAGCCGTGGATGGTAGAGGACCAGTGCTTTGTATCAGTTTCAGAAGAAGAGTTGGACTAGATATGGTCCATATGTGTAGGAAACACCGTTCTTTTGTTCTGGGCACACTCAGATTTCCTGCTGTATTAGAAATTCAAGAAAGCAAGAGCGTGCTTCTCGCTCTAAAGCAGAGTGTGATCAATGGATGATTACACTGCTGTGTGTTTTACTTCTGAAATGGAGTTAAATCCCAGGCTCTGAGTCTTCCTACAAGCAAGACTTAAATTCATGTAAAAGCAGTCACTTTTCTGCTCAAACTAACTACATCGTTCACGAAGCTCACACATTTCTCATCTTAACTGACAAGCATTGGATGTTAGAGGACCAGTGCTTTGTATCAGTTTCAGAAGAAGAGTTGGACTAGATATGGTCCATATGTGTAGGAAACACCGTTCTTTTGTTCTCAGCACACTCACGTTTCCTGCTGTCTTAGAGACTCTAGAAAGCAAGAGCGTACTTCTTGTTCTAAAGCAGAGTGTCATCAATGGATGAGACAATGCAGTGTGTTTCAATTCAGAAATGGAGTTAAATCCCAGGCTCTGAGTCTCCCTACAAGCAAGACTTCGTTTCAGGTAAGGGCAGGCACTTTACTGCTCAAAGGAACTACATCGTTCACGAAGCTCACACGTTTCTCATCTTAACTGACAAGCATTGGATGTTAGAGTACCAGTGCATTGTATCAGTTTCAGAAGAAGATTTAGACTACATATAGTCCGTATGTGTAGGAAACACCGTTCTTTTGTTCTGGGCACAATCAGATTTCCTGCTGTATTAGATACTCTAGAAAGCAAGAGCGTGCTTCTTGCTCTAAAGCAGAGTGTGATCCATGGATGAGAAATATGCTGTGTGTTTCCCTTCAGAAATGGACTTAAATCCCAGGCTCTGTGTCTTACTACAAGCAAGACTTCGTTTCAGGTAAGGGCAGTAACTTTTCTGCTCAAATGAACTACATCATTCACGAAGCTCACACGTTTCTCATCTTAATTGACAAGCATTGGATGTTAGAGGACCAGTGCTTTGTATCAGTTTCAGAAGAAGAGTTGGACTAGATATGGTCCATATGTGTAGGAAACACCGTTCTTTTGTTCTGGGCACACTCAGATTTCCTGCTGTATTAGAAATTCTAGAAAGCAAGAGCGTGCTTCTTGCTCCAAAGCAGAGTGTGATCCAGGGATGAGAACTATGCTGTGTGTTTCCCTTCAGAAATGGAGTTAAATCCCAGGCTCTGTGTCTTCCTACAAGCAAGACTTCGTTTCAGGTAATGGCAGTCACTTTTCAGCTCAAACGAACTACATCGTTCACTGAGCTCACACATTTCTCATCTTAACACACAAGCATTGGATGTTAGAGGACCAGTGCTTTGTATCAGTTTCAGAAGCAGAGTTGGACTAGATATGGTCCGTATGTGTTGGAAACACCGTTCTTTTGTTCTCAGCACACTCACTTTTCCTGCTGTCTTAGAGACTCTAGAAAGCAAGAGCGTGCTTCTTGTTCTAAAGCAGAGTATGATCAATGGATGAGATAATGCTGTGTGTTTCACTTCAGAATTGGAGTTAAATCCCAGGCTCTGAGTCTCCCTACAAGCAAGACTTCGTTTCAGGTAAGGGCAGTCACTTTTCTGCTCAAAGGAACTACATCGTTCACGAAGCTCACACGTTTCTCATCTTAACTGACAAGCATTGGATATTAGAGGACCAGTGCATTGTATCAGTTTCAGAAGAAGATTAGGACTACATATAGTCCGTATGTGTAGGAAACACCGTTCTTTTGTTCTGGGCACACTCAGATTTCCTGCTGTATTAGAGACTCTAGAAAGCAAGAGGGTGCTTCTTGCTCTAAAGCAGAGTGTGATCCATGGATGAGAACTATGCTGTGTGTTTCCCTTCAGAAATGGAGTTAAATCCCAGGCTCTGTGTCTTCCTACAGGCAAGACTTCGTTTCAGGTAAGGGCAGTCACTTTTCGGCTCAAACTAACTACATTGTTCACGAAGCTCACACATTTCTCATCTTAACTGACAAGCATTGGATGTTAGAGGGTCAGTGCTTTGTTTCAGTTTCAGAAGCAGATTTGGACTACATATGGTCCATATGTGTAGGAAACACCGTTCTTTTGTTCCGGGCACACTCAGATTTCCTGCTGTATTAGAGACTCTACAAAGCAAAAGCGTGCTTCTTGCTCTAAAGCAGAGTGTGATCCATTGATGAGAACTATGCTGTATGTTTCCCTTCAGATATGGAGTTAAATCCCAGGCTCTGTGTCTTACTACAAGCAAGACTTCGTTTCAGGTAAGGGCAGTCACTTTTCTGCTCAAATGAACTACATCATTCACGAAGCTCACACGTTTCTCATCTTAATTGACAAGCATTGGATGTTAGAGGACCAGTGCTTTGTATCAGTTTCAGAAGAAGAGTTGGACTAGATATGGTCCATATGTGTAGGAAACACCGTTCTTTTGTTCTCAGCACACTCACGTTTCCTGCTGTCTTAGAGACCCTAGAAAGCAAGAGCGTACTTCTTGTTCTAAAGCAGAGTGTCATCAATGGATGAGACAATGCAGTGTGTTTCAATTCAGAAATGGAGTTAAATCCCAGGCTCTGTGTCTCCCTACAAGCAAGACTTCGTTTCAGGTAAGGGCAGTCACTTTACTGCTCAAAGGAACTACATCGTTCACGAAGCTCACACGTTTCTCATCTTAACTGACAAGCATTGGATGTTAGAGTACCAGTGCATTGTATCAGTTTCAGAAGAAGATTTAGACTACATATAGTCCGTATGTGTAGGAAACACCGTTCTTTTGTTCTGGGCACAATCAGATTTCCTGCTGTATTAGATACTCTAGAAAGCAAGAGCGTGCTTCTTGCTCTAAAGCAGAGTGTGATCCATGGATGAGAAATATGCTGTGTGTTTCCCTTCAGAAATGGACTTAAATCCCAGGCTCTGTGTCTTACTACAAGCAAGACTACGTTTCAGGTAAGGGCAGTAACTTTTCTGCTCAAACGAACTACATCGTTCACTGAGCTCACACATTTCTCATCTTAACACACAAGCATTGGATGTTAGAGGACCAGTGCTTTGTATCAGTTTCAGAAGCAGAGTTGGACCAGATATGGTCCGTATGTGTAGGAAACTCTGTTCTTTTGTTCTCAGCACACTCACTTTTCCTGCTGTCTTAGAGACTCTAGAAAGCAAGAGCGTGCTTCTTGTTCTAAAGCAGAGTGTGATCAATGGATGAGATAATGCTGTGTGTTTCACTTCAGAATTGGAGTTAAATCCCAGGCTCTGAGTCTCCCTACAAGCAAGACTTCGTTTCAGGTAAGGGCAGTCACTTTTCTGCTCAAAGGGACTACATCGTTCACGAAGCTCACACGTTTCTCATCTTAACTGACAAGCATTGGATGTTAGAGGGTCAGTGCTTTGTATCAGTTTCAGAAGCAGATTTGGACTACATATGGTCCATATGTGTAGGAAACACCGTTCTTTTGTTCCGGGCACACTCAGATTTCCTGCTGTATTAGAGACTCTACAAAGCAAGAGCATGCTTCTCGCTCTAAAGCAGAGTGTGATCCATGGATGAGAACTATGCTGTGTGTTTCCCTTCAGAAATGGACTGAAATCCCAGGCTCTATGTCTTCCTACAAGCAAGCCTTCGTTTCAGGTAAGGGCAGTCACTTTTCTGCTCAAATGAACTACTTCATTCACGAAGCTCACACGTTTCTCATCTTAATTGACAAGCATTGGATGTTAGAGGACCAGTGCTTTGTATCAGTTTCAGAAGAAGAGTTGGACTAGATATGGTCCATATGTGTAGGAAACACCATTCTTTTGTTGTGGAAACACTCTGATTTCCTGCTGTATTAGAAATTCTAGAAAGCAATAGAGTGCTTCTTGCTCTAAAGCAGAGTGTGATCCATGGATGAGAACTATGCTGTGTGTTTCCCTTCAGAAATGGAGTTAAATCCCAGGCTCTGTGTCTTCCTACAAGCAAGACTTCGTTTCAGGTAAGGGCAGTCACTTTTCAGCTAAAAACGAACTACATCGTTCACTGAGCTCACACATTTCTCATATAACAGACAAGCATTGGATGTTAGAGGACCAGTGCTTTGTATCCGTTTCAGAAGCAGAGTTGGACTAGATAAGGTCCGTATGTGTAGGAAACACTGTTCTTTTGTTCTCAGCACACTCACGTTTCCTGCTGTCTTAGAGACTCTAGAAAGCAAGAGCGTGCTTCTCGCTCTAAAGCAGAGTGTGATCCATGGATGAGAACTATGCTGTGTGTTTCCCTTCAGAAATGGAGTTAAATCCCAGGCTCTGTGTCTTCCTACAGGCAAGACTTCGTTTCAGGTAAGGGCAGTCACTATTCAGCTCAAACGAACTACATCGTTCACTGAGCTCACACGTTTCTCATCTTAACAGACAAGCATTGGATGTTAGAGCACCAGTGCATTGTATCAGTTTCAGAAGAAGATTTGGACTACATGTAGTCCGTATGTGTCGGACACCGTTCATTGTTCTGGGCACAATCAGATTTCCTGCTGTATTAGATACTCTAGAAAGCAAGAGCGTGCTTCTTGCTCTAAAGCAGAGTGTGATCCATGGATGAGAAATATGCTGTGTGTTTCCCTTCAGAAATGGACTTAAATCCCAGGCTCTGTGTCTTACTACAGGCAAGACTTCGTTTCAGGTAAGGGCAGTAACTTTTCTGCTCAAATGAACTACATCATTCACGAAGCTCACACGTTTCTCATCTTAATTGACAAGCATTGGATGTTAGAGGACCAGTGCTTTGTATCAGTTTCAGAAGAAGAGTTGGACTAGATATGGTCCATATGTGTAGGAAACACCGTTCTTTTGTTCTGGGCACACTCAGATTTCCTGCTGTATTAGAAATTCTAGAAAGCAAGAGCGTGCTTCTTGCTCTAAAGCAGAGTGTGATCCATGGATGAGAACTATGCTGTGTGTTTCCCTTCAGAAATGGAGTTAAATCCCAGGCTCTGTGTCTTCCTACAAGCAAGACTTCGTTTCAGGTAATGGCAGTCACTTTTCAGCTCAAACGAACTACATCGTTCACTGAGCTCACACATTTCTCATCTTAACACACAAGCATTGGATGTTAGAGGACCAGTGCTTTGTATCAGTTTCAGAAGCAGAGTTGGACTAGATATGGTCCGTATGTGTAGGAAACACCGTTCTTTTGTTCTCAGCACACTCACGTTTCCTGCTGTCTTAGAGACTCTAGAAAGCAAGAGCGTGCTTCTTGTTCTTAAGCAGAGTGTGATCAATGGATGAGATAATGCTGTGTTTTTCACTTCAGAATTGGAGTTAAATCCCAGGCTCTGAGTCTCCCTACAAGCAAGACTTCGTTTCAGGTAAGGGCAGTCACTTTTCTGCTCAAAGGAACTACATCGTTCACGAAGCTCACACGTTTCTCATCTTAACTGACAAGCATTGGATATTAGAGGACCAGTGCATTGTATCAGTTTCAGAAGAAGATTAGGACTACATATAGTCCGTATGTGTAGGAAACACCGTTCTTTTGTTCTGGGCACACTCAGATTTCCTGCTGTATTAGAGACTCTAGAAAGCAAGAGGGTGCTTCTTGCTATAAAGCAGAGTGTGATCCATGGATGAGAACTATGCTGTGTGTTTCCCTTCAGAAATGGAGTTAAATCCCAGGCTCTGTGTCTTCCTACAGGCAAGACTTCGTTTCAGGTAAGGGCAGTTACTTTTCGGCTCAAACTAACTACATCGTTCATGAAGCTCACACATTTCTCATCTTAACTGACAAGCATTGGATGTTAGAGGGTCAGTGCTTTGTATCAGTTTCAGAAGCAGATTTGGACTACATATGGTCCATATGTGTAGGAAACACCGTTCTTTTGTTCCGGGCACACTCAGATTTCCTGCTGTATTAGAGACTCTACAAAGCAAGAGCGTGCTTCTCGCTCTAAAGCAGAGTGTGATCCATGGATGAGAACTATGCTGTGTGTTTCACTTCAGAAATGGACTTAAATCCCAGGCTCTATGTCTTCCTACAAGCAAGACTTCGTTTCAGGTAAGGGCAGTCACTTTTCTGCTCAAATGAACTACATCATTCACGAAGCTCACACGTTTTTCATCTTAATTGACAAGCATTGGATGTTAGAGGACCAGTGCTTTGTATCAGTTTCAGAAGAAGAGTTGGACTAGATATGGTCCATATGTGTAGGAAACACCGTTCTTTTGTTGTGGGCACACTCAGATTTCCTGCTGTATTAGAAATTCTAGAAAGCAAGAGCGTGCTTCTTGCTCTAAAGCAGAGTGTGATCCATGGATGAGAACTATGCTGTGTGTTTCCCTTCAGAAATGGAGTTAAATCCCAGGCTCTGTGTCTTCCTACAAGCAAGACTTCGTTTCAGGTAAGGGCAGTCACTTTTCAGCTCAAACGAACTACATCGTTCACTGAGCTCACACATTTCTCATATAACAGACAAGCATTGGATGTTAGAGGACCAGTGCTTTGTATCAGTTTCAGAAGCAGAGTTGGACTAGATAAGGTCCGTATGTGTAGGAAACACTGTTCTTTTGTTCTCAGCACACTCACGTTTCCTGCTGTCTTAGAGACTCTAGAAAGCAAGAGTGTGCTTCTCGCTCTAAAGCAGAGTGTGATCCATGGATGAGAACTATGCTGTGTGTTTCCCTTCAGAAATGGAGTTAAATCCCAGGCTCTGTGTCTTCCTACAAGCAAGACTTCGTTTCAGGTAAGGGCAGTCACTTTTCAGCTCAAACGAACTACATCGTTCACTGAGCTCACACATTTCTCATATAACAGACAAGCATTGGATGTTAGAGGACCAGTGCTTTGTATCAGTTTCAGAAGCAGAGTTGGACTAGATAAGGTCCGTATGTGTAGGAAACACTGTTCTTTTGTTCTCAGCACACTCACGTTTCCTGCTGTCTTAGAGACTCTAGACAGCAAGAGCGTGCTTCTCGCTCTAAAGCAGAGTGTGATCCATGGATGAGAACTATGCTGTGTGTTTCCCTTCAGAAATGGAGTTAAATCCCAGGCTCTGTGTTCCTACAGGCAAGACTTCGTTTCAGGTAAGGGCAGTCACTTTTCAGCTCAAACGAACTACATCATTCACTGAGCTCACACGTTTCTCATCTTAACAGACAAGCATTGGATGTTAGAGGACCAGCGCATTGTATCAGTTTCAGAAGAAGATTTGGACTACATGTAGTCCGTATGTGTCGGACACCGTTCATTGTTCTGGGCACAATCAGATTTCCTGCTCTATTAGAAACTCTAGAAAGCAAGAGCGTGCTTCTTGCTCTAAAGCAGAGTGTGATCCATTGATGAGAAGTATGCTGTATGTTTCCCTTCAGAAATGGAGTTAAATCCCAGGCTCTGTGTCTTACTACAAGCAAGACTTCGTTTCAGGTAAGGGCAGTCACTTTTCTGCTCAAATGATCTACATCATTCACGAAGCTCACACGTTTCTCATCTTAATTGACAAGCATTGGATGTTAGAGGACCAGTGCTTTGTATCAGTTTCAGAAGAAGAGTTGGACTAGATATGGTCCATATGTGTAGGAAACACCGTTCTTTTGTTCTCAGCACACTCACGTTTCCTGCTGTCTTAGAGACTCTAGAAAGCAAGAGCGTACTTCTTGTTCTAAAGCAGAGTGTCATCAATGGATGAGACAATGCAGTGTGTTTCAATTCAGAAATGGAGTTAAATCCCAGGCTCTGAGTCTCCCTACAAGCAAGACTTCGTTTCAGGTAAGGGCAGTCACTTTACTGCTCAAAGGAACTACATCGTTCACGAAGCTCACACGTTTCTCATCTTAACTGACAAGCATTGGATGTTAGAGTACCAGTGCATTGTATCAGTTTCAGAAGAAGATTTAGACTACATATAGTCCGTATGTGTAGGAAACACCGTTCTTTTGTTCTGGGCACAATCAGATTTCCTGCTGTATTAGATACTCTAGAGAGCAAGAGCGTGCTTCTTGCTTAAATCAGAGTGTGATCCATGGATGAGAAATATGCTGTGTGTTTCCCTTCAGAAATGGACTTAAATCCCAGGCTCTGTGTCTTACTACAGGCAAGACTTCGTTTCAGGTAAGGGCAGTAACTTTTCTGCTCAAATGAACTACATCATTCACGAAGCTCACACGTTTCTCATCTTAATTGACAAGCATTGGATGTTAGAGCACCAGTGCATTGTATCAGTTTCAGAAGAAGATTTGGACTACATGTAGTCCGTATGTGTCGGACACCGTTCATTGTTCTGGGCACAATCAGATTTCCTGCTGTATTAGATACTCTAGAAAGCAAGAGCGTGCTTCTTGCTCTAAAGCAGAGTGTGATCCATGGATGAGAAATATGCTGTGTGTTTCCCTTCAGAAATGGACTTAAATCCCAGGCTCTGTGTCTTACTACAGGCAAGACTTCGTTTCAGGTAAGGGCAGTAACTTTTCTGCTCAAATGAACTACATCATTCACGAAGCTCACACGTTTCTCATCTTAATTGACAAGCATTGGATGTTAGAGGACCAGTGCTTTGTATCAGTTTCAGAAGAAGAGTTGGACTAGATATGGTCCATATGTGTAGGAAACACCGTTCTTTTGTTCTGGGCACACTCAGATTTCCTGCTGTATTAGAAATTCTAGAAAGCAAGAGCGTGCTTCTTGCTCTAAAGCAGAGTGTGATCCATGGATGAGAACTATGCTGTGTGTTTCCCTTCAGAAATGGAGTTAAATCCCAGGCTCTGTGTCTTCCTACAAGCAAGACTTCGTTTCAGGTAATGGCAGTCACTTTTCAGCTCAAACGAACTACATCGTTCACTGAGCTCACACATTTCTCATCTTAACACACAAGCATTGGATGTTAGAGGACCAGTGCTTTGTATCAGTTTCAGAAGCAGAGTTGGACTAGATATGGTCCGTATGTGTAGGAAACACCGTTCTTTTGTTCTCAGCACACTCACGTTTCCTGCTGTCTTAGAGACTCTAGAAAGCAAGAGCGTGCTTCTTGTTCTTAAGCAGAGTGTGATCAATGGATGAGATAATGCTGTGTTTTTCACTTCAGAATTGGAGTTAAATCCCAGGCTCTGAGTCTCCCTACAAGCAAGACTTCGTTTCAGGTAAGGGCAGTCACTTTTCTGCTCAAAGGAACTACATCGTTCACGAAGCTCACACGTTTCTCATCTTAACTGACAAGCATTGGATATTAGAGGACCAGTGCATTGTATCAGTTTCAGAAGAAGATTAGGACTACATATAGTCCGTATGTGTAGGAAACACCGTTCTTTTGTTCTGGGCACACTCAGATTTCCTGCTGTATTAGAGACTCTAGAAAGCAAGAGGGTGCTTCTTGCTATAAAGCAGAGTGTGATCCATGGATGAGAACTATGCTGTGTGTTTCCCTTCAGAAATGGAGTTAAATCCCAGGCTCTGTGTCTTCCTACAGGCAAGACTTCGTTTCAGGTAAGGGCAGTTACTTTTCGGCTCAAACTAACTACATCGTTCATGAAGCTCACACATTTCTCATCTTAACTGACAAGCATTGGATGTTAGAGGGTCAGTGCTTTGTATCAGTTTCAGAAGCAGATTTGGACTACATATGGTCCATATGTGTAGGAAACACCGTTCTTTTGTTCCGGGCACACTCAGATTTCCTGCTGTATTAGAGACTCTACAAAGCAAGAGCGTGCTTCTCGCTCTAAAGCAGAGTGTGATCCATGGATGAGAACTATGCTGTGTGTTTCACTTCAGAAATGGACTTAAATCCCAGGCTCTATGTCTTCCTACAAGCAAGACTTCGTTTCAGGTAAGGGCAGTCACTTTTCTGCTCAAATGAACTACATCATTCACGAAGCTCACACGTTTTTCATCTTAATTGACAAGCATTGGATGTTAGAGGACCAGTGCTTTGTATCAGTTTCAGAAGAAGAGTTGGACTAGATATGGTCCATATGTGTAGGAAACACCGTTCTTTTGTTGTGGGCACACTCAGATTTCCTGCTGTATTAGAAATTCTAGAAAGCAAGAGCGTGCTTCTTGCTCTAAAGCAGAGTGTGATCCATGGATGAGAACTATGCTGTGTGTTTCCCTTCAGAAATGGAGTTAAATCCCAGGCTCTGTGTCTTCCTACAAGCAAGACTTCGTTTCAGGTAAGGGCAGTCACTTTTCAGCTCAAACGAACTACATCGTTCACTGAGCTCACACATTTCTCATATAACAGACAAGCATTGGATGTTAGAGGACCAGTGCTTTGTATCAGTTTCAGAAGCAGAGTTGGACTAGATAAGGTCCGTATGTGTAGGAAACACTGTTCTTTTGTTCTCAGCACACTCACGTTTCCTGCTGTCTTAGAGACTCTAGAAAGCAAGAGTGTGCTTCTCGCTCTAAAGCAGAGTGTGATCCATGGATGAGAACTATGCTGTGTGTTTCCCTTCAGAAATGGAGTTAAATCCCAGGCTCTGTGTCTTCCTACAAGCAAGACTTCGTTTCAGGTAAGGGCAGTCACTTTTCAGCTCAAACGAACTACATCGTTCACTGAGCTCACACATTTCTCATATAACAGACAAGCATTGGATGTTAGAGGACCAGTGCTTTGTATCAGTTTCAGAAGCAGAGTTGGACTAGATAAGGTCCGTATGTGTAGGAAACACTGTTCTTTTGTTCTCAGCACACTCACGTTTCCTGCTGTCTTAGAGACTCTAGACAGCAAGAGCGTGCTTCTCGCTCTAAAGCAGAGTGTGATCCATGGATGAGAACTATGCTGTGTGTTTCCCTTCAGAAATGGAGTTAAATCCCAGGCTCTGTGTTCCTACAGGCAAGACTTCGTTTCAGGTAAGGGCAGTCACTTTTCAGCTCAAACGAACTACATCATTCACTGAGCTCACACGTTTCTCATCTTAACAGACAAGCATTGGATGTTAGAGGACCAGCGCATTGTATCAGTTTCAGAAGAAGATTTGGACTACATGTAGTCCGTATGTGTCGGACACCGTTCATTGTTCTGGGCACAATCAGATTTCCTGCTCTATTAGAAACTCTAGAAAGCAAGAGCGTGCTTCTTGCTCTAAAGCAGAGTGTGATCCATTGATGAGAAGTATGCTGTATGTTTCCCTTCAGAAATGGAGTTAAATCCCAGGCTCTGTGTCTTACTACAAGCAAGACTTCGTTTCAGGTAAGGGCAGTCACTTTTCTGCTCAAATGATCTACATCATTCACGAAGCTCACACGTTTCTCATCTTAATTGACAAGCATTGGATGTTAGAGGACCAGTGCTTTGTATCAGTTTCAGAAGAAGAGTTGGACTAGATATGGTCCATATGTGTAGGAAACACCGTTCTTTTGTTCTCAGCACACTCACGTTTCCTGCTGTCTTAGAGACTCTAGAAAGCAAGAGCGTACTTCTTGTTCTAAAGCAGAGTGTCATCAATGGATGAGACAATGCAGTGTGTTTCAATTCAGAAATGGAGTTAAATCCCAGGCTCTGAGTCTCCCTACAAGCAAGACTTCGTTTCAGGTAAGGGCAGTCACTTTACTGCTCAAAGGAACTACATCGTTCACGAAGCTCACACGTTTCTCATCTTAACTGACAAGCATTGGATGTTAGAGTACCAGTGCATTGTATCAGTTTCAGAAGAAGATTTAGACTACATATAGTCCGTATGTGTAGGAAACACCGTTCTTTTGTTCTGGGCACAATCAGATTTCCTGCTGTATTAGATACTCTAGAGAGCAAGAGCGTGCTTCTTGCTTAAATCAGAGTGTGATCCATGGATGAGAAATATGCTGTGTGTTTCCCTTCAGAAATGGACTTAAATCCCAGGCTCTGTGTCTTACTACAGGCAAGACTTCGTTTCAGGTAAGGGCAGTAACTTTTCTGCTCAAATGAACTACATCATTCACGAAGCTCACACGTTTCTCATCTTAATTGACAAGCATTGGATGTTAGAGGACCAGTGCTTTGTATCAGTTTCAGAAGAAGAGTTGGACTAGATATGGTCCATATGTGTAGGAAACACCGTTCTTTTGTTCTGGGCACACTCAGATTTCCTGCTGTATTAGAAATTCTAGAAAGCAAGAGCGTGCTTCTTGCTCTAAAGCAGAGTGTGATCCATGGATGAGAACTATGCTGTGTGTTTCCCTTCAGAAATGGAGTTAAATCCCAGGCTCTGTGTCTTCCTACAAGCAAGACTTCGTTTCAGGTAATGGCAGTCACTTTTCAGCTCAAACGAACTACATCGTTCACTGAGCTCACACATTTCTCATCTTAACACACAAGCATTGGATGTTAGAGGACCAGTGCTTTGTATCAGTTTCAGAAGCAGAGTTGGACTAGATATGGTCCATATGTGTAGGAAACACCGTTCTTTTGTTCTCAGCACACTCACGTTTCCTGCTGTCTTAGAGACTCTAGAAAGCAAGAGCGTGCTTCTTGTTCTAAAGCAGAGTGTGATCAATGGATGAGATAATGCTGTGTGTTTCACTTCAGAATTGGAGTTAAATCCCAGGCTCTGAGTCTCCCTACAAGCAAGACTTCGTTTCAGGTAAGGGCAGTCACTTTTCTGCTCAAAGGAACTACATCGTTCACGAAGCTCACACGTTTCTCATCTTAACTGACAAGCATTGGATATTAGAGGACCAGTGCATTGTATCAGTTTCAGAAGAAGATTAGGACTACATATAGTCCGTATGTGTAGGAAACACCGTTCTTTTGTTCTGGGCACACTCAGATTTCCTGCTGTATTAGAGACTCTAGAAAGCAAGAGGGTGCTTCTTGCTCTAAAGCAGAGTGTGATCCATGGATGAGAACTATGCTGTGTGTTTCCCTTCAGAAATGGAGTTAAATCCCAGGCTCTGTGTCTTCCTACAGGCAAGACTTCGTTTCAGGTAAGGGCAGACACTTTTCGGCTCAAACTAACTACATCGTTCACGAAGCTCACACATTTCTCATCTTAACTGACAAGCACTGGATGTTAGAGGACCAGTGCTTTGTATCAGTTTCAGAAGAAGAGTTGGACAAGATATGGTCCATATGTGTAGGAAACACCGTTCTTTTGTTCTGGGCACACTCAGATTTCCTGCTATATTAGAAATTCTAGAAAGCAAGAGCGTGCTTCTTGCTCTAAAGCAGAGTGTGATCCATGGATGAGAACTATGCTGTGTGTTTCCCTTAGGAAATGGATTTAAATCCCAGGCTCTGTGTCTTACTACATGCAAGACTTCGTTTCAGGTAAGGGCAGTCACTTTTCATTTCAAAGGAACTACATCATTCACAAAGCTCACAGTTTTCTCATCTTAACTGACAAGCACTGGAAGTTAGAGGACCAGTGCTTTGTATCAGTTTCAGAAGAAGAGTTGGACAAGATATGGTCCATATGTGTAGGAAACACCGTTCTTTTGTTCTGGGCACACTCATATTTCCTGCTATATTAGAAATTCTAGAAAGCAAGAGCGTGCTTCTTGCTCTAAAGCAGAGTGTGATCCATGGATGAGAACTATGCTGTGTTTTTCCCTTCAGAAATGGAGTTAAATCCCAGGCTCTGTGTCTTCCTACAAGCAAGACTTCGTTTCAGGTAAGGGCAGTCACTTTTCAGCTCAAACGAACTACATCATTCACTGAGCTCAAACATTTCTCATTTTAACAGACAAGCATTGGATATTAGAGGACCAGTGCTTTGTATCAGTTTCAGAAGCAGAGTTGGACTAGATATGGTCCGTATGTGTAGGAAACACCGTTCTTTTGTTCTCAGCACACTCACGTTTCCTGCTGTCTTAGAGACTCTAGAAAGCAAGAGCGTGCTTCTTGTTCTAAAGCAGAGTGTGATCAATGGATGAGATAATGCTGTGTGTTTCACTTCAAAATTGGAGTTAAATCCCAGGCTCTGAGTCTCCCGACAAGCAAGACTTCGTTTCAGGTAAGGGCAGTCACTTTTCATTTCAAAGGAACTACATCGTTCACGAAGCTCACAGTTTTCTCATCTTAACTGACAAGCATTGGATATTAGAGGACCAGTGCATTGTATCAGTTTCAGAAGCAGATTTGGACTACATATGGTCCGTATGTGTAGGAAACACCGTTCTTTTGTTCTGGGCACACTCAGATTTCCTGCTGTATTAGAGAGTCTAGAAAGCTACAGTGTGCTTCTCGCTCTAAAGCAGAGTGTGATACATGGATGAGAACTATGCTGTGTTTTTCCCTTCAGAAATGGACTTAAATGCCAGGCTCTGTGTCTTACTACAAGCAAGACTTCGTTTCAGGTAACGGCAGTCACTTTTCTGCTCAAATGAACTACATCATTCACGAAGCTCACACGTTTCTCATCTTAATTGACAAGCATTGGATGTTAGATGGTCAGTGCTTTGTATCAGTTTCAGAAGTTGATTTGGACTACATATGGTCCATATGTGTGGGAAACACCGTTCTTTTGTTCCGGGCACACTCAGATTTCCTGCTGTCTTAGAGACTCTAGAAAGCAATAGGGTGCTAATTATTCTAAAGCAGAGTGTGATCAATGGATGAGACAATGCTGTGTTTTTCACTTCAGAAATGGAGTTAAATCTGAGGTTCTGTGTCTTCCTACAGGCAAGACTTCGTTTCAGGTATGGGCAGTCACTTTTCAGCTCAAACGAACTACATCGTTCACTGAGCTCACACGTTTCTCATCTTAACAGACAAGCATTGGATGTTAGAGGACCAGTGCATTGTATCAGTTTCAGAAGAAGATTTGGACTACATATAGTCCGTATGTGTCGGAAACACCGTTCTTTTGTTCTGGGCACAATCAGATTTCCTGCTCTATTAGAAATTCTAGAAAGCAAGAGCGTGCTTCTTGCTCTAAAGCAGAGTGTGATCCATGGATGAGAACTATGCTGTGTGTTTCCCTTCAGAAATGGAGTTAAATCCCAGGCTCTGTGTCTTCCTACAAGCAAGACTTCGTTTCAGGTAAGGGCAGTCACTTTTCAGCTCAAACGAACTACATCGTTCACTGAGCTCACACATTTCTCATCTTAACACACAAGCATTGGATGTTAGAGGACCAGTGCTTTGTATCAGTTTCAGAAGGAGTGTTGGACTAGATATGGTCCATATGTGTAGGAAACACCGTTCTTTTGTTCTGGGCACACTCAGATTTCCTGCTGTATTAGAGAGTCTAGAAAGCTAGAGTGTGCTTCTCGCTCTAAAGCAGATGTGATCCATGGATGAGTACTATGCTGTGTGTTTCCCTTCAGAAATGGATTTAAATCCCAGGCTCTGTGTCGTACTACAAGCAAGACTTCGTTTCAGGTAAGGGCAGTCACTTTTCAGTTCAAAGGAACTACATCATTCACGAAGCTCACACGTTTCTCATCTTAATTGACAAGCATTGGATGTTAGAGGACCAGTGCTTTGTATCAGTTTCAGAAGAAGAGTTGGACTAGATATGGTCCATATGTGTAGGAAACACCGTTCTTTTGTTCTGGGCACACTCAGATTTCCTGCTGTATTAGAAATTCTAGAAAGCAAGAGCGTGCTTCTTGCTCTAAAGCAGAGTGTGATCCATGGATGAGAACTATGCTGTGTGTTTCCCTTCAGAAATGGAGTTAAATCCCAGGCTCTGTGTCTTCCTACAAGCAAGACTTCGTTTCAGGTAATGGCCGTCACTTTTCAGCTCAAACGAACTACATCGTTCACTGAGCTCACACATTTCTCATCTTAACACACAAGCATTGGATGTTAGAGGACCAGTGCTTTGTATCAGTTTCAGAAGCAGAGTTGGACTAGATATGGTCCGTATGTGTAGGAAACACCGTTCTTTTGTTCTCAGCACACTCAAGTTTCCTGCTGTCTTAGAGACTCTAGAAAGCAAGAGCGTGCTTCTTGTTCTAAAGCAGAGTGTGATCAATGGATGAGATAATGCTGTGTGTTTCACTTCAGAATTGGAGTTAAATCCCAAGCTCTGAGTCTCCCTACAAGCAAGACTTCGTTTCAGGTAAGGGCAGTCACTTTTCTGCTCAAAGGAACTACATCATTCACGAAGCTCACACGTTTCTCATCTTAACTGACAAGCATTGGATATTAGAGGACCAGTGCATTGTATCAGTTTCAGAAGAAGATTAGGACTACATATAGTCCGTATGTATAGGAAACACCGTTCTTTTGTTCTGGGCACACTCAGATTTCCTGCTGTATTAGAGACTCTAGAAAGCAAGAGGGTGCTTCTTGCTCTAAAGCAGAGTGTGATCCATGGATGAGAACTATGCTGTGTGTTTCCCTTCAGAAATGGAGTTAAATCCCAGGCTCTGTGTCTTCCTACAGGCAAGACTTCGTTTCAGGTAAGGGCAGTCACTTTTCGGCTCAAACTGACTACATCGTTCAGGAAGCTCACACATTTCTCATCTTAACTGACAAGCATTGGATGTTAGAGGGTCAGTGCTTTGTATCAGTTTCAGAAGCAGATTTGGACTACATATGGTCCATATGTGTAGGAAACACCGTTCTTTTGTTCCGGGCACACTCAGATTTCCTGCTGTATTAGAGACTCTACAAAGCAAGAGCGTGCTTCTCGCTCTAAAGCAGAGTGTGATCCATGGATGAGAACTATGCTGTGTGTTTCCCTTCAGAAATGGACTTAAATCCCAGGCTCTATGTCTTCCTACAAGCAAGACTTCGTTTCAGGTAAGGGCAGTCACTTTTCTGCTCAAATGAACTACATCATTCACGAAGCTCACACGTTTCTCATCTTAATTGACAAGCATTGGATGTTAGAGGACCAGTGCTTTGTATCAGTTTCAGAAGAAGAGTTGGACTAGATATGGTCCATATGTGTAGGAAACACCGTTCTTTTGTTGTGGGCACACTCAGATTTCCTGCTGTATTAGAAATTCTAGAAAGCAAGAGTGTGCTTCTTGCTCTAAAGCAGAGTGTGATCCATGGATGAGAACTATGCTGTGTGTTTCCCTTCAGAAATGGATTTAAATCCCAGGCTATGTGTCTTACTACAAGCAAGACTTCGTTTCAGGTAAGGGCAGTCACTTTTCAGTTCAAAGGAACTACATCATTCACAAAGCTCACACGTTTCTCATCTTAACTGACAAGCACTGGATGTTAGAGGACCAGTGCATTCTATCAGTTTCAGAAGAAGATTTGGACTACATATAGTCCGTATGTGTAGGAAACACCATTCTTTTGTTCTGGGCACACTCAGATTTCCTGCTGTATTAGAAATTCTAGAAAGCAAGAGCGTGCTTCTCCCTCTAAAGCAGAGTGTGATCCATTGATGAGAACTATGCTGTATGTTACCCCTCAGAAATGGAGTTAAATCCCAGACTCTGTGTCTTCCTACAGGCAAGACTTCGTTTCAGGTAAGGGCAGTCACTTTTCAGCTCAAACGAACTACATCGTTCACTGAGCTCACACATTTCTCATCTTAACAGACAAGCATTGGATGTTAGAGGACCAGTGCTTTGTATCAGTTTCAGAAGCAGAGTTGGACTAGATATTGTCCATATGTGTAGGAAACACCGTTCTTTTGTTCTCAGCACACTCACGTTTCCTGCTGTCTTAGAGACTCTAGAAAGCAAGAGCGTGCTTCTTGCTCTAAAGCAGAGTGTGATCCATGGATGAGAACTATGCTGTGTGTTTCCCTTCAGAAATGGAGTTAAATCCCAGGCTCTGTGTCTTCCTACAGTCAAGACTTCGTTTCAGGTAAGGGCAGTCACTTTTCAGCTCAAACGAACTACATCGTTCACTGAGCTCACACGTTTCTCATCTTAACAGACAAGCATTGGATGTTAGAGGACCAGTGCATTGTATCAGTTTCAGAAGAAGATTTGGACTACATATAGTCCGTATGTGTAGGAAACACCGTTCTTTTGTTCTGGGCACAATCAGATTTCCTGCTGTATTAGATACTCTAGAAAGCAAGAGCGTGCTTCTTGCTCTAAAGCAGAGTGTGATCCATGGATGAGAAATATGCTGTGTGTTTCCCTTCAGAAATGGACTTAAATCCCAGGCTCTGTGTCTTACTACAAGCAAGACTTCGTTTCTGGTAAGGGCAGTAACTTTTCTGCTCAAATGAACTACATCATTCACGAAGCTCACAAGTTTCTCATCTTAATTGACAAGCATTGGATGTTAGAGGACCAGTGCTTTGTATCAGTTTCAGAAGAAGAGTTGGACTAGATATGGTCCATATGTGTAGGAAACACCGTTCTTTTGTTCTGGGCACACTCAGATTTCCTGCTGTATTAGAAATTCTAGAAAGCAAGAGCGTGCTTCTTGCTCTAAAGCAGAGTGTGATCCATGGATGAGAACTATGCTGTGTGTTTCCCTTCAGAAATGGACTTAAATCCCAGGCTCTGTGTCTTCCTACAAGCAAGACATCGTTTCAGGTAAGGGCAGTCACTTTTCAGCTCAAATGAACTACATCGTTCACTGAGCTCACACATTTCTCATCTTAACACACAAGCATTGGATGTTAGAGGACCAGTGCTTTGTATCAGTTTCAGAAGCAGAGTTGGACTAGATATGGTCCATATGTGTAGGAAACACCGTTCTTTTGTTCTCAGCACACTCACGTTTCCTGCTGTCTTAGAGACTCTAGAAAGCAAGAGCTTGCTTCTTGTTCTAAAGCAGAGTGTGATCAATGAATGAGATAATGCTGTGTGTTTCACTTCAGAATTGGAGTTAAATCCCAGGCTCTGAGTCTCCCTACAAGCAAGACTTCGTTTCAGGTAAGGGCAGTCACTTTTCATTTCAAAGGAACTACATCATTCACAAAGCTCACAGTTTTCTCATCTTAACTGACAAGCACTGGATGTTAGAGGACCAGTGCATTCTATCAGTTTCAGAAGAAGATTTGGACTACATATAGTCTGTATGTGTAGGAAACACCGTTCTTTTGTTCTGGGCACACTCAGATTTCCTGCTGTCTTAGAGACTCTAGAAAGCAAGAGTGTGCTTCTTGCTCTAAAGCAGAGTGTGATCCATGGATGAGAACTATGCTGTGTTTTTCCCTTCAGAAATGGAGTTAAATCCCAGGCTCTGTGTCTTCCTACAAGCAAGACTTCGTTTCAGGTAAGGGCAGTCACTTTTCAGCTCAAACGAACTACATCGTTCACTGAGCTCACACATTTCTCATCTTAACAGACAAGCATTGGATATTAGAGGACCAGTGCTTTGTATCAGTTTCAGAAGCAGAGTTGGACTAGATATGGTCCGTATGTGTAGGAAACACCGTTCTTTTGTTCTCAGCACACTCACGTTTCCTGCTGTCTTAGAGACTCTAGAAAGCAAGAGCGTGCTTCTTGTTCTAAAGCAGAGTGTGATCAATGGATGAGATAATGCTGTGTGTTTCACTTCAAAATTGGAGTTAAATCCCAGGCTCTGAGTCTCCCGACAAGCAAGACTTCGTTTCAGGTAAGGGCAGTCACTTTTCATTTCAAAGGAACTACATCGTTCACGAAGCTCACAGTTTTCTCATCTTAACTGACAAGCATTGGATATTAGAGGACCAGTGCATTGTATCAGTTTCAGAAGCAGATTTGGACTACATATGGTCCGTATGTGTAGGAAACACCGTTCTTTTGTTCTGGGCACACTCAGATTTCCTGCTGTATTAGAGAGTCTAGAAAGCTACAGTGTGCTTCTCGCTCTAAAGCAGAGTGTGATCCATGGATGAGAACTATGCTGTGTGTTTCCCTTCAGAAATGGACTTAAATGCCAGGCTCTGTGTCTTACTACAAGCAAGACTTCGTTTCAGGTAACGGCAGTCACTTTTCTGCTCAAATGAACTACATCATTCACGAAGCTCACACGTTTCTCATCTTAATTGACAAGCATTGGATGTTAGAGTACCAGTGCTTTGTATCAGTTTCAGAAGAAGATTTGGACTAGATATGGTCCATATGTTTTGGAAACACCGTTCTTTTGTTCTGGGCACACTCAGATTTCCTGCTGTCTTAGAGACTCTAGAAAGCAAGAGTGTGCTTCTTGCTCTAAAGCAGAGTGTGATCCATTGATGAGAACTATGCTGTATGTTTCCCCTCAGAAATGGAGTTAAATCCCAGACTCTGTGTCTTCCTACAGGCAAGACTTCGTTTCAGGTAAGGGCAGTCACTTTTCAGCTCAAACGAACTACATCGTTCACTGAGCTCACACATTTCTCATCTTAACAGACAAGCATTGGATGTTAGAGGACCAGTGCTTTGTATCAGTTTCAGAAGCAGAGTTGGACTAGATATTGTCCGTATGTGTAGTAAACACCTTTCTTTTGTTCTCAGCACACTCATGTTTCCTGCTGTCTTAGAGACTCTAGAAAGCAATAGCGTGCTTCTTGTTCTGAAGCAGAGTGTGATCAATGGATGAGACAATGCTGTGTGTTTCACTTCAGAAATGGAGTTAAATCCCAGGCTCTGAGTCTTCCTACAAGCAAGACTTCGTTTCAGGTAAGGGCAGTCACTTTTCTGCTCAAACGAACTACATCGTTCCTGAAGCTCACACTTTTCTCATCTTAACTGACAAGCAATGGATGTTAGATGGTCAGTGCTTTGTATCAGTTTCAGAAGTTGATTTGGACTACATATGGTCCATATGTGTGGGAAACACTGTTCTTTTGTTCCGGGCACACTCAGATTTCCTGCTGTCTTAGAGACTCTAGAAAGCAATAGGGTGCTAATTATTCTAAAGCAGAGTGTGATCAATGGATGAGACAATGCTGTGTTTTTCACTTCAGAAATGGAGTTAAATCTGAGGTTCTGTGTCTTCCTACAGGCAAGACTTCGTTTCAGGTATGGGCAGTCACTTTTCAGCTCAAACGAACTACATCGTTCACTGAGCTCACACGTTTCTCATCTTAACAGACAAGCATTGGATGTTAGAGGACCAGTGCATTGTATCAGTTTCAGAAGAAGATTTGGACTACATATAGTCCGTATGTGTCGGAAACACCGTTCTTTTGTTCTGGGCACAATCAGATTTCCTGCTCTATTAGAAATTCTAGAAAGCAAGAGCGTGCTTCTTGCTCTAAAGCAGAGTGTGATCCATGGATGAGAACTATGCTGTGTGTTTCCCTTCAGAAATGGAGTTAAATCCCAGGCTCTGTGTCTTCCTACAAGCAAGACTTCGTTTCAGGTAAGGGCAGTCACTTTTCAGCTCAAACGAACTACATCGTTCACTGAGCTCACACATTTCTCATCTTAACACACAAGCATTGGATGTTAGAGGACCAGTGCTTTGTATCAGTTTCAGAAGGAGTGTTGGACTAGATATGGTCCATATGTGTAGGAAACACCGTTCTTTTGTTCTGGGCACACTCAGATTTCCTGCTGTATTAGAGAGTCTAGAAAGCTAGAGTGTGCTTCTCGCTCTAAAGCAGATGTGATCCATGGATGAGTACTATGCTGTGTGTTTCCCTTCAGAAATGGATTTAAATCCCAGGCTCTGTGTCGTACTACAAGCAAGACTTCGTTTCAGGTAAGGGCAGTCACTTTTCAGTTCAAAGGAACTACATCATTCACGAAGCTCACACGTTTCTCATCTTAATTGACAAGCATTGGATGTTAGAGGACCAGTGCTTTGTATCAGTTTCAGAAGAAGAGTTGGACTAGATATGGTCCATATGTGTAGGAAACACCGTTCTTTTGTTCTGGGCACACTCAGATTTCCTGCTGTATTAGAAATTCTAGAAAGCAAGAGCGTGCTTCTTGCTCTAAAGCAGAGTGTGATCCATGGATGAGAACTATGCTGTGTGTTTCCCTTCAGAAATGGAGTTAAATCCCAGGCTCTGTGTCTTCCTACAAGCAAGACTTCGTTTCAGGTAATGGCCGTCACTTTTCAGCTCAAACGAACTACATCGTTCACTGAGCTCACACATTTCTCATCTTAACACACAAGCATTGGATGTTAGAGGACCAGTGCTTTGTATCAGTTTCAGAAGCAGAGTTGGACTAGATATGGTCCGTATGTGTAGGAAACACCGTTCTTTTGTTCTCAGCACACTCAAGTTTCCTGCTGTCTTAGAGACTCTAGAAAGCAAGAGCGTGCTTCTTGTTCTAAAGCAGAGTGTGATCAATGGATGAGATAATGCTGTGTTTTCACTTCAGAATTGGAGTTAAATCCCAAGCTCTGAGTCTCCCTACAAGCAAGACTTCGTTTCAGGTAAGGGCAGTCACTTTTCTGCTCAAAGGAACTACATCGTTCACGAAGCTCACACGTTTCTCATCTTAACTGACAAGCATTGGATATTAGAGGACCAGTGCATTGTATCAGTTTCAGAAGAAGATTAGGACTACATATAGTCCGTATGTATTGGAAACACCGTTCTTTTGTTCTGGGCACACTCAGATTTCCTGCTGTATTAGAGACTCTAGAAAGCAAGAGGGTGCTTCTTGCTCTAAAGCAGAGTGTGATCCATGGATGAGAACTATGCTGTGTGTTTCCCTTCAGAAATGGAGTTAAATCCCAGGCTCTGTGTCTTCCTACAGGCAAGACTTCGTTTCAGGTAAGGGCAGTCACTTTTCGGCTCAAACTGACTACATCGTTCAGGAAGCTCACACATTTCTCATCTTAACTGACAAGCATTGGATGTTAGAGGGTCAGTGCTTTGTATCAGTTTCAGAAGCAGATTTGGACTACATATGGTCCATATGTGTAGGAAACACCGTTCTTTTGTTCCGGGCACACTCAGATTTCCTGCTGTATTAGAGACTCTACAAAGCAAGAGCGTGCTTCTCGCTCTAAAGCAGAGTGTGATCCATGGATGAGAACTATGCTGTGTGTTTCCCTTCAGAAATGGACTTAAATCCCAGGCTCTATGTCTTCCTACAAGCAAGACTTCGTTTCAGGTAAGGGCAGTCACTTTTCTGCTCAAATGAACTACATCATTCACGAAGCTCACACGTTTCTCATCTTAATTGACAAGCATTGGATGTTAGAGGACCAGTGCTTTGTATCAGTTTCAGAAGAAGAGTTGGACTAGATATGGTCCATATGTGTAGGAAACACCGTTCTTTTGTTGTGGGCACACTCAGATTTCCTGCTGTATTAGAAATTCTAGAAAGCAAGAGTGTGCTTCTTGCTCTAAAGCAGAGTGTGATCCATGGATGAGAACTATGCTGTGTGTTTCCCTTCAGAAATGGATTTAAATCCCAGGCTATGTGTCTTACTACAAGCAAGACTTCGTTTCAGGTAAGGGCAGTCACTTTTCAGTTCAAAGGAACTACATCATTCACAAAGCTCACACGTTTCTCATCTTAACTGACAAGCACTGGATGTTAGAGGACCAGTGCATTCTATCAGTTTCAGAAGAAGATTTGGACTACATATAGTCCGTATGTGTAGGAAACACCATTCTTTTGTTCTGGGCACACTCAGATTTCCTGCTGTATTAGAAATTCTAGAAAGCAAGAGCGTGCTTCTCCCTCTAAAGCAGAGTGTGATCCATTGATGAGAACTATGCTGTATGTTACCCCTCAGAAATGGAGTTAAATCCCAGACTCTGTGTCTTCCTACAGGCAAGACTTCGTTTCAGGTAAGGGCAGTCACTTTTCAGCTCAAACGAACTACATCGTTCACTGAGCTCACACATTTCTCATCTTAACAGACAAGCATTGGATGTTAGAGGACCAGTGCTTTGTATCAGTTTCAGAAGCAGAGTTGGACTAGATATTGTCCATATGTGTAGGAAACACCGTTCTTTTGTTCTCAGCACACTCACGTTTCCTGCTGTCTTAGAGACTCTAGAAAGCAAGAGCGTGCTTCTTGCTCTAAAGCAGAGTGTGATCCATGGATGAGAACTATGCTGTGTGTTTCCCTTCAGAAATGGAGTTAAATCCCAGGCTCTGTGTCTTCCTACAGTCAAGACTTCGTTTCAGGTAAGGGCAGTCACTTTTCAGCTCAAACGAACTACATCGTTCACTGAGCTCACACGTTTCTCATCTTAACAGACAAGCATTGGATGTTAGAGGACCAGTGCATTGTATCAGTTTCAGAAGAAGATTTGGACTACATATAGTCCGTATGTGTAGGAAACACCGTTCTTTTGTTCTGGGCACAATCAGATTTCCTGCTGTATTAGATACTCTAGAAAGCAAGAGCGTGCTTCTTGCTCTAAAGCAGAGTGTGATCCATGGATGAGAAATATGCTGTGTGTTTCCCTTCAGAAATGGACTTAAATCCCAGGCTCTGTGTCTTACTACAAGCAAGACTTCGTTTCTGGTAAGGGCAGTAACTTTTCTGCTCAAATGAACTACATCATTCACGAAGCTCACAAGTTTCTCATCTTAATTGACAAGCATTGGATGTTAGAGGACCAGTGCTTTGTATCAGTTTCAGAAGAAGAGTTGGACTAGATATGGTCCATATGTGTAGGAAACACCGTTCTTTTGTTCTGGACACACTCAGATTTCCTGCTGTATTAGAAATTCTAGAAAGCAAGAGCGTGCTTCTTGCTCTAAAGCAGAGTGTGATCCATGGATGAGAACTATGCTGTGTGTTTCCCTTCAGAAATGGACTTAAATCCCAGGCTCTGTGTCTTCCTACAAGCAAGACATCGTTTCAGGTAAGGGCAGTCACTTTTCAGCTCAAATGAACTACATCGTTCACTGAGCTCACACATTTCTCATCTTAACACACAAGCATTGGATGTTAGAGGACCAGTGCTTTGTATCAGTTTCAGAAGCAGAGTTGGACTAGATATGGTCCATATGTGTAGGAAACACCGTTCTTTTGTTCTCAGCACACTCACGTTTCCTGCTGTCTTAGAGACTCTAGAAAGCAAGAGCTTGCTTCTTGTTCTAAAGCAGAGTGTGATCAATGAATGAGATAATGCTGTGTGTTTCACTTCAGAATTGGAGTTAAATCCCAGGCTCTGAGTCTCCCTACAAGCAAGACTTCGTTTCAGGTAAGGGCAGTCACTTTTCATTTCAAAGGAACTACATCATTCACAAAGCTCACAGTTTTCTCATCTTAACTGACAAGCACTGGATGTTAGAGGACCAGTGCATTCTATCAGTTTCAGAAGAAGATTTGGACTACATATAGTCTGTATGTGTAGGAAACACCGTTCTTTTGTTCTGGGCACACTCAGATTTCCTGCTGTCTTAGAGACTCTAGAAAGCAAGAGTGTGCTTCTTGCTCTAAAGCAGAGTGTGATCCATGGATGAGAACTATGCTGTGTGCTTGACTTCAGAAATGGAGTTAAATCCCAGGCTCTGAGTCTTCCTACAGGCAAGACTTCGTTTCAGGTAAGGGCAGTCACTTTTCGGCTCAAACGAACTACATCGTTCATGAAGCTCACACGTTTCTCATCTCAGTTGAAAGCATTGGATGTTAGAGGACCAGTGCTTTGTATCAGTTTCAGAAGAAGAGTTGGACAAGATATGGTCCATATGTGTAGGAAACACCGTTCTTTTGTTCTGGGCACACTCAGATTTCCTGCTGTATTAGAAATTCTAGAAAGCAAGAGCGTGCTTCTTGCTCTAAAGCAGAGTGTGATCCATGGATGAGAACTATGCTGTGTTTTTCCCTTCAGAAATGGAGTTAAATCCCAGGCTCTGTGTCTTCCTACAAGCAAGACTTCGTTTCAGGTAAGGGCAGTCACTTTTCAGCTCAAACGAACTACATTGTTCACTGAGCTCACACATTTCTCATCTTAACAGACAAGCATTGGATATTAGAGGACCAGTGCTTTGTATCAGTTTCAGAAGCAGAGTTGGAATAGATATGGTCCGTATGTGTAGGAAACACCGTTCTTTTGTTCTCAGCACACTTACGTTTCCTGCTGTCTTAGAGACTCTAGAAAGCAAGAGCGTGCTTCTTGTTCTAAAGCAGAGTGTGATCAATGGATGAGATAATGCTGTGTGTTTCACTTCAGAATTGGAGTTAAATCCCAGGCTCTGAGTCTCCCTACAAACAAGACTTCGTTTCAGGTAAGGGCAGTCACTTTTCTGCTCAAAGGAACTACATCGTTCACGAAGCTCTCACGTTTCTCATCTTAACTGACAAGCATTGGATATTAGAGGACCAGTGCATTGTATCAGTTTCAGAAGCAGATTTTGACTACATATGGTCCGTATGTGTAGGAAACACCGTTCTTTTGTTCTGGGCACACTCAGATTTCCTGCTGTATTAGAGAGTCTAGAAAGCTACAGTGTGCGTCTCGCTCTAAAGCAGAGTGTGATCCATGGATGAGAACTATGCTGTGTGTTTCCCTTCAGAAATGGACTTAAATCCCAGGCTCTGTGTCTTACTACAAGCAAGACTTCGTTTCAGGTAACGGCAGTCACTTTTCTGCTCAAATGAACTACATCATTCACAAAGCTCACACGTTTCTCATCTTAATTGACAAGCATTGGATGTTAGAGTACCAGTGCTTTGTATCAGTTTCAGAAGAAGATTTGGACTAGATATGGTCCATATGTGTTGGAAACACCGTTCTTTTGTTCTGGGCACACTCAGATTTCCTGCTGTCTTAGAGACTCTAGAAAGCAAGAGTGTGCTTCTTGCTCTAAAGCAGAGTGTGATCCATGGATGAGAACTATGCTGTGTGTTTCCCTTCAGAAATGGATTTAAATCCCAGGCTATGTGTCTTACTACAAGCAAGACTTCGTTTCAGGTAAGGGCAGTCACTTTTCAGTTCAAAGGAACTACATCATTCACAAAGCTCACACGTTTCTCATCTTAACTGACAAGCACTGGATGTTAGAGGACCAGTGCATTCTATCAGTTTCAGAAGAAGATTTGGACTACATATAGTCCGTATGTGTAGGAAACACCATTCTTTTGTTCTGGGCACACTCAGATTTCCTGCTTTATTAGAAATTCTAGAAAGCAAGAGCGTGCTTCTCCCTCTAAAGCAGAGTGTGATCCATTGATGAGAACTATGCTGTATGTTTCCCCTCAGAAATGGAGTTAAATCCCAGACTCTGTGTCTTCCTACAGGCAAGACTTCGTTTCAGGTAAGGGCAGTCACTTTTCAGCTCAAACGAACTACATCGTTCACTGAGCTCACACATTTCTCATCTTAACAGACAAGCATTGGATGTTAGAGGACCAGTGCTTTGTATCAGTTTCAGAAGCAGAGTTGGACTAGATATTGTCCGTATGTGTAGGAAACACCGTTCTTTTGTTCTCAGCACACTCACGTTTCCTGCTGTCTTAGAGACTCTAGATAGCAAGAGCGTGCTTCTCGCTCTAAAGCAGAGTGTGATCCATGGATGAGAACTATGCTGTGTGTTTCCCTTCAGAAATGGAGTTAAATACCAGGCTCTGTGTCTTCCTACAGGCAAGACTTCATTTCAGGTAATGGCAGTCACTTTTCAGCTCAAACGAACTACATCGTTCACTGAGCTCACACGTTTCTCATCTTAACAGACAAGCATTGGATGTTAGAGGACCAGTGCATTTTATCAGTTTCAGAAGAAGATTTGGACTACATGTAGTCCGTATGTGTAGGAAACACCGTTCTTTTGTTCTGGGCACAATCAGATTTCCTGCTGTATTAGAGACTCTACAAAGCAAGAGCGTGCTTCTCGCTCTAAAGCAGAGTGTGATCCATGGATGAGAACTATGCTGTGTGTTTCCCTTCAGAAATGGAGTTAAATACCAGGCTCTGTTTGTTCCTACAGGCAAGACTTCATTTCAGGTAAGGGCAGTCACTTTTCAGCTCAAACAAACTACATCGTTCACTGAGCTCACACGTTTCTCATCTTAATTGACAAGCATTGGATGTTAGAGGACCAGTGCTTTGTATCAGTTTCAGAAGAAGAGTTGGACTAGATATGGTCCATATGTGTAGGAAACACCTTCCTTTTGTTCTGGGCACACTCAGATTTCCTGCTGTATTAGAAATTCTAGAAAGCAAGAGCGTGCTTCTTGCTCTAAAGCAGAGTGTGATCCATGGATGAGAACTATGCTGTGTGTTTCCCTTCATAAATGGAGTTAAATCCCAGCCTCTGTGTCTTCCTACAAGCAAGACTTCGTTTAAGGTAAGGGCAGTCACTTTTCAGCTCAAACGAACTACATCGTTCACTGAGCTCACACATTTCTCATCTAAACACACAAGCATTGGATGTTAGAGGACCAGTGCTTTGTATCAGTTTCCGAAGCAGAGTTGAACGAGATATGGTCCATATGTGTAGGAAACACCGTTCTTTTGTTCTCAGCACACTCACGTTTCCTGCTGTCTTAGAGACTCTAGAAAGCAAGAGCGTGCTTCTTGTTCTAAAGCAGAGTGTGATCAATGGATGAGATAATGCTGTGTGTTTCACTTCAGAATTGGAGTTAAATCCCAGGCTCTGAGTCTCCCTACAAGCAAGACTTCGTTTCAGGTAAGGGCAGTCACTTTTCTGCTCAAAGGAACTACATCGTTCACGAAGCTCACACGTTTCTCATCTTAACTGACAAGCATTGGATATTAGAGGACCAGTGCATTGTATCAGTTTCAGAAGAAGATTAGGACTACATATAGTCCGTAAGTGTAGGAAACACCGTTCTTTTGTTCTGGGCACACTCAGATTTCCTGCTGTATTAGAGACTCTAGAAAGCAAGAGGGTGCTTCTTGCTCTAAAGCAGAGTGTGATCCATGGATGAGAACTATGCTGTGTGTTTCCCTTCAGAAATGGAGTTAAATTCCAGGCTCTGTGTCTTCCTACAGGCAAGACTTCGTTTCAGGTAAGGGCAGTCACTTTTCGGCTCAAACTAACTACATCGTTCACGAAGCTCACACATTTCTCATCTTAACTGACAAGCATTGGATGTTAGAGGGTCAGTGCTTTGTATCAGTTTCAGAAGCAGATTTGGACTACATATGGTCCATATGTGTAGGAAACACCGTTCTTTTGTTCTGGGCACACTCAGATTTCCTGCTGTATTAGAGAGTCTAGAAAGCTAGAGTGTGCTTCTCGCTCTAAGGCAGAGTGTGATCCATGGATGAGTACTATTCTGTGTGTTTCCCTTCAGAAATGGATTTAAATCCCAAGCTCTGTGTCTTACTACATGCAAGACTTCGTTTCAGGTAAGGGTAGTCACTTTTCATTTCAAAGGATCTACATCATTCACAAAGCTCACAGTTTTCTCATCTTAACTGACAAGCACTGGATGTTAGAGGACCAGTGCATTCTATCAGTTTCAGAAGAAGATTTGGACTACATATATTCTGTATGTGTAGGAAACACCGTTCTTTTGTTCTGGGCACACTCAGATTTCCTGCTGTCTTAGAGACTCTAGAAAGCAAGAGTGTGCTTCTTGATCTAAAGCAGAGTGTGATCCATGGATGAGAACTATGCTGTGTGCTTGACTTCAGAAATGGAGTTAAATCCCAGTCTCTGAGTCTTCCTACAGGCAAGACTTCGTTTCAGGTAAGGGCAGTCACTTTTCGGCTCAAACGAACTACATCGTTCATGAAGCTCACACGTTTCTCATCTCAATTGACAAGCATTGGATGTTAGAGGACCAGTGCTTTGTATCAGTTTCAGAAGAAGAGTTGGACAAGATATGGTCCATATGTGTAGGAAACACCGTTCTTTTGTTCTGGGCACACTCAGATTTCCTGCTGTCTTAGAGACTCTAGAAAGCAAGAGTGTGCTTCTTGCTCTAAAGCAGAGTGTGATCCATGGATGAGAACTATGCTGTGTGTTTCCCTTCAGAAATGGATTTAAATCCCAGGCTCTGTGTCTTACTACAAGCAAGACTTCGTTTCAGGTAAGGGCAGTCACTATTCAGTTCAAAGGAACTACATCATTCACAAAGCTCACACGTTTCTCATCTTAACTGACAAGCACTGGATGTTAGAGGACCAGTGCATTCTATCAGTTTCAGAAGAAGATTTGGACTACATATAGTCCGTATGTGTAGGAAACACCATTCTTTTGTTCTGGGCACACTAGGATTTCCTGCTGTATAAGAAATTCTAGAAAGCAAGAGCGTGCTTCTCCCTCTAAAGCAGAGTGTGATCCATTGATGAGAACTATGCTGGATGTTTCCCCTCAGAAATGGAGTTAAATCCCAGACTCTGTGTCTTCCTACAGGCAAGACTTCGTTTCAGGTAAGGGCAGTCACTTTTCAGCTCAAACGAACTACATCGTTCACTGAGCTCACACATTTCTCATCTTAACAGACAAGCGTTGGATGTTAGAGGACCAGTGCTTTGTATCAGTTTCAGAAGCAGAGTTGGACTAGATATTGTCCATTAGTGTAGGAAACACCGTTCTTTTGTTCTCAGCACACTCATGTTTCCTGCTGTCTTAGAGACTCTAGAAAGCAATAGCGTGCTTCTTGTTCTAAAGCAGAGTGTGATCAATGGATGAGACAATGCTGTGTGTTTCACTTCAGAAATGGAGTTAAATCCCAGGCTCTGAGTCTTCCTACAATCAAGACTTCGTTTCAGGTAAGGGCAGTCACTTTTCTGCTCAAACGAACTACATTGTTCCTGAAGCTCACGCGTTTCTCATCTTAACTGACAAGCAATGGATGTTAGATGGTCAGTGCTTTGTATCAGTTTCAGAAGCAGATTTGGACTACATATGGTCCATATGTGTGGGAAACACCGATCTTTTGTTCCGGGCACACTCAGATTTCCTGCTGTCTTAGAGAATCTAGAAAGCAATAGGGTGCTTCTTGTTCTAAAGCAGAGTGTGATCAATGGATGAGACAATGCTGTGTTTTTCACTTCAGAAATGGAGTTAAATTCCAGGCTCTGTGTCTTCCTACAGGCAAGACTTCGTTTCAGGTAAGGGCAGTCACTTTTCGGCTCAAACTAACTACATCGTTCACGAAGCTCACACATTTCTCATCTTAACTGACAAGCATTGGATGTTAGAGGGTCAGTGCTTTGTATCAGTTTCAGAAGCAGATTTGGACTACATATGGTCCATATGTGTAGGAAACACCGTTCTTTTGTTCTGGGCACACTCAGATTTCCTGCTGTATTAGAGAGTCTAGAAAGCTAGAGTGTGCTTCTCGCTCTAAGGCAGAGTGTGATCCATGGATGAGTACTATGCTGTGTGTTTCCCTTCAGAAATGGATTTAAATCCCAAGCTCTGTGTCTTACTACATGCAAGACTTCGTTTCAGGTAAGGGTAGTCACTTTTCATTTCAAAGGATCTACATCATTCACAAAGCTCACAGTTTTCTCATCTTAACTGACAAGCACTGGATGTTAGAGGACCAGTGCATTCTATCAGTTTCAGAAGAAGATTTGGACTACATATATTCTGTATGTGTAGGAAACACCGTTCTTTTGTTCTGGGCACACTCAGATTTCCTGCTGTCTTAGAGACTCTAGAAAGCAAGAGTGTGCTTCTTGATCTAAAGCAGAGTGTGATCCATGGATGAGAACTATGCTGTGTGCTTGACTTCAGAAATGGAGTTAAATCCCAGTCTCTGAGTCTTCCTACAGGCAAGACTTCGTTTCAGGTAAGGGCAGTCACTTTTCGGCTCAAACGAACTACATCGTTCATGAAGCTCACACGTTTCTCATCTCAATTGACAAGCATTGGATGTTAGAGGACCAGTGCTTTGTATCAGTTTCAGAAGAAGAGTTGGACAAGATATGGTCCATATGTGTAGGAAACACCGTTCTTTTGTTCTGGGCACACTCAGATTTCCTGCTGTCTTAGAGACTCTAGAAAGCAAGAGTGTGCTTCTTGCTCTAAAGCAGAGTGTGATCCATGGATGAGAACTATGCTGTGTGTTTCCCTTCAGAAATGGATTTAAATCCCAGGCTCTGTGTCTTACTACAAGCAAGACTTCGTTTCAGGTAAGGGCAGTCACTATTCAGTTCAAAGGAACTACATCATTCACAAAGCTCACACGTTTCTCATCTTAACTGACAAGCACTGGATGTTAGAGGACCAGTGCATTCTATCAGTTTCAGAAGAAGATTTGGACTACATATAGTCCGTATGTGTAGGAAACACCATTCTTTTGTTCTGGGCACACTCAGATTTCCTGCTGTATAAGAAATTCTAGAAAGCAAGAGCGTGCTTCTCCCTCTAAAGCAGAGTGTGATCCATTGATGAGAACTATGCTGGATGTTTCCCCTCAGAAATGGAGTTAAATCCCAGACTCTGTGTCTTCCTACAGGCAAGACTTCGTTTCAGGTAAGGGCAGTCACTTTTCAGCTCAAACGAACTACATCGTTCACTGAGCTCACACATTTCTCATCTTAACAGACAAGCGTTGGATGTTAGAGGACCAGTGCTTTGTATCAGTTTCAGAAGCAGAGTTGGACTAGATATTGTCCATATCTGTAGGAAACACCGTTCTTTTGTTCTCAGCACACTCATGTTTCCTGCTGTCTTAGAGACTCTAGAAAGCAATAGCGTGCTTCTTGTTCTAAAGCAGAGTGTGATCAATGGATGAGACAATGCTGTGTGTTTCACTTCAGAAATGGAGTTAAATCCCAGGCTCTGAGTCTTCCTACAATCAAGACTTCGTTTCAGGTAAGGGCAGTCACTTTTCTGCTCAAACGAACTACATTGTTCCTGAAGCTCACGCGTTTCTCATCTTAACTGACAAGCAATGGATGTTAGATGGTCAGTGCTTTGTATCAGTTTCAGAAGCAGATTTGGACTACATATGGTCCATATGTGTGGGAAACACCGTTCTTTTGTTCTGGGCACACTCAGATTTCCTGCTGTCTTAGAGACTCTAGAAAGCAAGAGTGTGCTTCTTGCTCTAAAGCAGAGTGTGATCCATGGATGAGAACTATGCTGTGTGCTTGACTTCAGAAATGGAGTTAAATCCCAGTCTCTGAGTCTTCCTACAGGCAAGAATTCGTTTCAGGTAAGGGCAGTAACTTTTCGGCTCAAAGGAACTACATCGTTCATGAAGCTCACACGTTTCTCATCTCAATTGACAAGCATTGGATGTTAGAGGACCAGTGCTTTGTATCAGTTTCAGAAGAAGAGTTGGACAAGATATGGTCCATATGTGTAGGAAACTCCGTTCTTTTGTTCTGGGCACACTCAGATTTCCTGCTGTATTAGAAATTCTAGAAAGCAAAAGCGTGCTTCTTGCTCTAAAGCAGAGTGTGATCCATGGATGAGAACTATGCTGTGTTTTTCCCTTCAGAAATGGAGTTAAATCCCAGGCTCTGTGTCTTCCTACAAGCAAGACTTCGTTTCAGGTAAGGGCAGTCACTTTTCAGCTCAAACGAACTACATCGTTCACTGAGCTCACACATTTCTCATCTTAACAGACAAGCATTGGATATTAGAGGACCAGTGCTTTGTATCAGTTTCAGAAGCAGAGTTGGACTAGATATGGTCCATATGTGTAGGAAACACCGTTCTTTTGTTCTCAGCACACTCACGTTTCCTGCTGTCTTAGAGAATCTAGAAAGCAAGAGCGTGCTTCTTGTTCTAAAGCAGAGTGTGATCAATGGATGAGATAATGCTGTGTGTTTCACTTCAGAATTGGAGTTAAATCCCAGGCTCTGAGTCTCCCTACAAGCAAGACTTCGTTTCAGGTAAGGGCAGTCACTTTTCTGCTCAAAGGAACTACATCGTTCACGAAGCTCACACGTTTCTCATCTTAACTGACAATCATTGGATATTAGAGGACCAGTGCATTGTATCAGTTTCAGAAGCAGATTTGGACTACATATGGTCTGTATGTGTAGGAAACACCGTTCTTTTGTTCTGGGCACACTCAGATTTCCTGCTGTATTAGAGAGTCTAGAAAGCTACAGTGTGCTTCTCGCTCTAAAGCAGAGTGTGATCCATGGATGAGAACTATGCTGTGTGTTTCCCTTCAGAAATGGAGTTAAATCCCAGGCTCTGTGTCTTCCTACAAGCAAGACTTCGTTTCAGGTAAGGGCAGTCACTTTTCAGCTCAAACGAACTACATCGTTCACTGAGCTCACACATTTCTCATCTTAACAGACAAGCATTGGATATTAGAGGACCAGTGCTTTGTATCAGTTTCAGAAGCAGAGTTGGACTAGATATGGTCCATATGTGTAGGAAACACCGTTCTTTTGTTCTCAGCACACTCACGTTTCCTGCTGTCTTAGAGAATCTAGAAAGCAAGAGCGTGCTTCTTGTTCTAAAGCAGAGTGTGATCAATGGATGAGATAATGCTGTGTGTTTCACTTCAGAATTGGAGTTAAATCCCAGGCTCTGAGTCTCCCTACAAGCAAGACTTCGTTTCAGGTAAGGGCAGTCACTTTTCTGCTCAAAGGAACTACATCGTTCACGAAGCTCACACGTTTCTCATCTTAACTGACAATCATTGGATATTAGAGGACCAGTGCATTGTATCAGTTTCAGAAGCAGATTTGGACTACATATGGTCTGTATGTGTAGGAAACACAATTCTTTTGTTCTGGGCACACTCAGATTTCCTGCTGTATTAGAGAGTCTAGAAAGCTACAGTGTGCTTCTCGCTCTAAAGCAGAGTGTGATCCATGGATGAGAACTATGCTGTGTGTTTCCCTTCAGAAATGGACTTAAATCCCAGGCTCTGTGTCTTACTACAAGCAAGACTTCGTTTCAGGTAACGGCAGTCACTTTTCTGCTCAAATGAACTACATCATTCACGAAGCTCACACGTTTCTCATCTTAATTGACAAGCATTGGATGTTAGAGTACCAGTGTTTTGTATCAGTTTCAGAAGAAGATTTGGACTAGATATGGTCCATATGTGTTGGAAACACCGTTCTTTTGTTCTGGGCACACTCAGATTTCCTGCTGTCTTAGAGACTCTAGAAAGCAAGAGTGTGCTTCTTGCTCTAAAGCAGAGTGTGATCCATGGATGAGAACTATGCTGTGTGTTTCCCTTCAGAAATGGATTTAAATCCCAGGCTCTGTGTCTTACTACAAGGAAGACTTCGTTTCAGGTAAGGGCAGTCACTTTTCAGTTCAAAGGAACTACATCATTCACAAAGATCACACGTTTCTCATCTTAACTGACAAGCACTGGATGTTAGAGGACCAGTGCATTCTATCAGTTTCAGAAGAAGATTTGGACTACATATAGTCCGTATGTGTAGGAAACACCATTCTTTTGTTCTGGGCACACTCAGATTTCCTGCTGTATTAGAAATTCTAGAAAGCAAGAGCCTGCTTCTCCCTCTAAAGCAGAGTGTGATCCATTGATGAGAACTATGCTGTATGTTTCCCCTCAGAAATGGAGTTAAATCCCAGACTCTGTGTCTTCCTACAGGCAAGACTTCGTTTCAGGTAAGGGCAGTCACTTTTCAGCTCAAACGAACTACATCGTTCACTGAGCTCACACATTTCTCATCTTAACAGACAAGCATTGGATGTTAGAGGACCAGTGCTTTGTATCAGTTTCAGAAGCAGAGTTGGACTAGATATTGTCCGTATGTGTAGGAAACACCATTCTTTTGTTCTCAGCACACTCATGTTTCCTGCTGTCTTAGAGACTCTAGAAAGCAATAGCGTGCTTCTTGTTCTAAAGCAGAGTGTGATCAATGGATGAGACAATGCTGTGTGTTTCACTTCAGAAATGGAGTTAAATTCCAGGCTCTGAGTCTTCCTACAATCAAGACTTCGTTTCAGGTAAGGGCAGTCACTTTTCTGCTCAAACGAACTACATTGTTCCTGAAGCTCACGCGTTTCTCATCTTAACTGACAAGCAATGGATGTTAGATGGTCAGTGCTTTGTATCAGTTTCAGAAGCAGATTTGGACTACATATGGTCCATATGTGTGGGAAACACCGATCTTTTGTTCCGGGCACACTCATATTTCCTGCTGTCTTAGAGAATCTAGAAAACAAAAGGGTGCTTCTTGTTCTAAAGCAGAGTGTGATCAATGGATGAGACAATGCTGTGTTTTTCACTTCAGAAATGGAGTTAAATCCGAGGTTCTGTGTCTTCCTACAGGCAAGACTTCGTTTCAGGTAAGGGCAGTCACTTTTCAGCTCAAACGAACTACATCGTTCACTGAGCTCACACGTTTCTCATCTTAACAGACAAGCATTGGATGTTAGAGGACCAGTGCATTGTATCAGTTTCAGAAGAAGATTTGGACTACATATGGTCTGTATGTGTAGGAAACACCGTTCTTTTGTTCTGGGCACACTCAGATTTCCTGCTGTATTAGAGATTCTAGAAAGCTACAGTGTGCTTCTCGCTCTAAAGCAGAGTGTGATCCATGGATGAGAACTATGCTGTGTGTTTCCCTTCAGAAATGGACTTAAATCCCAGGCTCTGTGTCTTACTACAAGCAAGACTTCGTTTCAGGTAATGGCAGTCACTTTTCTGCTCAAATGAACTACATCATTCACGAAGCTCACACGTTTCTCATCTTAATTGACAAGCATTGGATGTTAGAGTACCAGTGTTTTGTATCAGTTTCAGAAGAAGATTTGGACTAGATATGGTCCATATGTGTTGGAAACACCGTTCTTTTGTTCTGGGCACACTCAGATTTCCTGCTGTCTTAGAGACTCTAGAAAGCAAGAGTGTGCTTCTTGCTCTAAAGCAGAGTGTGATCCATGGATGAGAACTATGCTGTGTGTTTCCCTTTAGAAATGGATTTAAATCCCAGGCTCTGTGTCTTACTACAAGCAAGACTTCGTTTCAGGTAAGGGCAGTCACTTTTCAGTTCAAAGGAACTACATCGTTCACGAAGCTCACACGTTTCTCATCTTAACTGACAATCATTGGATATTAGAGGACCAGTGCATTGTATCAGTTTCAGAAGCAGATTTGGACTACATATGGTCTGTATGTGTAGGAAACACCGTTCTTTTGTTCTGGGCACACTCAGATTTCCTGCTGTATTAGAGAGTCTAGAAAGCTACAGTGTGCTTCTCGCTCTAAAGCAGAGTGTGATCCATGGATGAGAACTATGCTGTGTGTTTCCCTTCAGAAATGGAGTTAAATCCCAGGCTCTGTGTCTTCCTACAAGCAAGACTTCGTTTCAGGTAAGGGCAGTCACTTTTCAGCTCAAACGAACTACATCGTTCACTGAGCTCACACATTTCTCATCTTAACAGACAAGCATTGGATATTAGAGGACCAGTGCTTTGTATCAGTTTCAGAAGCAGAGTTGGACTAGATATGGTCCATATGTGTAGGAAACACCGTTCTTTTGTTCTCAGCACACTCACGTTTCCTGCTGTCTTAGAGAATCTAGAAAGCAAGAGCGTGCTTCTTGTTCTAAAGCAGAGTGTGATCAATGGATGAGATAATGCTGTGTGTTTCACTTCAGAATTGGAGTTAAATCCCAGGCTCTGAGTCTCCCTACAAGCAAGACTTCGTTTCAGGTAAGGGCAGTCACTTTTCTGCTCAAAGGAACTACATCGTTCACGAAGCTCACACGTTTCTCATCTTAACTGACAATCATTGGATATTAGAGGACCAGTGCATTGTATCAGTTTCAGAAGCAGATTTGGACTACATATGGTCTGTATGTGTAGGAAACACAATTCTTTTGTTCTGGGCACACTCAGATTTCCTGCTGTATTAGAGAGTCTAGAAAGCTACAGTGTGCTTCTCGCTCTAAAGCAGAGTGTGATCCATGGATGAGAACTATGCTGTGTGTTTCCCTTCAGAAATGGACTTAAATCCCAGGCTCTGTGTCTTACTACAAGCAAGACTTCGTTTCAGGTAACGGCAGTCACTTTTCTGCTCAAATGAACTACATCATTCACGAAGCTCACACGTTTCTCATCTTAATTGACAAGCATTGGATGTTAGAGTACCAGTGTTTTGTATCAGTTTCAGAAGAAGATTTGGACTAGATATGGTCCATATGTGTTGGAAACACCGTTCTTTTGTTCTGGGCACACTCAGATTTCCTGCTGTCTTAGAGACTCTAGAAAGCAAGAGTGTGCTTCTTGCTCTAAAGCAGAGTGTGATCCATGGATGAGAACTATGCTGTGTGTTTCCCTTCAGAAATGGATTTAAATCCCAGGCTCTGTGTCTTACTACAAGGAAGACTTCGTTTCAGGTAAGGGCAGTCACTTTTCAGTTCAAAGGAACTACATCATTCACAAAGATCACACGTTTCTCATCTTAACTGACAAGCACTGGATGTTAGAGGACCAGTGCATTCTATCAGTTTCAGAAGAAGATTTGGACTACATATAGTCCGTATGTGTAGGAAACACCATTCTTTTGTTCTGGGCACACTCAGATTTCCTGCTGTATTAGAAATTCTAGAAAGCAAGAGCCTGCTTCTCCCTCTAAAGCAGAGTGTGATCCATTGATGAGAACTATGCTGTATGTTTCCCCTCAGAAATGGAGTTAAATCCCAGACTCTGTGTCTTCCTACAGGCAAGACTTCGTTTCAGGTAAGGGCAGTCACTTTTCAGCTCAAACGAACTACATCGTTCACTGAGCTCACACATTTCTCATCTTAACAGACAAGCATTGGATGTTAGAGGACCAGTGCTTTGTATCAGTTTCAGAAGCAGAGTTGGACTAGATATTGTCCGTATGTGTAGGAAACACCATTCTTTTGTTCTCAGCACACTCATGTTTCCTGCTGTCTTAGAGACTCTAGAAAGCAATAGCGTGCTTCTTGTTCTAAAGCAGAGTGTGATCAATGGATGAGACAATGCTGTGTGTTTCACTTCAGAAATGGAGTTAAATTCCAGGCTCTGAGTCTTCCTACAATCAAGACTTCGTTTCAGGTAAGGGCAGTCACTTTTCTGCTCAAACGAACTACATTGTTCCTGAAGCTCACGCGTTTCTCATCTTAACTGACAAGCAATGGATGTTAGATGGTCAGTGCTTTGTATCAGTTTCAGAAGCAGATTTGGACTACATATGGTCCATATGTGTGGGAAACACCGATCTTTTGTTCCGGGCACACTCATATTTCCTGCTGTCTTAGAGAATCTAGAAAACAAAAGGGTGCTTCTTGTTCTAAAGCAGAGTGTGATCAATGGATGAGACAATGCTGTGTTTTTCACTTCAGAAATGGAGTTAAATCCGAGGTTCTGTGTCTTCCTACAGGCAAGACTTCGTTTCAGGTAAGGGCAGTCACTTTTCAGCTCAAACGAACTACATCGTTCACTGAGCTCACACGTTTCTCATCTTAACAGACAAGCATTGGATGTTAGAGGACCAGTGCATTGTATCAGTTTCAGAAGAAGATTTGGACTACATATGGTCTGTATGTGTAGGAAACACCGTTCTTTTGTTCTGGGCACACTCAGATTTCCTGCTGTATTAGAGATTCTAGAAAGCTACAGTGTGCTTCTCGCTCTAAAGCAGAGTGTGATCCATGGATGAGAACTATGCTGTGTGTTTCCCTTCAGAAATGGACTTAAATCCCAGGCTCTGTGTCTTACTACAAGCAAGACTTCGTTTCAGGTAATGGCAGTCACTTTTCTGCTCAAATGAACTACATCATTCACGAAGCTCACACGTTTCTCATCTTAATTGACAAGCATTGGATGTTAGAGTACCAGTGTTTTGTATCAGTTTCAGAAGAAGATTTGGACTAGATATGGTCCATATGTGTTGGAAACACCGTTCTTTTGTTCTGGGCACACTCAGATTTCCTGCTGTCTTAGAGACTCTAGAAAGCAAGAGTGTGCTTCTTGCTCTAAAGCAGAGTGTGATCCATGGATGAGAACTATGCTGTGTGTTTCCCTTTAGAAATGGATTTAAATCCCAGGCTCTGTGTCTTACTACAAGCAAGACTTCGTTTCAGGTAAGGGCAGTCACTTTTCAGTTCAAAGGAACTACATCATTCACAAAGCTCACACGTTTCTCATCTTAACTGACAAGCACTGGATGTTAGAGGACCAGTGCATTCTATCAGTTTCAGAAGAAGATTTGGACTACATATAGTCCGTATGTGTAGGAAACACCATTCTTTTGTTCTGGGCACACTCAGATTTCCTGCTGTATTAGAAATTCTAGAAAGCAAGAGCCTGCTTCTCCTTCTAAAGCAGAGTGTGATCCATTGATGAGAACTATGCTGTATGTTTCCCCTCAGAAATGGAGTTAAATCCCAGACTCTGTGTCTTCCTACAGGCAAGACTTCGTTTCAGGTAAGGGCAGTCACTTTTCAGCTCAAACGAACTACATCGTTCACTGAGCTCAGACATTTCTCATCTTAACAGACAAGCATTGGATGTTAGAGGACCAGTGCTTTTTATCAGTTTCAGAAGCAGAGTTGGACTAGATATTGTCCGTATGTGTAGGAAACACCATTCTTTTGTTCTCAGCACACTCATGTTTCCTGCTGTCTTAGAGACTCTAGAAAGCAATAGCGTGCTTCTTGTTCTAAAGCAGAGTGTGATCAATGGATGAGACAATGCTGTGTGTTTCACTTCAGAAATGGAGTTAAATTCCAGGCTCTGAGTCTTCCTACAATCAAGACTTCGTTTCAGGTAAGGGCAGTCACTTTTCTGCTCAAACGAACTACATTGTTCCTGAAGCTCACGCGTTTCTCATCTTAACTGACAAGCAATGGATGTTAGATGTCAGTGCTTTGTATCAGTTTCAGAAGCAGATTTGGACTACATATGGTCCATATGTGTGGGAAACACCGATCTTTTGTTCCGGGCACACTCATATTTCCTGCTGTCTTAGAGAATCTAGAAAGCAATAGGGTGCTTCTTGTTCTAAAGCAGAGTGTGATCAATGGATGAGACAATGCTGTGTTTTTCACTTCAGAAATGGAGTTAAATCCGAGGTTCTGTGTCTTCCTACAGGCAAGACTTCGTTTCAGGTAAGGGCAGTCACTTTTCAGCTCAAAGGAACTACATCGTTCACTGAGCTCACACGTTTCTCATCTTAACAGACAAGCATTGGATGTTAGAGGACCAGTGCATTGTATCAGTTTCAGAAGAAGATTTGGACTACATATGGTCTGTATGTGTAGGAAACACAGTTCTTTTGTTCTGGGCACACTCAGATTTCCTGCTGTATTAGAGAGTCTAGAAAGCTACAGTGTGCTTCTCGCTCTAAAGCAGAGTGTGATCCATGGATGAGAACTATGCTGTGTGTTTCCCTTCAGAAATGGACTTAAATCCCAGGCTCTGTGTCTTACTACAAGCAAGACTTCGTTTCAGGTAACGGCAGTCACTTTTCTGCTCAAATGAACTACATCATTCACGAAGCTCACACGTTTCTCATCTTAATTGACAAGCATTGGATGTTAGAGTACCAGTGTTTTGTATCAGTTTCAGAAGAAGATTTGGACTAGATATGGTCCATATGTGTTGGAAACACCGTTCTTTTGTTCTGGGCACACTCAGATTTCCTGCTGTCTTAGAGACTCTAGAAAGCAAGAGTGTGCTTCTTGCTCTAAAGCAGAGTGTGATCCATGGATGAGAACTATGCTGTGTGTTTCCCTTCAGAAATGGATTTAAATCCCAGGTTCTGTGTCTTCCTACAAGCAAGACTTCGTTTCAGGTAAGGGCAGTCACTTTTCAGCTCAAACGAACTACATCGTTCACTGAGCTCACACATTTCTCATCTTAACACACAAGCATTGGATGTTAGAGGACCAGTGCTTTGTATCAGTTTCAGAAGCAGAGTTGGACTAGATATGGTCCCTATGTGTAGGAAACACCATTCTTTTGTTCTCAGGACACTCACGTTTCCTGCTGTCTTAGAGAATCTAGAAAGCAAGAGCGTGCTTAATGTTCTAAAGCTGAGTGTGATCAATGGATGAGATAATGCTGTGTGTTTCACTTCAGAATTGGAGTTAAATCCCAGGCTCTGAGTCTCCCTACAAGCAAGACTTCGTTTCAGGTAAGGGCAGTCACTTTTCTGCTCAAAGGAACTACATCGTTCACGAAGCACACACGTTTCTTATCTTAACTGACAAGCATTGGATATTAGAGGACGAGTGCATTGTATCAGTTTCAGAAGAAGATTAGGACTACATATAGTCCGTATGTGTAGGAAACACCGTTCTTTTGTTCTGGGCACACTCAGATTTCCTGCTGTATTAGAGACTCTAGAAAGCAAGAGCGTGCTTCTTGCTCTAAAGCAGAGTGTAATCCATGGATGAGAACTATGCTGTGTGTTTCCCTTCAGAAATGGAGTTAAATCCCAGGCTCTGTGTCTTCCTACAGGCAAGACTTCGTTTCAGGTAAGGGCAGTCACTTTTCTGCTCAAACTAACTACATCGTTCACGAAGCTCAAACATTTCTCATCTTAACTGACAAGCATTGGATGTTAGAGGGTCAGTGCTTTGTATCAGTTTCAGAAGCAGATTTGGACTACATATGGTCCATATGTGTAGGAAACACCGTTCTTTTGTTCTGGGCACACTCAGATTTCCTGCTGTATTAGAGAGTCTAGAAAGCTAGAGTGTGCTTCTCGCTCTAAAGCAGAGTGTGATCCATGGATGAGTACTATGCTGTGTGTTTCCCTTCAGAAATGGATTTAAATCCCAGGCTCTGTGTCTTACTACAAGCAAGACTTCGTTTCAGGTAAGGGCAGTCACTTTTCAGTTCAAAGGAACTACATCATTCACAAAGCTCACACTTTTCTCATCTTAACTGACAAGCATTGGATGTTAGAGGACCAGTGCTTTGTATCAGTTTCAGAAGTAGAGATGGACTAGATATGGTCCATATGTGTAGGAAACACCGTTCTTTTGTTCTCAGCACACTCACGTTTCCTGCTGTCTTAGAGACTCTAGAAAGCAAGAGCGTGCTTCTTGTTCTAAAGCAGAGTGTGATCAATGGATGAGATAATGCTGTGTGTTTCACTTCAGAATTGGAGTTAAATCCCAGGCTCTGAGTCTCCCTACAAGCAAGACTTCGTTTCAGGTAAGGGCAGTCACTTTTCTGCTCAAAGGAACTACATCGTTCACGAAGCTCACACGTTTCTCATCTTAACTGACAATCATTGGATATTAGAGGACCAGTGCATTGTATCAGTTTCAGAAGCAGATTTGGACTACATATGGTCTGTATGTGTAGGAAACACCGTTCTTTTGTTCTGGGCACACTCAGATTTCCTGCTGTATTAGAGAGTCTAGAAAGCTACAGTGTGCTTCTCGCTCTAAAGCAGAGTGTGATCCATGGATGAGAACTATGCTGTGTGTTTCCCTTCAGAAATGGACTTAAATCCCAGGCTCTGTGTCTTACTACAAGCAAGACTTCGTTTCAGGTAACGGCAGTCACTTTTCTGCTCAAATGAACTACATCATTCACGAAGCTCACACGTTTCTCATCTTAATTGACAAGCATTGGATGTTAGAGTACCAGTGTTTTGTATCAGTTTCAGAAGAAGATTTGGACTAGATATGGTCCATATGTGTTGGAAACACCGTTCTTTTGTTCTGGGCACACTCAGATTTCCTGCTGTCTTAGAGACTCTAGAAAGCAAGAGTGTGCTTCTTGCTCTAAAGCAGAGTGTGATCCATGGATGAGAACTATGCTGTGTGTTTCCCTTCAGAAATGGATTTAAATCCCAGGCTCTGTGTCTTACTACAAGGAAGACTTCGTTTCAGGTAAGGGCAGTCACTTTTCAGTTCAAAGGAACTACATCATTCACAAAGATCACACGTTTCTCATCTTAACTGACAAGCACTGGATGTTAGAGGACCAGTGCATTCTATCAGTTTCAGAAGAAGATTTGGACTACATATAGTCCGTATGTGTAGGAAACACCATTCTTTTGTTCTGGGCACACTCAGATTTCCTGCTGTATTAGAAATTCTAGAAAGCAAGAGCCTGCTTCTCCCTCTAAAGCAGAGTGTGATCCATTGATGAGAACTATGCTGTATGTTTCCCCTCAGAAATGGAGTTAAATCCCAGACTCTGTGTCTTCCTACAGGCAAGACTTCGTTTCAGGTAAGGGCAGTCACTTTTCAGCTCAAACGAACTACATCGTTCACTGAGCTCACACATTTCTCATCTTAACAGACAAGCATTGGATGTTAGAGGACCAGTGCTTTTTATCAGTTTCAGAAGCAGAGTTGGACTAGATATTGTCCGTATGTGTAGGAAACACCATTCTTTTGTTCTCAGCACACTCATGTTTCCTGCTGTCTTAGAGACTCTAGAAAGCAATAGCGTGCTTCTTGTTCTAAAGCAGAGTGTGATCAATGGATGAGACAATGCTGTGTGTTTCACTTCAGAAATGGAGTTAAATTCCAGGCTCTGAGTCTTCCTACAATCAAGACTTCGTTTCAGGTAAGGGCAGTCACTTTTCTGCTCAAACGAACTACATTGTTCCTGAAGCTCACGCGTTTCTCATCTTAACTGACAAGCAATGGATGTTAGATGGTCAGTGCTTTGTATCAGTTTCAGAAGCAGATTTGGACTACATATGGTCCATATGTGTGGGAAACACCGATCTTTTGTTCCGGGCACACTCATATTTCCTGCTGTCTTAGAGAATCTAGAAAACAAAAGGGTGCTTCTTGTTCTAAAGCAGAGTGTGATCAATGGATGAGACAATGCTGTGTTTTTCACTTCAGAAATGGAGTTAAATCCGAGGTTCTGTGTCTTCCTACAGGCAAGACTTCGTTTCAGGTAAGGGCAGTCACTTTTCAGCTCAAACGAACTACATCGTTCACTGAGCTCACACGTTTCTCATCTTAACAGACAAGCATTGGATGTTAGAGGACCAGTGCATTGTATCAGTTTCAGAAGAAGATTTGGACTACATATGGTCTGTATGTGTAGGAAACACCGTTCTTTTGTTCTGGGCACACTCAGATTTCCTGCTGTATTAGAGATTCTAGAAAGCTACAGTGTGCTTCTCGCTCTAAAGCAGAGTGTGATCCATGGATGAGAACTATGCTGTGTGTTTCCCTTCAGAAATGGACTTAAATCCCAGGCTCTGTGTCTTACTACAAGCAAGACTTCGTTTCAGGTAACGGCAGTCACTTTTCTGCTCAAATGAACTACATCATTCACGAAGCTCACACGTTTCTCATCTTAATTGACAAGCATTGGATGTTAGAGTACCAGTGTTTTGTATCAGTTTCAGAAGAAGATTTGGACTAGATATGGTCCATATGTGTTGGAAACACCGTTCTTTTGTTCTGGGCACACTCAGATTTCCTGCTGTCTTAGAGACTCTAGAAAGCAAGAGTGTGCTTCTTGCTCTAAAGCAGAGTGTGATCCATGGATGAGAACTATGCTGTGTGTTTCCCTTTAGAAATGGATTTAAATCCCAGGCTCTGTGTCTTACTACAAGCAAGACTTCGTTTCAGGTAAGGGCAGTCACTTTTCAGTTCAAAGGAACTACATCATTCACAAAGCTCACACGTTTCTCATCTTAACTGACAAGCACTGGATGTTAGAGGACCAGTGCATTCTATCAGTTTCAGAAGAAGATTTGGACTACATATAGTCCGTATGTGTAGGAAACACCATTCTTTTGTTCTGGGCACACTCAGATTTCCTGCTGTATTAGAAATTCTAGAAAGCAAGAGCCTGCTTCTCCTTCTAAAGCAGAGTGTGATCCATTGATGAGAACTATGCTGTATGTTTCCCCTCAGAAATGGAGTTAAATCCCAGACTCTGTGTCTTCCTACAGGCAAGACTTCGTTTCAGGTAAGGGCAGTCACTTTTCAGCTCAAACGAACTACATCGTTCACTGAGCTCAGACATTTCTCATCTTAACAGACAAGCATTGGATGTTAGAGGACCAGTGCTTTTTATCAGTTTCAGAAGCAGAGTTGGACTAGATATTGTCCGTATGTGTAGGAAACACCATTCTTTTGTTCTCAGCACACTCATGTTTCCTGCTGTCTTAGAGACTCTAGAAAGCAATAGCGTGCTTCTTGTTCTAAAGCAGAGTGTGATCAATGGATGAGACAATGCTGTGTGTTTCACTTCAGAAATGGAGTTAAATTCCAGGCTCTGAGTCTTCCTACAATCAAGACTTCGTTTCAGGTAAGGGCAGTCACTTTTCTGCTCAAACGAACTACATTGTTCCTGAAGCTCACGCGTTTCTCATCTTAACTGACAAGCAATGGATGTTAGATGTCAGTGCTTTGTATCAGTTTCAGAAGCAGATTTGGACTACATATGGTCCATATGTGTGGGAAACACCGATCTTTTGTTCCGGGCACACTCATATTTCCTGCTGTCTTAGAGAATCTAGAAAGCAATAGGGTGCTTCTTGTTCTAAAGCAGAGTGTGATCAATGGATGAGACAATGCTGTGTTTTTCACTTCAGAAATGGAGTTAAATCCGAGGTTCTGTGTCTTCCTACAGGCAAGACTTCGTTTCAGGTAAGGGCAGTCACTTTTCAGCTCAAAGGAACTACATCGTTCACTGAGCTCACACGTTTCTCATCTTAACAGACAAGCATTGGATGTTAGAGGACCAGTGCATTGTATCAGTTTCAGAAGAAGATTTGGACTACATATGGTCTGTATGTGTAGGAAACACAGTTCTTTTGTTCTGGGCACACTCAGATTTCCTGCTGTATTAGAGAGTCTAGAAAGCTACAGTGTGCTTCTCGCTCTAAAGCAGAGTGTGATCCATGGATGAGAACTATGCTGTGTGTTTCCCTTCAGAAATGGACTTAAATCCCAGGCTCTGTGTCTTACTACAAGCAAGACTTCGTTTCAGGTAACGGCAGTCACTTTTCTGCTCAAATGAACTACATCATTCACGAAGCTCACACGTTTCTCATCTTAATTGACAAGCATTGGATGTTAGAGTACCAGTGTTTTGTATCAGTTTCAGAAGAAGATTTGGACTAGATATGGTCCATATGTGTTGGAAACACCGTTCTTTTGTTCTGGGCACACTCAGATTTCCTGCTGTCTTAGAGACTCTAGAAAGCAAGAGTGTGCTTCTTGCTCTAAAGCAGAGTGTGATCCATGGATGAGAACTATGCTGTGTGTTTCCCTTCAGAAATGGATTTAAATCCCAGGTTCTGTGTCTTCCTACAAGCAAGACTTCGTTTCAGGTAAGGGCAGTCACTTTTCAGCTCAAACGAACTACATCGTTCACTGAGCTCACACATTTCTCATCTTAACACACAAGCATTGGATGTTAGAGGACCAGTGCTTTGTATCAGTTTCAGAAGCAGAGTTAGACTAGATATGGTCCCTATGTGTAGGAAACACCATTCTTTTGTTCTCAGGACACTCACGTTTCCTGCTGTCTTAGAGAATCTAGAAAGCAAGAGCGTGCTTAATGTTCTAAAGCAGAGTGTGATCAATGGATGAGATAATGCTGTGTGTTTCACTTCAGAATTGGAGTTAAATCCCAGGCTCTGAGTCTCCCTACAAGCAAGACTTCGTTTCAGGTAAGGGCAGTCACTTTTCTGCTCAAAGGAACTACATCGTTCACGAAGCACACACGTTTCTTATCTTAACTGACAAGCATTGGATATTAGAGGACGAGTGCATTGTATCAGTTTCAGAAGAAGATTAGGACTACATATAGTCCGTATGTGTAGGAAACACCGTTCTTTTGTTCTGGGCACACTCAGATTTCCTGCTGTATTAGAGACTCTAGAAAGCAAGAGCGTGCTTCTTGCTCTAAAGCAGAGTGTAATCCATGGATGAGAACTATGCTGTGTGTTTCCCTTCAGAAATGGAGTTAAATCCCAGGCTCTGTGTCTTCCTACAGGCAAGACTTCGTTTCAGGTAAGGGCAGTCACTTTTCTGCTCAAACTAACTACATCGTTCACGAAGCTCAAACATTTCTCATCTTAACTGACAAGCATTGGATGTTAGAGGGTCAGTGCTTTGTATCAGTTTCAGAAGCAGATTTGGACTACATATGGTCCATATGTGTAGGAAACACCGTTCTTTTGTTCTGGGCACACTCAGATTTCCTGCTGTATTAGAGAGTCTAGAAAGCTAGAGTGTGCTTCTCGCTCTAAAGCAGAGTGTGATCCATGGATGAGTACTATGCTGTGTGTTTCCCTTCAGAAATGGATTTAAATCCCAGGCTCTGTGTCTTACTACAAGCAAGACTTCGTTTCAGGTAAGGGCAGTCACTTTTCAGTTCAAAGGAACTACATCATTCACAAAGCTCACACTTTTCTCATCTTAACTGACAAGCATTGGATGTTAGAGGACCAGTGCTTTGTATCAGTTTCAGAAGTAGAGATGGACTAGATATGGTCCATATGTGTAGGAAACACCGTTCTTTTGTTCTCAGCACACTCACGTTTCCTGCTGTCTTAGAGACTCTAGAAAGCAAGAGCGTGCTTCTTGTTCTAAAGCAGAGTGTGATCAATGGATGAGATAATGCTGTGTGTTTCACATCAGAATTGGAGTTAAATCCCAGGCTCTGAGTCTCCCTACAAGCAAGACTTCGTTTCAGGTAAGGGCAGTCACTTTTCTGCTCAAAGGAACTACATCGTTCACGAAGCTCACACATTTCTTATCTTAACTGACAAGCATTGGATATTAGAGGACGAGTGCATTGTATCAGTTTCAGAAGAAGATTAGGACTACATATAGTCCGTATGTGTAGGAAACACCGTTCTTTTGTTCTGGGCACACTCAGATTTCCTGCTGTATTAGAGACTCTAGAAAGCAAGAGCGTGCTTCTTGTTCTAAAGCAGAGTTTGATCAATGGATGAGATAATGCTTTGTGTTTCACTTCGGAATTGGAGTTAAATCCCAGGCTCTGAGTCTCCCTACAAGCAAGACTTCGTTTCAGGTAAGGGCAGTCACTTTTCTGCTCAAAGGAACTACATCGTTCACGAAGCTCACACGTTTCTCATCTTAACTGACAAGCATTGGATATTAGAGGACCAGTGCATTGTATCAGTTTCAGAAGCAGATTTGGACTACATATGGTCCGTATGTGTAGGAAACACCGTTCTTTTGTTCTGGGCACACTCAGATTTCCTGCTGTATTAGAGAGTCTAGAAAGCTACAGTGTGCTTCTCGCTCTAAAGCAGAGTGTGATCCATGGATGAGAACTATGCTGTGTGTTTCCCTTCAGAAATGGACTTAAATCCCAGGCTCTGTGTCTTACTACAAGCAAGACTTCGTTTCAGGTAACGGCAGTCACTTTTCTGCTCAAATGAACTACATCATTCACGAAGCTCACACGTTTCTCATCTTAATTGACAAGCATTGGATGTTAGAGTACCAGTGCTTTGTATCAGTTTCATAAGAAGATTTGGACTAGATATGGTCCATATGTGTTGGAAACACCGTTCTTTTGTTCTGGGCACACTCAGATTTCCTGCTGTCTTAGAGACTCTAGAAAGCAAGAGTGTGCTTCTTGCTCTAAAGCAGAGTGTGATCCATGGATGAGAACTATGCTGTGTGTTTCCCTTCAGAAATGGATTTAAATCCCAGGCTCTGTGTCTTACTACAAGCAAGACTTCGTTTCAGGTAAGGGCAGTCACTATTCAGTTCAAAGGAACTACATCATTCACAAAGCTCACACGTTTCTCATCTTAACTGACAAGCACTGGATGTTAGAGGACCAGTGCATTCTATCAGTTTCAGAAGAAGATTTGGACTACATATAGTCCGTATGTGTAGGAAACACCATTCTTTTGTTCTGGGCACACCCAGATTTCCTGCTGTATTAGAAATTCTAGAAAGCAAGAGCGTGCTTCTCCCTCTAAATCAGAGTGTGATCCATTGATGAGAACTATGCTGTATGTTTCCCCTCAGAAATGGAGTTAAATCCCAGACTCTGTGTCTTCCTACAGGTAAGACTTCATTTCAGGTAAGGGCAGTCACTTTTCAGCTCAAACGAACTACATCGTTCACTGAGCTCACACATTTCTCATCTTAACAGACAAGCATTGGATGTTAGAGGACCAGGGCTTTGTATCAGTTTCAGAAGCAGAGTTGGACTAGATATTGTCCGTATGTGTAGGAAACACCGTTCTTTTGTTCTCAGCACACTCATGTTTCCTGCTGTCTTAGAGACTCTAGAAAGCAATAGCGTGCTTCTTGTTCTAAAGCAGAGTGTGATCAATGGATGAGACAATGCTGTGTGTTTCACTTCAGAAATGGAGTTAAATCCCAGGCTCTGATTCTTCCTACAATCAAGACTTCGTTTCAGGTAACGGCAGTCACTTTTCTGCTCAAACGAACTACATCGTTCCTGAAGCTCCCGCGTTTCTCATCTTAACTGACAAGCAATGGATGTTAGATGGTCAGTGCTTTGTATCAGTTTCAGAAGCAGATTTGGACTACATATGGTCCATATGTGTGGGAAACACCGATCTTTTGTTCCGGGCACACTCAGATTTCCTGCTGTCTTAGAGAATCTAGAAAGCAATAGGGTGCTTCTTGTTCTAAAGCAGAATGTGATCAATGGATGAGACAATGCTGTGTTTTTCACTTCAGAAATGGAGTTAAATCCGAGGTTCTGTGTCTTCCTACAGGCAAGACTTCGTTTCAGGTAAGGGCAGTCACTTTTCAGCTCAAATGAACTACATCGTTCACTGAGCTCACACGTTTCTCATCTTAACAGACAAGCATTGGATGTTAGAGGACCAGTGCATTGTATCAGTTTCAGAAGAAGATTTGGACTACATATAGTCCGTATGTGTCGGAAACACCGTTCTTTTGTTCTGGGCACAATAAGATTTCCTGCTCTTTTAGAAATTCTAGAAAGCAAGAGCGTACTTCTTGCTCTAAATCAGAGTGTGATCCATGGATGAGAACTATGCTGTGTGTTTCCCTTCAGAAATGGAGTTAATTCCCAGGCTCTGTGTCTTCCTACAAGCAAGACTTCGTTTCAGGTAAGGGCAGTCACTTTTCAGCTCAAACGAACTACATCGTTCACTGAGCTCACACATTTCTCATCTTAACACACAAGCATTGGATGTTAGAGGACGAGTGCTTTGTATCAGTTTCAGAAGCAGAGTTGGACTAGATATGGTCCATATGTGTAGGAAACACCGTTCTTTTGTTCTCAGCACACTCACGTTTCCTGCTGTCTTAGAGACTCTAGAAAGCAAGAGCGTGCTTCTTGTTCTAAAGCAGATTGTGATCAATGGATGAGATAATGCTGTGTGTTTCACTTCAGAATTGGAGTTAAATCCCAGGCTCTGAGTCTCCCTACAAGCAAGACTTCGTTTCAGGTAAGGGCAGTCACTTTTCTGCTCAAAGGAACTACATCGTTCACGAAGCTCACACGTTTCTTATCTTAACTGACAAGCATTGGATATTAGAGGACGAGTGCATTGTATCAGTTTCAGAAGAAGATTAGGACTACATATAGTCCGTATGTATAGGAAACACCATTCTATTGTTCTGGGCACACTCAGATTTCCTGCTGTATTAGAGACTCTAGAAAGCAAGAGCGTGCTTCTTGCTCTAAAGCAGAGTGTAATCCATGGATGAGAACTATGCTGTGTGTTTCCCTTCAGAAATGGAGTTAAATCCCAGGCTCTGTGTCTTCCTACAGGCAAGACTTCGTTTCAGGTAAGGGCAGTCACTTTTCTGCTCAAACTAACTACATCGTTCACGAAGCTCACACATTTCTCATCTTAACAGACAAGCATTGGATGTTAGAGGACCAGGGCTTTGTATCAGTTTCAGAAGCAGAGTTGGACTAGATATTGTCCGTATGTGTAGGAAACACCGTTCTTTTGTTCTCAGCACACTCATGTTTCCTGCTGTCTTAGAGACTCTAGAAAGCAATAGCGTGCTTCTTGTTCTAAAGCAGAGTGTGATCAATGGATGAGACAATGCTGTGTGTTTCACTTCAGAAATGGAGTTAAATCCCAGGCTCTGATTCTTCCTACAATCAAGACTTCGTTTCAGGTAACGGCAGTCACTTTTCTGCTCAAACGAACTACATCGTTCCTGAAGCTCCCGCGTTTCTCATCTTAACTGACAAGCAATGGATGTTAGATGGTCAGTGCTTTGTATCAGTTTCAGAAGCAGATTTGGACTACATATGGTCCATATGTGTGGGAAACACCGATCTTTTGTTCCGGGCACACTCAGATTTCCTGCTGTCTTAGAGAATCTAGAAAGCAATAGGGTGCTTCTTGTTCTAAAGCAGAGTGTGATCAATGGATGAGACAATGCTGTGTTTTTCACTTCAGAAATGGAGTTAAATCCGAGGTTCTGTGTCTTCCTACAGGCAAGACTTCGTTTCAGGTAAGGGCAGTCACTTTTTAGCTCAAATGAACTACATCGTTCACTGAGCTCACACGTTTCTCATCTTAACAGACAAGCATTGGATGTTAGAGGACCAGTGCATTGTATCAGTTTCAGAAGAAGATTTGGACTACATATAGTCCGTATGTGTCGGAAACACCGTTCTTTTGTTCTGGGCACAATAAGATTTCCTGCTCTTTTAGAAATTCTAGAAAGCAAGAGCGTACTTCTTGCTCTAAATCAGAGTGTGATCCATGGATGAGAACTATGCTGTGTGTTTCCCTTCAGAAATGGAGTTAATTCCCAGGCTCTGTGTCTTCCTACAAGCAAGACTTCGTTTCAGGTAAGGGCAGTCACTTTTCAGCTCAAACAAACTACATCGTTCACTGAGCTCACACATTTCTCATCTTAACACACAAGCATTGGATGTTAGAGGACGAGTGCTTTGTATCAGTTTCAGAAGCAGAGTTGGACTAGATATGGTCCATATGTGTAGGAAACACCGTTCTTTTGTTCTCAGCACACTCACGTTTCCTGCTGTCTTAGAGACTCTAGAAAGCAAGAGCGTGCTTCTTGTTCTAAAGCAGATTGTGATCAATGGATGAGATAATGCTGTGTGTTTCACTTCAGAATTGGAGTTAAATCCCAGGCTCTGAGTCTCCCTACAAGCAAGACTTCGTTTCAGGTAAGGGCAGTCACTTTTCTGCTCAAAGGAACTACATCGTTCACGAAGCTCACACGTTTCTTATCTTAACTGACAAGCATTGGATATTAGAGGACGAGTGCATTGTATCAGTTTCAGAAGAAGATTAGGACTACATATAGTCCGTATGTATAGGAAACACCATTCTATTGTTCTGGGCACACTCAGATTTCCTGCTGTATTAGAGACTCTAGAAAGCAAGAGCGTGCTTCTTGCTCTAAAGCAGAGTGTAATCCATGGATGAGAACTATGCTGTGTGTTTCCCTTCAGAAATGGAGTTAAATCCCAGGCTCTGTGTCTTCCTACAGGCAAGACTTCGTTTCAGGTAAGGGCAGTCACTTTTCTGCTCAAACTAACTACATCGTTCACGAAGCTCACACATTTCTCATCTTAACTGACAAGCATTGGATGTTAGAGGACCAGTGCTTTGTATCAGTTTCAGAAGCAGAGTTGGACTAGATATGGTCCCTATGTGTAGGAAACACCATTCTTTTGTTCTCAGGACACTCACGTTTCCTGCTGTCTTAGAGAATCTAGAAAGCAAGAGTGTGCTTAATGTTCTAAAGCAGAGTGTGATCAATGGATGAGATAATGCTGTGTGTTTCACTTCAGAATTGGAGTTAAATCCCAGGCTCTGAGTCTCCCTACAAGCAAGACTTCGTTTCAGGTAAGGGCAGTCACTTTTCTGCTCAAAGGAACTACATCGTTCACGAAGCTCACACGTTTCTCATCTTAACTGACAAGTATTGGATGTTAGAGGGTCAGTGCTTTGTATCAGTTTCAGAAGCAGATTTGGACTACATATGGTCCATATGTGTAGGAAACACCGTTCTTTTGTTCTGGGCACACTCAGATTTCCTGCTGTATTAGAGAGTCTAGAAAGCTAGAGTGTGCTTCTCGCTCTAAAGCAGAGTGTGATCCATGGATGAGTACTATGCTGTGTGTTTCCCTTCAGAAATGGATTTAAATCCCAGGCTCTGTGTCTTACTACAAGCAAGACTTCATTTCAGGTAAGGGCAGTCACTTTTCAGTTCAAAGGAACTACATCATTCACAAAGCTCACACTTTTCTCATCTTAACTGACAAGCATTGGATGTTAGAGGACCAGTGCTTTGTATCAGTTTCAGAAGAAGAGTTGGACTAGATATGGTCCGTATGTGTAGGAAACACCGTTCTTTTTTCTCAGCACACTCACGTTTCCTGCTGTCTTAGAGACTCTAGAAAGCAAGAGCGTGCTTCTTGTTCTAAAGCAGATTGTGATCAATGGATGGTTACACTGCTGTGTGTTTTACTTCAGAAATGGAGTTAAATCCCAGGCTCTGAGTCGTCCTACAAGCAAGACTTCAATTCAGGTAAGGGCAGTCACTTTTCTCCTCAAACTAACTACATCGTTCACGAAGCTCACACGTTTCTCATCTTAACTGACGAGCATTGAATGTTAGAGGGTCAGTGCTTTGTATCAGTTTCAGAAGCAGATTTGGACTAGATATGTTCTGTATGTGTAGGAAACACCGCTCTTTTGTTCTGGGCACACTCAGATTTCCTGCTGTCTTAGAGACTCTAGAAAGCAAGAGTGTGCTTCTTGCTCTAAAGCAGAGTGTGATCCATGGATGAGAACTATGCTGTGTGCTTGACTTAAGAAATGGAGTTAAATCCCAGGCTCTGAGTCTACCTACAGGCAAGACTTCGTTTCAGGTAAGGGCAGTCACTTTTCGGCTCAAACGAAATACATCGTTCATGCAGCTCACATGTTTCTCATCTTAACTGACAAGCAATGGATGTTAGATGGTCAGTGCTTTGTATCAGTTTCAGAAGCAGATTGGACTACATATGGTCCATATGTGTAGGAAACACCGTTCTTATGTTCCGGGCTCACTCAGATTTCCTGCTGTATTAGAGACTCTACAAAGCAAGAGTAGTGTTCTCGCTCTAAAGCAGAGTGTGATCCATGGATGAGAACTATGCTGTGTGTTTCCCTTCAGAAATGGAGTTAAATCCAGGGTCTGTGTCTTCCTACAAGCAAGACTTCGTTTCAGGTAAGGGCAGTCACTTTTCAGCTCAAACGAACTACATCGTTCACTGAGCTCACACATTTCTCATCTTAACAGACAAGCATTGGATGTTAGAGGACCAGTGCTTTGTATCAGTTTCAGAAGCAGAGTTGGACTAGAAATGGTCCATAAGTGTAGGTAACACTCTTCTTTTGTTCTGAGCACACTCAGGTTTCTTGCTGTCTTAGAGACTCTGGAAAGAAAGAGCGTGCTTCTTGCTCTTAAGCAGAGTGTGATCAATGGATGAGAACTCTGCTGTGTGTTTCACGTCAGAAATGGAGTTAAATCCCTTGATCTGAGTCTTCTTACAAGCAAGACTTCGATTCAAGTAAGGGCAGTCACTTTTCAGCTCAAACGAACTACATCGTTCACGAAGCTCACACGTTTCTCATCTTAAGTGACAAGCTTTGGATGTTAGAGCACCTTTGCTTTGTATCAATTTCATAGGCAGAGTTGCACTAGATATGGTCTGTATGTGTAGGAAACACCGTTCTTTTGTTATGAGCACACTCAAGTTTCCTGCTATATTAGAGAATCTAGAAAGCAAGAGTGTGCTTCTTGCCCTAAAGCAGAGTGTGATCCATGGATGATAACTATGCTGTGTGTGTCCCTTAGGAAATGGTGTTAATTCCTATGCTCTGTGTCTTCCTACAAGTACTACTTTGTTTCAGGTAAGGGCAGTCAATTTTCAGCTCAAACGAAATACATCGTTCACGAAGCTCACATGTTTCTCATCTTAAATGACAAGCATTGGATGTTAGAGGACCAGTGCTTTGTATCAGTTTCAGAATCAGAGTTGGACTAGATATGGTCTGTATGTGTAGGAAACACCGTTCTTTTGTTCTGAGCACACTCAAGTTTCCTGCTGTTTTAGACACTCTAGAAAGCAAGAGTGTGCTTCTTGCTCTAAAGAAGAGTGTGATCCATGGATGAGAACTAAGTTGTGTGTTTCCCTTCAGAAATGGAGTTAAACCCCACGCCTTGTGTCTTCCTACATGCAAGACTTCATTTCAGGTAAGGGCAGTCACTTTTCAGCTCAAACGAACTACATCGTTCACGAAGCTCACATGTTTCTCATCTTAAATGACAAGCATCCGATGTTAGAGGACCAGTGCTTTGTATCAGTTTCAGAATCAGAAATGTGCTAGATATGGTCCGTATGTGTAGGAAACACCGTTCTTTTGTTCTCAGCACACTCAGGTTTCCTGCTGTCTTAGAGACTCTAGAAAGCTAGAGCGTGCTTCTTGCTCAAAAGCAGAGTGTGATCAATGGATGAGAACTCTGCTATGAGTTTCACTGAGAAATGGAGTTAAATCCCAGGCTCTGAGTCTTCCTACAAGGAAGAGTTCCATTCAAGTAAGGGCGGTTACTTTACAGCTCAAACGAACTCCATCGTTCATGAATCTCACACGTTTCTCATCTTAACTGACAAGCATTGGATGTTAGAGGACCAGTGCTTTGTATCAGTTTCAGAAGCAGAGTTGGACTAGATATGGTCCATATGTCTAGGAAACACCGTTCTTTTGTTCTGAGCACACTCAGGTTTCCTGCTGTCTTAGAGACTCTGGAAAGCAAGTGCGTGCTTCATGCTCTAAAGCAGAGTGCGATCAATGGACGAGAACTCTGCTGTGTGTTTCACTTCAGAAATGGAGTTAAATCCAAGGCTCTGAGTCTTCCTACAAGCAATACTTCGTTTCATTTAAGGGCAGTTACTTTACAGCTCAAACGAACTACATCGTTCACGAAGCTCACACGTTTCTCATCTTAACTCACAAGCATCGGATGTTAGAGGACCAGTGCTTTGTATCACTTTCAGAAGCAGAGTTGGACTAGATATGGTCCATATGTGTAGGAAACACCGTTCTTTTGTTCTGAGCACACTCAGGTGTCCTGATGTCTTAGAGACTCTGGAAAGCAAGAGCGTGCTTCTTGCTCAAAAACAGAGTGTGATCCATGGATGAAAACTAAATTGTGTGTTTCCCTTCGGAAATGGAGTTAAACCACACGCCCTGTGCCTTCCTACATGCAAGAATTCATTTCAGGTAAGGGCAGTCACTTTTCAGCTCAAACGAACTACATTGTTCACGAAGCTCACACGTTTCTCATCTTAACTGACAAGCATCGGATGTTAGAGGACCAGTGCTGTGTATCAGTTTCAGAAGCAGAGTTGTACTAGATATGGTCCGTATGTGTAGGAAACTCCGTTCATTTGTTCTCAGCACACTCAAGTTTCCTGCTGTCCTCGAGACTCTAGAAAGCAAGAGAGTGCTTCTTGCTCTAAAGCAGAGTGTGATCAATGGATGAGACCTCTGCTCTGTGTTTCACATAGAAATGGAGTTGAATCCCAGGCTCTGAGTCTTCCTACAAGGAAGACTTCCATTCAAGTAAGGGCAGATACTTACAGCTCAAACGAACAACATCGTTCTCGAATCTCACACGTTTCTCATCTTAACTCACAAGCATCGGATGTTAGAGGACCAGTGCTTTGTATCAGTTTCAGAAGCAGAGTTGGACTAGATATGGTCCATAAGTGTAGGTAACACTGTTCTTTTGTTCTGAGCACACTCAGGTTTCTTGCTGTCTTAGAGACTCTGGAAAGCAAGAGCGTGCTTCTTGCTCTTAAGCAGAGTGTGATCAATGGATGAGAACTCTGCTGTGTGTTTCACTTCAGAAATGGAGTTAAATCCCTTGATCTGAGTCTTCTTACAAGCAAGACTTCGATTCAAGTAAGGGCAGTCACTTTTCAGCTCAAACGAACTACATCGTTCACGAAGCTCACACGTTTCTCATGTTAACTGACAAGCATCAGAGGTTAGAGGACCAGTGCTTTGTATCAGTTTCAGAAGCAGAGTTGTACTAGATATGGTCCGTATGTGTAGGAAACACCGTTCTTTTGTTATGAGCACACTCAGGTTTCCTTCTGTATTAGAGACTCTAGAAAGCAAGAGCGTGCTTCATGCTCAAAAGCAGAGTGTGATCAATGGATGAGAACTCTGCTCTGTGTTTCACTTTGAAATGGAGTTAAATCCCAGGCTCTGAGTCTTCCTACAAAGAAGAGTTCCATTCAAGTAAGGTCAGTTACTTTACAGCTCAAACGAACTACATCGTTCACGAAGCTCACACTTTTCTCATCTTAACTGACAAGCATTGGATGTTAGAGGGCCAGTGCTTTGTATCAGTTTCAGAAGCAGAGTTGGACTAGATATGGTCCATATGTCTAGGAAACACCGTTCTTTTGTTCTGAGCACACTCAGGTTTCCTGATGTCTTAGAGACTCTGGAAAGCAAGTGCGTGCTTCTTGCTCTAAAGCAGAGTGTGATCAATGGATGAGAACTCTGCTGTGTGTTTCACTTCAGAATTGGAGTTAAATCCCAGGCTCTGAGTCTTCCACAAGCAAGACTTCGTTTCATTTAAGGGCAGTTACTTTACAGCTCAAACGAACTACATCGTTCACGAAGCTCACACGTTTCTCATCTTAACTGACAAGCATCGGATGTTAGAGGACCAGTGCTTTGTATCAGTTTCAGAAGCAGAGTTGTACTAGATATGGTCTGTATGTGTAGGAAACACCGTTCATTTGTTGTCAGCACACTGAAGTTTCCTGCTGTCCTCGAGACTCTAGAAAGCACGAGCGTGCTCCTTACTCTAAAGCAGAGTGTGATCAATGAATGAGACCTCTGCTCTGTGTTTCACATAGAAATGGAGTTAAATCCCAGGCTCTGAGTCTTCCTACAAGGAAGAATTCCATTCAAGTAAGGGCAGTTACTTACAGCTCAAACGAAAAACATCATTCACGAAGCTCATACGTTTCTTATCTTACCTGACAAGCATCGGATGTTAGAGGACCAGTGCTTTGTATCAGTTTCAGAAGCAGAGTTGGACTAGATATGGTCCATATGTGTAGGAAACACCGTTCTTTTGTTATGAGCACACTCAAGTTTCCTGCTATATTAGAGAATCTAGAAAGCAAGAGTGTGCTTCTTGCCCTAAAGCAGAGTGTGATCCATGGATGAGAAATATGCTGTGTGTGTCCCTTAGGAAATGATGTTAATTCCTATGCTCTGTGTCTTCCTACAAGCACTACTTTGTTTCAGGTAATGGCAGTCACTTTTCAGCTCAAACGAACTACATCGTTCACGAAGCTCACATGTTTCTCATCTTAAATGACAAGCATTGGATGTTAGAGGACCAGTGCTTTGTATCAGTTTCAGAATCAGAGTTGGACTAGATATGGTCCGTATGTGTAGGAAACACCGTTCTTTTGTTCTGAGCACACTCATGTTTCCTGCTGTATTTGACACTCTAGAAAGCAAGAGTGTGCTTCTTGCTCTAAAGAAGAGTGTGATCCATGGATGAGAACTAAGTTGTGTGTTTCCCTTCAGAAATGGAGTTAAACCCCACACCTTGTGTCTTCCTACATACAAGACTTCATTTCAGGTAAGGGCAGTTACTTTACAGCTCAAACGAACTACATCGTTCACGAAGCTCACACGTTTCTCATCTTAACTCACAAGCATCGGAGGTTAGAGGACCAGTGCTTTGTATCAGTTTCAGAAGCAGAGTTGGACTAGATATGGTCCATATGTGTAGGAAACACCGTTCTTTTGTTCTGAGCACACTCAGTTTTCCTGATGTCTTAGAGACTCTGGAAAGCAAGAGCGTGCTTCTTGCTCGAAAGAAGAGTGTGATCAATGGATGAGAACTCTGCTGTGTGTTTCCCTTCAGAATTGGAGTTAAATCCCAGGCTCTGAGTCTTCCTACAAGGAAGATTTCCATTCAAGTAAGGGCAGTTACTTTACAGCTCAAACGAACTCCATCGTTCACGAAGCTCAAACGTTTCTCATCTTAACTGACAAGCATTGGATGTTAAGGATCAGTGCTTTGTATCAGTTTAGGAAGCAGAGTTGGACTAGATATGGTCCGTATGTGAAGGAAACACCGTTCTTTTGTTCTGAGCACACTCAAGTTTCCTGCTGTATTAGACACTCTAGAAAGCAAGAGCGTGCTTCTTGCTCTAAAGCAGAGTGTGATCCATGGATGAGAACTAAGTTGTGTGTTTCCCTTCCGAAATGGAGTTAAACCCCACGCCCTGTGTCTTCCTACATGCAAGACTTCATTTCAGGTAAGGGCAGTAACTTTTCAGCTCAAACGAACTTACTCGTTCACGAAGCTCACACGATTCTCATCTTAACTGACAAGCATCGGATGTTAGAGGACCAGTGCTTTCTATCAGTTTCAGAAGCAGAGTTGGACTAGATATGGTCCATATGTCTAGGAAACACCGTTCTTTTGTTCTGAGCACACTCAGGTTTCCTGATGTCTTAGAGACTCTGGAAAGCAAGTGCGTGCTTCTTGCTCTAAAGCAGAGTGTGATCAATGGATGAGAACTCTGCTGTGTGTTTCCCTTCAGAATTGGAGTTAAATCCCAGGCTCTGAGTCTTCCACAAGCAAGACTTCGTTTCATTTAAGGGCAGTTACTTTACAGCTCAAACGAACTACATCGTTCACGAAGCTCACACGTTTCTCATCTTAACTAACAAGCATCGGATGTTAGAGGACCATTGCTTTGTATCAGTTTCAGAAGCAGAGTTGGACTAGATATGGTCCGTATGTATAGGAAACACTGTTCTTTTGTTCTGAGCACACTCAAGTTTCCTGCTGTATTAGACACTCTAGAAAGCAAGAGTGTGCTTCTTGCTCCACAGCAGAGTGTGATCCATCGATGAGACTAAATTGTGTGTTTCCCTTCAGAAATGGAGTTAAACCCCACGCCCTGTGTCTTCCTACATGAAAGATTTCGTTTCAGGTAAGTGCAGTCACTTTTCAGCTCAAACAAACTACATCGTTCACGAAGCTCACACCTTTCTCATCTTAACTGACAAGCATCGGATGTTAGAGGACCAGTGCTTTGTATCAGTTTCAGAAGCAGAGTTGTACTAGATATGGTCTGTATGTGTAGGAAACACCGTTCATTTGTTGTCAGCACACTGAAGTTTCCTGCTGTCCTCGAGACTCTAGAAAGCACGAGCGTGCTTCTTACTCTAAAGCAGAGTGTGATCAATGAATGAGACCTCTGCTCTGTGTTTCACATAGAAATGGAGTTAAATCCCAGGCTCTGAGTCTTCCTACAAGGAAGAATTCCATTCAAGTAAGGGCAGTTACTTACAGCTCAAGGGAACAACATCGTTCACGAAGCTCACACGTTTCTTATCTTACCTGACAAGCATCGGATGTTAGAGGACCAGTGCTTTGTATCAGTTTCAGAAGCAGAGTTGGACTAGATATGGTCCATATGTGTAGGAAACACCGTTCTTTTGTTATGAGCACACTCAAGTTTCCTCCTATATTAGAGAATCTAGAAAGCAAGAGTGTGCTTCTTGCCCTAAAGCAGAGTGTGATCCATGGATGAGAACTATGCTGTGTGTGTCCCTTAGGAAATGATGTTAATTCCTATGCTCTGTGTCTTCCTACAAGCACTACTTTGTTTCAGGTAAGGGCAGTCACTTTTCAGCTCAAACGAACTACATCGTTCACGAAGCTCACATGTTTCTCATCTTAAATGACAAGCATTGGATGTTAGAGGACCAGTGCTTTGTATCAGTTTCAGAATCAGAGTTGGACTAGATATGGTCCGTATGTGTAGGAAACACCGTTCTTTTGTTCTGAGCACACTCATGTTTCCTGCAGTATTTGACACTCTAGAAAGCAAGAGTGTGCTTCTTGCTCTAAAGAAGAGTGTGATCCATGGATGAGAACTAAGTTGTGTGTTTCCCTTCAGAAATGGAGTTAAACCCCACACCTTGTGTCTTCCTACATGCAAGACTTCATTTCAGGTAAGGGCAGTCACTTTTCAGCTCAAACGAACTACATCGTTCACGAAGCTCATACGTTTCTCATCATAACTGACAAGCATCCGATGTTAGAGGACCAGTGCTTTGTATCAGTTTCAGAAGCAGAGTTGTACTAGATATGGTCCGTATGTGTAGGAAACACCGTTCTTTTGTTCTCAGCACACTCAGGTTTCCTGCTGTCTTAGAGACTCTGGAAAGCAAGTGCGTGCTTCATGCTCTAAAGCAGAGTGCGATCAATGGATGAGAACTCTGCTGTATGTTTCACTTCAAAAATGGAGTTAAATCCCAGGCTCTGAGTCTTCCTACAAGCAAGACTTCGTTTCATTTAAGGGCAGTTACTTTACAGCTCAAACGAACTACATCGTTCACGAAGCTCACACGTTTCTCATCTTAACTCACAAGCATCAGAGGTTAGAGGACCAGTGCTTTGTATCAGTTTCAGAAGCAGAGTTGGACTAGATATGGTCCATATGTGTAGGAAACACCGTTCTTTTGTTCTGAGCACACTCAGTTTTCCTGATGTCTTAGAGACTCTGGAAAGCAAGAGCGTGCTTCTTGCTCGAAAGCAGAGTGTGATCCATGGATGAAAACTAAATTGTGTGTTTCCCTTCAGAAATGGAGTTAAACCCCACACCCTGTGTCTTCCTACATGCAAGAATTCATTTCAGGTAAGGGCAGTCACTTTTCAGCTCAAACGAACTACATCGTTCACGAAGCTCACACATTTCTCATCTTACCTGACAAGCTTTGGATGTTAGAGCACCTGTGCTTTGTATCAATTTCAGAGGCAGAGTTGGACTAGATATGGTCTGTATGTGTAGGAAACACCGTTCTTTTGTTATGAGCACACTCAAGTTTCCTGCTCTATTAGAGAATCTAGAAAGCAAGAGTGTGCTTCTTGCCCTAAAGCAGAGTGTGATCAATGGATGAGAACTCTGTTGTGTGTTTCACTTCAGAAATGGTGTTAATTCCTATGCTCTGTGTCTTCCTACAAGCACTACATTGTTTCAGGTAAGGGCAGTCACTTTTCAGCTCAAACGAACTACATCGTTCACGAAGCTCACACTTTTCTCATCTTAACTGACAAGCATTGGATGTTAGAGGGCCAGTGCTTTGTATCAGTTTCAGAAGCAGAGTTGGACTAGATATGGTCCATATGTCTAGGAAACACCGTTCTTTTGTTCTGAGCACACTCAGGTTTCCTGATGTCTTAGAGACTCTGGAAAGCAAGTGCGTGCTTCTTGCTCTAAAGCAGAGTGTGATCAATGGATGAGAACTCTGCTGTGTGTTTCCCTTCAGAATTGGAGTTAAATCCCAGGCTCTGAGTCTTCCACAAGCAAGACTTCGTTTCATTTAAGGGCAGTTACTTTACAGCTCAAACGAACTACATCGTTCACGAAGCTCACACGTTTCTCATCTTAACTAACAAGCATCGGATGTTAGAGGACCATTGCTTTGTATCAGTTTCAGAAGCAGAGTTGGACTAGATATGGTCCGTATGTATAGGAAACACTGTTCTTTTGTTCTGAGCACACTCAAGTTTCCTGCTGTATTAGACACTCTAGAAAGCAAGAGTGTGCTTCTTGCTCCACAGCAGAGTGTGATCCATCGATGAGACTAAATTGTGTGTTTCCCTTCAGAAATGGAGTTAAACCCCACGCCCTGTGTCTTCCTACATGAAAGATTTCGTTTCAGGTAAGTGCAGTCACTTTTCAGCTCAAACAAACTACATCGTTCACGAAGCTCACACCTTTCTCATCTTAACTGACAAGCATCGGATGTTAGAGGACCAGTGCTTTGTATCAGTTTCAGAAGCAGAGTTGTACTAGATATGGTCTGTATGTGTAGGAAACACCGTTCATTTGTTGTCAGCACACTGAAGTTTCCTGCTGTCCTCGAGACTCTAGAAAGCACGAGCGTGCTTCTTACTCTAAAGCAGAGTGTGATCAATGAATGAGACCTCTGCTCTGTGTTTCACATAGAAATGGAGTTAAATCCCAGGCTCTGAGTCTTCCTACAAGGAAGAATTCCATTCAAGTAAGGGCAGTTACTTACAGCTCAAGGGAACAACATCGTTCACGAAGCTCACACGTTTCTTATCTTACCTGACAAGCATCGGATGTTAGAGGACCAGTGCTTTGTATCAGTTTCAGAAGCAGAGTTGGACTAGATATGGTCCATATGTGTAGGAAACACCGTTCTTTTGTTATGAGCACACTCAAGTTTCCTCCTATATTAGAGAATCTAGAAAGCAAGAGTGTGCTTCTTGCCCTAAAGCAGAGTGTGATCCATGGATGAGAACTATGCTGTGTGTGTCCCTTAGGAAATGATGTTAATTCCTATGCTCTGTGTCTTCCTACAAGCACTACTTTGTTTCAGGTAAGGGCAGTCACTTTTCAGCTCAAACGAACTACATCGTTCACGAAGCTCACATGTTTCTCATCTTAAATGACAAGCATTGGATGTTAGAGGACCAGTGCTTTGTATCAGTTTCAGAATCAGAGTTGGACTAGATATGGTCCGTATGTGTAGGAAACACCGTTCTTTTGTTCTGAGCACACTCATGTTTCCTGCAGTATTTGACACTCTAGAAAGCAAGAGTGTGCTTCTTGCTCTAAAGAAGAGTGTGATCCATGGATGAGAACTAAGTTGTGTGTTTCCCTTCAGAAATGGAGTAAAACCCCACACCTTGTGTCTTCCTACATGCAAGACTTCATTTCAGGTAAGGGCAGTCACTTTTCAGCTCAAACGAACTACATCGTTCACGAAGCTCATACGTTTCTCATCTTAACTGACAAGCATCCGATGTTAGAGGACCAGTGCTTTGTATCAGTTTCAGAAGCAGAGTTGTACTAGATATGGTCCGTATGTGTAGGAAACACCGTTCTTTTGTTCTCAGCACACTCAGGTTTCCTGCTGTCTTAGAGACTCTGGAAAGCAAGTGCGTGCTTCATGCTCTAAAGCAGAGTGTGATCAATGGATGAGAACTCTGCTGTATGTTTCACTTCAAAAATGGAGTTAAATCCCAGGCTCTGAGTCTTCCTACAAGCAAGACTTCGTTTCATTTAAGGGCAGTTACTTTACAGCTCAAACGAACTACATCGTTCACGAAGCTCACACGTTTCTCATCTTAACTCACAAGCATCAGAGGTTAGAGGACCAGTGCTTTGTATCAGTTTCAGAAGCAGAGTTGGACTAGATATGGTCCATATGTGTAGGAAACACCGTTCTTTTGTTCTGAGCACACTCAGTTTTCCTGATGTCTTAGAGACTCTGGAAAGCAAGAGCGTGCTTCTTGCTCGAAAGCAGAGTGTGATCCATGGATGAAAACTAAATTGTGTGTTTCCCTTCAGAAATGGAGTTAAACCCCACACCCTGTGTCTTCCTACATGCAAGAATTCATTTCAGGTAAGGGCAGTCACTTTTCAGCTCAAACGAACTACATCGTTCACGAAGCTCACACATTTCTCATCTTACCTGACAAGCTTTGGATGTTAGAGCACCTGTGCTTTGTATCAATTTCAGAGGCAGAGTTGGACTAGATATGGTCTGTATGTGTAGGAAACACCGTTCTTTTGTTATGAGCACACTCAAGTTTCCTGCTCTATTAGAGAATCTAGAAAGCAAGAGTGTGCTTCTTGCCCTAAAGCAGAGTGTGATCAATGGATGAGAACTCTGTTGTGTGTTTCACTTCAGAAATGGTGTTAATTCCTATGCTCTGTGTCTTCCTACAAGCACTACTTTGTTTCAGGTAAGGGCAGTCACTTTTCAGCTCAAACGAACTACATCGTTCACGAAGCTCACATGTTTCTCATCTTAAGTGACAAGCATTGGATGTTAGAGGACCAGTGCTTTGTATCAGTTTCAGAAGCAGAGTTGGACTAGATATGGTCCGTATGTGTAGGAAACACCGTTCTTTTGTTCTGAGCACACTCAGGTTTCCTGATATCTTAGAGACTCTGGAAAGCAAGAGCGTGCTTCTTGCTCTAAAGCAGAGTGTGATCCATGGATGAGAACTAAATTGTGTGTTTCCCTTCAGAAATGGAGTTAAACCCCACGCCCTGTGTCTTCCTACATGCAAGACTTCATTTCAGGTAAGAGCAGTCACTTTTCAGCTCAAACGAACTACATCGTTCACGAAGCTCACATGTTTCTCATCTTAAATGACAAGCATTGGATGTTAGAGGATCAGTGCTTTGTATCAGTTTCAGAATCAGAGTTGGACTAGATATGATCCGTATGTGTAGGAAACACCGTTCTTTTGTTCTCAGCACACTCAGGATCCTTCTGTCTTAGAGATTCTAGAAAGCAAGAGCGTGCTTCTTGCTCTAAAGCAGAGTGTGATCAATGGATGAGAACTCTGCTCTGTGTTGCACTTAGAAACGGAGTTAAATCCTAGGCTCTGAGTCTTCCTACAAGCAAGACTTCGTTTCATTTAATGGCAGTTACTTTACAGCTCAAACGAACTACATCATTCACGAAGCTCACACGTTTCTCATCTTAACTCACAAGCATCGGATGTTAGAGGACTAGTGCTTTGTATCAGTTTCAGAAGCAGAGTTGGACTAGATATGGTCCATATGTGTAGGAAACACCGTTCTTTTGTTCTGAGCACACTCAGGTTTCCTGATGTCTTAGAGACTCTGGAAAGCAAGAGCGTGCTTCTTGCTCTAAAGCAGAGTGTGATCAATGGATGAGAACTCTGCTGTGTGTTTCACTTCAGAAATGGAGTTAAATCCCATGATCTGAGTCTTCTTACAAGCAAGACTTCGATTCAAGTAAGGGCAGTCACTTTTCAGCTCAAACAAATTACATTGTTCACGAAGCTCACACGTTTCTCATCTTAACTGACAAGCATTGAATGTTAGAGGACCATTGTTTTGTATCAGTTTCAGAAGCAGAGTTGTACTAGATATGGTCCATATGTGTCGGAAACACCGTTCATTTGTTCTCAGCACACTCAAGTTTCCTGCTGTCTTTGAGAATCTAGAAAGCTAGAGCATGCTTCTTGCTTTAAAGCAGAGTGTGACCAATGGATGAGAACTCTGTTGTGTGTTTCACTTCAGAAATGGAGTTAAATCCCTGGCTCTGAGTCTTTCTACAAGCAAGACTTCGATTCAAGTAAGGGCAGTTACTTTACAGCTCCAACGAACTACATTGTTCACGAAGCTCACACATTTCTCATCTTAACTGACAAACTTTGGATGTTAGAGCACCTGTACTTTGTATCAATTTCAGAGGCAGAGTTGAACTAGATATGGTCTGTATGAGTAGGAAACACCGTTCATTTGTTATGAGCACACTCAAGTTTCCTGATGTATTAGATATTCTAGAAAGCAAGAGCGTTCTTCTTGCTCTAAAGCAGAGTGTGATCCATGGATGAGAACTATGCTGTGAGTTTCCCTTCAGAAATGGAGTTAAATCTCAGGCTCTGAGTCTTCCTACAAGCAAGACTTCGATTCAAGTAAGGGCAGTTACTATAGAGCTAAAACGAACTACATCGTTCACGAAGCTCACACGTTTCTCATCTTAACTGACAAGCTTTGGATGTTAGAGCACCTTTGCTTTGTATCAATTTCAGAGGCAGAGTTGCACTAGATATGGTCTGTATGTGTAGTAAACACCGTTCTTTTGTTATGAGCACACTCAAGTTTCCTGCTCTATCAGAGAATCTAGAAAGCAAGATCGTGCTTCTTGCCCTAAAGCAGAGTGTGATCCATGGTTGAGAACTAAATTGTGTGTTTCCCTTCAGAAATGGAATTAAACCCCACGCCCTGTGTCTTCCTACATGCAAGACTTCATTTCAGGTAAGAGCAGTCACTTTTCAGCTCAAACGAACTACATCGTTCACGAAGCTCACACGTTTCTCATCTTAACTGACAAGCATCGGATGTTAGAGGACCAGTGCTTTGTATCAGTTTCAGAAGCAGAGTTGGACTAGATATGGTCCGTATGTGTAGGAAACACCGTTCATTTGTTCTCAGCACACTCAAGTTTCCTGCTGTCCTCGAGACTCTAGAAAGCACAAGCGTGCTTCTTGCTCTAAAGCAGAGTGTGATCAATGGATGAGACCTCTGCTCTGTGTTTCACATAGAAATGGAGTTAAATCCCAGGCTCTGCGTCTTCCTACAAGGAAGACTTCCATTCAAGTAAGGGCAGATACTTATAGCTCAAATGAACAACATCGTTCACAAAGCTCACACGTTTCTCATCTTAACTCACAAGCATCGGATGTTAGAGGACCAGTGCTTTGTATCAGTTTCAGAAGCAGAGTTGGACTAGATATGGTCCATAAGTGTAGGTAACACTGTTCTTTTGTTCTGAGCACACTCAGGTTTCTTGCTGTCTTAGAGACTCTGGAAAGCAAGAGCGTGCTTCTTGCTCTTAAGCAGAGTGTGATCAATGGATGAGAACTCTGCTGTGTGTTTCACTTCAGAAATGGAGTTAAATCCCTGGCTCTGAGTCTTCCTACAAGCAAGACTTCGTTTCATTTAAGGGCAGTTACTTTACAGCTCAAACGAACTACATCGTTCACGAAGCTCACACATTTCTCATCTTACCTGACAAGCTTTGGATGTTAGAGCACCTTTGCTTTGTATCAATTTCAGAGGCAGAGTTGGACTAGATGTGGTCTGTATGTGTAGGAAACACCGTTCTTTTCTTATGAGCACACTCAAATTTCCTGCTCTATTAGAGAATCTAGAAAGCAAGATCGTGCTTCTTGCCCTAAAGCAGAGTGTGATCAATGGATGAGAACTCTGTTGTGTGTTTCACTTCAGAAATGGTGTTAATTCCTATGCTCTGTGTCTTCCTACAAGCACTACTTTGTTTCAGGTAAGGGCAGTCACTTTTCAGCTCAAACGAACTACATCGTTCACGAAGCTCACATGTTTCTCATCTTAAATGACAAGCATTGGATGTTAGAGGACCAGTGCTTTGTATCAGTTTCAGAATCAGAGTTGGACTAGATATGGTCCGTATGTGTAGGAAACACCGTTCTTTTGTTCTCAGCACACTCAGGATCCTGCTGTCTTAGAGATTCTAGAAAGCAAGAGCGTGCTTCTTGCTCTAAAGCAGAGTGTGATCAATGGATGAGAACTCTGCTCTGTGTTGCACTTAGAAACGGAGTTAAATCCCCTGCTCTGAGTCTTCCTACAAGCAATACTTCGTTTCATTTAATGGCAGTTACTTTACAGCTCAAACGAACTACATCGTTCACGAAGCTCACACGTTTCTCATCTTAACTCACAAGCATCGGATGTTAGAGGACTAGTGCTTTGTATCAGTTTCAGAAGCAGAGTTGGACTAGATATGGTCCATATGTGTAGGAAACACCGTTCTTTTGTTCTGAGCACACTCAGGTTTCCTGATGTCTTAGAGATTCTGGAAAGCAAGAGCGTGCTTCTTGCTCTAAAGCAGAGTGTGATCAATGGATGAGAACTCTGCTGTGTGTTTCACTTCAGAAATGGAGTTAAATCCCATGATCTGAGTCTTCTTACAAGCAAGACTTCGATTCAAGTAAGGGCAGTCACTTTTCAGCTCAAACAAATTACATTGTTCACGAAGCTCACACGTTTCTCATCTTAATGACAAGCATTGAATGTTAGAGGACCATTGTTTTGTATCAGTTTCAGAAGCAGAGTTGTACTAGATATGGTCCGTATGTGTCGGAAACACCGTTCATTTGTTCTCAGCACACTCAAGTTTCCTGCTGTCTTTGAGAATCTAGAAAGCTAGAGCATGCTTCTTGCTTTAAAGCAGAGTGTGATCAATGGATGAGAACTCTGTTGTGTGTTTCACTTCAGAAATGGAGTTAAATCCCTGGCTCTGAGTCTTCCTACAAGCAAGACTTCGATTCAAGTAAGGGCAGTTACTTTACAGCTCCAACGAACTACATTGTTCACGAAGCTCACACATTTCTCATCTTAACTGACAAACTTTGGATGTTAGAGCACCTGTACTTTGTATCAATTTCAGAGGCAGAGTTGAACTAGATATGGTCTGTATGAGTAGGAAACACCGTTCTTTTGTTATGAGCACACTCAAGTTTCCTGATGTATTAGATATTCTAGAAAGCAAGAGCGTTCTTCTTGCTCTAAAGCAGAGTGTGATCCATGGATGAGAACTATGCTGTGAGTTTCCCTTCAGAAATGGAGTTAAATCTCAGGCTCTGAGTCTTCCTACAAGCAAGACTTCGATTCAAGTAAGGGCAGTTACTATAGAGCTAAAACGAACTACATCGTTCACGAAGCTCACACGTTTCTCATCTTAACTGACAAGCTTTGGATGTTAGAGCACCTTTGCTTTGTATCAATTTCAGAGGCAGAGTTGCACTAGACATGGTCTGTATGTGTAGTAAACACCGTTCTTTTGTTATGAGCACACTCAAGTTTCCTGCTCTATCAGAGAATCTAGAAAGCAAGATCGTGCTTCTTGCCCTAAAGCAGAGTGTGATCCATGGTTGAGAACTAAATTGTGTGTTTCCCTTCAGAAATGGATTTAAACCCCACGCCCTGTGTCTTCCTACATGCAAGACTTCATTTCAGGTAAGAGCAGTCACTTTTCAGCTCAAACGAACTACATCGTTCACGAAGCTCACACGTTTCTCATCTTAACTGACAAGCATCGGATGTTAGAGGACCAGTGCTTTGTATCAGTTTCAGAAGCAGAGTTGGACTAGATATGGTCCGTATGTGTAGGAAACACCGTTCATTTGTTCTCAGCACACTCAAGTTTCCTGTTGTCCTCGAGACTCTAGAAAGCACAAGCGTGCTTCTTGCTCTAAAGCAGAGTGTGATCAATGGATGAGACCTCTGCTCTGTGTTTCACATAGAAATGGAGTTAAATCCCAGGCTCTGCGTCTTCCTACAAGCAAGACTTCGATTCAAGTAAGGGCAGTTACTTTATAGCTCAAACGAACTACATCGTTCACGAAGCTCACACATTTCTCATCTTAACTGACAAGCTTTGGATGTTAGAGCACCTGTGCTTTGTATCAATTTCAGAGGCAGAGTTGGACTAGATATGGTCTGTTTGTGTAGGAAACACCGTTCTTTTGTTATGAGCACACTCAAGTTTCCTGCTATATTAGAGAATCTAGGAAGCAAGAGTGTGCTTCTTGCCCTAAAGCAGAGTGTGATCCATGGATGAGAACTATGCTGTGTGTGTCCCTTAGGAAATGGTGTTAATTCCTATGCTCTGTGTCTTCCTACAAGCACTACTTTGTTTCAGGTAAGGGCAGTCACTTTTCAGCTCAAACAAACTACATCGTTCACGAAGCTCACATGTTTCTCATCTTAAATGACAAGCATTGGATGTTAGAGGACCAGTGCTTTGTATCAGTTTCAGAATCAGAGTTGGACTAGATATGGTCCGTATGTGTAGGAAACACCGTTCATTTGTTCTGAGCACACTCAGGTTTCCTGCTGTCTTAGAGATTCTGGAAAGCAAGTGCGTGCTTCTTGCTCTAAAGCTGAGTGTGATCAATGGATGAGAACTCTGCTGTGTGTTTCACTTCAGAAATGGAGTTAAATCCCAGTCTCTGAGTCTTCCTACAAGCAAGATTCGTTTCATTTAATGGCAGTTACTTTACAGCTCAAACGAACTACATTGTTCACGAAGCTCACACGTTTCTCATCTTAACTCACAAGCATCAGTTGTTAGAGGACCAGTGCTTTGTATCAGTTTCAGAACCAGAGTTGGACTAGATATGGTCCATATGTGTAGGAAACACCGTTCTTTTGTTCTGAGCACCCTCAGGTTTCCTGATATCTTAGAGACTCTGGCACGCAAGAGCGTGCTTCTTGCTCTAAAGCAGAGTGTGATCCATGGATGAGAACTAAATTGTGTGTTTCCCATCAGAAATGGAGTTAAACCCCATGCCCTGTGTCTTCCTACATGCAAGACTTCATTTCAGGTAAGAGCAATCACTTTTCAGCTCAAACGTACGACATCGTTCACGAAGCTCACACGTTTCTCATCTTAACTGACAAGCATCAGATGTTAGACGTCCAGTGCTTTGTATCAGTTTCAGAAGCAGAGTTGTACTAGATATAGTCCGTATGTGTAGGAAATACCGTTCATTTGTTCGCAGCACACTCAAGTTTCCTGCTGTCTTAGAGAATCTAGAAAGCTAGAGCATGCTTATTGCTTTAAAGCAGAGTGTGATCAATGGATGAGAACTCTGTAGTGTGTTTCACTTCAGAAATGGAGTTAAATCCCTGGCTCTGAGTCTTCCTACAAGCAAGACTTCGATTCAAGTAAGGGCAGTTACGTTACAGCTCCAATGAACTACATCGTTCAAGAAGCTCACACTTTTCTCATCTTAACTGACAAGCTTTGGATGTTAGAGCACCTGTGTTTTGTATCAATTTCAGAGGCAGAGTTGGACTAGATATGGTCCGTATGTGTAGGAAACACCGTTCTTTTGTTATGAGCACACTCAATTTTCCTGCTATATTAGAGAATCTAGAAAGCAAGAGTGTGCTTCTTGCTCTAAAGCAGAGTGTGATCCATGGATGAGAACTAAGTTGTGTGTTTCCCTTCAGAAATGGAGTTAAACACCACGCCCTGTGTCTTCCTACATGCAAGACTTCATTTCAGGTAAGGGCAGTCACTTTTCAGCTCAAACGAACTACATCGTTCACGAACCTCACACGTTTCTCATGTTAACTGACAAGCATCTGATGTTAGAGGACCAGTGCTTTGTATCAGTTTCAGAAGCAGAGTTGGACTAGATATGGTCCATATGTGTAGGAAACACCATTCTTTTGTTCTGAGCACACTCAGGTTTCCTGCTGTCTTAGAGACTCTGGAAAGCAAGAGCGTGCTTCTTGCTCTAAAGCAGAGTGTGATCAATGGATGAGAACTCTGCCCTGTGTTTCACATAGAAATGGAGATAAATCCCAGGCTCTGAGTCTTCCTACAAGGAAGACTTCCATCCAAGTAAGGGCAGTTACTTACAGCTCAAACGAACTACATCGTTCACGAAGCTCACACGTTTCTCATCTTAACTGACAAGCATTGGATGTTAGAGGACCAGTGCTTTGTATCAGTTTCAGAAGCAGAGTTGGACTAGATATGGTCCATATGTGTAGGAAACACCGTTCTTTTGTTCTGAGCACACTCAGATTTCCTGCTGTCTTAGAGACTCTGGAAGCAAGAGCGTGCTTCTTGCTCTAAAGCAGAGTGTGATCAATGGATGAGAACTCTGCTGTGTGTTTCACTTCAGAAATGGAGTAAAATCCCTGGCTCTGAGTCTATCTACAAGCAAGACTTCGTTTCACGTAAGGGCAGTCACTTTTCAGCTCAAATGAACTACATCGTTCACGAAGCTCACACGTTTCTCATCTTAACTGACAAGCATCGGATGTTAGAGGACCAGTGCTTTGTATCAGTTTCAGAAGCAGAGTTGGACTAGATATGGTCCGTATGTGTAGGAAACACCGTTCATTTGTTCTCAGCACACTCAAGTTTCCTGCTGTCCTCGAGACTCTAGAAAGCACGAGCGTGATTCTTGCTCTAAAGCAGAGTGTGATTAATGGATGAGACCTCTGCTCTGTGTTTCACATAGAAATGGAGTTAAATCCCAGGCTCTGAGTCTTCCTACAAGCAAGATTTCGATTCAAGTAAGGGCAGTTACTTTACAGCTCAAACGAACTACATCGTTCACGAAGCTCACACTTTTCTCATCTTAACTGACAAGCTTTGGATGTTAGAGCACCTGTGCTTTGTATCAATTTCAGAGGCAGAGTTGGACTAGATATGATCTGTATGGGTAGGAAACACCGTTCTTTTGTTCTGAGCACACTCAGGTTTCCTGCTGTATTAGAGAATCTAGAAAGCAAGAGTGTGCTTCTTGCTCTAAAGCAGAGTGTGATCCATGGATGAGAACTAAGTTGTGTGTTTCCCTTAGGAAATGATGTTAATTCCTATGATCTGTATCTTCCTACAAGCACTACTTTGTTTCAGGTAAGGGCAGTCACTTTTCAGTTCAAACGAACTACATCGTTCATGAAGCTCACACGTTTGTCATCTTCACTGACAAGCATTGCATGTTAGAGGACCAGTGCTTTGTATCAGTTTCAGAAGCAGAGTTGGACTAGATATGGTCCATATGTGTAGGAAACACCGTTGATTTGTTCTGGGCACACTCAGGTTTCCTGCTGTCTTAGAGATTATGGAAAGCAAGTGCGTGCTTCTTGCTCTAAAGCAGAGTGTGATCAATGGATGAGAACTCTGCTGTGTGTTTCACTTCAGAAATGGAGTTAAATCCCAGTCTCTGAGTCTTCCTACAAGCAAGACTTCGTTTCATTTAATGGCAGTTACTTTAGAGCTCAAACGAACTACATCGTTCACGAAGCTCACACGTTTCTCATCTTAACTCACAAGCATCAGATGTTAGAGGACCAGTGCTTTGTATCAGTTTCAGAACCAGAGTTGGACTAGATATGGTCCATATGTGTAGGAAACACCGTTCTTTTGTTTGAGCACACTCAATTTTCCTGCTATATTAGAGAATCTAGAAAGCAAGAGTGTGCTTCTTGCTCTAAAGCAGAGTGTGATCCATGGATGAGAACTAAGTTGTGTGTTTCCCTTCAGAAATGGAGATAAACCCCACGCCCTGTGTCTTCCTACATGCAAGACTTCATTTCAGGTAAGGGCAGTCACTTTTCAGCTCAAACGAACTACATCGTTCACGAAGCTCACACGTTTCTCATGTTAACTGACAAGTATCTGATGTTAGAGGACCAATGCTTTGTATCAGTTTCAGAAGCAGAGTTGGACTAGATATGGTCCATATGTGTAGGAAACACCATTCTTTTGTTCTGAGCACACTCAGGTTTCCTGCTGTCTTAGAGACTCTGGAAAGCAAGAGCGTGCTTCTTGCTCTAAAGCAGAGTGTGATCAATGGATGAGAATTCTGCCCTGTGTTTCACATAGAAATGGAGTTAAATCCCAGGCTCTGAGTCTTCCTACAAGGAAGACTTCCATTCAAGTAAGGGCACTTACTTACAGCTCAAACGAACTACATCATTCACGAAGCTCACACGTTTCTCATCTTAACTGACAAGCATTGGATGTTAGAGGACCAGTGCTTTGTATCAGTTTCAGAAGCAGAGTTGGACTAGATATGGTCCGTATGTGTAGGAAACACCGTTCATTTGTTCTGAGCACACTCAGGTTTCCTGCTGTCTTAGAGACTCTGGAAAGCAAGAGCGTGCTTCTTGCTCTAAAGCAGAGTGTGATCAATGGATGAGAACTCTGCTGTGTGTTTCACTTCAGAAATGGAGTAAAATCCCTGGCTCTGAGTCTATCTACAAGCAAGACTTCGTTTCACGTAAGGGCACTCACTTTTCAGCTCAAATGAACTACATTGTTCACGAAGCTCACACGTTACTCATCTTAACTGACAAGCATCGGATGTTAGAGGACCAGTGCTTTGTATCAGTTTCAGAAGCAGAGTTGGACTAGATATGGTCCATATGTGTCGGAAACACCGTTCTTTTGTTCTGAGCACACTCAGGTTTCCTGATATCTTAGAGACTCTGGCACGCAAGAGCGTGCTTCTTGCTCTAAAGCAGAGTGTGATCCATGGATGAGAACTAAATTGTGTGTTTCCCATCAGAAATGGAGTTAAACCCCACGCCCTGTGTCTTCCTACATGCAAGACTTCATTTCAGGTAAGAGCAATCACTTTTCAGCTCAAACGTACGACATCGTTCACGAAGCTCACACGTTTATCATCTTAACTGACAAGCATCTGATGTTAGAGGACCAGTGCTTTGTATCAGTTTCAGAAGCAGAGTTGTACTAGATATGGTCCGTATGTGTCGAAAACACCGTTCATTTGTTCTCAGCACACTCAAGTTTCCTGCTGTATTAGACACTCTAGAAAGCAAGAGTGTGCTTCTTGCTCTAAAGCAGAGTGTGATCCATGGATGAGAACTAAGTTGTGTGTTTCCCTTCAGAAATGGAGTTAAACCCCTGGCTCTGAGTCTTCCTACAAGCAAGACTTCGATTCAAGTAAGGGCAGTTACTTTACAGCTCCAACGAACTACATTGTTCACGAAGCTCACACATTTCTCATCTTAACTGACAAACTTTGGATGTTAGAGCACCTGTACTTTGTATCAATTTCAGGGGCAGAGTTGAACTAGATATGGTCTGTATGAGTAGGAAACACCGTTCTTTTGTTATGAGCACACTCAAGTTTCCTGAAGTATTAGATATTCTAGAAAGCAAGAGCGTTCTTCTTGCTCTAAAGCAGAGTGTGATCCATGGACGAGAACTATGCTGTGAGTTTCCCTTCAGAAATGGAGTTAAATCTCAGGCTCTGAGTCTTCCTACAAGCAAGACTTCGATTCAAGTAAGGGCAGTTACTATAGAGCTAAAACGAACTACATCGTTCACGAAGCTCACACGTTTCTCATCTTAACTGACAAGCTTTGGATGTTAGAGCACCTTTGCTTTGTATCAATTTCAGAGGCAGAGTTGCACTAGACATGGTCTGTATGTGTAGTAAACACCGTTCTTTTGTTATGAGCACACTCAAGTTTCCTGCTCTATCAGAGAATCTAGAAAGCAAGATCGTGCTTCTTGCCCTAAAGCAGAGTGTGATCCATGGTTGAGAACTAAATTGTGTGTTTCCCTTCAGAAATGGAATTAAAAACCACGCCCTGTGTCTTCCTACATGCAAGAATTCATTTCAGGTAAGAGCAGTCACTGTTCAGCTCAAACGAACTACATCGTTCACGAAGCTCACACGTTTCTCATCTTAACTGACAAGCATCGGATGTTAGAGGACCAGTGCTTTGTATCAGTTTCAGAAGCAGAGTTGGACTAGATATGGTCCGTATGTGTAGGAAACACCGTTCATTTGTTCTCAGCACACTCAAGTTTCCTGCTGTCCTCGAGACTCTAGAAAGCACAAGCGTGCTTCTTGCTCTAAAGCAGAGTGTGATCAATGGATGAGACCTCTGCTCTGTGTTTCACATAGAAATGGAGTTAAATCCCAGGCTCTGCGTCTTCCTACAAGGAAGACTTCCATTCAAGTAAGGGCAGTTACTTACAACTCAAACGAACTACATCGTTCACGAAGCTCACACGTTTCTCATCTTAACTGACAAGCATCGGATGTTAGAGGACCAGTGCTTTGTATCAGTTTCAGAAGCAGAGTTGGACTAGATATGGTCCATATGTGTAGGAAACACCGTTCTTTTGTTCTCAGCACACTCAGGTTTCTTGCTGTCTTAGAGACTCTGGAAAGCAAGAGCGTGCTTCTTGCTCTTAAGCAGAGTGTGATCAATGGATGAGACCTCTGCTGTGCGTTTCACTTCAGAAATGGAGTTATATCCCATGATCTGAGTCTTCCTACAAGCAAGACTTCGATTCAAGTAAGGGCAGTTACTTTATAGCTCAAACGAACTACATCGTTCACGAAGCTCACACATTTCTCATCTTAACTGACAAGCTTTGGATGTTAGAGCACCTGTGCTTTGTATCAATTTCAGAGGCAGAGTTGAACTAGATATGGTCTGTTTGTGTAGGAAACACCGTTCTTTTGTTATGAGCACACTCAAGTTTCCTACTATATTAGAGAATCTAGAAAGCAAGAGTGTGCTTCTTGCCCTAAAGCAGAGTGTGATCCATGGATGAGAACTATGCTGTGTGTGTCCCTTAGGAAATGGTGTTAATTCCTCTGCTCTGTGTCTTCCTACAAGCACTACTTTGTTTCAGGTAAGGGCAGTCACTTTTCAGCTCAAACGAACTACATCGTTCACGAAGCTCACACGTTTCTCATCTTAAATGACAAGCATCGGATGTTAGAGGACCAGTGCTTTGTATCAGTTTCAGAATCAGAGTTGGACTAGATATGGTCCGTATGTGTAGGAAACACCGTTCTTTTGTTCTGAGCACACTCAAGTTTCCTGCTGTATTAGACACTCTAGAAAGCAAGAGTGTGCTTCTTGCTCTAAAGCAGAGTGTGATCCATGGATGAGAACTAAGTTGTGTGTTTCCCTTCAGAAATGGAGTTAAACCACACGCCCTGTGTCTTCCTAAATGCAAGACTTCATTTCAGGTAAGGGCAGTCACTTTTCAGCTCAAACGAACTACATCGTTCACGAACCTCACACGTTTCTCATGTTAACTGTCAAGCATCTGATGTTAGAGGACCAGTGCTTTGTATCAGTTTCAGAAGCAGAGTTGGACTAGATATGGTCCATATGTGTAGGAAACACCGTTCATTTGTTCTGAGCACACTCAGGTTTCCTGCTGTCTTAGAGATTCTGGAAAGCAAGTGCGTGCTTCTTGCTCTAAAGCAGAGTGTGATCAATGGATGAGAACTCTGCTGTGTGTTTCACTTCAGAAATGGAGTTAAATCCCAGTCTCTGAGTCTTCCTACAAGCAAGATTCGTTTCATTTAATGGCAGTTACTTTACAGCTCAAACGAACTACATTGTTCACGAAGCTCACACGTTTCTCATCTTAACTCACAAGCATCAGATGTTAGAGGACCAGTGCTTTGTATCAGTTTCAGAACCAGAGTTGGACTAGATATGGTCCATATGTGTCGGAAACACCGTTCTTTTGTTCTGAGCACACTCAGGTTTCCTGATATCTTAGAGACTCTGGCACTCAAGAGCGTGCTTCTTGCTCTAAAGCAGAGTGTGATCCATGGATGAGAACTAAATTGTGTGTTTCCCATCAGAAATGGAGTTAAACCCCACGCCCTGTGTCTTCCTACATGCAAGACTTCATTTCAGGTAAGAGCAATCACTTTTCAGCTCAAACGTACGACATCGTTCACGAAGCTCACACGTTTCTCATCTTAACTGACAAGCATCAGATGTTAGACGTCCAGTGCTTTGTATCAGTTTCAGAAGCAGAGTTGTACTAGATATAGTCCGTATGTGTAGGAAACACCGTTCATTTGTTCGCAGCACACTCAAGTTTCCTGCTGTCTTAGAGAATCTAGAAAGCTAGAGCATGCTTATTGCTTTAAAGCAGAGTGTGATCAATGGATGAGAACTCTGTAGTGTGTTTCACTTCAGAAATGGAGTTAAATCCCTGCCTCTGAGTCTTCCTACAAGTTAGACTTTGATTCAAGTAAGGGCAGTTACGTTACAGCTCCAATGAACTACATCGTTCAAGAAGCTCACACTTTTCTCATCTTAACTGACAAGCTTTGGATGTTAGAGCACCTGTGTTTTGTATCAATTTCAGAGGCAGAGTTGGACTAGATATGATCTGTATGTGTAGGAAACACCGTTCTTTTGTTCTCAGCACACTCAAGTTTCCTGCTGTCCTCGAGACTCTAGAAAGCACGAGCGTGATTCTTGCTCTAAAGCAGAGTGTGATTAATGGATGAGACCTCTGCTCTGCGTTTCACATAGAAATGGAGTTAAATCCCAGGCTCTGAGTCTTCCTACAAGCAAGATTTCGATTCAAGTAAGGGCAGTTACTTTACAGCTCAAACGAACTACATCGTTCACGAAGCTCACACTTTTCTCATCTTAACTGACAAGCTTTGGATGTTAGAGCACCTGTGCTTTGTATCAATTTCAGAGGCAGATTTGGACTAGATATGATCTGTATGTGTAGGAAACACCGTTCTTTTGTTCTGAGCACACTCAGGTTTCCTGCTGTATTAGAGAATCTAGAAAGCAAGAGTGTGCTTCTTGCTCTAAAGCAGAGTGTGATCCACGGATGAGAACTAAGTTGTGTGTTTCCCTTAGGAAATGATGTTAATTCCTATGATCTGTATCTTCCTACAAGCACTACTTTGTTTCAGGTAAGGGCAGTCACTTTTCAGTTCAAACGAACTACATCGTTCATGAAGCTCACACGTTTGTCATCTTAACTGACAAGCATTGCATGTTAGAGGACCAGTGCTTTGTATCAGTTTCAGAATCAGAGTTGGACTAGATATGGCCAGTATGTGTAAGATACACCGTTCTTTTGTTCTGAGCACACTCAAGTTTCCTGCTATATTAGAGAATCTAGAAAGCAAGAGTGTGCTTCTTGCTCTAAAGCAGAGTGTGATCCATGGATGAGAACTAAGTTGTGTGTTTCCCTTCAGAAATGGAGTTAAACCCCACGCCCTGTGTCTTCCTACATGCAACACTTCATTTCAGGTAAGGGCAGTCACTTTTCAGCTCAAACGAACTACATCGTTCACGAACCTCACACGTTTCTCATGTTAACTGTCAAGCATCTGATGTTAGAGGACCAGTGCTTTGTATCAGTTTCAGAAGCAGAGCTGGACTAGATATGGTCCATATGTGTAGGAAACACCGTTCATTTGTTCTGGGCACACTCAGGTTTCCTGCTGTCTTAGAGATTATGGAAAGCAAGTGTGTGCTTCTTGCTCTAAAGCAGAGTGTGATCAATGGATGAGAACTCTGCTGTGTGTTTCACTTCAGAAATGGAGTTAAATCCCAGTCTCTGAGTCTTCCTACAAGCAAGACTTCGTTTCATTTAATGGCAGTTACTTTAGAGCTCAAACGAACTACATCGTTCACGAAGCTCACACGTTTCTCATCTTAACTCACAAGCATCAGATGTTAGAGGACCAGTGCTTTGTATCAGTTTCAGAACCAGAGTTGGACTAGATATGGTCCATATGTGTAGGAAACACCGTTCTTTTGTTCTGAGCACACTCAATTTTCCTGCTATATTAGAGAATCTAGAAAGCAAGAGTGTGCTTCTTGCTCTAAAGCAGAGTGTGATCCATGGATGAGAACTAAGTTGTGTGTTTCCCTTCAGAAATGGAGTTAAACCCCACGCCCTGTGTCTTCCTACATGCAAGACTTCATTTCAGGTAAGGGCAGTCACTTTTCAGCTCAAACGAACTACATCGTTCACGAAGCTCACACGTTTCTCATGTTAACTGACAAGCATCTGATGTTAGAGGACCAGTGCTTTGTATCAGTTTCAGAAGCAGAGTTGGACTAGATATGGTCCATATGTGTAGGAAACACCATTCTTTTGTTCTGAGCACACTCAGGTTTCCTGCTGTCTTAGAGACTCTGGAAAGCAAGAGCGTGCTTCTTGCTCTAAAGCAGAGTGTGATCAATGGATGAGAACTCTGCCCTGTGTTTCACATAGAAATGGAGTTAAATCCCAGGCTCTGAGTCTTCCTACAAGGAAGACTTCCATTCAAGTAAGGGCAGTTACTTACAGCTCAAACGAACTACATCGTTCACGAAGCTCACACATTTCTCATCTTAACTGACAAGCATTGGATGTTAGAGGACCAGTGCTTTGTATCAGTTTCAGAAGCAGAGTTGGACTAGATATGGTCCATATGTGTAGGAAACACCGTTCTTTTGTTCTGAGCACACTCAGGTTTCCTGCTGTCTTAGAGACTCTTGAAAGCAAGAGCGTGCTTCTTGCTCTAAAGCAGAGTGTGATCAATGGATGAGAACTCTGCTGTGTGTTTCACTTCAGAAATGGAGTAAAATCCCTGGCTCTGAGTCTATCTACAAGCAAGACTTCGTTTCACGTAAGGGCAGTCACTTTTCAGCTCAAATGAACTACATTGTTCACGAAGCTCACACGTTACTCATCTTAACTGACAAGCATCGGATGTTAGAGGACCAGTGATTTGTATCAGTTTCAGAAGCAGAGTTGGACTAGATATGGTCCATATGTGTCGGAAACACCGTTCTTTTGTTCTGAGCACACTCAGGTTTCCTGATATCTTAGAGACTCTGGCACGCAAGAGCGTGCTTCTTGCTCTAAAGCAGAGTGTGATCCATGGATGAGAACTAAATTGTGTGTTTCCCATCAGAAATGGAGTTAAACCCCACGCCCTGTGTCTTCCTACATGCAAGACTTCATTTCAGGTAAGAGCAATCACTTTTCAGCTCAAACGTACTACATCGTTCACGAAGCTCACACGTTTCTCATCTTAACAGACAAGCATCGGATGTTAGAGGACCAGTGCTTTGTATCAGTTTCAGAAGCAGAGTTGTACTAGATATGGTCCGTATGTGTAGGAAACACCGTTCATTTGTTCTCAGCACACTCAAGTTTCCTTCTGTCTTAGAGAATCTAGAAAGCTAGAGCATGCTTATTGCTTTAAAGCAGAGTGTGATCAATGGATGAGAACTCTGTTGTGTGTTTCACTTCAGAAATGGAGTTAAATACCAGGCTCTGAGTCTTCCTACAAGCAAGACTTCGATTCAAGTAAGGGCAGTTACTTTACAGCTCAAACGAACTACATCGTTCACGAAGCTCACACATTTCTCATCTTAACTGACAAGCTTTGGATGTTAGAGCACCTGTGCTTTGTATCAATTTCAGAGGCAGAGTTGAACTAGATATGGTCTGTTTGTGTAGGAAACACCGTTCTTTTGTTCTGAGCACACTCAAGTTTCCTGCTATATTAGAGAATCTAGAAAACAAGAGTGTGCTTCTCGCCCTAAAGCAGAGTGTGATCCATGGATGAGAACTATGCTGTGTGTGTCCCTTAGGAAATGGTGTTAATTCCTATGCTCTGTGTCTTCCTACAAGCACTACTTTGTTTCAGGTAAGGGCAGTCACTTTTCAGCTCAAACGAACTACATCGTTCACGAAGCTCAAATGTTTCTCATCTTAAATGACAAGCATTGGATGTTAGAGGACCAGTGCTTTGTATCAGTTTCAGAATCAGAGTTGGACTAGATATGGTCCGTATGTGTAGGAAACACCGTTCTTTTGTTCTGAGCACACTCAAGTTTCCTGCTGTATTAGACACTCTAGAAAGCAAGAGTGTGCTTCTTGCTCTAAAGCAGAGTGTGATCCATGGATGAGAACTAAGTTGTGTGTTTCCCTTCAGAAATGGAGTTAAACCCCACGCCCTGTGTCTTCCTACATGCAAGACTTCATTTCAGGTAAGGGCAGTCACTTTTCAGCTCAAATGAACTACATTGTTCACGAAGCTCACACGTTACTCATCTTAACTGACAAGCATCGGATGTTAGAGGACCAGTGCTTTGTATCAGTTTCAGAAGCAGAGTTGGACTAGATATGGTCCATATGTGTCGGAAACACCGTTCTTTTGTTCTGAGCACACTCAGGTTTCCTGATATCTTAGAGACTCTGGCACGCAGGAGCGTGCTTCTTGCTCTAAAGCAGAGTGTGATCCATGGATGAGAACTAAATTGTGTGTTTCCCATCAGAAATGGAGTTAAACCCCACGCCCTGTGTCTTCCTACATGCAAGACTTCATTTCAGGTAAGAGCAATCACTTTTCAGCTCAAACGTACTACATCGTTCACGAAGCTCACACGTTTATCATCTTAACTGACAAGCATCGGATGTTAGAGGACCAGTGCTTTGTATCAGTTTCAGAAGCAGAGTTGTACTAGATATGGTCCGTATGTGTAGGAAACACCGTTCATTTGTTCTCAGCACACTTAAGTTTCCTGCTGTCTTAGAGAATCTAGAAAGCTAGAGCATACTTATTGCTTTAAAGCAGAGTGTGATCAATGGATGAGAACTCTGTTGTGTGTTTCACTTCAGAAATGGAGTTAAATACCAGGCTCTGAGTCTTCCTACAAGCAAGACTTCGTTTCATTTAAGGGCAGTTACTTTACAGCTCAAACGAACTACATCGTTCACGAAGCTCACACGTTTCTCATCTTAACTGACAAGCATCGGATGTTAGAGGACCAGTGCTTTGTATCAGTTTTAGAAGCAGAATTGTACTAGATATGGTACGTATGTTTTGGAAACACCGTTCATTTGTTCTCAGCACACTCAAGTTTCCTGCTGTCTTAGAGACTCTAGAAGCACGAGCGTGCTTCTTGCTCTAAAGAGAGTGTGATCAATGGATGAGACCTCTGCCCTGTGTTTCACATAGAAATGGAGTTAAATCCCAGGCTCTGAGTCTTCCTACAAGGAAGACTTCCATTCAAGTAAGGGCAGTTACTTACAGCTCAAACAAACTACATCGTTCACGAAGCTCACACGTTTCTCATCTTAACTGACAAGCATTGGATGTTAGAGGACCAGTGCTTTGTATCAGTTTCAGAAGCAGTGTTGTTATAGATATTGTCCATATGTGTAGGAAACACCGTTCTTTTGTCCTGAGCACACTCAGGTTTCCTGCTGTCTTAGAGACTCTGGAAAGCAAGAGCGTCCTTCTTGCTCTAAAGCAGAGTGTGATCAATGGATGAGAACTCTGCTGTGTGTTTCACTTCAGAAATGGAGTAAAATCCCTGGCTCTGAGTCTTTCTACAAGCAAGACTTCGTTTCAGGTAAGGGCAGTCACTTTTCAGCTCAAATGAACTACATCATTCACGAAGCTCACACGTTTCTCATCTTAACAGACAAGCATTGGATGTTAGAGGACCAGTGCTTTGTATCAGTTTCAGAATCAGAGTTGGACTAGATATTTTCCGTATGTGTAGGAAACACCGTTCTTTTGTTCTGAGCACACTCAGGTTTCTTGCTGTCTTAGAGACTCTAGAAAGCAAGAGCGTGCTTCTTGCTCTAAAGCAGAGTGTGATCAATGGATGAGAACTCTGCTCTGTGTTTCACTTAGAAATGGAGTTAAATCCCAGGCTCTGAGTCTTCCTTCAAGCAAGACTTCCATTCAAGTAAGGGCAGTTACTTTACAGCTCAGACGAACTCCATCATTCACGAAGCTCACACGTTTCTCATCTTAACTGACAAGCATTGGATGTTAGAGGACCAGTGCTTTGTATCAGTTTCAGAATCAGAGTTGGACTAGATATTTTCCGTATGTGTAGGAAACACCGTTCTTTTTTTCTGAGCACACTCATGTTTCCTGCAGTATTAGAGACTCTAGAAAGGAAGAGCGTGCTGTTTGCTCTAAAGCAGAGTGTGATCCATGGATGAGAACTATGTTGTGTGTTTCCCTTCAGAAATGGAGTTAAACCCCAGGCTCTGAGTCTTCCTACAAGCAAAACTTCGTTACAAGTAAAGGCAGTCACTTTTCAGCTCAAACGAACTACATCGTTCACGAAGCTCACACGTTTCTCATCTTAACTGATAAGCATCGGATGTTAGAGGACCAGTGCTTTGTATCAGTTTCAGAAGCAGAGTTGTACTAGATATGGTCCATATGTGTAGGAATCACCATTCATTTGTTCTCAGCACACTCAAGTTTCCTGCTGTCTTAGAGACTCTAGAAAGCACAAGCATACTTCTTGCTCTAAAGCAGAGTGCGATCAATGGATGAGACCTCTGCTCTGTGTTTCACATAGAAATGGAGTTAAATCCCAGGCTCTGAGTCTTCCTACAAGCAAGACTTCGTATCATTTAAGGGCAGTTACTTTACAGCTCAAACGAACTACATCATTCACGAAGCTCACACGTTTCTCATCTTAACTCACAAGCATCGGATGTTAGAGGACCAGTGCTTTGTATCAGTTTCAGAAGCAGAGTTGTACTAGATATGGTACATATGTGTAGGAAACACCGTTCTTTTGTTCTGAGCACACTCAGGTTTCCTGCTGTATTAGATACTCTAGAAAGGAAGAGCGTGCTGTTTGTTCTAAAGCAGAGTGTGATCCATGGATGAGAACTATGTTGTGTGTTTCCCTTCAGAAATGGAGTTAAACCCCAGGCTCTGAGTCTTCCTACAAGCAAAATTTCGTTAAAAGTAAAGGAAGTCACTTTTCAGCTCAAACGAATTACATCGTTCACGAAGCTCACACGTTTCTCATCTTAACTGACAAGCATTGAATGTTAGAGGACCATTGCTTTGTATCAGTTTCAGAAGCAGAGTTGGACTAGATATGGTCCGTATGTGTCAGAAACACCGTTCATTTGTTCTCAGCACACTCAAGTTTCCTGCTGTCTTAGTGACTCTAGAAAGCTAGAGCAGGCTTCTTGCTGTAAAGCAGAGTGTGATCAATGGAAGTGAACTCTGTTGTGTGTTTCACTTCAGAAATGGAGGTAAATCCCTGGCTCTGAGTCTTCCTACAAGGAAGAGTTCGATTCAAGTATGGGCAGTCACTTTACAGCTCAAACGAACTCCATCGTTCACGAAGCTCCCATGTTTCTCATCTTAACTGACAAGCATCGGATGTTAGAGGACCAGTGCTTTGTCTCAGTTTCAGAAGCAGAGTTGGACTAGATATGGTCCATATGTGTAGGAAACACCGTTCATTTGTTCTCAGCACACTCAAGTTTCCTGATATCTTAGAGACTCTGGCACGCAAGAGCGTGCTTCTTGCTCTAAAGCAGAGTGTGATCCATGGATGAGAACTAAATTGTGTGTTTCCCATCAGAAATGGAGTTAAACCCCACGCCCTGTGTCTTCCTACATGCAAGACTTCATTTCAGGTAAGAGCAATCACTTTTCAGCTCAAACGTACTACATCGTTCACGAAGCTCACACGTTTCTCATCTTAACTGACAAGCATCGGATGTTAGAGGACCAGTGCTTTGTATCAGTTTCAGAAGCAGAGTTGTACTAGATATGGTCCGTATGTGTAGGAAACACCGTTCATTTGTTCTCAGCACACTCAAGTTTCCTGCTGTCTTAGTGACTCTAGAAAGCTAGAGCAGGCTTCTTGCTGTAAAGCAGAGTGTGATCAATGGAAGCGAACTCTGTTGTGTGTTTCACTTCAGAAATGGAGGTAAATCCCTGGCTCTGAGTCTTCCTACAAGGAAGAGTTCGATTCAAGTATGGGCAGTTACTTTACAGCTCAAACGAACTCCATCGTTCACGAAGCTCACACTTTTCTCATCTTAACTGGCAAGCTTTGGATGTTAGAGCACCTGTGCTTTGTATCAATTTCAGAGGCAGAGTTGGACTTGATATGATCTGTATGTGTAGGAAACACCGTTCTTTTGTTATGAGCACACTCAAGTTTCCTGCTATATTAGAGAATCTAGAAAGCAAGAGTGTGCTTCTTGCCCTAATACAGAGTGTGATCCATGGATGAGAACTATGCTGTGTGTTTCCTTTAGGAAATGGTGTTAATTCCTATGCTCTGTGTCTTCCTACAAGCACTACTTTGTTTCAGGTAAGGGCAGTCACTTTTCAGCTCAAACGAACTACATCGTTCACGAAGCTCACACGTTTCTCATCTTAACTCACAAGCATTGGATGTTAGAGGACCTGTGGTTTCTTTCAGTTTCAGAAGCAGAGTTAAACTAGATATGGTCCGTATGTGTAGGAAACACTGTTCATTTTTTCTGAGCACACTCATATTTCCTGCTGTATTAGACACTCTAGAAAGCAAGAGCGTGCTTCTTGCTCTATAGCAGAGTGTGATCCATGGATGAGAACTAAGTTGTGTGTTTCCGTTCAGAAATGGAGTTAAACCACACTCCCTGTGTCTTCCTACATGCAAGAATTCATTTCAGGTAAGGGCAGTCACTTTTCAGCTCAAACGAACTGCATCGTTCACAAAGCTCACACGTTTCTCATCTTAACTGACATGCATCGGATGTTAGAGGACCAGTGCTTTGTATCAGTTTCAGAAGCAGAGTTGTACTAGATATGGTACGTATGTGTAGGAAACACCGTTCATTTGTTCTCAGCACACTCAAGTTTCCTGCTGTCTTAGAGACTCTAGAAAGCACGAGCGTGCTTCTTGCTCTAAAGCAGAGTGTGATCAATGGATGAGATCTCTGCCCTGTGTTTCACTTCAGAAATGGAGTAAAATCCCTGGCTCTGAGTCTTTCTACAAGCAAGACTTCGTTTCAGGTAAGGGCAGTCACTTTTCAGCTCAAATGAACTACATCGTTCACGAAGCTCACACGTTTCTCATCTTAACAGACAAGCATTGGATATTAGAGGACCAGTGTTTTGTATCAGTTTCAGAATCAGAGTTGGACTAGATATTTTCCATATGTGTAGGAAACACCGTTCTTTTTTTCTGAGCACACTCATGTTTCCTGCTGTATTAGAGACGCTAGAAAGGAAGAGCGTGCTGTTTGCTCTAAATCAGATGGTGATCAATGGATGAGAACTCTGCTGTGTGTTTCACTTCAGAAATGGAGTAAAATCCCTGGCTCTGAGTCTTCCTACAAGCAAGATTTCGTTTCAGGTAAGGGCAGTCACTTTTCAGCTCAAATGAACTACATCGTTCACGAAGCTCACACGTTTCTCATCTTAACAGACAAGCATCGGATGTTAGAGGACCAGTGCTTTGTATCAGTTTCAGAAGCAGCGTTGTATTTGATATGGTCCGTATGTGTAGGAAACACCGTTCATTTGTTCTCAGCACACTCAAGTTTCCTGCTGTCTTAGAGAATCTAGAAAGCTAGAGCATGCTTATTGCTTTAAAGCAGAGAGTGATCAATGGATGAGAACTCTGCTGTGTGTTTCACTTCAGAAATGGAGTTAAATCCCTGGCTCTGAGTCTTCCTTCAAGCAAGACTTCGATTTAAGTAAGGGCAGTTACTTTTCAGCTCAAAAGAACTACATCGTTCACGAAGCTCACACGTTTCACATCTTAACTGACAAGCTTTGGATGTTAGAGCACCTGTGCTTTGTATCAATTTCAGAGGCAGAGTTGGACTAGATATGGTCTGTATGTGTAGGAAACACCGTTCTTTTTTTATTAGCACACTCAAGTTTCCTGCTTTATTAGAGATTCTAGAAAGCAAGATTGTGCTTCTTGACCTAAAGCAGAGTGTGATCCATGGATGAGAACTATGCTGTGTGTTTCCCTTAGGAAATGGTGTTAATTGCTATGCACTGTGTCTTCCTACAAGCACTACTTTGTTTCAGGTAAGGGCAGTTACTTTACAGCTCAAACGAACTACATCGTTCACGAAGCTCACACGTTTCTCATCTTAACTCACAAACATTGGATGTTAGAGGACCTGTGGTTTCTTTCAGTTTCAGAAGCAGAGTTCAACTAGATATGGTCCATATGTGTAGGAAACACTGTTCATTTTTTCTGAGCACACTCAAGTTTCCTGCTGTATTAGACACTCTAGAAAGCAAGAGCGTGCTTCCTGCTCTAAAGCAGAGTGTGATCCATGGATGAGAACTAAGTTGTGTGTTTCCATTCAGAAATGGAGTTAAACCCCACTCCCTGTATCTTCCTACATGCAAGACTTCATTTCAGGTAAGGGCAGTCACTTCTCAGCTCAAACGAACTACATCGTTCACGAAGCTCACACGTTTCTCATCTTAACTGACAAGCATCGGATGTTAGAGGACCAGTGCTTTGTATCAGTTTCAGAAGCAGAGTTGGACTAGATATGGTCCATATGTGTACGAAACACCGTTCTTTTGTTCTGAGCACACTCAGGTTTCCTGCTCTCTTAGAGACTCTGGAAAGCAAGTGCGTGCTTCTTGCTCTAAAGCAGAGTGTGATCAACGGATGAGAACTCTGCTGTGTGTTTCACTTCAGAAATGGAGTTAAATCCCTGGCTCTGAATCTTCCTACAAGCAAGACTTCGTATCATTTATGGGTAGTTGCTTTACAGCTCAAACGAACTACATCGTTCACGAAGCTCACACGTTTGTCATCTTAACTGACAAGCATTGAATGTTAGAGGACCTGTGGTTTCTTTCAGTTTCAGAAGCAGAGTTGAACTAGATATGGTCCGTATGTGTAGGAAACACTGTTCTTTTGTTCTGAGCACACTCAAGTTTCCTGCTGTATTAGAGATTCTAAAAAGCAAGTGCGTTCTTCTTGCTCTAAAGCAGAGTGTGATTCATGGATGAGAACTATGCTGTGTGTATCCCTTCAGAAATGGAGTTAAATCCCAAGCTCTGAGTCTTCCTACAAGCAAGACTTCGTTTCATTTAAGGGCAGTTACTTTTCAGCTCAAAAGAACTACATCGTTCACGAAGCTCACACATTTCTCATCTTAACTGACAAGCTTTGGATGTTAGAGCACCTGTGCTTTGTATCAATTTCAGAGGCAGAGTTGGACTACATATGGTCTGAATGTGTAGGAAACACCATTCTTTTGTTATGAGCACACTCAAGTTTCCTGCTATATTACAGAATCTAGAAAGCAAGAGCGTGCTTCTTGCTCTAAAGCAGAGTGTGATCCATGGATGAGAACTAAGTTGTGTGTTTCCCTTCAGAAATGGAGTTAAACCCCACTCCCTGTATCTTCCTACATGCAAGACTTCATTTCAGGTAAGGGCAGTCACTTCTCAGCTCAAACGAACTACATCGTTCACGAAGCTCACACGTTTCTCATCTTAACTGATAAGCATCGGATGTTAGAGGACCAGTGCTTTGTATCAGTTTCAGAAGCAGAGTTGTACTAGATATGGTCCATATGTGTAGGAAACACCGTTCATTTGTTCTCAGCACACTCAAGTTTCCTGCTGTCTTAGAGACTCTAGAAAGCACAAGCATACTTCTTGCTCTAAAGCAGAGAGTGATCAATGGATGAGACCTCTGCTCTGTGTTTCACATAGAAATGGAGTTAAATTCCAGGCTCTGAGTCTTCCTACAAGGAAGACTTCCATTTAACGAAATGGCAGTTACATACAGCTCAGACGAACTACATCGTTCACGAAGCTCACACATTTCTCATCTTAACTGACAAGCATCCGATGTTAGAGGACCAGTGCTTTGTATCAGTTTCAGAAGCAGAGTTGGACTAGATATGGTCCATATGTGTAGGAAACACCGTTCTTTTGTTTGGAGCACACTTATGTTTCCTGATATCTTAGAGACTCTGGAAAGCAAGAGCGTGTTTCTTGCTCTAAAGCAGAGTGTGATCCATGGATGAGAACTAAATTGTGTGTTTCCCTTCAGAAATGGAGTTAAACCCCATGCCCTGTGTCTTCCTACATGCAAGACTTCATTTCTGGTAAGAGCAGTCACTTTTCAGCTCAAACGAACTACATCGTTCACGAAGCTCACACGTTTCTCATCTTAACTGACAAGCATTGAATGTTAGAGGACCATTGCTTTCTATCAGTTTCAGAAGCAGAGTTGGACTAGATATGGTCCATATGTGTAGGAAACACCATTCTTTTGTTCTGAGCACACTCCGATTTCCTGCTGTCTTAGAGACTCTGGAAAGCAAGTGCGTGCTTCTTGCTCTAAAGCAGAGTGTGATCAACGGATGAGAACTCTGCTGTGTGTTTCAATCCAGAAATGTAGTTAAATCCCAGGCTCTGAGTCTTCCAACAAGCAAGACTTCATTTCATTTAAGGGCAGTTACTTACAACTCAAACTAACTACATCGTTCACGAAGCTCACACGTTTCTCATCTTAACTCACAAGCATCGGATGTTAGAGGACCCGTGCTTTGTATCAGTTTCAGAAGCAGAGTTGGAGTAGATATGGTCCATATGTGTAGGAAACACTGTTCTTTTGCTCTGAGCACACTCATGTTTCCTGATGTCTTAGAGACGCTGGCAAGCAAGAGCGTGTTTCTTGCTGTAAAGCAGAGTGTGATCCCTGGATGAGAACTAAATTGTCTGTTTCCCTTCAGAAATGGAGTTAAACCCCACGCCCTGTGTCTTCCTACTTGCAAGACTTCATTTCTGGTAAGAGCAGTCACTTTTCAGCTCAAACGAACTACATCGTTCACGAAGCTCACACGTTTCTCATCTTAACTCACAAGCATCGGATGTTAGAGGACCAGTGCTTTGTATCAGTTTCAGAAGCAGAGTTTGAATAGATATTTTCCGTATGTGTAGGAAACACCGTTCTTTTGTTCTGAGCACACTCATGTTTCCTGCTGTATTAGAGACTCTAGAAAGGAAGAGCGTGCTGTTTGTTCTAAAGCAGAGAGTGATCCATGGATGAGAACTAGGTTGTGTGTTTCCCTTCAGAAATGGAGTTAAACCCCAGGCTCTGAGTCTTCCTACAAGCAAAACTTCTTTACAAGTAAAGGAAGTTACTTTTCAGCTCAAACGAATTACATCGTTCACAAAGCTCACACGTTTCTCATCTTAACTGACAAGGATTGGATGTTAGAGGACCTGTGCTTTGTATCAATTTCAGAGGCAGAGTTGGACTAGATATGGTCTGTATGTGTACGAAACACCGTTCTTTTTTTATGAGCACACTCAAGTTTCCTGCTATATTAGAGAATCTAGAAAGCAAGAGTGTGCTTCTTGCCCTAAAGCAGAGTGTAATCCATGGATGAGAACTATGCTGTGTGTTTCCCTTAGGAAATGATGTTAATTCCTATGCTCTGTGTCTTCCTACAAGCACTACTTTGATTTAGGTAAGGGCAGTCACTTTTCAGCTCAAACAAACCACATCGTTCACGATGCTCACATGTTTCTCGTCTTAAATGTCAAGCATTGGATGTTAGAGGACCAGTGCTTTGTATCAGTTTCAGAATCAGTGTTGGACTAGATGTGGCCCGTAGGTGTAGGAAACACCGTTCTTTTGTTCTGAGCACACTCAAGTTTCCTGCTCTATTAGACACTCTAGAAAGCAAGAGCATGCTTCTTGCTCTAAAGCAGAGTGTGATCCATGGATGAGAACTCTGTTGTGTGTTTCGCTTCAGAAATGGAGTTAAATCCCTGGCTCTGAGTCTTCCTACAAGCAAGTCTTCGTTTCAGGTAAGGGCAGTCACTTTTCAGCTCAAATGAACTACATCGTTCACGAAGCTCATATGTTTCTCATCTTAACTAACAAGCATTCGATGTTAAAGGACCTGTGCTTTGTATCAATTTCAGAGGCAGAGTTGGACTAGATATGGTCTGTATGTGTAGGAAACACCGTTCATTTGTTCTGAGCACACTCAAGTTTCCAGCTATATTAGAGATTCTAGAAAGGAAGAGCATGCTGTTTGCTTTAAAGCAGAGTGTGTTCCTTGGATGAGAACTATGTTGTGTGTTTCCATTCAGAAATGAAGTTAAACCCCAGGCTCTGTGTCTACCTACAAGCAAGACTTCGTTTCAAGTAAAGGAAGTCACTTTTCAGCTCAAACGAATTACATCGTTCACGAAGTTCACACGTTTCTCATCTTAACTGACAAGCATCGAATGTTAGAGGACCATTGTTTTGTATCAGTTTCAGCAGCAGAGTTGTACTAGATATGGTCCGTATGTGTCGGAAACACCGTTCTTTGGTTCTCAGCACACTCAAGTTTCCTGCTGTCTTAGAGACTCTAGAATGCTAGAGTGTGCTTCTTGCTTTAAATCAGAGTGAGATCAATGGATGAGAACTCTACTCTGTGTTTCACTTCAGAAATGGAGTTAAATCTCAGGCTCTGAGTCTTCCTACATGGAAGACTTCGATTCAAGTATGGGCAGTTACTTTACAGCACAAACGAACTCCATCGTTCACGAAGCTCCCACGTTTCTCATCTTAAATGACAACCATCGGATGTTAGAGGACCAGTGCTTTATATCAGTTTCATTAGCATAGTTGGACTAGATATGGTCCATATGTGTAGGAAACACCATTCTTTTCTGAGCCCACTCAGGTTTCCAGCTGTCTTAGAGACTCTGGAAAGCAAGAGCGTGCCTTTTTCTCTAAAGCAGAGTGAGATCAATGGATGAGAACTCCGCTGTGTGTTTCACTTCAGAAATAGAGTTAAATCCCAGGCTCTGAGACTTCCTACAAGCAAGTCTTCGTTTCATTTAGGGGCAGTTACCTTAAAGCTCAAATGAACTACATCGTTCACGAATCTCACACGTTTCTCATCTTAACTGACAAGCATTGGATGTTAGAGGACCTGTGGTTTCTTTCAGTTTCAAAAGCAGAGTTGAACTAGATATGGTCCGTATGTGTAGGAAACACTGTTCTTTTGTTCTGAGCACACTCAAGTTTCCTGCTGTATTAGAGAATCTAGAAACAACAGCGTTCTTCTTGCTCTAAAGCTGAGTGTGATTTATGGATGAGAACTATGCTGTGTGTTTCCCTTCAGAAACGGAGTTAAATCCCAGGCTCTGAGTCTTCCTACAAGCAAGACTTCGATTCAAGTAAGGGCAGTTACTTTACAGCTCAAACGAACTACATCGTTCACGAAGCTCACACATTTCTCATCTTAACTGACAAGCTTTGAATGTTAGAACACCTGTGCTTTGTATCAATTTCAGAGGCAGAGTTGGACTAGATATGGTCTGTATGTGTAGGAATCACCTTTCTTTTGTTATGAGCACACTCAAGTTTCCTGCTATATTAGAGAATCTGGAAAGCAAGAGTGTGCTTCTTGCCCTAAAGCAGAGTGTGATCCATGGATGAGAACTATGCTGTGTGTTTCCCTTAGGAAATGGTGAATATTCCTATGCTCTGTGTCTTCCTACAAGCACTACTTTGTTTCAGGTAAAGGCAGTTACTTTACAGCACAAACGAACTACATCGTTCACGAAGCTCACACGTTTCTCATCTTAACTGACCAGTATTGGATGTTAGAGGACCTGTGGTTTCTTTCAGTTTCAGAATCAGAGTTGAACTAGATATGGTCCGTATGTGTAGGAAACACTGTTCATTTTTTCTGAGCACCCTCAAGTTTCCTGCTGTATTAGACAATCTAGAAAGCAAGAGCGTGCTTCTTGCTCTAAAGCAGAGTGTGATCCATGGATGAGAACTATGTTGTGTTTTTTTTTTCCTTCAGAAATGGAGTTAAACCCCAGGCTCTCAGTCTTCCTACAAGCAAGACTTCGATTCAAGTAAAGGCAGTCACTTTTCAGCTCAAACGAACTACATCGTTCACGAAGCTCACACGTTTCTCATCTTAACTCACAAGCATCGGATGTTAGAGGACCAGTGCTTTGTATCAGTTTCAGAAGCAGAGTTGGACTAGATATGGTCCGTATGTGTCGGAAACACCGTTCATTTGTTCTCAGCACACTCAAGTTTCCTGCTGTCTTAGAGAATCTAGAAAGCTAGAGCATGCTTCTTGCTCTAAAGCAGAGTGTGAACAATGGATGAGAACTCTGTTGTGTGTTTCACTTCAGAAATGGAGTTAAATCCCTGGCTCTGAGTCTTATTACAAGCAAGACTTCGATTCAAGTAAGGGCAGTTACTTTACAGCTCAACGAACTACATCGTTCACGAAGCTCACACGTTTCTCATCTTAACTCACAAGCATCGGATGTAAGAGTACAGGTACTTTGTATCAGTTTCAGAAGCAGAGTTGGACTAGAAATGGTCCATATGTGTAGGAAACACCGTTCTTTTGTTCTCAGCACACTCATGTATCCTGTTGTATTAGAGACTCTAGAAAGCCTGAGAGTGCTGTTTGCTCTAAAGCAGAGTGTGATCCATGGATGAGAACTATGTTGTGTGTTTCCCTTCAGAAATGGAGTTAAACCCCAGGCTCTCAGTCTTCCTACAAGCAAGACTTCGTTTCAAGTAAAGGCAGTCACTTTTCAGCTCAAACGAATTGCATCGTTCATGAAGCTCACAAGTTTCTCATCTTAACTGACACGCATTGGATGTTAGAGGGCCTGTGGTTTCTTTCAGTTTCAGAATCAGAGTTCAACTAGATATGGTCCGTATGTGTCGAAAACACTGTTCATTTTTTCTGAGCAACCTCAAGTTTCCTACTGTATTAGACACTCTAGAAAGCAAGAGCGTGCTTCTTGCTCTAAAGCAGAGTGTGATCCATGGATGAGAACTATGTTGTGCTTTTCCCTTCTGAAATGGAGTTAAACCCCAGGCTCTCAGTCTTCCTACAAGCAAGACTTCGTTTCAAGTAAAGGCAGTCACTTTTCAGCTCAAACGAACTACATCGTTCACGAAGCTCACACGTTTCTCATCTTAACTGACAAGCATCGGATGTTAGAGGACCAGTGCTTTGTATCAGTTTCAGAAGCAGAGTTGGACTAGATATGGTCCAAATGTGTAGGAAACACCGTTCTTTTGTTCTGAGCACTCTCAGGTTTCCTGCTCTCTTAGAGACTCTGGAAAGCAAGAGCGTGCTTCTTGCTCTAAAGCAGAGTGTGATCAATGGATGAGAACTCTGCTGTGTGTTTCACTTCAGAAATGGAGTAAAATCCCTGGCTCTGAGTCTTCTTCCTACAAGCAAGACTTCGTTTCAGGTATGGGCAGTCACTTTTCAGCTCAAATGAACTACATCGTTCACGAAGCTCACACGTTTCTCATCTTAACAGATAAGCATTGGATGTTAGAGGACCAGTGCTTTGTATCAGTTTCAGAAGCAGAGTTGGACTAGATATGGTCCATATGTGTAGGAAACACCGTTCATTTGTTCTCAGCACACTCAAGTTTCCTGCTGTCTTAGAGAATCTAGAAAGCTAGAGCATGCTTCTTGCTTTAAAGCAGAGTGTGATCAATGGATATGAACTCTGTTGTGTGTTTCACTTGAGAAATGGAGTTAATTCCCTGGCTCTGAGTCTTCCTACAAGCAAGACTTCGCTTCAAGTATGGGCAGTTACTATACAGCTCAAACGAACTCCATCATTCACGAAGCTCCCACGTTTCTCATCTTAACTGACAAGCATTGGATGTTAGAGGACCTGTGGTTTCTTTCAGTTTCAGAAGCAGAGTTGAACTAGATATGGTCCGTATGTGTAGGAAACACTGTTCTTTTTTTCTGAGCACACTCAAGTTTCCTGCTGTATTAGAGATTCTAGAAAGCAAAAGCCTTCTTCTTGCTCTTAAGCAGAGTGTTATCCATGGATGAGAACTATGCTTTGTGTTTCCCTTCAGGAATGGAGTTAAATCCCAGGCTCTGAGTCTTCCTACAAGCAAGACTTCGATTCAAGTAAGGGCAGTTACTTTACAGCTCAAACGAACTACATCTTTCACAAAGCTCACACGTTTCTCATCTTAACTGACAAGCATTGGATGTTAGAGGACCTGTGCTTTCTATCAATTTCAGAGGCAGAGTTGGACTAGATATGGTCTGTATGTGTAGGAAACACCGTTCTTTTTTTATGAGCACACTCAATTTTCCTGCTATATTAGAAAATCTAGAAAGCAAGAGTGTGCTTCTTGCCCTAAAGCAGAGTGTAATCCATGGATGAGAACTATGCTGTGTGTTTCCCTTAGGAAATGGAGTTAATTCCTATGCTCTGTGTCTTCCTACAAGCACTAATTTGTTTTAGGTAAGGTCAGTCACTTTTCAGCTCAAACAAACCACATCGTTCACGAAGCTCACATGTTTCTCATCTTAAATGTCAAGCATTGGATTTTAGAGGACCAGTGCTTTGTATCAGTTTCAGAATCAGTGTTGGACTAGATGTGGCCCGTATGTGTAGGAAACACCGTTCTTTTGTTCTGAGCACACTCAAGTTTCCTGCTCTATTAGACACTATAGAAAGCAAGAGCATGCTTCTTGCTCTAAAGCAGAGTGTAATCCATGGATGAGAACTATGCTGTGTGTTTCCCTTAGGAAATCGCTTTAATTCCTATGCTCTGTGTCTTCCTACAAGCACTGCTTTGTTTTAGGTAAGGGCAGTCACTTTTCAGCTCAAACAAACCACATCGTTCATGAAGCTCATATGTTTCTCATCTTAACTAACAAGCATTCGATGTTAAAGGACCTGTGCAGTGTATCAATTTCAGAGGCAGAGTTGGACTAGATATGGTCTGTATGTGTAGGAAACACCGTTCATTGGTTCTCAGCACACTCAAGTTTCCTGCTGTCTTAGAGACTCTAGAATGCTAGAGTGTGCTTCTTGCTTTAAATCAGAGTGAGATAAAATGGATGAGAACTCTACTGTGTGTTTCACTTCAGAAATGGAGTTAAATCTCAGGCTGTGAGTCTTCCTACAAGCAAGATTTCATTTCATTTAAGGGCAGTTACTTTACAGCTCAAACAAACTACATCGTTCACGAAGCTCACACGTTTCTCATCTTAACTGACAAGCATTGGATGTTAGAGGACCTGTGGTTTCTTTCAGGTTCAGAAGGAGAGTTGAACTAGATATGGTCCGTATGTGTAGGAAACACTGTTCTTTTGTTCTGAGCACACTCAAATTTCCTGCTGTATTAGAGATCTAGAAAGCAAGAGCGCTCTTCTTGCTCTAAAGCAGAGTGTGATCCATGGATGAGAACTATGCTGTGTGTTTCCCTTCAGAAATCGTGTTAAATCCCAGGCTCTGAGTCTTCCTACAAGCAAGACTTCGATTCAAGTAAGGGCAGTTACTTTACAGCTCAAACGAACTACATCGTTCACGAAGCTCACACGTTTCTCATCTTAACTCACAAGCATCGGATGTAAGAGGACAGATGCTTTGTATCAGTTTCAGAAGCAGAGTTGGACTAGATATGGTCCATATATGTAGGAAACACCGTTCTTTTGTTCTCAGCACACTCATGTTTCCTATTGTATTAGAGACTCTAGAAAGCATGAGCGTGCTGTTTGCTCTAAAGCAGAGTGTGATCCATGGATGAGAACTATGTTGTGTGTTTCCCTTCAGAAATGGAGTTAAACTCCAGGCTCTCAGTCTTCCTACAAGCAAGACTTCGTTTCAAGTAAAGGCAGTCACTTTTCAGCTCAAACGAATTGCATCCTTCATGAAACTCACACGTTTCTCATCTTAACTGACACGCATTGGATGTTAGAGGACCTGTGGTTTCTTTCAGTTTCAGAATCAGAGTTCAACTAGATATGGTCCGTATGTGTAGGAAACACTGTTCATTTTTTCTGAGCACACTCAAGTTTCCTGCTGTCTTAGAGACTCTTGAAAGCAAGAGCGTGCTTCTTGCTCTAAAGCAGAGTGTGATCCATGGATGAAAACTAAGTGGTGTGTTTCCCTTCAGAAATGGAGTTAAACCCCACGCCCTGTGTCTTCCTACATGCAAGACTTCATTTCAGGTAAGGGCAGTCACTTTTCAGCTCAAACGAACTACATCTTTCACGAAGCTCACACGTTTCTCATCTTAACTGACAAGCATCAGATGTTAGAGGACCAGTGCTTTGTATCAGTTTCAGAAGCAGAGTTGTACTAGATATGGTCCATACGTGTAGGAAACACCGTTCTTTTGTTCTCATCACACTCAGGTTTCCTGCTGTATTAGAGACTCTAGAAAGCAAGAGCGTGCTTCTGGCTCTAAAGCAGAGTGTGATCAATGGATGAGAACTCTGTTGTGTGTTTCACTTCAGAAATGGAGTTAAATCCCTGGCTCTGAGTCTTCCTACATGGAAGACTTCGATTCAAGAATGGGCAGTTACTTTAGAGCTCAAACGAACTCCATCGTTCACGAAGCTCCCACGTTTCTCATCTTAAATGACAACCATCGGATGTTAGAGGACCAGTGCTTTATATCAGTTTCATTAGCATAGTTGGACTAGATATTGTCCATATGTGTAGGAAACACCGTTCTTTTGTTCTGAGCCCACTCAGGTTTCCAGCTGTCTTAGAGACTCTGGAAAGCAAGAGCGTGCCTTTTGCCCTAAAGCAGAGAGAGATCAGTGGATGAGAACTCTGCTGTGTGTTTCACTTCAGAAATGGAGTTAAATCCCAGGCTCTGAGACTTCCTACAAGCAAGTCTTCGTTTCATTTAAGGGCAGTTACCTTAAAGCTCAAATGAACTGCATCGTTCACGAAGCTCACACGTTTCTCATCTTAACTGACAAGCTTTGGATGTTAGAACACCTGTGCTTTGTATCAATTTCAGAGGCAGAGTTGGACTAGATATGGTCTGTATGTGTAGGAATCACCTTTCTTTTGTTATGAGCACACTCAAGTTTCCTGCTATATTAGAGAATCTAGAAAGCAAGAGATTTCTTCTTGCTCTAAAGCAGAGTGTGATCCATGGATGAGAACTATGCTGTGTGTTTCCCTTCAGAAATGGAGCTCAATCCCAGGCTCTGAGTTTTCCTACAAGCAAGACTTCGATTCAAGTAAGGGCAGTTACTTTACAACTCAAACGAATTGAATCGTTCATGAAGCTCACACGTTTCTCATCTTAACTGACAAGCATTGAATGTTAGAGGACCATTGCTTTGTATCAGTTTCAGAAGCAGAGTTGGACTAGATATGGTCCGTATGTGTCGGAAACACCGTTCATTTGTTCTCAGCGCACTCAAGTTTCCTGCTGTCTTAGAGACTCTAGAAAGCTAGAGGGGGCTTCTTGCTTTAAAGCAGAGTATGATCAATGGATGAGAACTCTGTTGTGTGTTTCACTTCAGAAATGGAGTTAAATCCCTGGCTCTGAATCTTCCTACAAGGAAGACTTCGATTCATGTATGGGCAGTTACTTTACAGCTCAAACGAACTCCATCGTTCACGAAGCTCCCACGTTTCTCATCTTAACTGACAAGCATCGGATGTTAGAGGACCAGTGCTTTGTGTCAGTTTCAGAAGCAGAGTTGGACTAGATATGGTCCATATGTGTAGGAAACACCGTTCTTTTGTTCTGAGCACACTCAAGTTTCCTGCTGTCTTAGAGACTCTTGAAAGCAAGAGCGTGCTTCTTGCTCTAAAGCAGAGTGTGATCCATGGATGAGAACTATACTGTGTGTTTCCCCCAGGAAATGGAGTTAATACCTATGCTCTGTGTCTTCCTACAAGCACTACTTTGTTTCAGGTAAGGGCAGTCACTTTTCAGCTCAAACAAACTACATCGTTCACGAAGCTCACATGTTTCTCATCTTAAATGACAAGCATTGGATGTTAGAGGACCAGTGCTTTGTATCAGTTTCAGAAGCAGAGTTTGAAGAGATATTTTCTCCATGTGTAGGAAACACCGTTCTTTTGTTCTGAGCACACTCAAGTTTCCTGCTGTATTAGAGATTCTAGAAAGCAAGAGCGTTCTTCTTGCTCTAAAGCAGAGTGTGATCCATGGATGAGAACTATGCTGTGTGTTTCCCTTCAGAAAAGGAGTTAAATCCCAGGCTCTGAGTCTTCCTACAAGCAAGACTTCGATTCAAGTAAGGGCAGTTACTATACAACTCAAACGAACTACATCGTTTACGAAGCTCACACGTTTCTCACCCTAACTGACAAGCATTGGAGGTTAGAGGACCTGTGCTTTGTATCAGTTTCAGAAGCAGAGTTGGACTAGATCTGGTCTGTATGTATAGTAAACCCCGTTCTTTTCTTCTGAGCACATTCACCTTTCCTGCTGTATTAGAGACTCTAGAAAGAAAGAGCATGCTTCTTACTCTAAATCAGATTGTGATCCATGGATGAGAAATGTGTTGTGTGTTTCCCTTCAGAAATGGTGTTAAACACCAGGCTCTGAGTCTTCCTACAAGCAAGACTTCGTTTCAGGTAAGGGCAGTCACTTTTCAGCTCAAACGAACTACTTCGTTCACGAAGCTCACACATTTCACATCTTAACTGACAAGCATCAGATGTTAGAGGACCAGTGATTTGTATCAGTTTCAGAAGCAGATTTGGACTAGATATGGTCTGTATTTGTAGGAAACACCCTTCTTTTGTTCTCAGCACACTCACGTTTTCTGCTGTCTAAGTGACTCTTGAAAGCAAGAGTGTGCTTCTTGCTCTAAAGCAGAGTGTGATCTATGGATGAGAATTATGCTGTGTGTTTCCCTTCAGAAATGGAGTTAAATCCCAGGCTCTGTGTCTTCCTACAAGCAATACTTCGTTTCAGGTAAGGGCAGTCACTTTTCAGCTCAAACGAACTACATCGTTCACAAAGCTCACACGTTTCTCATCTTAACAGACAAGCATTAGATTTTAGAGGACCATTGCTTTGTATCAGTTTCAGCATCAGAGTTAGACTAGATATGGTCCGTATGTGTCGGAAACACCGTTCATTTGTTCTCAGCACACTCAAGTTTCCTGCTGTCTTTGAGACTCTAGAATGCTAGAGTGTGCTTCTTGCATTAAATCAGAGTGAGATCCATGGATGAGAACTCTACTGTGTGTTTCACTTCAGAAATGGAGTTAAATCTCAGGCTCTGAGTCTTTCTACAAGCAAGACTTCGTTTCATTTAAGGGCAGTTACTTTACAGCTCAAACGAACTACATCGTTTACGAAGCTCACACGTTTCTAATCTTAACTGACAAGCATTGGATGTTAGAGGACCTGTGGTTTCTTTCAGTTTCAGAAGTAGAGTTGAACTGGATATGGTCCGTATGTGTAGGAAACACTGTTCTTTTGTTCTGAGCACACTCAGGTTTCCTGCTCTCTTAGAGACTCTGGAAAGCAAGAGCGTGCTTCTTGCTCTAAAGCAGAGTGAGATCCATGGATGAGAACTATGCTGTGTGTTTCCCTTAGGAAATGGTGTTAATTCCTATGCTCTGTGTCTTCCTACAAGCACTACTTTGTTTCTGGTAAAGGCAGTTACTTTACAGCACAAATGAACTACATCGTTCAAGAAGCTCACACGTTTCTCATCTTAACTGACACGCATTGGATGTTAGAGGACCTGTAGTTTCTTTCAGTTTCAGAAGCAGAGTTGAACTAGATATGGTCCGTATGTGTAGGAAACACTATTCATTTTTTGTGAGCACACTCAAGTTTCCTGCTGTATTAGACACTCTAGAAACAAGAGCGTGCTTCTTGCTCTAAATCAGAGTGTGATCCATGGATGAGAACTAAGTTGTGTGTTTCCCTTCAGAAATGGAGTTAAACCCCACGCCCTGTGTCTTCCTACATGCAAGACTTCATTTCAGGTAAGGGCAGTCACTTTTCAGCTCAAACGAACTACATCGTTCATGAAGCTCACACGTTTCTCATCTTAACTGACAAGCATCGGATGATAGAGGACCAGTGCTTTGTATCAGTTTCAGAAGCAGAGTTGTACTAGATATGGTCCGTATGTGTAGGAAACACCGTTCTTTTGTTCTCAGCACACTCAGGTTTCCTGCTGTCTTAGAGACTCTAGAAAGCAAGAGCGTGCTTCTTGCTCTAAAGCAGAGTGTTATCAATGGATGAGAATTCTGCTCTGTGTTTCACTTAGAAATGGAGTTAAATCACAGGCTCTGAGTCTTCCTACAAGGAAGACTTCGATTCAAGTAATGGCAGTTACTTTACAGCTCAAACGAACTACATCGTTCACGAAGCTCACGCGTTTCTCATCTTAAGTCACAAGCATCGAATGTAAAAAGAACAGTGCTTTGTATCAGTTTCATAAGATGAGTTGGAGTAGATATGGTCCATATGTGTAGGAAACACCGATCTTTTGTTCTGAGCACACTCAGGTTTCCTGCTGTCGTAGAGACCCTGGAAAGCAAGAGCGTGCTTCCTGCTCTAAAGCAGAGTTTGATCAATGGATGAGAACTCTGCTGTGTGTTTCACTTCAGAAATGGAGTAAAATCCCTGGCTCTGAGTCTTCCTACAAGCAAGACTTCGATTCAAGTAAGGGCAGTCACTTTTCAGCTCAAACGAATTGCATCGTTCATGAACCTCACACGTTTCTCGTCTTAACTGACAAGCATTGAATGTTAGAGGACCATTGCTTTGTAACAGTTTCAGAAGCAGAGTTGGACTAGATATGGTCCGTATGTGTCGGAAACACCATTCATTTGTTCTCAGTGCACTCAAGTTTCCTGCTGTCTTAGAGACTGTAGAAAGCTAGAGCGGGCTTCTTGCTTTAAAGCAGAGTGTGATCAATGGATGAGAACTCTGTTGTGTGTTTCACTTCAGAAATGGAGTTAAATCCCTGGCTCTGAGTCTTCCTACAAGAAGACTTCAATTCAAGTATGGGCAGTTACTTTACAGCTCAAACGAACTCCATTGTTCACGAACTCCCACGTTTCTCATCTTAACTGACAAGCATCGGATGTTAGAGGACCCGTGCTTTGTATCAGTTTCAGATGCAGAGTTGAGTAGATATGGTCCATATGTGTAGGAAACACCGTTCTTTTGTTCTGAGTACACTCATGTTTCCTGATGTCTTAGAGACTCTGGGAAGCAACAGAGTATTTCTTGCTGTAAAGCAGAGTGTGATCCCTGGATAAGAACTAAATTGTGCGTTTCCCTTCAGAAATGGAGTTAAACCCCACGACCTGTGTCTTCCTACATGCAAGACTTCATTTCTGGTAAGAGCAGTCACTTTTCAGCTCAAACGAACTACAAGGTTCACGAAGCTCACACGTTTCTCATCTTAACTGACAAGCATCCGATTTTTGAGGACCAGTGCTTTGTGTCAGTTTCAGAAGCAGAGTTGTACTAGATATGGTCCGTATGTGTAGGAAACACCGTTCTTTTGTTCTGAGCACACTCAGGTTTCCTGCTGTCTTAGAGACTCTGGAAAGCAAGTGCGTGCTTCTTGCTCTAAAGCAGAGTGTGATCAATGGATGAGAACTCTGCTGTGTGTTTCTCTTCAGAAATGGAGTTAAATCCCAGGCTCTGAGTCTTCCTACAAGCAAGACTTCGTTTCATTTAAGGACAGTTATTTTACAGCTCAAACGAACTACATGGTTCACGAAGCTCACACGTTTCTCATCTTAACTCACAAGCATCGGATGTTAGAGGACCAGTGCTTTGTATCAGTTTCATACCAGAGTTGGACTAGATATGGTCCGTATGTGTCGGAAACACCGTTCATTTGTTCTCAGCACACTCAAGTTTCCTGCTGTTTTAGAGAATCTAGAAAGCTAGAGCATGCTTCTTGCTTTAAAGCAGAGTGTGATCAATGGATGAGAACTCTGTTGTGTGTTTCACTTCAGAAATGGAGTTAAATCCCTGGCTCTGAGTCTTCCTACAAGCAAGACTTCGTTTCAGGTAAGGGCAGTCACTTTTCAGCTCAAATGAACTACATCGTTCACGAAGCTCACACGTTTCTCATCTTAACTGACAAGCATTGAATGTTAGAGGACCATTGCTTTGTATCAGTTTTAGAAGCAGAGTTGGACTAGATATGGTCCATATGTGTAGGAAACACCGTTCTTTTGTTCTGAGCACACTCAGGTTTCCTGCTGTCTTAGAGACTCTGGAAAGCAAGTGCGTGCTTCTTGCTCTAAAGCAGAGTGTGATCAACGGATGAGAACTCTGCTGTGTGTTTCACTTCAGAAATGGAGTTAAATCCCAGGCTCTGAGTCTTCCCACAAGCAAGACTTCGTTTCATTTATGGGCAGTTACTTTACAGCTCAAAGGAACTACATCGTTTACGAAGCTCACACGTTTCTCATCTTAACTGACAAGCATCGGATATTAGAGGATCCGTGCTTTGTATCAGTTTCAGAAGCAGAGTTGGACTAGATATGGTCCATATGTGTAGATAACACCGTTCTTTTGTTCTGAGCACACTCAGGTTTCCTGCTGTCTTAGAGACTCTGGAAAGCAAGTGGGTGCTTCTTGCTCTAAAGCAGAGTGTGATCAATGGATGAGAACTCTGCTGTGTGTTTCACTTCAGAAATGGAGTAAAATCCCTGGCTCTGAGTCTTCTTCCTACAAGCAAGACTTCGTTTCATTTAAGGACAGTTACTTTACAGCTCAAAAGAACTACATGGTTCACGAAGCTCACACGTTTCTCATCTTAACTGACAAGCATTGAATGTTAGAGGACCATTGCTTTGTATCAGTTTCAGCAGCAGAGTTGGACTAGATATGGTCCGTATGTATCGGAAACACCGTTCATTGGTTCTCAGCACACTCAAGTTTCCTGCTGTCTTAGAGACTCTAGAATGCTAGAGTGTGCTTCTTGCTTTAAAGCAGAGTGTGATCAATGGATGAGAACTCTGTTGTGTGTTTCACTTCAGAAATGGTGTTAAATCCCTGGTCTGAGTCTTCCTACAAGCAAGACTTCGTTTCAGGTAAGGGCAGTCACTTTTCAGCTCAAATGAACTACATCATAAACGAAGCTCACACGTTTCTCATCTTAACTGACAAGCATTGAATGTTAGAGGACCATTGCTTTGTATCAGTTTCAGAAGCAGAGTTGGACTAGATATGGTCCATATGTGTAGGAAACACTGATCTTTTGTTCTGAGCACACTCAGGTTTCCTGCTGTCTTAGAGACTCTGGAAAGCAAGTGCGTGCTTCTTGCTCTAAAGCAGAGTGTGATCAACGGATGAGAACTCTGCTGTGTGTTTCACTTCAGAAATGGAGTTAAATCCCAGGCTCTGAGTCTTCCCACAAGCAAGACTTCGTTTCAGGTATGGGCAGTCACTTTTCAGCTCAAATGAACTACATCGTTCACGAAGCTTACACGTTTCTCATCTTAACAGACAAGCATTGGATGTTAGAGGACCAGTGCTTTCTATCAGTTTCAGAAGCAGAGTTTGAATAGATATTTTCCGTATGTGTAGGAAACACCGTTCTTTTGTTCTGAGCACACTCATGTTTCCTGCTGTATTAGAGACCCTAGAAAGGAAGAGCGTGCTGTTTGCTCTAAAGCAGAGAGTGATCCATGGATGAGAACTAGGTTGTGTGTTTCCCTTCAGAAATGGAGTTAAACCCCAGGCTCTGAGTCTTCCTACAAGCAAAACTTCTTTACAAGTAAAGGCAGTCACTTTTCAGCTCAATCGAATTACATCATTCACAAAGCTCACACGTTTCTCATCTTAACTGACAAGGATTGGATGTTAGAGGACCTGTGCTTTGTATCAATTTCAGAAGCAGAGTTGGACTAGATATGGTCTGTATGTGTACGAAACACCGTCCTTTTTTTATGAGCACACTCATGTTTCTTGCTATATTAGAGAATCTAGAAAGCAAGAGTGTGCTTCTTGCCCTAAAGCAGAGTGTAATCCATGGATGAGAACTATGCTGTGTGTTTCCCTTAGGAAATGGAGTTAATTCCTATGCTCTGTGTCTTCCTACAAGCACTACTTTGTTTTAGGTAAGGGCAGTCACTTTTCAGCTCAAAAAAACCACATCGTTCACCAAGCTCACATGTTTCTCATCTTAAATGTCAAGCATTGGAAGTTAGAGGACCAGTGCTTTGTATCAGTTTCAGAATCAGTGTTGGACTAGATGTGGCCCGTATGTGTAGGAAACACCGTTCTTTTGTTCTGAGCACACTCAAGTTTCCTGCTCTATTAGACACTCTAGAAAGCAAGAGCATGCTTCTTGCTCTAAAGCAGAGTGTGATCCATGGATGAGAACTCTTTTGTGTGTTTCGCTTCAGAAATGGAGTTAAATCCCTGGCTCTGAGTCTTCCTACAAGCAACTTTTCGTTTCAGGTAAGGGCAGTCACTTTTCAGCTCAAATGAACTACATCGTTCATGAAGCTCATATGTTTCTCATCTTAACTAACAAGCATTCGATGTTAAAGGACCTGTGCTTTGTATCAATTTCAGAGGCAGAGTTGGACTAGATATGGTCTGTATGTGTAGGAAACACCGTTCATTTGTTCTGAGCACACTCAAGTTTCCTGCTATATTAGAGATTCTAGAAAGCAAGAGTATGCTCTTTGCTTTAAAGCAGAGTGTGTTCCTTGGATGAGAACTATGTTGTGTGTTTCCATTCAGAAATGGAGTTAAACCCCAGGCTCTGTGTCTACCTACAAGCAAGACTTCGTTTCAAGTAAAGGCAGTCACTTTTCAGCTCAAACGAATTACATCGTTCACGAAGTTCACACGTTTCTCATCTTAACTGACAAGCATTGAATGTTAGAGGACCATTGCTTTGTATCAGTTTAAGCAGCAGAGTTGGACTAGATATGGTCCGTATGTATCGGAAACACCGTTCATTGGTTCTCAGCACACTCAAGTTTCCTGCTGTCTTAGAGACTCTAGAATGCTAGAGTGTGCTTCTTACTTTAAATCAGAGTGAGATCAATGGATGAGAACTCTGCTGTGAGTTTCACTTCAGAAATGGAGTTAAATATCAGGCTCTGAGTCTTCCTACAAGCAAGATTTCGTTTCATTTAAGGGCAGTTACTTTACAGCTCACATGAACTACATCGTTCACAAAGCTCACACGTTTCTCATCTTAACTGACAAGCATTGGATGTTAGAGGACCTGTGGTTTCTTTCAGTTTCAGAAGCAGAGTTGAACTAGATAAGGTCCGTATGTGTAGGAAACACTGTTCTTTTGTTCTGAGCACACTCAAATTTCCTGCTGTATTAGAGATTCTAGAAAGCAAGAGCACTCTTCTTGCTCTAAAGCAGAGTGTGATCCATGGATGAGAACTATGCTGTGTGTTTCCCTTCAGAAATGGTGTTAAATCCCATGCTCTGAGTCTTCCTACATGGAAGACTTCGATTCAAGTATGGGCAGTTACTTTACAGCACAAACGAACTCCATCGATCACAAAGCTCCCACGTTTCTCATCTTAAATGACAACCATCGAATGTTAGAGGACCAGTGCTTTATATCAGTTTCATTAGCATAGTTGGACTAGATATGGTCCATATGTGTAGGAAACACCGTTCTTTTGTTCTGAGCCCACTCAGGTTTCCAGCTGTCTTAGAGACTCTGGAAAGCAAGAGCGTGCCTTTTTCTCTATAGCAGAGTGAGATCAATGGATGAGAACTCTGCTGTGTGTTTCACTTCAGAAATAGAGTTAAATCCCAGGCTCTGAGACTTCCTACAAGCAAGTCTTCGTTTCATTTAAGGGCAGTTACCTTAAAGCTCAAATGAACTACATCGTTCACGAAGCTCACACGTTTCTCATCTTAACTGACAAGAACTGGATGTTAGAGGACCTGTGGTTTCTTTCAGTTTCAAAAGCAGAGTTGAACTAGATATGGTCCGTATGTGTAGGAAACACTGTTCTTTTGTTCTGAGCACACTCAAGTTTCCTGCTGTATTAGAGAATGTAGAAACAACAGCGTTCTTCTTGCTCTAAAGCTGAGTGTGATCCATGGATGAGAACTATGCTGTGTGTTTCCCTTCAGAAAAGGTGTTAAATCCCAGGCTCTGAGTCTTCCTACAAGCAAGACTTCAATTCAAGTAAGGGCAGTTACTTTACAGCTCAAACGAACTACATCGTTCACAAAGCTCACACGTTTCTCATCTTAACTGACAAGCTTTGGATGTTAGAACACCTGTGCTTTGTATCAATTTCAGAGGCAGAGTTGGACTAGATATGGTCTGTATGTGTACGAATCACTTTTCTTTTGTTATGAGCACACTCAAGTTTCCTGCTATATTAGAGAATCTGGAAAGCAAGAGTGTGCTTCTTGCCCTAAAGCAGAGTGTGATCCATGGATGAGAACTATGCTGTGTGTTTCCCTTAGGAAATGGTGAATATTCCTATGCTCTGTGTCTTCCTACTAGCACTACTTTGTTTCAGGTAAAGGCAGTTACTTTACAGCACAAACGAACTACATCGTTCACGAAGCTCACACGTTTCTCATCTTAACTGACCAGCATTGGATGTTAGAGGACCTGAGGTTTCTTTCAGTTTCAGAATCAGAGTTGAACTAGATATGGTCCGTATGTGTAGGGAACACTGTTCATTTTTTCTGAGCACCCTCAAGTTTCCTGCTGTATTAGACACTCTAGAAAGCAAGAGCGTGCTTCTTGCTCTAAAGCAGAGTGTGATCCATGGATGAGAACTATGTTGTGTTTTTTTTTTCCTTCAGAAATGGAGTTAAACCCCAGGTTCTCAGTCTTCCTACAAGCAAGACTTCGTTTCAAGTAAAGGCAGTCACTTTTCAGCTAAAACGAACTACATCGTTCACGAAGCTCACACGTTTCTCATCTTAACTCACAAGCATCGGATGTTAGAGGACCAGTGCTTTGTATCAGTTGCAGAAGCAGAGTTGGACTAGATATGGTCCGTATGTGTCGGAAACACCGTTCATTTGTTCTCAGCACACTCATGTTTCCTGCTGTCTTAGAGAATCTAGAAAGCTAGAGCATGCTTCTTGCTTTAAAGCAGAGTGTGATCAATGGATGAGAATTCTGTTGTGTGTTTCACTTCAGAAATGGAGGTAAATCCCTGGCTCTGAATCTTATTACAAGCAAGACTTCGATTCAAGTAAGGGCAGTTACTTTACAGCTCAACGAACTACATCGTTCACGAAGCTCACACGTTTCTCATCTTAACTCACAAGCATCGGATATAAGAGGACAGGTGCTTTGTATCAGTTTCAGAAGCAGAGTTGGACTAGATATGGTCCATATGTGTAAGAAACACCGTTCTTTTGTTCTCAGCACACTCATGTATCCTGTTGTATTAGAGACTCTAGAAAGCATGAGCGTGCTGTTTGCTCTAAAGCAGAGTGTGATCCATGGATGAGAACTATGTTGTGTGTTTCCCTTCAGAAATGGAGTTAAACCCCAGGCTCTCAGTCTTCCTACAAGCAAGACATCGTTTCAAGTAAAGGCAGTCACTTTTCAGCTCAAACGAATTGCATCCTTCATGAAGCTCACACGTTTCTCATCTTAACTGACACGCATTAGATGTTAGAGGGCCTGTGGTTTCTTTCAGTTTCAGAATCAGAGTTCAACTAGATATGGTCCGTATGTGTAGGAAACACTGTTCATTTTTTCAGAGCAACCTCAAGTTTCCTGCTGTATTAGACACTCTAGAAAGCAAGAGCGTGCTTCTTGCTCTAAAGCAGAGTGTGATCCATGGATGAGAACTATGTTGTGCTTTTCCCTTCAGAAATGGAGTTAAACCCCAGGCTCTCAGTCTTCCTACAAGCAAGACTTCGTTTCAAGTAAAGGCAGTCACTTTTCAGCTCAAACGAACTACATCGTTCACGAAGCTCACACGTTTCTCATTTTAACTCACAAGCATCGGATGTTAGAGGACCAGTGCTTTGTATCAGTTTCAGAAGCAGAGTTGGACTACATATGGTCCATATGTGTCGGAAACACCGTTCATTTGTTCTCAGCACACTCAAGTTTCCTGCTGTCTTAGAGAATCTAGAAAGCTAGAGCATGCTTCTTGCTTTAAAGCAGAGTGTGATCAATGGATGAGAACTCTGTTGTGTGTTTCACTTCAGAAATGGAGTTAAATCCCTGGCTCTGAGTCTTCCTACAATCAAGACTTCGTTTCAGGTAAGGGCAGTCACTTTTCAGCTCAAATGAACTACATCGTTCACGAAGCTCACACGTTTCTCATCTTAACTCACAAGCATTGAATGTTAGAGGACCATTGCTTTCTATCAGTTTTAGAAGCAGAGTTGGACTAGATATGGTCCATATGTGTAGGAAACACCGTTCTTTTGTTCTGAGCACATTCAGGTTTCCTGCTGTCTTAGAGACTCTGGAAAGCAAGTGCGTGCTTCTTGCTCTAAAGCAGAGTGTGATCAACGGAAGAGAACTCTGCTGTGTGTTTCACTTCAGAAATGGAGTTAAATCCCTGGCTCTGAGTCTTCTTCCTACAAGCAAGACTTCGTTTCAGGTATGGGCAGTCACTTTTCAGCTCAAATGAACTACATCGTTCACGAAGCTCACACGTTTCTCATCTTAACAGACAAGCATTGGATGTTAGAGGACCAGTGCTTTGTATCAGTTTCAGAAGCAGAGTTTGTATAGTTATTTTCCGTATGTGTAGGAAACACCGTTCTTTTGTTCTGAGCACACTCATGTTTCCTGCTGTATTAGAGACTCTAGAAAGGAAGAGCGTGCTGTTTGCTCTAAAGCAGAGTGTGATCCATGGATGAGAACTATGTTTTGTGTTTTCCTTCAGAAATGGAGTTAAACCCCAGGCTCTGAGTCTTCCTACAAGCAAAACTTCGTTACAAGTAAAGGCACTCAATTTTCAGCTCAAACGAATTACATCATTCACGAAGCTCACACGTTTCTCATCTTAACTGACAAGCATTGAATGTTAGAGGACCATTGCTTTGTATCAGTTTCAGAATCAGAGTTGGTCTAGATATGGTCTGTATGTGTCGGAAACACCGTTCATTTGTTATCAGCACACTCAAGTTTCCTGCTGTCTTAGAGAATCTAGAAAGGTAGAGCATGCTTCTTGCTTTAAAGCAGAGTGTGATCAATGGATATGAACTCTGTTGTGTGTTTCACTTCAGAAATGGAGTTAAATCCCTGGCTCTGAGTCTTCCTACAAGCAAGACTTCGCTTCAAGTATGGGCAGTTACTATACAGCTCAAACGAACTCCATCGTTCACGAAGCTCCCACGTTTCTCATCTTAACTGACAAGCATTGGATGTTAGAGGACCTGTGGTTTCTTTCAGTTTCAGAAGCAGAGTTGAACTAGATATGGTCCGTATGTGTAGGAAACACTGTTCTTTTGTTCTGAGCACACTCAAGTTTCCTGCTGTATTAGAGATTCTAGAAAACAAAAGCCTTCTTCTTGCTCTTAAGCAGAGTGTTATCCATGTATGAGAACTATGCTTTGTGTTTCCCTTCAGAAATGGAGTTAAATCCCAGGCTCTGAGTCTTCCTACAAGCAAGACTTCGATTCAAGTAAGGGCAGTTACTTTACAGCTCAAACGAACTACATCGTTCACAAAGCTCACACGTTTCTCATCTTAACTGACAAGCATTGGATGTTAGAGGACCTGTTCTTTCTATCAATTTTGGAGGCAGAGTTGGACTAGATATGGTCTGTATGTGTAGGAATCACCGTTCTTTTTTTATGAGCACACTCAATTTTCCTGCTATATTAGAGAATCTAGAAAGCAAGAGTGTGCTTCTTGACCTAAAGCAGAGTGTAATCCATGGATGAGAACTATGCTGTGTGTTTCACTTAGGAAATGGAGTTAATTCCTATGCTCTGTGTCTTCCTACAAGCACTAATTTGTTTTAGGTAAGGGCAGTCACTTTTCAGCTCAAACAAACCACATCGTTCACGAAGCTCACATGTTTCTCATCTTAAATGTCAAGCATTGGATGTCAGAGGACCAGTGCTTTGTATCAGTTTCAGAATCAGTGTTGGACTAGATGTGGCCCGTATGTGTAGGAAACACCTTTCTTTTGTTCTGAGCACACTCAAGTTTCCTGGTCTATTAGACACTCTAGAAAGCAAGAGCATGCTTCTTGCTCTAAAGCAGAGTGTAATCCATGGATGAGAAATATGCTGTGTGTTTCCCTTAGGAAATCGAGTTAATTCCTATGCTCTGTGTCTTCCTACAAGCACTACTTTGTTTTAGGTAAGGGCAGTCACTTTTCAGCTCAAACAAACCACATCGTTCACGAAGCTCATATGTTTCTCATCTTAACTAACAAGCATTCGATGTTAAAGGACCTGTGCAGTGTATCAATTTCAGAGGCAGAGTTGGACTAGATATGGTCTGTATGTGTAGGAAACACCGTTCATTTGTTCTGAGCACACTCATGTTTCCTGCTGTATTAGAGACTCTAGAAAGCAAGAGCGCGCCTTTTGCTCTAAAGCAGAGTGAGAACAATGGATGAGAACTCTGCTGTGTGTTTCACTTCATTAGTGGAGTTAAATCCCAGGCTCTGAGTCTTCCTATAAGCAAGACTTTGTTTCAGGTAAGGGCAGTCACTTTTCAGCTCAAACGAACTACTTTGTTCACGAAGCTCACACATTTCACATCTTAACTGACAAGCATCAGATGTTAGAGGACCAGTGATTTGTATCATTTTCAGAAGCAGAGTTGGACTAGATATGGTCTGTATTTGTAGGAAACACCCTTCTTTTGTTCTCAGCACACTCACGTTTTCTGCTGTCTAAGGGACTCTAGAAAGGAAGAGTGTGCTTCTTGCTCTAAAGCAGAGTGTGATCCATGGATGAGAATTATGCTGTGTGTTTCCCTTCAGAAATGGAGTTAAATCCCAGGCTCTGTGTCTACCTACAAGCAAGACTTCATTTCAAGTAAAGGCAGTCACTTTTCAGCTCAAACGAATTACATCATTCACGAAGTACACACGTTTCTGATCTTAACTGACAAGCATTGAATGTTAGAGGACCATTGGTTTGTATCAGTTTCAGCAGCAAAGTTAGACTAGATATGGTCCGTATGTGTCGGAAACACCGTTCATTTGTTCTCAGTACACTCAAGTTTCTTGCTGTCTTAGAGACTCTAGAATGCTAGAGTGTGCTTCTTGCATTAAATCAGAGTGAGATCCATGGATGAGAACTCTACTGTGTGTTTCACTTCAGAAATGGAGTTAAATATCAGGCTCTGAGTCTTCCTACAAGCAAGACTTCGATTCAAGTAAGGGCAGTTACCTTACAGCTCAAACGAACTACATCGTTCACGAAGCTCACACGTTTCTAATCTTAACTCACAAGCATCGGATGTAAGAGGACCAGTGCTTTGTATCAGTTTCAGAAGCAGAGTTGGTCTAGATATGGTCAATATGTGTAGGAAACACCGTTCTTTTGTTCTGAGCACACTCATGTTTCCTGCTGTATTAGAGTCTCTAGAAAGCAAGAGCGTGCTGTTTGCTCTAAAGCAGAGTGTGATCCATGGATGAGAACTATGTTGTGTGTTTCCCTTCAGAAATGGAGTTAAACCCCAGGCTCTCGGTCTTCCTATAAGCAAGACTTCGTTTCAAGTAAATGCATTCACTTTTCAGCTCAAACGAATTGCATCGTTCATGAAGCTCACACGTTTCTCATCTTAACTGACAAGCATCTGATGTTACAGGACCAGTGCTTTGTATCAGTTTCAGAAGCAGAGTTGGACTAGATATGGTCCATATGTGTAGGAAACACCGTTCTTTTGTTCTGAGCACACTCAAGTTTCCTGTTGTCTTAGAGACTCTTGAAAGCAAGAGCGTGCTTCTTGCTCTAAAGCAGAGTGTGATCCATGGATGAGAACTATGCTGTGTGTTTCCCCCAGGAAATGGAGTTAATACCTATGCTCTGTGTCTTCCTACAATCACTACTTTGTTTCAGGTAAGTGCAGTCACTTTTCAGCTCAAACAATCTACATCGTTCACGAAGCTCACATGTTTCTCATCTTAAATGACAAGCATTGGATGTTAGAGGACCAGTGCTTTGTATCAGTTTCAGAAGCAGAGTTTGAAGAGATATTTTCTGTATGTGTAGGAAACACCGTTCTTTTGTTCTGAGCACACTCATGTTTCCTGCTGTCTTAGAGACTCTAGAAAGCAAGAGCGTGCCTTTTGCTCTAAAGCAGAGTGAGATCAATGGATGAGAACTCTGCTGTGTGTTTCACTTCAGAAGTGGAGTTAAATCCCAGGCTCTGAGTCTTCCTACAAGCAAGACTTCGTTTCATTTAAGGGCAGTTACCTTACAGCTCAAACGAACTACATCATTCACGAAGCTGACATGTTTCTCATCTTAACTGACAAGCATTGGATGTTAGAGGACCTGTGGTTTCTTTCAGTTTAAGAAGCAGAGTTGAACTAGATATGGTCCGTATGTGTAGGAAACACTGTTCTTTTGTTCTGAGCACACTCAAGTTTCCTGCTGTATTAGAGATTCTAGAAAGCAAGAGCGTTCTTCTTGCTCTAAAGCAGAGTGTGATCCATGGATGAGAACTATGCTGTGTGTTTCCCTTCAGAAAAGGAGTTAAATCCCAGGCTCTGAGTCTTCCTACAAGCAAGACTTCGATTCAAGTAAGGGCAGTTACTTTACAGCTCAAACGAACTACATCGTTTACGAAGCTCACACGTTTCTCACCCTAACTGACAAGCATTGGAGGTTAGAGGACCTGTGCTTTGTATCAGTTTCAGAAGCAGATTTGGACTAGATATGGTCTGTATGTGTAGGAAACACTGTTCTTTTGTTCTGAGCACACTCAAGTTTCCTGCTGTATTAGAGATTCTAGAAAGCAAGAGCATTCTTCTTGCTCTAAAGCAGAGTGTGATCCATGGATGAGAACTATGCTGTGTGTTTTCCTTCAGAAATGGAGTTAAATCCCAGGGTCTGAGTCTTCCTACAAGCAAGACTTCGATTCAAGTAAGGGCAGTTACTTTACAGCTCAAACGAACTACATCGTTCACGAAGCTCACACGTTTCTCATCTTAACTCACAAGCATCGGATGTAAGAGGACCAGTGCTTTGTATCAGTTTCAGAAGCAGAGTTGGACTAGATATGGTCCATATGTTTAGGAAACACCGTTCTTTTGTTCTGAGCACACTCATGTTTCCTGCTGTATTAGAGACTCTAGAAAGCAAGAGCGTGCTGTTTGATCTAAAGCAGAGTGTGATCCATGGATGAGAACTCTGCTGTGTGTTTCACTTCAGAAATGGAATTAAATCCCAGGCTCTGAGTCTTCCTACAAGCAAGACTTCGTTTCACTTAAGGGCAGTTACCTTACAGCTCAAACGAACTACATCGTTCACGAAGCTCACACGTTTCTCATCTTAACTGACAAGCATTGAATGTTAGAGGACCATGGCTTTGTATCAGTTTCAAAAGCAGAGTTGGACTAGATATGGTCCGTATGTGTCGGAAACACCGTTCATTTGTTCTCAGCACACTCATGTTTCCTGCTGTCTTAGAGACTCTAGAAAGCTAGAGCAGGCTTCTTGCTTTAAAGCAGAGTGTGATCAATCAATGAGAACTCTGTAGTGTGTTTCACTTCAGAAATGGAGTTAAATCCCTGGCTCTGAGTCTTCCTACAAGCAAGACTTCGATTCAAGTAAGGGCAGTTACTTTACAGCTCAAACGAACTACATCGTTCACGAAGCTCACACGTTTCTCATCTTAATTGAAAAGCTTTGGATGTTAGAGCACCTGTGCTTTGTATCACTTTCAGAGGCAGAGTTGGACTAGATATGTTCTGTATGTGTAGGAAACACCGTTCTTTTGTTATGAGCACACTCAAGTTTCCTGCTATATTAGAGAATCTAGAAAGCAAGAGTGTGCTTCTTGCCCTAAAGCAGAGTGTGATCCATGGATGAGAACTATGCTGTGTGTTTCCCTTAGGAAATGATGTTAATTCCTATGCTCTGTGTCTTCCTACAAGCACTACTTTGTTTCAGGTAAAGGCAGTTACTTTACAGCACAAACGAACTACATCGTTCAAGAAGCTCACACGTTTCTCATCTTAACTGACACGCATTGGATGTTAGAGGACCTGTGGTTTCTTTCAGTTTCAGAAGCAGAGTTGAACTAGATATGGTCCGTATGTGTAGGAAACACTATTCATTTTTTCTGAGCAAACTCAAGTTTCCTGCTGTATTAGACACTCTAGAAAGCAAGAGCGTGCTTCTTGCTCTAAAGCAGAGTGTGATCCATGGATGAGAACTAAGTTGTGTGTTTCCCTTCAGAAATGGAGTTAAACCCCACGCCCTGTGTCTTCCTACATGCAAGACTTCATTTCAGGTAAGGGCAGTCACTTTTCTGCTCAAACGAACTACATCGTTCATGAAGCTCACACGTTTCTCATCTTAACTGACAAGCATCTGATGTTAGAGGACCAGTGCTTTCTATCAGTTTCAGAAGCAGAGTTGGACTAGATATGGTTCATATGTCTAGGAAACACCGTTCTTTTGTTCTGAGCACACTCAAGTTTCCTGCTATATTAGAGAATCTAGAAAAGAAGAGTGTGCTTCTTGCCCTAAAGCAGAGTGTGATCCATGGATGATAACTATGCTGTGTGTGTCCTTTAGGAAATGGTGTTAATTCCTATGCTCTGTGTCTTCCTACAAGTACTACTTTGTTTCAGGTAAGGGCAGTCAATTTTCAGCTCAAACGAAATACATCGTTCACGAAGCTCACATGTTTCTCATCTTAAATGACAAGCATTGAATGTTAGAGGACCATTGCTTTGTATCAGTTTCAGCAGCAGAGTTGGACTAGATATGGTCCGTATGTGTCGGAAACACCGTTCATTGGTTCTCAGCACACTCAAGTTTCCTGCTGTCTTAGAGACTCTAGAATGCTAGAGTGTGCTTCTTGCTTTAAATCAGAGTGAGATAAAATGGATGAGAACTCTGCTGTGTGTTTCACTTCAGAAATGGAGTTAAATCTCAGGCTCTGAGTCTTCCTACAAGCAAGATTTCGTTTCATTTAAGGGCAGTTACTTTACAGCTCAAACAAACTACATCATTCACGAAGCTCACACGTTTCTCATCTTAACTGACAAGCATTGGATGTTAGAGGACCTGTGGTTTCTTTCAGTGTCAGAAGCAGAGTTGAACTAGATATGGTCCATATGTGTAGGAAACACTGTTCTTTTGTTCTGAGCACACTCAAATTTCCTGCTGTATTAGAGATTCTAGAAAGCAAGAGCGCTCTTCTTGCTCTAAAGCAGAGTGTGATCCATGGATGAGAACTATGCTGTGTGTTTCCCTTCAGAAATCGTGTTAAATCCCAGGCTCTGAGTCTTCCTACAAGCAAGACTTCGATTCAAGTAAGGGCAGTTACTTTACAGCTCAAACGAACTACATCGTACACGAAGCTCACACGTTTCTCATCTTAACTCACAAGCATCGGATGTAAGAGGACAGATGCTTTGTATCAGTTTCAGAAGCAGAGTTGGACTAGATATGGTCCATATGTGTAGGAAACACCGTTCTTTTGTTCTCAGCACACTCAAGTTTCCTGCTGTCTTAGAGACTCTAGAAAGCAAGAGCGTGCTTCTGGCTCTAAAGCAGAGTGTGATCAATGGATGAGAACTTTGTTGCGTGTTTCACTTCAGAAATGGAGTTAAATCCCTGGCTCTGAGTCTTCCTACATGGAAGACTTCGATTCAAGTATGGGCAGTTACTTTAGAGCTAGAACGAACTCCATCGTTCACGAAGCTCCCACGTTTCTCATCTTAAATGACAACCATCGGATGTTACAGGACCAGTGTTTTATATCAGTTTCATTAGCATAGTTGGACTAGATATGGTCCATATGTGTAGGAAACACCGTTCTTTTGTTCTGAGCCCACTCAGGTTTCCAGCTGTCTTAGAGAATCTGGAAAGCAAGAGCGTGCCTTTTGCTCTAAAGCAGAGTGAGATCAATGGATGAGAACTCTGCTGTGTGTTTCAATTCAGAAATGGAGTTAAATCCCAGGCTCTGAGACTTCCTACAAGCAAGTCTTCGTTTCATTTAAGGGCAGTTACCTTAAAGCTCAAATGAACTACATCGTTCACGAAGCTCACACGTTTCTCATCTTAACTGACAAGCATTGGATGTTAGAGGACCTGTGGTTTCTTTCAGTTTCAAAAGCAGAGTTGAACTAGATATGGTCCGTATGTGTAGGAAACACTGTTGTTTTGTTCTGAGCACACTCAAGTTTCCTGCTGTATTAGAGAATCTAGAAACAAGAGCATTCTTCTTGCTCTAAAGCTGAGTGTGATCCATGGATGAGAACTATGCTGTGTGTTTCCCTTCAGAAAAGGAGTTAAATCCCAGGCTCTGAGTCTTCCTACAAGCAAGACTTCGACTCAAGTAAGGGCAGTTACTTTACAGCTCAAACGAACTACATCGTTCACGAAGCTCACACATTTCTCATCTTAACTGACAAGCTTTGGATGTTAGAACACCTGTGCTTTGTATCAACTTCAAAGGCAGAGTTGGACTAGATATGGTCTGTATGTGTAGGAATCACTTTCTTTTGTTATGAGCACACTCAAGTTTCCTGCTATATTAGAGAATCTAGAAAGCAAGAGTGTGCTTCTTGCCCTAAAGCAGAGTGTGATCCATGGATGAGAACTATGCTGTGTGTTTCCCTTAGGAAATGGTGATAATTCCTATGCTCTGTGTCTTCCTATAAGCACTAGTTTGTTTCAGGTAAAGGCAGTTACTTTACAGCACAAACGAACTACATCGTTCACGAAGCTCACACGTTTCTCATCTTAACTGAGCAGCATTGGATGTTAGAAGACCTGTGGTTTCTTTCAGTTTCAGAATCAGAGTTGAACTAGATATGGTCCGTATGTGTAGGAAACACTGTTCATTTTTTCTGAGCACCCTCAAGTTTCCTGCTGTATTAGACACTCTAGAAAGCAAGAGCGTGCTTCTTGCTCTAAAGCAGAGTGTGATCCATGGATGAGAACTAAGTTGTGTGTTTCCCTTCAGAAATGGAGTTAAACCCCACGCCCTGTGTCTTCCTACATGCAAGACTTCATTTCAGGTAAGGGCAGTCACTTTTCTGCTCAAACGAACTACATCATTCACGAAGCTCACACGTTTCTCATCTTAACTGACAAGCATCGGATGTTAGAGGACCATTCTTTGTATCAGTTTCAGAAGCAGAGTTGTACTAGATATGGTCCGTATGTGTAGGAAACACCGATCTTTTGTTCTGAGCACACTCAGGTTTCCTGCTGTCTTAGAGACTCTGGAAAGGAAGAGCGTGCTTCTTGCTCTAAAGCAGAGTGTGATCCATGGATGAGAACTATGCTGTGTGTTTCCCTTCAGAATTGGAGCTAAATCCCAGGCTCTGAGTCTTCCTACAAGAAAGACTTCGATTCACGTAAGGGCAGTTACTTTACAGCTCAAACGAACTACATCCTTCAGGAAGCTCACACGTTTCTCATCTTAACTGACAAGCATCGGATGTTAGAGGACCAGTGCTTTGTATCAGTTTCAGAAGCAGAGGTGGACTAGATATGGTCCATATTTGTAGGAAACACCGTTCTTTTGTTCTGAGAACACTCAGGTTTCCAGCTGTCTTAGAGACTCTGGAAAGCAAGAGCGTGCCTTTTGCTCTAAAGCAGAGTGAGATCAATGGATGAGAACTCTGATGTGTGTTTCACTTCAGAAGTGGAGTTAAATTCCAGGCTCTGAGTCTTCCTACAAGCAAGACTTCGTTTCATTTAAGGGCAGTTACCTTACAGCTCAAACGAACTACATCGTTCACGAAGCTCACATGTTTCTCTTCTTAACTGACACGCATTGGATGTTAGAGGACCTGTGGTTTCTTTCAGTTTCAGAATCAGAGTTCAACTAGATATGGTCCGTATGTGTAGGAAACACTGTTCATTTTTTCTGAGCACACTCAAGTTTCCTGCTGTTTTAGAGACTCTTGAAAGCAAGAGCGTGCTTCTTGCTCTAAAGCAGAGTGTGATCCATGGATGAGAACTATGCTGTGTGTTTCCCCCAGGAAATGGAGTTAATTCCTATGCTCTGTGTCTTCCTACAAGCACTACTTTGTTTCAGGTAAAGGCAGTCACTTTTCAGCTCAAACGAACTACATCGTTCACGAAGCTCACATGTTTCTCATCTTAAATGTCAAGCATTGGATGTTAGAGGACCAGTGCTTTGTATCAGTTTCAGAAGCAGAGTTTGAATAGATATTTTCCGTATGTGTAGGAAACACCGTTCTTTTGTTCTGAGCACACTCATGTTTCCTGCTGTATTAGAGACTCTAGAAAGCAAGAGCGCGCCTTTTGCTCTAAAGCAGAATGAGAACAATGGATGAGAACTCTGCTGTGTGTTTCACTTCAGAAGTGGAGTTAAATCCCATGCTCTGAGTCTTCCTATAAGCAAGACTTTGTTTCAGGTAAGGGCAGTCACTTTTCAGCTCAAAGGAACTACTTCGTTCACGAAGCTCACACATTTCACATCTTAACTGACAAGCATCAGATGTTAGAGGACCAGTGATTTGTATCAGTTTCAGAAGGAGAGTTGGACTAGATATGGTCTGTATTTGTAGGAAACACCCTTCTTTTGTTCTCAGCTCACTCACGTTTTCTGCTGTCTAAGTGACTCTAGAAAGCAAGAGTGTGCTTCTTGCTCTAAAGCAGAGTGTGATCCATGGATGAGAATTATGCTGTGTGTTTCCCTTCAGAAATGGAGTTAAATCCCAGGCTCTGTGTCTACCTACAAGCAAGACTTCATTTCAAGTAAAGGCAGTCACTTTTCAGCTCAAACGAATTACATCATTCACGAAGTACACACGTTTCTGATCTTAACTGACAAGCATTGAATGTTAGAGGACCATTGCTTTGTATCAGTTTCAGCAGCAAAGTTAGACTAGATATGGTCTGTATGTGTCGGAAACACCGTTCATTTGTTCTCAGTACACTCAAGTTTCTTGCTGTCTTAGAGACTCTAGAATGCTAGAGTGTGCTTCTTGCATTAAATCAGAGTGAGATCCATGGATGAGAACTCTACTGTGTGTTTCACTTCAGAAATGGAGTTAAATATAAGGCTCTGAGTCTTCCTACAAGCAAGACTTCGATTCAAGTAAGGGCAGTTACCTTACAGCTCAAACGAACTACATCGTTCACGAAGCTCACACGTTTCTAATCTTAACTCACAAGCATCGGATGTAAGAGGACCAGTGCTTTGTATCAGTTTCAGAAGCAGAGTTGGTCTAGATATGGTCAATATGTGTAGGAAACACCGTTCTTTTGTTCTGAGCACACTCATGTTTCCTGCTGTATTAGAGTCTCTAGAAAGCAAGAGCGTGCTGTTTGCTCTAAAGCAGAGTGTGATCCATGGATGAGAACTATGTTGTGTGTTTCCCTTCAGAAATGGAGTTAAACCCCAGGCTCTCAGTCTTCCTATAATCAAGACTTCGTTTCAAGTAAATGCATTCACTTTTCAGCTCAAACGAATTGCATCGTTCATGAAGCTCACACGTTTCTCATCTTAACTGACAAGCATTGAATGTTAGAGGACCATTGCTTTGTATCAGTTTCAGAAGCAGAGTTGGACTAGATATGGTCCGTATGTGTAGGAAACACCGTTCATTTTTTCTCAGCGCACTCAAGTTTCCTGCTGTCTTAGAGACTCTAGAAAGCTAGAGCGGGCTTCTTGCTTTAAAGCAGAGTGTGATCAATGGATGAGAACTCTGTTGTGTGTTTCACTTCAGAAATGGAGTTAAATCCCTGGCTCTGAATCTTCCTACAAGGAAGACTTCGATTCAAGTATGGGCAGTTACATTACAGCTCAAACGAACTCCATCGTTCACGAAGCTCCCACGTTTCTCATCTTAACTGACAAGCATTGAATGTTAGAGGACCATTGCTTTGTATCAGTTTCAGAAGCAGAGTTGGACTATATAATGTCCGTATGTGTAGGAAACACCGTTCTTTTGTTCTGAGCACACTCAAGTTTCCTGCTGTCTTAGAGACTCTTGAAAGCAAGAGCGTGCTTCTTGCTCTAAAGCAGAGTGTGATCCATGGATGAGAACTATGCTGTGTGTTTCCCCCAGGAAATGGAGTTAATACCTATGCTCTGTGTCTTCCTACAATCACTACTTTGTTTCAGGTAAGTGCAGTCACTTTTCAGCTCAAACAATCTACATCGTTCACGAAGCTCACATGTTTCTCATCTTAAATGACAAGCATTGGATGTTAGAGGACCAGTGCTTTGTATCAGTTTCAGAAGCAGAGTTTGAAGAGATATTTTCTGTATGTGTAGGAAACACCGTTCTTTTGTTCTGAGCACACTCATGTTTCCTGCTGTCTTAGAGACTCTAGAAAGCAAGAGCGTGCCTTTTGCTCTAAAGCAGAGTGAGATCCATGGATGAGAACTATGCTGTGTGTTTTCCTTCAGAAATGGAGTTAAATCCCAGGGTCTGAGTCTTCCTACAAGCAAGACTTCGATTCAAGTAAGGGCAGTTACTTTACAGCTCAAACGAACTACATCGTTCACGAAGCTCACACGTTTCTCATCTTAACTCACAAGCATCGGATGTAAGAGGACCAGTGCTTTGTATCAGTTTCAGAAGCAGAGTTGGACTAGATATGGTCCATATGTTTAGGAAACACCGTTCTTTTGTTCTGAGCACACTCATGTTTCCTGCTGTCTTAGAGACTCTAGAAAGCAAGAGCGTGCTGTTTGATCTAAAGCAGAGTGTGATCCATGGATGAGAACTCTGCTGTGTGTTTCACTTCAGAAATGGAATTAAATCCCAGGCTCTGAGTCTTCCTACAAGCAAGACTTCGTTTCATTTAAGGGCAGTTACCTTACAGCTCAAACGAACTACATCATTCAGGAAGCTCACATGTTTCTCATCTTAACTGACAAGCATTGGATGTTAGAGGACCTGTGGTTTCTTTCAGTTTAAGAAGCAGAGTTGAACTAGATATGGGCCGTATGTGTAGGAAACACTGTTCTTTTGTTCTGAGCACACTCAAGTTTCCTGCTGTATTAGAGATTCTAGAAAGCAAGAGCGTTCTTCTTGCTCTAAAGCAGAGTGTGATCCATGGATGAGAACTATGCTGTGTGTTTCCCTTCAGAAAAGGAGTTAAATCCCAGGATCTGAGTCTTCCTACAAGCAAGACTTCGATTCAAGTAAGGGCAGTTACTTTACAGCTCAAACGAACTACATCGTTTACGAAGCTCACACGTTTCTCACCCTAACTGACAAGCATTGGAGGTTAGAGGACCTGTGCTTTGTATCAGTTTCAGAAGCAGATTTGGACTAGATATGGTCTGTATTTGTAGGAAACACCCTTCTTTTGTTCTCAGCACACTCACGTTTTCTGCTGTCTAAGTGACTCTAGAAAGCAAGAGTGTGCTTCTTGCTCTACAGCAGAGTGTGATCTATGGATGAGAATTATGCTGTGTGTTTCCCTTCAGAAATGGAGTTAAATCCCAGGCTCTGTGTCTACCTACAAGCAAGACTTCGTTTCAAGTAAAGGCAGTCACTTTTCAGCTCAAACGAATTACATCGTTCACGAAGTTCACACGTTTCTCATCTTAACTGACAAGCATTGAATGTTAGAGGACCATTGCTTTGTATCAGTTTCAGCATCATAGTTAGACTAGATATGGTCCGTATGTGTCGGAAACACCGTTCATTTGTTCTCAGCACACTCAAGTTTCCTGCTGTCTTTGAGACTCTAGAATGCTAGAGTGTGCTTCTTGCATTAAATCAGAATGAGATCCATGGATGAGAACTCTACTGTGTGTTTCACTTCAGAAATGGAGTTAAATCTCAGGCTCTGAGTCTTTCTACAAGCAAGACTTTGTTTCATTTAAGGGCAGTTACATTACAGCTCAAACGAACTACATCGTTCAAGAAGCTCACAAGTTTCTCATCTTAACTGACACGCATTGGATGTTAGAGGACCTGTGGTTTCTTTCAGTTTCAGAAGCAGAGTTGAACTGGATATGGTCCGTATGTGTAGGAAACACTGTTCATTTTTTCTGAGCACACTCAAGTTTCCTGCTGTCTTAGAGACTCTTGAAAGCAAGAGCGTGCTTCTTGCTCTAAAGCAGAGTGTGATCCATGGATGAAAACTAAGTTGTGTGTTTCCCTTCAGAAATGGAGTTAAACCCCATGCCCTGTGTCTTCCTACATGCAAGACTTCATTTCAGGTAAGGGCAGTCTCTTTTCAGCTCTAACGAACTACATCTTTCACGAAGCTCACACGTTTCTCATCTTAACTGACAAGCATCAGAGGTTAGAGGACCAGTGCTTTGTATCAGTTTCAGAAGCATAGTTGTACTAGATATGGTCCATACGTGTAGGAAACACCGTTCTTTTGTTCTCAGCACACTCAAGTTTCCTGCTGTCTTAGAGACTCTAGAAAGCAAGAGCATGCTTCTGGCTCTAAAGCAGAGTGTGATCAATGGATGAGAACTCTGTTGTGTGTTTCACTTCAGAAATGGAGTTAAATCCCTGGCTCTGAGTCTTCCTACATGGAAGACTTCGATTCAAGTATGGGCAGTTACTTTAGAGCTCAAACGAACTCCATCGTTCACGAAGCTCCCACGTTTCTCATCTTAAATGACAACCATCGGATGTTAGAGGACCAGTGCTTTATATCCGTTTCATTAGCATAGTTGAACTAGATATGGTCCATATGTGTAGGAAACACCGTTCTTTTGTTCTGAGCCCACTCAGGTTTCCAGCTGTCTTAGAGACTCTGGAAAGCAAGAGCGTGCCTTTTGCTCTAAAGCAGAGTGAGATCAATGGATGAGAACTCTGCTGTGTGTTTCACTTCAGAAATGGAGTTAAATCCCCGGCTCTGAGACTTCCTACAAGCAATTCTTCGTTTCATTTAATGGCAGTTACCTTAAAGCTCAAATGAACTACATCGTTCACGAAGCTCACACGTTTCTCATCTTAACTGACAAGCATTGGATGTTAGAGGACCTGTGGTTTCTTTCAGTTTCAAAAGCAGAGTTGAACTAGATATGGTCCGTATGTGTAGGAAACACTGTTGTTTTGTTCTGAGGACACTCAAGTTTCCTGCTGTATTAGAGAGTCTAGAAACAAGAGCGTTCTTCTTGCTCTAAAGCTGAGTGTGATCCATGGATGAGAACTATGCTGTGTGTTTCCCTTCAGAAAAGGAGTTAAATCCCAGGCTCTGAGTCTTCCTACAAGCAAGACTTCGATTCAAGTAAGGGCAGTTACTTTACAGCTCAAACGAACTACATCGTTCACGAAGCTCACACATTTCTCATCTTAACTGACAAGCTTTGGATGTTAGAACACCTGTGCTTTGTATCAATTTCAAAGGCAGAGTTGGACTAGATATGGTCTGTATGTGTAGGAATCACCTTTCTTTTGTTATGAGCACACTCAAGTTTCCTGCTATATTAGAGAATCTAGAAAGCAAGAGTGTGCTTCTTGCCCTAAAGCAGAGTGTGATCCATGGATGAGAAATATGCTGTGTGTTTCCCTTAGGAAATGGTGATAATTCCTATGCTCTGAGTCTTCCTATAAGCACTAGTTTGTTTCAGGTAAAGGCAGTTACTTTACAGCACAAACGAACTACATCGTTCACGAAGCTCACACGTTTCTCATCTTAACTGACCAGCATTGGATGTTAGAAGACCTGTGGTTTCTTTCAGTTTCAGAATCAGAGTTGAACTAGATATGGTCCGTATGTGTAGGAAACACTGTTCATTTTTTCTGAGCACCCTCAAGTTTCCTGCTGTATTAGACACTCTAGAAAGCAAGAGCGTGCTTCTTGCTCTAAAGCAGAGTGTGATCCTTGGATGAGAACTAAGTTGTGTGTTTCCCTTCAGAAATGGAGTTAAACCCCACGCTCTGTGTCTTCCTACATGCAAGACTTCATTTCAGGTAAGGGCAGTCACTTTTCTGCTCAAACGAACTACATCATTCACGAAGCTCACACGTTTCTCATCTTAACTGACAAGCATCGGATGTTAGAGGACCATTCTTTGTATCAGTTTCAGAAGCAGAGTTGTACTAGATATGGTCCGTATGTGTAGGAAACACCGATCTTTTGTTCTGAGCACACTCAGGTTTCCTGCTGTCTTAGAGACTCTGGAAAGGAAGAGCGTGCTTCTTGCTCTAAAGCAGAGTGTGATCAATGGATGAGAACTCGGCTCTGTGTTTCACTTAGAAATGGAGTTAAATCCCAGGCTCTGAGTCTCCCTACAAGGAAGACTTCCATTCAAGTAATGGCAGTCACTTTTCAGCTAAAACGAACTACTTCGTTCACGAAGCTCACACATTTCACATCTTAACTGACAAGCATCAGATGTTAGAGGACCAGTGATTTGTATCAGTTTCAGAAGCAGAGTTGGACTAAATATGGTCTGCATTTGTAGGAAACAACCTTCTTTCGTTCTCAGCACACTCACGTTTTCTGCTGTCTAAGTGACTCTAGAAAGCAAGAGTGTGCTTCTTGCTCTAAAGCAGAGTGTGATCCATGGATGAGAATTATGCTGTGTGTTTTCCTTAAGAAATGGATTTAAATCCCAGGCTTGTGTCTACCTACAAGCAAGATTTCGTTTCAAGTAAAGGCAGTCACTTTTCAGCTCAAACGAATTACATCGTTCACGAAGTTCACACGTTTCTCATCTTAACTGACAAGCATTGAATGTTAGAGGACCATTGCTTTGTATCAGTTTCAGCAGCAGAGTTAGACTAGATATGGTCCGTATGTGTCGGAAACACCGTGCATTTGTTCTCAGCACACTCAAGTTTCCTGCTGTATTAGAGATTCTAGAAAGCAAGAGCGTTCTTCTTGCTCTAAAGCAGAGTGTGATCCATGGATGAGAACTATGCTGTGTGTTTCCCTTCAGAAATGGAGCTAAATCCCAGGCTCTGAGTCTTCCTACAAGAAAGACTTCGATTCAAGTAAGGGCAGTTACTTTACAGCTCAAAGGAACTACATCCTTCAGGAAGCTCACACGTTTCTCATCTTAACTGACAAGCATCGGATGTTAGAGGACCAGTGCTTTGTATCAGTTTCAGAAGCAGAGTTGGACTAGATATGGTCCATATTTGTAGGAAACACCGTTCTTTTGTTCTGAGAACACTCAGGTTTCCAGCTGTCTTAGAGACTCTGGAAAGCAAGAGCGTGCCTTTTGCTCTAAAGCAGAGTGAGATCAATGGATGAGAACTCTGATGTGTGTTTCACTTCAGAAGTGGAGTTAAATTCCAGGCTCTGAGTCTTCCTACAAGCAAGACTTCGTTTCATTTAAGGGCAGTTACCTTACAGCTCAAACGAACTACATCGTTCACGAAGCTCACACGTTTCTCTTCTTAACTGACACGCATTGGATGTTAGAGGACCTGTGGTTTCTTTCAGTTTCAGAATCAGAGTTCAACTAGATATGGTCCGTATGTGTAGGAAACACTGTTCATTTTTTCTGAGCACACTCAAGTTTCCTGCTGTTTTAGAGACTCTTGAAAGCAAGAGCGTGCTTCTTGCTCTAAAGCAGAGTGTGATCCATGGATGAGAACTATGCCTTGTGTTTCCCCCAGGAAATGGAGTTAATTCCTATGCTCTGTGTCTTCCTACAAGCACTACTTAGTTTCAGGTAAAGGCAGTCACTTTTCAGCTCAAACGAACTACATCGTTCACGAAGCTCACATGTTTCTCATCTTAAATGACAAACATTGGATGTTAGAGGACCAGTGCTTTGTATCAGTTTCAGAAGCAGAGTTTGAATAGATATTTTCCGTATGTGTAGGAAACACCGTTCTTTTGTTCTGAGCACACTCATGTTTCCTGCTGTATTAGAGACTCTAGAAAGCAAGAGCGCGCCTTTTGCTCTAAAGCAGAGTGAGAACAATGGATGAGAACTCTGCTGTGTGTTTCACTTCATTAGTGGAGTTAAATCCCAGGCTCTGAGTCTTCCTATAAGCAAGACTTTGTTTCAGGTAAGGGCAGTCACTTTTCAGCTCAAACGAACTACTTCGTTCACGAAGCTCACACATTTCACATCTTAACTGACAAGCATCAGATGTTAGAGGACCAGTGATTTGTATCATTTTCAGAAGCAGAGTTGGACTAGATATGGTCTGTATTTGTAGGAAACACCCTTCTTTTGTTCTCAGCACACTCACGTTTTCTGCTGTCTAAGTGACTCTAGAAAGCAAGAGTGTGCTTCTTGCTCTAAAGCAGAGTGTGATCCATGGATGAGAATTATGCTGTGTGTTTCCCTTCAGAAATGGAGTTAAATCCCAGGCTCTGTGTCTACCTACAAGCAAGACTTCATTTCAAGTAAAGGCAGTCACTTTTCAGCTCAAACGAATTACATCATTCACGAAGTACACACGTTTCTGATCTTAACTGACAAGCATTGAATGTTAGAGGACCATTGGTTTGTATCAGTTTCAGCAGCAAAGTTAGACTAGATATGGTCCGTATGTGTCGGAAACACCGTTCATTTGTTCTCAGTACACTCAAGTTTCTTGCTGTCTTAGAGACTCTAGAATGCTAGAGTGTGCTTCTTGCATTAAATCAGAGTGAGATCCATGGATGAGAACTCTACTGTGTGTTTCACTTCAGAAATGGAGTTAAATATCCGGCTCTGAGTCTTCCTACAAGCAAGACTTCGATTCAAGTAAGGGCAGTTACCTTACAGCTCAAACGAACTACATCGTTCACGAAGCTCACACGTTTCTAATCTTAACTCACAAGCATCGGATGTAAGAGGACCAGTGCTTTGTATCAGTTTCAGAAGCAGAGTTGGTCTAGATATGGTCAATATGTGTAGGAAACACCGTTCTTTTGTTCTGAGCACACTCATGTTTCCTGCTGTATTAGAGTCTCTAGAAAGCAAGAGCGTGCTGTTTGCTCTAAAGCAGAGTGTGATCCATGGATGAGAACTATGTTGTGTGTTTCCCTTCAGAAATGGAGTTAAACCCCAGGCTCTCAGTCTTCCTATAAGCAAGACTTCGTTTCAAGTAAATGCATTCACTTTTCAGCTCAAACGAATTGCATCGTTCATGAAGCTCACACGTTTCTCATCTTAACTGACAAGCATCTGATGTTACAGGACCAGTGCTTTGTATCAGTTTCAGAAGCAGAGTTGGACTAGATATGGTCCATATGTGTAGGAAACACCGTTCTTTTGTTCTGAGCACACTCAAGTTTCCTGCTGTCTTAGAGACTCTTGAAAGCAAGAGCGTGCTTCTTGCTCTAAAGCAGAGTGTGATCCATGGATGAGAACTATGCTGTGTGTTTCCCCCAGGAAATGGAGTTAATACCTATGCTCTGTGTCTTCCTACAATCACTACTTTGTTTCAGGTAAGTGCAGTCACTTTTCAGCTCAAACAATCTACATCGTTCACGAAGCTCACATGTTTCTCATCTTAAATGACAAGCATTGGATGTTAGAGGACCAGTGCTTTGTATCAGTTTCAGAAGCAGAGTTTGAAGAGATATTTTCTGTATGTGTAGGAAACACCGTTCTTTTGTTCTGAGCACACTCATGTTTCCTGCTGTCTTAGAGACTCTAGAAAGCAAGAGCGTGCCTTTTGCTCTAAAGCAGAGTGAGATCAATGGATGAGAACTCTGCTGTGTGTTTCACTTCAGAAGTGGAGTTAAATCCCAGGCTCTGAGTCTTCCTACAAGCAAGACTTCGTTTCATTTAAGGGCAGTTACCTTACAGCTCAAACGAACTACATCATTCACGAAGCTGACATGTTTCTCATCTTAACTGACAAGCATTGGATGTTAGAGGACCTGTGGTTTCTTTCAGTTTAAGAAGCAGAGTTGAACTAGATATGGTCCGTATGTGTAGGAAACACTGTTCTTTTGTTCTGAGCACACTCAAGTTTCCTGCTGTATTAGAGATTCTAGAAAGCAAGAGCGTTCTTCTTGCTCTAAAGCAGAGTGTGATCCATGGATAAGAACTATGCTGTGTGTTTCCCTTCAGAAAAGGAGTTAAATCCCAGGCTCTGAGTCTTCCTACAAGCAAGACTTCGATTCAAGTAAGGGCAGTTACTTTACAGCTCAAACGAACTACATCGTTTACGAAGCTCACACGTTTCTCACCCTAACTGACAAGCATTGGAGGTTAGAGGACCTGTGCTTTGTATCAGTTTCAGAAGCAGATTTGGACTAGATATGGTCTGTATGTGTAGGAAACACTGTTCTTTTGTTCTGAGCACACTCAAGTTTCCTGCTGTATTAGAGATTCTAGAAAGCAAGAGCATTCTTCTTGCTCTAAAGCAGAGTGTGATCCATGGATGAGAACTATGCTGTGTGTTTTCCTTCAGAAATGGAGTTAAATCCCAGGGTCTGAGTCTTCCTACAAGCAAGACTTCGATTCAAGTAAGGGCAGTTACTTTACAGCTCAAACGAACTACATCGTTCACGAAGCTCACACGTTTCTCATCTTAACTCACAAGCATCGGATGTAAGAGGACCAGTGCTTTGTATCAGTTTCAGAAGCAGAGTTGGACTAGATATGGTCCATATGTTTAGGAAACACCGTTCTTTTGTTCTGAGCACACTCATGTTTCCTGCTGTATTAGAGACTCTAGAAAGCAAGAGCGTGCTGTTTGATCTAAAGCAGAGTGTGATCCATGGATGAGAACTCTGCTGTGTGTTTCACTTCAGAAATGGAATTAAATCCCAGGCTCTGAGTCTTCCTACAAGCAAGACTTCGTTTCACTTAAGGGCAGTTACCTTACAGCTCAAACGAACTACATCGTTCACGAAGCTCACACGTTTCTCATCTTAACTGACAAGCATTGAATGTTAGAGGACCATGGCTTTGTATCAGTTTCAAAAGCAGAGTTGGACTAGATATGGTCCGTATGTGTCGGAAACACCGTTCATTTGTTCTCAGCACACTCATGTTTCCTGCTGTCTTAGAGACTCTAGAAAGCTAGAGCAGGCTTCTTGCTTTAAAGCAGAGTGTGATCAATCAATGAGAACTCTGTAGTGTGTTTCACTTCAGAAATGGAGTTAAATCCCTGGCTCTGAGTCTTCCTACAAGCAAGACTTCGATTCAAGTAAGGGCAGTTACTTTACAGCTCAAACGAACTACATCGTTCACGAAGCTCACACGTTTCTCATCTTAACTGACAAGCTTTGGATGTTAGAGCACCTGTGCTTTGTATCAATTTCAGAGGCAGAGTTGGACTAGATATGTTCTGTATGTGTAGGAAACACCGTTCTTTTGTTATGAGCACACTCAAGTTTCCTGCTATATTAGAGAATCTAGAAAGCAAGAGTGTGCTTCTTGCCCTAAAGCAGAGTGTGATCCATGGATGAGAACTATGCTGTGTGTTTCCCTTAGGAAATGGTGTTAATTCCTATGCTCTGTGTCTTCCTACAAGCACTACTTTGTTTCAGGTAAAGGCAGTTACTTTACAGCACAAACGAACTACATCGTTCAAGAAGCTCACACGTTTCTCATCTTAACTGACACGCATTGGATGTTAGAGGACCTGTGGTTTCTTTCAGTTTCAGAAGCAGAGTTGAACTAGATATGGTCCGTATGTGTAGGAAACACTATTCATTTTTTCTGAGCAAACTCAAGTTTCCTGCTGTATTAGACACTCTAGAAAGCAAGAGCGTGCTTCTTGCTCTAAAGCAGAGTGTGATCCATGGATGAGAACTAAGTTGTGTGTTTCCCTTCAGAAATGGAGTTAAACCCCACGCCCTGTGTCTTCCTACATGCAAGACTTCATTTCAGGTAAGGGCAGTCACTTTTCTGCTCAAACGAACTACATCGTTCATGAAGCTCACACGTTTCTCATCTTAACTGACAAGCATCGGATGATAGAGGACCAGTGCTTTGTATCAGTTTCAGAGGCAGAGTTGTACTAGATATGGTCCGTATGTGTAGGAAACACCGTTCTTTTGTTCTCAGCACACTCAGGTTTCCTGCTGTCTTAGAGACTCTAGAAAGCAAGAGCGTGCTTCTTGCTCTAAAGCAGAGTGTTATCAATGGATGAGAATTCTGCTCTGTGTTTCACTTAGAAATGGAGTTAAATCCCAGGCTCTGAGTCTTCCTACAAGGAAGACTTCGATTCAAGTAAGGGCAGGTACTTTACAGCTCAAACGAACTACATCGTTCACGAAGCTCACACGTTTCTCATCTTAAGTCACAAGCATCGGATGTAAAAAGAACAGTGCTTTGTATCAGTTTCATAAGATGAGTTGGAGTAGATATGGTCCATATGTGTAGGAAACACCGATCTTTTGTTCTGAGCACACTCAGGTTTCCTGCTGTCTTAGAGACTCTGGAAAGCAAGAGCGTGCTTCCTGCTCTAAAGCAGAGTTTGATCAATGGATGAGAACTCTGCTGTGTGTTTCACTTCAGAAATGGAGTAAAATCCCTGGCTCTGAGTCTTCCTACAAGCAAGACTTCGTTTCAGGTAAGGGCAGTCACTTTTCAGCTCAAATGAACTACATCGTTCACGAAGCTCACACGTTTCTCATCTTAACAGACAAGCATTGGATGTTAAGGACCAGTGCTTTGTATCAGTTTCAGAAGCAGAGTTTGAATAGATATTTTCCGTATGTGTAGGAAACACCGTTCTTTTGTTCTGAGCACACTCATGTTTCCTGCTGTCTTAGAGACTCTAGAAAGCTAGAGCAGGATTCTTGCTTTAAAGCAGAGTGTGATCAATGGATGAGAACTCTGCTGTGTGTTTCACTTCAGAAATGGAGTTAAATCCCAGGCTCTGAGTCTTCCTACAACAAGACTTCGTTTCATTTAAGGGCAGTTACCTTACAGCTCAAACGAACTACATCGTTCACAAAGCTCACACGTTTCTCACCTTAATTGACAAGCATTGGAGGTTAGAGGACCTGTGCTTTGTATCAGTTTCAGAAGCAGAGTTGGACTAGATATGGTCTGTATGTATAGGAAACACCGTTCTTTTCTTCTGAGCACACTCACCTTTCCTGCTGTATTAGAGACTCTAGAAAGAAAGAGCATGCCTCTTAGTCTAAATCAGATTGTGATCCATGGATGAGAAATGTGTTGTGTGTTTCCCTTCAGAAATGGTGTTAAACACCAGGCTCTGAGTCTTCCAACAAGCAAGACTTCGTTTCAGGTAAGGGCAGTCACTTTTCAGCTCAAACGAACTACTTCGTTCACGAAGCTCACACATTTCACATCTTAACTGACAAGCATCAGATGTTAGAGGACCAGTGATTTGTATCAGTTTCAGAAGCAGAGTTGGACTAGATATGGTCTGTATTTGTAGGAAACACCCTTCTTTTGTTCTCAGCACACTCACGTTTTCTGCTGTCTAAGTGACTCTAGAAAGCAAGAGTGTGCTTCTTGCTCTAAAGCAGAGTGTGATCCATGGATGAGAATTATGCTGTGTGTTTCCCTTCAGAAATGGAGTTAAATCCCAGGCTCTGTGTCTACCTACAAGCAAGACTTCATTTCAAGTAAAGGCAGTCACTTTTCAGCTCAAACGAATTACATCATTCACGAAGTACACACGTTTCTGATCTTAACTGACAAGCATTGAATGTTAGAGGACCATTGCTTTGTATCAGTTTCAGCAGCAAAGTTAGACTAGATATGGTCCGTATGTGTCGGAAACACCGTTCATTTGTTCTCAGTACACTCAAGTTTCTTGCTGTCTTAGAGACTCTAGAATGCTAGAGTGTGCTTCTTGCATTAAATCAGAGTGAGATCCATGGATGAGAACTCTACTGTGTGTTTCACTTCAGAAATGGAGTTAAATATCAGGCTCTGAGTCTTCCTACAAGCAAGACTTCGATTCAAGTAAGGGCAGTTACCTTACAGCTCAAACGAACTACATCGTTCACGAAGCTCACACGTTTCTAATCTTAACTCACAAGCATCGGATGTAAGAGGACCAGTGCTTTGTATCAGTTTCAGAAGCAGAGTTGGTCTAGATATGGTCAATATGTGTAGGAAACACCGTTCTTTTGTTCTGAGCACACTCATGTTTCCTGCTGTATTAGAGTCTCTAGAAAGCAAGAGCGTGCTGTTTGCTCTAAAGCACAGTGTGATCCATGGATGAGAACTATGTTGTGTGTTTCCCTTCAGAAATGGAGTTAAACCCCAGGCTCTCAGTCTTCCTATAAGCAAGACTTCGTTTCAAGTAAATGCATTCACTTTTCAGCTCAAACGAATTGCATCGGTCATGAAGCTCACACGTTTCTCATCTTAACTGACAAGCATTGAATGTTAGAGGACCATTGCTTTGTATCAGTTTCAGAAGCAGAGTTGGACTAGATATGGTCCATATGTGTAGGAAACACCGTTCTTTTGTTCTGAGCACACTCAAGTTTCCTGCTGTCTTAGAGACTCTTGAAAGCAAGAGCGTGCTTCTTGCTCTAAAGCAGAGTGTGATCCATGGATGAGAACTATGCTGTGTGTTTCCCCCAGGAAATGGAGTTAATACCAATGCTCTGTGTCTTCCTACAATCACTACTTTGTTTCAGGTAAGTGCAGTCACTTTTCAGCTCAAACAATCTACATCGTTCACGAAGCTCACATGTTTCTCATCTTAAATGACAAGCATTGGATGTTAGAGGACCAGTGCTTTGTATCAGTTTCAGAAGCAGAGTTTGAAGAGATATTTTCTGTATGTGTAGGAAACACCGTTCTTTTGTTCTGAGCACACTCATGTTTCCTGCTGTCTTAGAGACTCTAGAAAGCAAGAGCGTACCTTTTGCTCTAAAGCAGAGTGAGATCAATGGATGAGAACTCTGCTGTGTGTTTCACTTCAGAAGTGGAGTTAAATCCCAGGCTCTGAGTCTTCCTACAAGCAAGACTTCGTTTCATTTAAGGGCAGTTACCTTACAGCTCAAACGAACTACATCATTCACGAAGCTCACATGTTTCTCATCTTAACTGACAAGCATTGGATGTTAGAGGACCTGTGGTTTCTTTCAGTTTAAGAAGCAGAGTTGAACTAGATATGGTCCGTATGTGTAGGAAACACTGTTCTTTTGTTCTGAGCACACTCAAGTTTCCTGCTGTATTAGAGATTCTAGAAAGCAAGAGCGTTCTTCTTGCTCTAAAGCAGAGTGTGATCCATGGATGAGAACTATGCTGTGTGTTTCCCTTCAGAAAAGGAGTTAAATCCCAGGCTCTGAGTCTTCCTACAAGCAAGAATTCGATTCAAGTAAGGGCAGTTACTTTACAGCTCAAACGAACTACATCGTTTACGAAGCTCACACGTTTCTCACCCTAACTGACAAGCATTGGAGGTTAGAGGACCTGTGCTTTGTATCAGTTTCAGAAGCAGATTTGGACTAGATATGGTCTGTATTTGTAGGAAACACCCTTCTTTTGTTCTCAGCACACTCACGTTTTCTGCTGTCTAAGTGTCTCTAGAAAGCAAGAGTGTGCTTCTTGCTCTACAGCAGAATGTGATCTATGGATGAGAATTATGCTGTGTGTTTCCCTTCAGAAATGGAGTTAAATCCCAGGCTCTGTGTCTACCTACAAGCAAGACTTCGTTTCAAGTAAAGGCAGTCACTTTTCAGCTCAAACGAATTACATCGTTCACGAAGTTCACACGTTTCTCATCTTAACTGACAAGCATTGAATGTTAGAGGACCATTGCTTTGTATCAGTTTCAGCATCATAGTTAGACTAGATATGGTCCGTATGTGTCGGAAACACCGTTCATTTGTTCTCAGCACACTCAAGTTTCCTGCTGTCTTTGAGACTCTAGAATGCTAGAGTGTGCTTCTTGCATTAAATCAGAGTGAGATCCATGGATGAGAACTCTACTGTGTGTTTCACTTCAGAAATGGAGTTAAATCTCAGGCTCTGAGTCTTTCTACAAGCAAGACTTCGTTTCATTTAAGGGCAGTTACATTACAGCTCAAATGAACTACATCGTTCACGAAGCTCACACGTTTCTAATCTTAACTGACAAGCATTGGATGTTAGAGGACCTGTGGTTTCTTTCAGTTTCAGAAGCAGAGTTGAACTGGATATGGTCCGTATGTGTAGGAAACACTGTTCTTTTGTTCTGAGCACACTCAAGTTTCCTGCTGTATTAGAGATTCTAGAAAGCAAGAGCATTCTTCTTGCTCTAAAGCAGAGTGTGATCCATGGATGAGAACTATGCTGTGTGTTTCACTTCAGAAATGGAGTAAAATCCCTGGCTCTGAGTCTTCCTACAAGCAAGACTTCGTTTCAGGTAAGGGCAGTCACTTTTCAGCTCAAATGAACTACATCGTTCACGAAGCTCACACGTTTCTCATCTTAACAGACAAGCATTGGATGTTAAGGACCAGTGCTTTGTATCAGTTTCAGAAGCAGAGTTTGAATAGATATTTTCCGTATGTGTAGGAAACACCGTTCTTTTGTTCTGAGCACACTCATGTTTCCTGCTGTCTTAGAGACTCTAGAAAGCTAGAGCAGGATTCTTGCTTTAAAGCAGAGTGTGATCAATGGATGAGAACTCTGCTGTGTGTTTCACTTCAGAAATGGAGTTAAATCCCAGGCTCTGAGTCTTCCTACAACAAGACTTCGTTTCATTTAAGGGCAGTTACCTTACAGCTCAAACGAACTACATCGTTCACGAAGCTCACACGTTTCTCATCTTAACTGACACGCATTGGATGTTAGAGGACCTGTGGTTTCTTTCAGTTTCAGAATCAGAGTTCAAATAGATATGGTCCGTATGTGTAGGAAACACTGTTCTTTTGTTCTGAGCACACTCAAGTTTCCTGCTGTCTTAGAGACTCTTGAAAGCAAGAGCGTGCTTCTTGCTCTAAAGCAGAGTGTGATCCATGGATGAGAGCTATGCTGTGTGTTTCCCTCAGGAAATGGAGTTAATTCCTATGCTCTGTGTCTTCCTACAAGCACTACTTCGTTTCAGGTAAGGGCAGTCACTTTTCAGCTCAAACGAACTACATCGTTCACGAAGCTCACACGTTTCTCATCTTAAATGACAAGCATTGGATGTTAGAGGACCAGTGCTTTGTATCAGTTTCAGAAGCAGAGTTTGAATAGATATTTTCTGTATGTGTAGGAAACACCATTCTTTTGTTCTGAGCACACTCATGTTTCCTGCTGTATTAGAGACTCTAGAAAGCAAGAGCATGCCTTTTGCTCTAAAGCAGAGTGAGATCAATTGATGAGAACTCTGCTGTGTGTTTCACTTCAGAATTGGAGTTAAATCCCAGGCTCTGAGTCTTCCTACAAGCAAGACTTCGTTTCATTTAAGGGCAGTTACCTTACAGCTCAAACGAACTACATCGTTCACAAAGCTCACACGTTTCTCACCTTAACTGACAAGCATTGGAGGTTAGAGGACCTGTGCTTTGTATCAGTTTCAGAAGCAGAGTTGGACTAGATATGGTCTGTATGTATAGGAAACACCGTTCTTTTCTTCTGAGCACACTCACCTTTCCTGCTGTATTAGAGACTCTAGAAAGAAAGAGCATGCCTCTTACTCTAAATCAGATTGTGATCCATGGATGAGAAATGTGTTGTGTGTTTCCCTTCAGAAATGGTGTTAAACACCAGGCTCTGAGTCTTCCAACAAGCAAGACTTCGTTTCAGGTAAGGGCAGTCACTTTTCAGCTCAAACGAACTACTTCGTTCACGAAGCTCACACATTTCACATCTTAACTGACAAGCATCAGATGTTAGAGGACCAGTGATTTGTATCAGTTTCAGAAGCAGAGTTGGACTAGATATGGTCTGTATTTGTAGGAAACACCCTTCTTTTGTTCTCAGCACACTCACGTTTTCTGCTGTCTAAGTGACTCTAGAAAGCAAGAGTGTGCTTCTTGCTCTAAAGCAGAGTGTGATCCATGGATGAGAATTATGCTGTGTGTTTCCCTTCAGAAATGGAGTTAAATCCCAGGCTCTGTGTCTACCTACAAGCAAGACTTCATTTCAAGTAAAGGCAGTCACTTTTCAGCTCAAACGAATTACATCATTCACGAAGTACACACGTTTCTGATCTTAACTGACAAGCATTGAATGTTAGAGGACCATTGGTTTGTATCAGTTTCAGCAGCAAAGTTAGACTAGATATGGTCCGTATGTGTCGGAAACACCGTTCATTTGTTCTCAGTACACTCAAGTTTCTTGCTGTCTTAGAGACTCTAGAATGCTAGAGTGTGCTTCTTGCATTAAATCAGAGTGAGATCCATGGATGAGAACTCTACTGTGTGTTTCACTTCAGAAATGGAGTTAAATATCAGGCTCTGAGTCTTCCTACAAGCAAGACTTCGATTCAAGTAAGGGCAGTTACCTTACAGCTCAAACGAACTACATCGTTCACGAAGCTCACACGTTTCTAATCTTAACTCACAAGCATCGGATGTAAGAGGACCAGTGCTTTGTATCAGTTTCAGAAGCAGAGTTGGTCTAGATATGGTCAATATGTGTAGGAAACACCGTTCTTTTGTTCTGAGCACACTCATGTTTCCTGCTGTATTAGAGTCTCTAGAAAGCAAGAGCGTGCTGTTTGCTCTAAAGCAGAGTGTGATCCATGGATGAGAACTATGTTGTGTGTTTCCCTTCAGAAATGGAGTTAAACCCCAGGCTCTCAGTCTTCCTATAAGCAAGACTTCGTTTCAAGTAAATGCATTCACTTTTCAGCTCAAACGAATTGCATCGGTCATGAAGCTCACACGTTTCTCATCTTAACTGACAAGCATTGAATGTTAGAGGACCATTGCTTTGTATCAGTTTCAGAAGCAGAGTTGGACTAGATATGGTCCATATGTGTAGGAAACACCGTTCTTTTGTTCTGAGCACACTCAAGTTTCCTGCTGTCTTAGAGACTCTTGAAAGCAAGAGCGTGCTTCTTGCTCTAAAGCAGAGTGTGATCCATGGATGAGAACTATGCTGTGTGTTTCCCCCAGGAAATGGAGTTAATACCTATGCTCTGTGTCTTCCTACAATCACTACTTTGTTTCAGGTAAGTGCAGTCACTTTTCAGCTCAAACAATCTACATCGTTCACGAAGCTCACATGTTTCTCATCTTAAATGACAAGCATTGGATGTTAGAGGACCAGTGCTTTGTATCAGTTTCAGAAGCAGAGTTTGAAGAGATATTTTCTGTATGTGTAGGAAACACCGTTCTTTTGTTCTGAGCACACTCATGTTTCCTGCTGTCTTAGAGACTCTAGAAAGCAAGAGCGTGCCTTTTGCTCTAAAGCAGAGTGAGATCAATGGATGAGAACTCTGCTGTGTGTTTCACTTCAGAAGTGGAGTTAAATCCCAGGCTCTGAGTCTTCCTATAAGCAAGACTTCGTTTCATTTAAGGGCAGTTACCTTACAGCTCAAACGAACTACATCATTCACGAAGCTCACATGTTTCTCATCTTAACTGACAAGCATTGGATGTTAGAGGACCTGTGGTTTCTTTCAGTTTAAGAAGCAGAGTTGAACTAGATATGGTCCGTATGTGTAGGAAACACTGTTCTTTTGTTCTGAGCACACTCAAGTTTCCTGCTGTATTAGAGATTCTAGAAAGCAAGAGCGTTCTTCTTGCTCTAAAGCAGAGTGTGATCCATGGATGAGAACTATGCTGTGTGTTTCCTTCAGAAAAGGAGTTAAATCCCAGGCTCTGAGTCTTCCTACAAGCAAAAATTCGATTCAAGTAAGGGCAGTTACTTTACAGCTCAAACGAACTACATCGTTTACGAAGCTCACACGTTTCTCACCCTAACTGACAAGCATTGGAGGTTAGAGGACCTGTGCTTTGTATCAGTTTCAGAAGCAGATTTGGACTAGATATGGTCTGTATTTGTAGGAAACACCCTTCTTTTGTTCTCAGCACACTCACGTTTTCTGCTGTCTAAGTGACTCTAGAAAGCAAGAGTGTGCTTCTTGCTCTACAGCAGAATGTGATCTATGGATGAGAATTATGCTGTGTGTTTCCCTTCAGAAATGGAGTTAAATCCCAGGCTCTGTGTCTACCTACAAGCAAGACTTCGTTTCAAGTAAAGGCAGTCACTTTTCAGCTCAAACGAATTACATCGTTCACGAAGTTCACACGTTTCTCATCTTAACTGACAAGCATTGAATGTTAGAGGACCATTGCTTTGTATCAGTTTCAGCATCATAGTTAGACTAGATATGGTCCGTATGTGTCGGAAACACCGTTCATTTGTTCTCAGCACACTCAAGTTTCCTGCTGTCTTTGAGACTCTAGAATGCTAGAGTGTGCTTCTTGCATTAAATCAGAGTGAGATCCATGGATGAGAACTCTACTGTGTGTTTCACTTCAGAAATGGAGTTAAATCTCAGGCTCTGAGTCTTTCTACAAGCAAGACTTCGTTTCATTTAAGGGCAGTTACATTACAGCTCAAATGAACTACATCGTTCACGAAGCTCACACGTTTCTAATCTTAACTGACAAGCATTGGATGTTAGAGGACCTGTGGTTTCTTTCAGTTTCAGAAGCAGAGTTGAACTGGATATGGTCCGTATGTGTAGGAAACACTGTTCTTTTGTTCTGAGCACACTCAAGTTTCCTGCTGTATTAGAGATTCTAGAAAGCAAGAGCATTCTTCTTGCTCTAAAGCAGAGTGTGATCCATGGATGAGAACTATGCTGTGTGTTTTCCTTCAGAAATGGAGTTAAATCCCAGGGTCTGAGTCTTCCTACAAGCAAGACTTCGATTCAAGTAAGGGCAGTTACTTTACAGCTCAAACGAACTACATCGTTCACGAAGCTCACACGTTTCTCATCTTAACTCACAAGCAACGGATGTAAGAGGACCAGTGCTTTGTATCAGTTTCAGAAGCAGAGTTGGACTAGATATGGTCCATATGTTTAGGAAACACCGTTCTTTTGTTCTGAGCACACTCATGTTTCCTGCTGTATTAGAGACTCTAGAAAGCAAGAGCGTGCTGTTTGATCTAAAGCAGAGTGTGATCCATGGATGAGAACTCTGCTGTGTGTTTCACTTCAGAAATGGAATTAAATCCCAGGCTCTGAGTCTTCCTACAAGCAAGACTTCGTTTCACTTAAGGGCAGTTACCTTACAGCTCAAACGAACTACATCGTTCACGAAGCTCACACGTTTCTCATCTTAACTGACAAGCATTGAATGTTAGAGGACCATGGCTTTGTATCAGTTTCAAAAGCAGAGTTGGACTAGATATGGTCCGTATGTGTCGGAAACACCGTTCATTTGTTCTCAGCACACTCATGTTTCCTGCTGTCTTAGAGACTCTAGAAAGCTAGAGCAGGCTTCTTGCTTTAAAGCAGAGTGTGATCAATCAATGAGAACTCTGTAGTGTGTTTCACTTCAGAAATGGAGTTAAATCCCTGGCTCTGAGTCTTCCTACAAGCAAGACTTCGATTCAAGTAAGGGCAGTTACTTTACAGCTCAAACGAACTACATCGTTCACGAAGCTCACACGTTTCTCATCTTAACTGACAAGCTTTGGATGTTAGAGCACCTGTGCTTTGTATCAATTTCAGAGGCAGAGTTGGACTAGATATGTTCTGTATGTGTAGGAAACACCGTTCTTTTGTTATGAGCACACTCAAGTTTCCTGCTATATTAGAGAATCTAGAAAGCAAGAGTGTGCTTCTTGCCCTAAAGCAGAGTGTGATCCATGGATGAGAACTATGCTGTGTGTTTCCCTTAGGAAATGGTGTTAATTCCTATGCTCTGTGTCTTCCTACAAGCACTACTTTGTTTCAGGTAAAGGCAGTTACTTTACAGCACAAACGAACTACATCGTTCAAGAAGCTCACACGTTTCTCATCTTAACTGACACGCATTGGATGTTAGAGGACCTGTGGTTTCTTTCAGTTTCAGAAGCAGAGTTGAACTAGATATGGACCGTATGTGTAGGAAACACTATTCATTTTTTCTGAGCAAACTCAAGTTTCCTGCTGTATTAGACACTCTAGAAAGCAAGAGCGTGCTTCTTGCTCTAAAGCAGAGTGTGATCCATGGATGAGAACTAAGTTGTGTGTTTCCCTTCAGAAATGGAGTTAAACCCCACGCCCTGTGTCTTCCTACATGCAAGACTTCATTTCAGGTAAGGGCAGTCACTTTTCTGCTCAAACGAACTACATCGTTCATGAAGCTCACACGTTTCTCATCTTAACTGACAAGCATCGGATGATAGAGGACCAGTGCTTTGTATCAGTTTCAGAGGCAGAGTTGTACTAGATATGGTCCGTATGTGTAGGAAACACCGTTCTTTTGTTCTCAGCACACTCAGGTTTCCTGCTGTCTTAGAGACTCTAGAAAGCAAGAGCGTGCCTTTTGCTCTAAAGCAGAGTGAGATCAATGGATGAGAACTCTGCTGTGTGTTTCACTTCAGAACTGGAGTTAAATCCCAGGCTCTGAGTCTTCCTACAAGCAAGACTTCGTTTCATTTAAGGGCAGTTACCTTACAGCTCAAACGAACTACATCATTCACGAAGCTCACATGTTTCTCATCTTAACTGACAAGCATTGGATGTTAGAGGACCTGTGGTTTCTTTCAGTTTAAGAAGCAGAGTTGAACTAGATATGGTCCGTATGTGTAGGAAACACTGTTCTTTTGTTCTGAGCACACTCAAGTTTCCTGCTGTATTAGAGATTCTAGAAAGCAAGAGCGTTCTTCTTGCTATAAAGCAGAGTGTGATCCATGGATGAGAATTATGCTGTGTGTTTCACATCAGAAAAGGAGTTAAATCCCAGGCTCTGAGTCTTCCTACAAGCAAGAATTCGATTCAAGTAAGGGCAGTTACTTTACAGCTCAAACGAACTACATCGTTTACGAAGCTCACACGTTTCTCACCCTAACTGACAAGCATTGGAGGTTAGAGGACCTGTGCTTTGTATCAGTTTCAGAAGCAGATTTGGACTAGATATGGTCTGTATTTGTAGGAAACACCCTTCTTTTGTTCTCAGCACACTCACGTTTTCTGCTGTCTAAGTGACTCTAGAAAGCAAGAGTGTGCTTCTTGCTCTACAGCAGAATGTGATCTATGGATGAGAATTATGCTGTGTGTTTCCCTTCAGAAATGGAGTTAAATCCCAGGCTCTGTGTCTACCTACAATCAAGACTTCGTTTCAAGTAAAGGCAGTCACTTTTCAGCTCAAACGAATTACATCGTTCACGAAGTTCACACGTTTCTCATCTTAACTGACAAGCATTGAATGTTAGAGGACCATTGCTTTGTATCAGTTTCAGCATCATAGTTAGACTAGATATGGTCCGTATGTGTCGGAAACACCGTTCATTTGTTCTCAGCACACTCAAGTTTCCTGCTGTCTTTGAGACTCTAGAATGCTAGAGTGTGCTTCTTGCATTAAATCAGAGTGAGATCCATGGATGAGAACTCTACTGTGTGTTTCACTTCAGAAATGGAGTTAAATCTCAGGCTCTGAGTCTTTCTACAAGCAAGACTTCGTTTCATTTAAGGGCAGTTACATTACAGCTCAAATGAACTACATCGTTCACGAAGCTCACACGTTTCTAATCTTAACTGACAAGCATTGGATGTTAGAGGACCTGTGGTTTCTTTCAGTTTCAGAAGCAGAGTTGAACTGGATATGGTCCGTATGTGTAGGAAACACTGTTCTTTTGTTCTGAGCACACTCAAGTTTCCTGCTGTATTAGAGATTCTAGAAAGCAAGAGCATTCTTCTTGCTCTAAAGCAGAGTGTGATCCATGGATGAGAACTATGCTGTGTGTTTTCCTTCAGAAATGGAGTTAAATCCCAGGGTCTGAGTCTTCCTACAAGCAAGACTTCGATTCAAGTAAGGGCAGTTACTTTACAGCTCAAACGAACTACATCGTTCACGAAGCTCACACGTTTCTCATCTTAACTCACAAGCATCGGATGTAAGAGGACCAGTGCTTTGTATCAGTTTCAGAAGCAGAGTTGGACTAGATATGGTCCATATGTTTAGGAAACACCGTTCTTTTGTTCTGAGCACACTCATGTTTCCTGCTGTATTAGAGACTCTAGAAAGCAAGAGCGTGCTGTTTGATCTAAAGCAGAGTGTGATCCATGGATGAGAACTCTGCTGTGTGTTTCACTTCAGAAATGGAATTAAATCCCAGGCTCTGAGTCTTCCTACAAGCAAGACTTCGTTTCACTTAAGGGCAGTTACCTTACAGCTCAAACGAACTACATCGTTCACGAAGCTCACACGTTTCTCATCTTAACTGACAAGCATTGAATGTTAGAGGACCATGGCTTTGTATCAGTTTCAAAAGCAGAGTTGGACTAGATATGGTCCGTATGTGTCGGAAACACCGTTCATTTGTTCTCAGCACACTCATGTTTCCTGCTGTCTTAGAGACTCTAGAAAGCTAGAGCAGGCTTCTTGCTTTAAAGCAGAGTGTGATCAATCAATGAGAACTCTGTAGTGTGTTTCACTTCAGAAATGGAGTTAAATCCCTGGCTCTGAGTCTTCCTACAAGCAAGACTTCGATTCAAGTAAGGGCAGTTACTTTACAGCTCAAACGAACTACATCGTTCACGAAGCTCACACGTTTCTCATCTTAACTGACAAGCTTTGGATGTTAGAGCACCTGTGCTTTGTATCAATTTCAGAGGCAGAGTTGGACTAGATATGTTCTGTATGTGTAGGAAACACCGTTCTTTTGTTATGAGCACACTCAAGTTTCCTGCTATATTAGAGAATCTAGAAAGCAAGAGTGTGCTTCTTGCCCTAAAGCAGAGTGTGATCCATGGATGAGAACTATGCTGTGTGTTTCCCTTAGGAAATGGTGTTAATTCCTATGCTCTGTGTCTTCCTACAAGCACTACTTTGTTTCAGGTAAAGGCAGTTACTTTACAGCACAAACGAACTACATCGTTCAAGAAGCTCACACGTTTCTCATCTTAACTGACACGCATTGGATGTTAGAGGACCTGTGGTTTCTTTCAGTTTCAGAAGCAGAGTTGAACTAGATATGGACCGTATGTGTAGGAAACACTATTCATTTTTTCTGAGCAAACTCAAGTTTCCTGCTGTATTAGACACTCTAGAAAGCAAGAGCGTGCTTCTTGCTCTAAAGCAGAGTGTGATCCATGGATGAGAACTAAGTTGTGTGTTTCCCTTCAGAAATGGAGTTAAACCCCACGCCCTGTGTCTTCCTACATGCAAGACTTCATTTCAGGTAAGGGCAGTCACTTTTCTGCTCAAACGAACTACATCGTTCATGAAGCTCACACGTTTCTCATCTTAACTGACAAGCATCGGATGATAGAGGACCAGTGCTTTGTATCAGTTTCAGAGGCAGAGTTGTACTAGATATGGTCCGTATGTGTAGGAAACACCGTTCTTTTGTTCTCAGCACACTCAGGTTTCCTGCTGTCTTAGAGACTCTAGAAAGCAAGAGCGTGCTTCTTGCTCTAAAGCAGAGTGTTATCAATGGATGAGAATTCTGCTCTGTGTTTCACTTAGAAATGGAGTTAAATCCCAGGCTCTGAGTCTTCCTACAAGGAAGACTTCGATTCAAGTAAGGGCAGGTACTTTACAGCTCAAGCGAACTACATTGTTCACGAAGCTCACACGTTTCTCATCTTAAGTCACAAGCATCGGATGTAAAAAGAACAGTGCTTTGTATCAGTTTCATAAGATGAGTTGGAGTAGATATGGTCCATATGTGTAGGAAACACCGATCTTTTGTTCTGAGCACACTCAGGTTTCCTGCTGTCTTAGAGACTCTGGAAAGCAAGAGCGTGCTTCCTGCTCTAAAGCAGAGTTTGATCAATGGATGAGAACTCTGCTGTGTGTTTCACTTCAGAAATGGAGTAAAATCCCTGGCTCTGAGTCTTCCTACAAGCAAGACTTCGTTTCAGGTAAGGGCAGTCACTTTTCAGCTCAAATGAACTACATCGTTCACGAAGCTCACACGTTTCTCATCTTAACAGACAAGCATTGGATGTTAAGGACCAGTGCTTTGTATCAGTTTCAGAAGCAGAGTTTGAATAGATATTTTCCGTATGTGTAGGAAACACCGTTCTTTTGTTCTGAGCACACTCATGTTTCCTGCTGTCTTAGAGACTCTAGAAAGCTAGAGCAGGATTCTTGCTTTAAAGCAGAGTGTGATCAATGGAAGAGAACTCTGCTGTGTGTTTCACTTCAGAAATGGAGTTAAATCCCAGGCTCTGAGTCTTCCTACAACAAGACTTCGTTTCATTTAAGGGCAGTTACCTTACAGCTCAAACGAACTACATCGTTCACGAATCTCACACGTTTCTCATCTTAACTGACACGCATTGGATGTTAGAGGACCTGTGGTTTCTTTCAGTTTCAGAAGCAGAGTTCAACTAGATATGGTCCGTATGTGTAGGAAACACTGTTCTTTTGTTCTGAGCACACTCAAGTTTCCTGCTGTCTTAGAGACTCTTGAAAGCAAGAGCGTGCTTCTTGCTCTAAATCAGAGTGTGATCCATGGATGAGAACTATGCTGTGTGTTTCCCTCAGGAAATGGAGTTAATTCCTATGCTCTGTGTCTTCCTACAAGCACTACTTCGTTTCAGGTAAGGGCAGTCACTTTTCAGCTCAAACGAACTACATCGTTCACGAAGCTCACACGTTTCTCATCTTAAATGACAAGCATTGGATGTTAGAGGACCAGTGCTTTGTATCAGTTTCAGAAGCAGAGTTTGAATAGATATTTTCTGAATGTGTAGGAAACACCGTTCTTTTGTTCTGAGCACACTCATGTTTCCTGCTGTATTAGAGACTCTAGAAAGCAAGAGCATGCCTTTTGCTCTAAAGCAGAGTGAGATCAATGGATGATAACTCTGCTGTGTGTTTCACTTCAGAATTGGAGTTAAATCCCAGGCTCTGAGTCTTCCTACAAGCAAGACTTCGTTTCATTTAAGGGCAGTTACCTTACAGCTCAAACGAACTACATCGTTCACAAAGCTCACACGTTTCTCACCTTAACTGACAAGCATTGGAGGTTAGAGGACCTGTGCTTTGTATCAGTTTCAGAAGCAGAGTTGGACTAGATATGGTCTGTATGTATAGGAAACACCGTTCTTTTCTTCTGAGCACACTCACCTTTCCTGCTGTATTAGAGACTCTAGAAAGAAAGAGCATGCCTCTTAGTCTAAATCAGATTGTGATCCATGGATGAGAAATGTGTTGTGTGTTTCCCTTCAGAAATGGTGTTAAACACCAGGCTCTGAGTCTTCCAACAAGCAAGACTTCGTTTCAGGTAAGGGCAGTCACTTTTCAGCTCAAACGAACTACTTCGTTCACGAAGCTCACACATTTCACATCTTAACTGACAAGCATCAGATGTTAGAGGACCAGTGATTTGTATCAGTTTCAGAAGCAGAGTTGGACTAGATATGGTCTGTATTTGTAGGAAACACCCTTCTTTTGTTCTCAGCACACTCACGTTTTCTGCTGTCTAAGTGACTCTAGAAAGCAAGAGTGTGCTTCTTGCTCTAAAGCAGAGTGTGATCCATGGATGAGAATTATGCTGTGTGTTTCCCTTCAGAAATGGAGTTAAATCCCAGGCTCTGTGTCTACCTACAAGCAAGACTTCATTTCAAGTAAAGGCAGTCACTTTTCAGCTCAAACGAATTACATCATTCACGAAGTACACACGTTTCTGATCTTAACTGACAAGCATTGAATGTTAGAAGACCATTGCTTTGTATCAGTTTCAGCAGCAAAGTTAGACTAGATATGGTCCGTATGTGTCGGAAACACCGTTCATTTGTTCTCAGTACACTCAAGTTTCTTGCTGTCTTAGAGACTCTAGAATGCTAGAGTGTGCTTCTTGCATTAAATCAGAGTGAGATCCATGGATGAGAACTCTACTGTGTGTTTCACTTCAGAAATGGAGTTAAATATCAGGCTCTGAGTCTTCCTACAAGCAAGACTTCGATTCAAGTAAGGGCAGTTACCTTACAGCTCAAACGAACTACATCGTTCACGAAGCTCACACGTTTCTAATCTTAACTCACAAGCATCGGATGTAAGAGGACCAGTGCTTTGTATCAGTTTCAGAAGCAGAGTTGGTCTAGATATGGTCAATATGTGTAGGAAACACCGTTCTTTTGTTCTGAGCACACTCATGTTTCCTGCTGTATTAGAGTCTCTAGAAAGCAAGAGCGTGCTGTTTGCTCTAAAGCAGAGTGTGATCCATGGATGAGAACTATGTTGTGTGTTTCCCTTCAGAAATGGAGTTAAACCCCAGGCTCTCAGTCTTCCTATAAGCAAGACTTCGTTTCAAGTAAATGCATTCACTTTTCAGCTCAAACGAATTGCATCGGTCATGAAGCTCACACGTTTCTCATCTTAACTGACAAGCATTGAATGTTAGAGGACCATTGCTTTGTATCAGTTTCAGAAGCAGAGTTGGACTAGATATGGTCCATATGTGTAGGAAACACCGTTCTTTTGTTCTGAGCACACTCAAGTTTCCTGCTGTCTTAGAGACTCTTGAAAGCAAGAGCGTGCTTCTTGCTCTAAAGCAGAGTGTGATCCATGGATGAGAACTATGCTGTGTGTTTCCCCCAGGAAATGGAGTTAATACCTATGCTCTGTGTCTTCCTACAATCACTACTTTGTTTCAGGTAAGTGCAGTCACTTTTCAGCTCAAACAATCTACATCGTTCACGAAGCTCACATGTTTCTCATCTTAAATGACAAGCATTGGATGTTAGAGGACCAGTGCTTTGTATCAGTTTCAGAAGCAGAGTTTGAAGAGATATTTTCTGTATGTGTAGGAAACACCGTTCTTTTGTTCTGAGCACACTCATGTTTCCTGCTGTCTTAGAGACTCTAGAAAGCAAGAGCGTGCCTTTTGCTCTAAAGCAGAGTGAGATCAATGGATGAGAACTCTGCTGTGTGTTTCACTTCAGAAGTGGAGTTAAATCCCAGGCTCTGAGTCTTCCTACAAGCAAGACTTCGTTTCATTTAAGGGCAGTTACCTTACAGCTCAAACGAACTACATCATTCACGAAGCTCACATGTTTCTCATCTTAACTGACAAGCATTGGATGTTAGAGGACCTGTGGTTTCTTTCAGTTTAAGAAGCAGATTTGAACTAGATATGGTCCGTATGTGTAGGAAACACTGTTCTTTTGTTCTGAGCACACTCAAGTTTCCTGCTGTATTAGAGATTCTAGAAAGCAAGAGCGTTCTTCTTGCTCTAAAGCAGAGTGTGATCCATGGATGAGAACTATGCTGTGTGTTTCCCTTCAGAAAAGGAGTTAAATCCCAGGCTCTGAGTCTTCCTACAAGCAAGAATTCGATTCAAGTAAGGGCAGTTACTTTACAGCTCAAACGAACTACATCGTTTACGAAGCTCACACGTTTCTCACCCTAACTGACAAGCATTGGAGGTTAGAGGACCTGTGCTTTGTATCAGTTTCAGAAGCAGATTTGGACTAGATATGGTCTGTATTTGTAGGAAACACCCTTCTTTTGTTCTCAGCACACTCACGTTTTCTGCTGTCTAAGTGACTCTAGAAAGCAAGAGTGTGCTTCTTGCTCTACAGCAGAATGTGATCTATGGATGAGAATTATGCTGTGTGTTTCCCTTCAGAAATGGAGTTAAATCCCAGGCTCTGTGTCTACCTACAAGCAAGACTTCGTTTCAAGTAAAGGCAGTCACTTTTCAGCTCAAACGAATTACATCGTTCACGAAGTTCACACGTTTCTCATCTTAACTGACAAGCATTGAATGTTAGAGGACCATTGCTTTGTATCAGTTTCAGCATCATAGTTAGACTAGATATGGTCCGTATGTGTCGGAAACACCGTTCATTTGTTCTCAGCACACTCAAGTTTCCTGCTGTCTTTGAGACTCTAGAATGCTAGAGTGTGCTTCTTGCATTAAATCAGAGTGAGATCCATGGATGAGAACTCTACTGTGTGTTTCACTTCAGAAATGGAGTTAAATCTCAGGCTCTGAGTCTTTCTACAACAAGACTTCGTTTCATTTAAGGGCAGTTACATTACAGCTCAAACGAACTACATCGTTCACGAAGTTCACACGTTTCTAATCTTAACTGACAAGCATTGGATGTTAGAGGACCTGTGGTTTCTTTCAGTTTCAGAAGCAGAGTTGAACTGGATATGGTCCGTATGTGTAGGAAACACTGTTCTTTTGTTCTGAGCACACTCAAGTTTCCTGCTGTATTAGAGATTCTAGAAAGCAAGAGCATTCTTCTTGCTCTAAAGCAGAGTGTGATCCATGGATGAGAACTATGCTGTGTGTTTTCCTTCAGAAATGGAGTTAAATCCCAGGGTCTGAGTCTTCCTACAAGCAAGACTTCGATTCAAGTAAGGGCAGTTACTTTACAGCTCAAACGAACTACATCGTTCACGAAGCTCACACGTTTCTCATCTTAACTCACAAGCATCGGATGTAAGAGGACCAGTGCTTTGTATCAGTTTCAGAAGCAGAGTTGGACTAGATATGGTCCATATGTTTAGGAAACACCGTTCTTTTGTTCTGAGCACACTCATGTTTCCTGCTGTATTAGAGACTCTGGAAAGCAAGAGCGTGCTGTTTGATCTAAAGCAGAGTGTGATCCATGGATGAGAACTCTGCTGTGTGTTTCACTTCAGAAATGGAATTAAATCCCAGGCTCTGAGTCTTCCTACAAGCAAGACTTCGTTTCACTTAAGGGCAGTTACCTTACAGCTCAAACGAACTACATCGTTCACGAAGCTCACACGTTTCTCATCTTAACTGACAAGCATTGAATGTTAGAGGACCATGGCTTTGTATCAGTTTCAAAAGCAGAGTTGGACTAGATATGGTCCGTATGTGTCTGAAACACCGTTCATTTGTTCTCAGCACACTCATGTTTCCTGGTGTCTTAGAGACTCTAGAAAGCTAGAGCAGGCTTCTTGCTTTAAAGCAGAGTGTGATCAATCAATGAGAACTCTGTAGTGTGTTTCACTTCAGAAATGGAGTTAAATCCCTGGCTCTGAGTCTTCCTACAAGCAAGACTTCGATTCAAGTAAGGGCAGTTACTTTACAGCTCAAACGAACTACATCGTTCACGAAGCTCACACGTTTCTCATCTTAACTGACAAGCTTTGGATGTTAGAGCACCTGTGCTTTGTATCAATTTCAGAGGCAGAGTTGGACTAGATATGTTCTGTATGTGTAGGAAACACCGTTCTTTTGTTATGAGCACACTCAAGTTTCCTGCTATATTAGAGAATCTAGAAAGCAAGAGTGTGCTTCTTGCCCTAAAGCAGAGTGTGATCCATGGATGAGAACTATGCTGTGTGTTTCCCTTAGGAAATGGTGTTAATTCCTATGCTCTGTGTCTTCCTACAAGCACTACTTTGTTTCAGGTAAAGGCAGTTACTTTACAGCACAAACGAACTACATCGTTCAAGAAGCTCACACGTTTCTCATCTTAACTGACACGCATTGGATGTTAGAGGACCTGTGGTTTCTTTCAGTTTCAGAAGCAGAGTTGAACTAGATATGGACCGTATGTGTAGGAAACACTATTCAATTTTTCTGAGCAAACTCAAGTTTCCTGCTGTATTAGACACTCTAGAAAGCAAGAGCGTGCTTCTTGCTCTAAAGCAGAGTGTGATCCATGGATGAGAACTAAGTTGTGTGTTTCCCTTCAGAAATGGAGTTAAACCCCACGCCCTGTGTCTTCCTACATGCAAGACTTCATTTCAGGTAAGGGCAGTCACTTTTCTGCTCAAACGAACTACATCGTTCATGAAGCTCACACGTTTCTCATCTTAACTGACAAGCATCGGATGATAGAGGACCAGTGCTTTGTATCAGTTTCAGAGGCAGAGTTGTACTAGATATGGTCCGTATGTGTAGGAAACACCGTTCATTTGTTCTCATCACACTCACGTTTCCTGCTATCTTAGAGACTCTAGAAAGCAAGAGCGTGCTTCTTGTTCTAAAGCAGAGTGTGATCAATTGATGATTACACTGCTGTGTGTTTTACTTCAGAAATGGACTTAAATCCCAGGCTCTGTGTCTTACTAAAAGCAACACTTCCTTTCAGGTAAGGGCAGTCACTTTTCAGTTCAAAGGAACTGCATCATTCACAAAGCTCACACGTTTCTCATCTTAACTGACAAGCATCGGATGATAGAGGACCAGTGCTTTGTATCAGTTTCAGAGGCAGAGTTGTACTAGATATGGTCCGTATGTGTAGGAAACACCGTTCTTTTGTTCTCAGCACACTCAGGTTTCCTGCTGTCTTAGAGACTCTAGAAAGCAAGAGCGTGCTTCTTGCTCTAAAGCAGAGTGTTATCAATGGATGAGAATTCTGCTCTGTGTTTCACTTAGAAATGGAGTTAAATCCCAGGCTCTGAGTCTTCCTACAAGGAAGACTTCGATTCAAGTAAGGGCAGGTACTTTACAGCTCAAACGAACTACATCGTTCACGAAGCTCACACGTTTCTCATCTTAAGTCACAAGCATCGGATGTAAAAAGAACAGTGCTTTGTATCAGTTTCATAAGATGAGTTGGAGTAGATATGGTCCATATGTGTAGGAAACACCGATCTTTTGTTCTGAGCACACTCAGGTTTCCTGCTGTCTTAGAGACTCTGGAAAGCAAGAGCGTGCTTCCTGCTCTAAAGCAGAGTTTGATCAATGGATGAGAACTCTGCTGTGTGTTTCACTTCAGAAATGGAGTAAAATCCCTGGCTCTGAGTCTTCCTACAAGCAAGACTTCGTTTCAGGTAAGGGCAGTCACTTTTCAGCTCAAATGAACTACATCGTTCACGAAGCTCACACGTTTCTCATCTTAACAGACAAGCATTGGATGTTAAGGACCAGTGCTTTGTATCAGTTTCAGAAGCAGAGTTTGAATAGATATTTTCCGTATGTGTAGGAAACACCGTTCTTTTGTTCTGAGCACACTCATGTTTCCTGCTGTCTTAGAGACCCTAGAAAGCTAGAGCAGGATTCTTGCTTTAAAGCAGAGTGTGATCAATGGATGAGAACTCTGCTGTGTGTTTCACTTCAGAAATGGAGTTAAATCCCAGGCTCTGAGTCTTCCTACAACAAGACTTCGTTTCATTTAAGGGCAGTTACCTTACAGCTCAAACGAACTACATCGTTCACGAAGCTCACACGTTTCTCATCTTAACTGACACGCATTGGATGTTAGAGGACCTGTGGTTTCTTTCAGTTTCAGAATCAGAGTTCAACTAGATATGGTCCGTATGTGTAGGAAACACTGTTCTTTTGTTCTGAGCACACTCAAGTTTCCTGCTGTCTTAGAGACTCTTGAAAGCAAGAGCGTGCTTCTTGCTCTAAAGCAGAGTGTGATCCATGGATGAGAACTATGCTGTGTGTTTCCCTCAGGAAATGGAGTTAATTCCTATGCTCTGTGTCTTCCTACAAGCACTACTTCGTTTCAGGTAAGGGCAGTCACTTTTCAGCTCAAACGAACTACATCGTTCACGAAGCTCACACGTTTCTCATCTTAAATGACAAGCATTTGATGTTAGAGGACCAGTGCTTTGTATCAGTTTCAGAAGCAGAGTTTGAATAGATATTTTCTGTATGTGTAGGAAACACCATTCTTTTGTTCTGAGCACACTCATGTTTCCTGCTGTATTAGAGACTCTAGAAAGCAAGAGCATGCCTTTTGCTCTAAAGCAGAGTGAGATCAATGGATGATAACTCTGCTGTGTGTTTCACTTCAGAATTGGAGTTAAATCCCAGGCTCTGAGTCTTCCTACAAGCAAGACTTCGTTTCATTTAAGGGCAGTTACCTTACAGCTCAAACGAACTACATCGTTCACAAAGCTCACACGTTTCTCACCTTAACTGACAAGCATTGGAGGTTAGAGGACCTGTGCTTTGTATCAGTTTCAGAAGCAGAGTTGGACTAGATATGGTCTGTATGTATAGGAAACACCGTTCTTTTCTTCTGAGCACACTCACCTTTCCTGCTGTATTAGAGACTCTAGAAAGAAAGAGCATGCCTCTTAGTCTAAATCAGATTGTGATCCATGGATGAGAAATGTGTTGTGTGTTTCCCTTCAGAAATGGTGTTAAACACCAGGCTCTGAGTCTTCCAACAAGCAAGACTTCGTTTCAGGTAAGGGCAGTCACTTTTCAGCTCAAACGAACTACTTCGTTCACGAAGCTCACACATTTCACATCTTAACTGACAAGCATCAGATGTTAGAGGACCAGTGATTTGTATCAGTTTCAGAAGCAGAGTTGGACTAGATATGGTCTGTATTTGTAGGAAACACCCTTCTTTTGTTCTCAGCACACTCACGTTTTCTGCTGTCTAAGTGACTCTAGAAAGCAAGAGTGTGCTTCTTGCTCTAAAGCAGAGTGTGATCCATGGATGAGAATTATGCTGTGTGTTTCCCTTCAGAAATGGAGTTAAATCCCAGGCTCTGTGTCTACCTACAAGCAAGACTCCATTTCAAGTAAAGGCAGTCACTTTTCAGCTCAAACGAATTACATCATTCATGAAGCTCACACGTTTCTCATCTTAACTGACAAGCATTGAATGTTAGAGGACCATTGCTTTGTATCAGTTTCAGAAGCAGAGTTGGACTAGATATGGTCCGTATGTGTAGGAAACACCGTTCATTTGTTCTCAGCGCACTCAAGTTTCCTGCTCTCTTAGAGACTCTAGAAAGCTAGAGCGGGCTTCTTGCTTTAAAGCAGAGTGTGATCAATGGATGAGAACTCTGTTGTGTGTTTCACTTCAGTAATGGAGTTAAATCCCTGGCTCTGAATCTTCCTACAAGGAAGACTTCGATTCAAGTATGGGCAGTTACTTTACAGCTCAAACGAACTCCATCGTTCACGATGCTCCCACCTTTCTCATCTTAACTGACAAGCATCGGATGTTAGAGGACCAGTGCTTTGTATCAGTTCAGAAGCAGAGTTGGACTAGATATGGTCCATATGTGTAGGAAACACCGTTCTTTTGTTCTGAGCACCCTCACGTTTCCTGATGTCTTAGAGACTCTTGAAAGCAAGAGCGTGCTTCTTGCTCTAAAGCAGAGTGTGATCCATGGATGAGAACTATGCTGTGTGTTTCCCCCAGGAAATGGAGTTAATACCTATGCTCTGTGTCTTCCTACAAGCACTACTTTGTTTCAGGTAAGGGCAGTCACTTTTCAGCTCAAACAGTCTACATCGTTCACGAAGCTCACATGTTTCTCATCTTAAATGACAAGCATTGGATGTTAGAGGACCAGTGCTTTGTATCAGTTTCAGAAGCAGAGTTTGAAGAAATATTTTCTGTATGTGTAGGAAACACCGTTCTTTTGTTCTGAGCACACTCATGTTTCCTGCTGTCTTAGAGACTCTAGAAAGCAAGAGCGTGCCTTTTGCTCTAAAGCAGAGTGAGATCAATGGATGAGAACTCTGCTGTGTGTTTCACTTCAGAAGTGGAGTTAAATCCCAGGCTCTGAGTCTTCCTACAAGCAAGACTTCATTTCATTTAAGGGCAGTTACCTTACAGCTCAAACGAACTACATCATTCACGAAGCTCACATGTTTCTCATCTTAACTGACAAGCATTGGATGTTAGAGGACCTGTGGTTTCTTTCAGTTTAAGAAGCAGAGTTGAACTAGATATGGTCCGTATGTGTAGGAAACACTGTTCTTTTGTTCTGAGCACACTCAAGTTTCCTGCTGTATTAGAGATTCTAGAAAGCAAGAGCGCTCTTCTTGCTCTAAAGCAGAGTGTGATCCATGGATGAGAACTATGCTGTGTGTTTCCCTTCAGAAAAGGAGTTAAATCCCAGGCTCTGAGTCTTCCTACAAGCAAGACTTCGATTCAAGTAAGGGCAGTTACTTTACAGCTCAAACGAACTACATCGTTTACGAAGCTCACACGTTTCTCACCCTAACTGACAAGCATTGGAGGTTAGAGGACCTGTGCTTTGTATCAGTTTCAGAAGCAGATTTGGACTAGATATGGTCTGTATTTGTAGGAAACACCCTTCTTTTGTTCTCAGCACACTCACGTTTTCTGCTGTCTAAGTGACTCTAGAAAGCAAGAGTGTGCTTCTTGCTCTACAGCAGAGTGTGATCTATGGATGAGAATTATGCTGTGTGTTTCCCTTCAGAAATGGAGTTAAATCCCAGGCTCTGTGTCTACCTACAAGCAAGACTTCGTTTCAAGTAAAGGCAGTCACTTTTCAGCTCAAACGAATTACATCGTTCACGAAGTTCACACGTTTCTCATCTTAACTGACAAGCATTGAATGTTAGAGGACCATTGCTTTGTATCAGTTTCAGCATCATAGTTAGACTAGATATGGTCCGTATGTGTCGGAAACACCGTTCATTTGTTCTCAGCACACTCAAGTTTCCTGCTGTCTTTGAGACTCTAGAATGCTAGAGTGTGCTTCTTGCATTAAATCAGAGTGAGATCCATGGATGAGAACTCTACTGTGTGTTTCACTTCAGAAATGGAGTTAAATCTCAGGCTCTGAGTCTTTCTACAAGCAAGACTTCGTTTCATTTAAGGGCAGTTACATTACAGCTCAAACGAACTACATCGTTCACGAAGCTCACACGTTTCTCATCTTAACTCACAAGCATTGGATGTTAGAGGACCTGTGGTTTCTTTCAGTTTCAGAAGCAGAGTTGAACTGGATATGGTCCGTATGTGTAGGAAACACTGTTCTTTTGTTCTGAGCACACTCAAGTTTCCTGATGTATTAGAGATTCTAGAAAGCAAGAGCATTCTTCTTGCTCTAAAGCAGAGTGTGATCCATGGATGAGAACTATGCTGTGTGTTTTCCTTCAGAAATGGAGTTAAATCCCAGGGTCTGAGTCTTCCTACAAGCAAGACTTCGATTCAAGTAAGGGCAGTTACTTTACAGCTCAAACGAACTACATCGTTCACGAAGCTCACACGTTTCTCATCTTAACTCACAAGCATCGGATGTAAGAGGACCAGTGCTTTGTATCAGTTTCAGAAGCAGAGTTGGACTAGATATGGTCCATATGTTTAGGAAACACCGTTCTTTTGTTCTGAGCACACTCATGTTTCCTGCTGTATTAGAGACTCTAGAAAGCAAGAGCGTGCTGTTTGATCTAAAGCAGAGTGTGATCCATGGATGAGAACTCTGCTGTGTGTTTCACTTCAGAAATGGAATTAAATCCCAGGCTCTGAGTCTTCCTACAAGCAAGACTTCGTTTCACTTAAGGGCAGTTACCTTACAGCTCAAACGAACTACATCGTTCACGAAGCTCACACGTTTCTCATCTTAACTGACAAGCATTGAATGTTAGAGGACCATGGCTTTGTATCAGTTTCAAAAGCAGAGTTGGACTAGATATGGTCCGTATGTGTCGGAAACACCGTTCATTTGTTCTCAGCACACTCATGTTTCCTGCTGTCTTAGAGACTCTAGAAAGCTAGAGCAGGCTTCTTGCTTTAAAGCAGAGTGTGATCAATCAATGAGAACTCTGTAGTGTGTTTCACTTCAGAAATGGAGTTAAATCCCTGGCTCTGAGTCTTCCTACAAGCAAGACTTCGATTCAAGTAAGGGCAGTTACTTTACAGCTCAAACGAACTACATCGTTCACGAAGCTCACACGTTTCTCATCTTAACTGACAAGCTTTGGATGTTAGAGCACCTGTGCTTTGTATCAATTTCAGAGGCAGAGTTGGACTAGATATGTTCTGTATGTGTAGGAAACACCGTTCTTTTGTTATGAGCACACTCAAGTTTCCTGCTATATTAGAGAATCTAGAAAGCAAGAGTGTGCTTCTTGCCCTAAAGCAGAGTGTGATCCATGGATGAGAACTATGCTGTGTGTTTCCCTTAGGAAATGGTGTTAATTCCTATGCTCTGTGTCTTCCTACAAGCACTACTTTGTTTCAGGTAAAGGCAGTTACTTTACAGCACAAACGAACTACATCGTTCAAGAAGCTCACACGTTTCTCATCTTAACTGACACGCATTGGATGTTAGAGGACCTGTGGTTTCTTTCAGTTTCAGAAGCAGAGTTGAACTAGATATGGTCCGTATGTGTCGGAAACACTATTCATTTTTTCTGAGCAAACTCAAGTTTCCTGCTGTATTAGACACTGTAGAAAGCAAGAGCGTGCTTCTTGCTCTAAAGCAGAGTGTGATCCATGGATGAGAACTAAGTTGTGTGTTTCCCTTCAGAAATGGAGTTAAACCCCACGCCCTGTGTCTTCCTACATGCAAGACTTCATTTCAGGTAAGGGCAGTCACTTTTCTGCTCAAACGAACTACATCGTTCATGAAGCTCACACGTTTCTCATCTTAACTGACAAGCATCGGATGATAGAGGACCAGTGCTTTGTATCAGTTTCAGAAGCAGAGTTGTACTAGATATGGTCCGTATGTGTAGGAAACACCGATCTTTTGTTCTCAGCACACTCAGGTTTCCTGCTGTCTTAGAGACTCTAGAAAGCAAGAGCGTGCTTCTTGCTCTAAAGCAGAGTGTTATCAATGGATGAGAATTCTGCTCTGTGTTTCACTTAGAAATGGAGTTAAATCCCAGGCTCTGAGTCTTCCTACAAGGAAGACTTCGATTCAAGTAAGGGCAGTTACTTCACAGCTCAAACGAACTACATCGTTCACGAAGCTCACACGTTTCTCATCTTAACTCACAAGAATCGGATGTAAAAAGAACAGTGCTTTGTATCAGTTTCATAAGATGAGTTGGAGTAGATATGGTCCATATGTGTAGGAAACACCGATCTTTTGTTCTGAGCACACTCAGGTTTCCTGCTGTCTTAGAGACTCTGGAAAGCAAGAGCGTGCTTCCTGCTCTAAAGCAGAGTTTGATCAATGGATGAGAACTCTGCTGTGTGTTTCACTTCAGAAATGGAGTAAAATCCCTGGCTCTGAGTCTTCCTGCAAGCAAGACTTCGTTTCAGGTAAGGGCAGTCACTTTTCAGCTCAAATGAACTACATCGTTCACGAAGCTCACACGTTTCTCATCTTAACAGACAAGCATTGGATGTTAAGGACCAGTGCTTTGTATCAGTTTCAGAAGCAGAGTTTGAATAGATATTTTCCGTATGTGTAGGAAACACCGTTCTTTTGTTCTGAGCACACTCATGTTTAATGCTGTCTTAGAGACTCTAGAAAGCTAGAGCAGGATTCTTGCTTTAAAGCAGAGTGTGATCAATGGATGAGAACTCTGCTGTGTGTTTCATTTCAGAAATGGAGTTTAATCCCAGGCTCTGAGTCTTCCTACAACAAGGCTTCGTTTCATTTAAGGGCAGTTACCTTACAGCTCAAACGAACTACATCGTTCACGAAGCTCACACGTTTCTCATCTTAACTGACATGCATTGGATGTTAGAGGACCTGTGGTTTCTTTCAGTTTCAGAATCAGAGTTCAACTAGATATGGTCCGTATGTGTAGGAAACACTGTTCTTTTGTTCTGAGCACACTCAAGTTTCCTGCTGTCTTAGAGACTCTTGAAAGCAAGAGCGTGCTTCTTGCTCTAAAGCAGAGTGTGATCCATGGATGAGAACTATGCTGTGTGTTTCCCTCAAAATGGAGTTAATTCCTATGCTCTGTGTCTTCCTATAAGCACTACTTCGTTTCAGGTAAGGGCAGTCACTTTTCAGCTCAAACGAACTACATCGTTCACGAAGCTCACACGTTTCTCATCTTAAATGAGAAGCATTGGATGTTAGAGGACCAGTAGTTTGTATCAGTTTCAGAAGCAGAGTTTGAATAGATATTTTCTGTATGTGTAGGAAACACCGTTCTTTTGTTCTGAGCACACTCATGTTTCCTGCTGTATTAGAGACTCTAGAAAGCAAGAGCATGCCTTTTGCTCTAAAGCAGAGTGAGATCAATGGATGAGAACTCTGCTGTGTGTTTCACTTCAGAATTGGAGTTAAATCCCAGGCTCTGAGTCTTCCTACAAGCAAGACTTCGTTTCATTTAAGGGCAGTTACCTTACAGCTCAAACGAACTACATCGTTCACAATGCTCACACGTTTCTCACCTTAACTGACAAGCATTGGAGGTTAGAGGACCTGTGCTTTGTATCAGTTTCAGAAGCAGAGTTGGACTAGATATGGTCTGTATGTATAGGAAACACCGTTCTTTTCTTCTGAGCACACTCACCTTTCCTGCTGTATTAGAGACTCTAGAAAGAAAGAGCATGCCTCTTACTCTAATTCAGATTGTGATCCATGGATGAGAAATGTGTTGTGTGTTTCCCTTCAGAAATGGTGTTAAACACCAGTCTCTGAGTCTTCCAACAAGCAAGACTTCGTTTCAGGTAAGGGCAGTCACTTTTCAGCTCAAACGAACTACTTCGTTCACGAAGCTCACACATTTCACATCTTAACTGACAAGCATCAGATGTTAGAGGACCAGTGATTTGTATCAGTTTCAGAAGCAGAGTTGGACTAGATATGGTCTGTATTTGTAGGAAACACCCTTCTTTTGTTCTCAGCACACTCACGTTTTCTGCTGTCTAAGTGACTCTAGAAAGCAAGAGTGTGCTTCTTGCTCTAAAGCAGAGTGTGATCCATGGATGAGAATTATGCTGTGTGTTTCCCTTCAGAAATGGAGTTAAATCCCAGGCTCTGTGTCTACCTACAAGCAAGACTTCATTTCAAGTAAAGGCAGTCACTTTTCAGCTCAAACGAATTACATCATTCACGAAGTACACACGTTTCTGATCTTAACTGACAAGCATTGAATGTTAGAGGACCATTGCTTTGTATCAGTTTCAGCAGCAAAGTTAGACTAGATATGGTCCGTATGTGTCGGAAACACCGTTCATTTGTTCTCAGCACACTCAAGTTTCTTGCTGTCTTAGAGACTCTAGAATGCAAGAGTGTGCTTCTTGCATTAAATCAGAGTGAGATCCATGGATGAGAACTCTACTGTGTGTTTCACTTCAGAAATGGAGTTAAATATCAGGCTCTGAGTCTTCCTACAAGCAAGACTTCGATTCAAGTAAGGGCAGTTACCTTACAGCTCAAACGAACTACATCGTTCACGAAGCTCACACGTTTCTAATCTTAACTCACAAGCATCGGATGTAAGAGGACCAGTGCTTTGTATCAGTTTCAGAAGCAGAGTTGGTCTAGATATGGTCAATATGTGTAGGAAACACCGTTCTTTTGTTCTGAGCACCCTCACGTTTCCTGCTGTCTTAGAGACTCTTGAAAGCAAGAGCGTGCTTCTTGCTCTAAAGCAGAGTGTGATCCATGGATGAGAACTATGCTGTGTTTTTCCCCCAGGAAATGGAGTTAATACCTATGCTCTGTGTCTTCCTACAAGCACTACTTTGTTTCAGGTAAGGGCAGTCACTTTTCAGCTGAAACAATCTACATCGTTCACGAAGCTCACATGTTTCTCATCTTAAATGACAAGCATTGGATGTTAGAGGACCAGTGCTTTTTATCAGTTTCAGAAGCAGAGTTTGAAGAGATATTTTCTGTATGTGTAGGAAACACCGTTCTTTTGTTCTGAGCACACTCATGTTTCCTGCTGTATTAGAGACTCTAGAAAGCAAGAGCGTGCTGTTTGATCTAAAGCAGAGTGTGATCCATGGATGAGAACTCTGCTGTGTGTTTCACTTCAGAAATGGAATTAAATCCCAGGCTCTGAGTCTTCCTACAAGCAAGACTTCGTTTCATTTAAGGGCAGTTACCTTACAGCTCAAACGAACTACATCATTCACGAAGCTCACATGTTTCTCATCTTAACTGACAAGCATTGGATGTTAGAGGACCTGTGGTTTCTTTCAGTTTAAGAAGCAGAGTTGAACTAGATATGGTCCGTATGTGTAGGAAACACTGTTCTTTTTTTCTGAGCACACTCAAGTTTCCTGCTGTATTAGAGATTCTAGAAAGCAAGAGCGTTCTTCTTGCTCTAAAGCAGAGTGTGATCCATGGATGAGAACTATGCTGTGTGTTTCCCTTCAGAAAAGGAGTTAAATCCCAGGCTCTGAGTCTTCCTACAAGCAAGACTTCGATTCAAGTAAGGGCAGTTACTTTACAGCTCAAACGAACTACATCGTTTACGAAGCTCACACGTTTCTCACCCTAACTGACAAGCATTTTAGGTTAGAGGACCTGTGCTTTGTATCAGTTTCAGAAGCAGATTTGGACTAGATATGGTCTGTATTTGTAGGAAACACCCTTCTTTTGTTCTCAGCACACTCACGTTTTCTGCTGTCTAAGTGACTCTAGAAAGCAAGAGTGTGCTTCTTGCTCTACAGCAGAGTGTGATCTATGGATGAGAATTATGCTGTGTGTTTCCCTTCAGAAATGGAGTTAAATCCCAGGCTCTGTGTCTACCTACAAGCAAGACTTCGTTTCAAGTAAAGGCAGTCACTTTTCAGCTCAAACGAATTACATCGTTCACGAAGTTCACACGTTTCTCATCTTAACTGACAAGCATTGAATGTTAGAGGACCATTGCTTTGTATCAGTTTCAGCATCATAGTTAGACTAGATATGGTCCGTATGTGTCGGAAACACCGTTCATTTGTTCTCAGCACACTCAAGTTTCCTGCTGTCTTTGAGACTCTAGAATGCTAGAGTGTGCTTCTTGCATTAAATCAGAGTGAGATCCATGGATGAGAACTCTACTGTGTGTTTCACTTCAGAAATGGAGTTAAATCTCAGGCTCTGAGTCTTTCTACAAGCAAGACTTCGTTTCATTTAAGGGCAGTTACATTACAGCTCAAACGAACTACATCGTTCACGAAGCTCACACGTTTCTAATCTTAACTGACAAGCATTGGATGTTAGAGGACCTGTGGTTTCTTTCAGTTTCAGATGCAGAGTTGAACTGGATATGGTCTGTATGTGTAGGAAACACTCTTCTTTTGTTCTGAGCACACTCAAGTTTCCTGCTGTATTAGAGATTCTAGAAACCAAGCACATTCTTCTTGCTCTAAAGCAGAGTGTGATCCATGGATGAGAACTATGCTGTGTGTTTTCCTTCAGAAATGGAGTTAAATCCCAGGGTCTGAGTCTTCCTACAAGCAAGACTTCGATTCAAGTAAGGGCAGTTACTTTACAGCTCAAACGAACTACATCGTTCACGAAGCTCATACGTTTCTCATCTTAACTCACAAGCATCGGATGTAAGAGGACCAGTGATTTGTATCAGTTTCAGAAGCAGAGTTGGACTAGATATGGTCCATATGTGTAGGAAACACCGTTCTTTTGTTCTGAGCACACTCATGTTTCCTGCTGTATTAGAGACTCTAGAAAGCAAGAGCGTGCTGTTTGATCTAAAGCAGAGTGTGATCCATGGATGAGAACTCTGCTGAGTGTTTCACTTCAGAAATGGAATTAAATCCCAGGCTCTGAGTCTTCCTACAAGCAAGACTTTGTTTCATTTAAGGGCAGTTACCTTACAGCTCAAACGAACTACATCATTCACGAAGCTCACATGTTTCTCATCTTAACTGACAAGCATTGGATGTTAGTGGACCTGTGGATTCTTTCAGTTTAAGAAGCAGAGTTGAACTAGATATGGTCCGTATGTGTAGGAAACACTGTTCTTTTGTTCTGAGCACACTCAAGTTTCCTGCTGTATTAGAGATTCTAGAAAGCAAGAGCGTTCTTCTTGCTCTAAAGCAGAGTGTGATCCATGGATGAGAACTATGCTGTGTGTTTCCCTTCAGAAAAGGAGTTAAATCCCAGGCTCTGAGTCTTCCTACAAGCAAGACTTCGATTCAAGTAAGGGCAGTTACTTTACAGCTCAAACGAACTACATCGTTTACGAAGCTCACACGTTTCTCACCCTAACTGACAAGCATTGGAGGTTAGAGGACCTGTGCTTTGTATCAGTTTCAGAAGCAGATTTGGACTAGATATGGTCTGTATTTGTAGGAAACACCCTTCTTTTGTTCTCAGCACACTCACGTTTTCTGCTGTCTAAGTGACTCTAGAAAGCAAGAGTGTGCTTCTTGCTCTACAGCAGAGTGTGATCTATGGATGAGAATTATGCTGTGTGTTTCCCTTCAGAAATGGAGTTAAATCCCAGGCTCTGTGTCTACCTACAAGCAAGACTTCGTTTCAAGTAAAGGCAGTCACTTTTCAGCTCAAACGAATTACATCGTTCACGAAGTTCACACGTTTCTCATCTTAACTGACAAGCATTGAATGTTAGAGGACCATTGCTTTGTATCAGTCTCAGCATCATAGTTAGACTAGATATGGTCCGTATGTGTCGGAAACACCGTTCATTTGTTCTCAGCACACTCAAGTTTCCTGCTGTCTTTGAGACTCTAGAATGCTAGAGTGTGCTTCTTGCATTAAATCAGAGTGAGATCCATGGATGAGAACTCTACTGTGTGTTTCACTTCAGAAATGGAGTTAAATCTCAGGCTCTGAGTCTTTCTACAAGCAAGACTTCGTTTCATTTAAGGGCAGTTACATTACAGCTCAAACGAACTACATCGTTCACGAAGCTCACACGTTTCTAATCTTAACTGACAAGCATTGGATGTTAGAGGACCTGTGGTTTCTTTCAGTTTCAGAAGCAGAGTTGAACTGGATATGGTCCGTATGTGTAGGAAACACTGTTCTTTTGTTCTGAGCAAACTCAAGTTTCCTGCTGTATTAGAGATTCTAGAAAGCAAGAGCATTCTTCTTGCTCTAAAGCAGAGTGTGATCCATGGATGAGAACTATGCTGTGTGTTTTCCTTCAGAAATGGAGTTAAATCCCAGGGTCTGAGTCTTCCTACAAGCAAGACTTCGATTCAAGTAAGGGCAGTTACTTTACAGCTCAAACGAACTACATCGTTCACGAAGCTCACACGTTTCTCATCTTAACTCACAAGCATCGGATGTAAGAGGACCAGTGCTTTGTATCAGTTTCAGAAGCAGAGTTGGACTAGATATGGTCCATATGTTTAGCAAACCACGTTCTTTTGTTCTGAGCACACTCATGTTTCCTGCTGTCTTAGAGACTCTAGAAAGCAAGAGCGTGCTTCTTGCTCTAAAGCAGAGTGTGATCCATGGATGAGAACTATGCTGTATGTTTCCCTTCAGAAATGCAGTTAAATCCCATTCTCTGAGTCTTCCTACAAGCAAGACATCGTTTCAGGTAAGGGCAGTCACTTTTCTGCTCAAACGAACTACATCGTTCACGAAGCTCACACGTTTCTCATCTTAACTGACAAGCATTGGATGTTAGAGGACCAGTGCTTTTTATCAGTTTCAGAAGCAGAGTTGGACTAGATATGGTCTGTATGTTTAGGAAACACCGTTGTTTTGTTCTCAGCAAACTCACGTTTCCTGCTGTCTTAGAGATTGTAGAAAGCAAGATCGTGCTTCTTGTTATAAAGCAGAGTGTGATCAATGGATGAGAACACTGCTTTGTGTTTCACTTCAGAAATGGACTTAAATCCCAGGCTCTGAGTCTTCCTACAAGCAAGACTTCATTTCAGGTAAGGGCAGTCAGTTTTCTGCTCAAACGAACTACATCTTTCACGAAGCTCACATGTTTCTCATCTTAACTGACAAGCATTGGATGTTCGAGGACCAGTGCATTCTACCAGTTTCAGATGAAGATTTGGACTACATATAGTCCGTATGTGTAGGAAACGCCGTTCTTTTGTTCTGGGTACACTCAGATTACTTGCTGTATTAGAGATTCTAGAAAGCAAGAGCGTGCTTCTCGCTCTAAAGCAGAGTGTGATCCACGGATGAGAACTATGCTGTGTTTCTCTTCAGAAATGGAGTTAATTCCCAGGCTCTGAGTCTTCCTACAAGCAAGACTTCGTTTCAGGTAAGGGAAGTCACTTTTCAGCTCAAACGAACTACATCTTTCACGAAGCTCACACGTTTCTCATCTTAACTGGCAAGCATTGGATGTTAGAGGACCAGTGCTTTGTATCAGTTTCAGAAGAAGAGTTGGACTAGATATGGTCCATATGTGTAGGAAACACCGTTGTTTTGTTCTCAGCACACTCACGTTTCCTGCTGTCTTAGAGACTCTAGAAGACAAGAGCGTGCTTCTCGCTCTAAAGCAGAGTGTAATCCATGGATGAGAACTATGCTGTGTGTTTGTATTCAGAAATGGAGTTAAATCCCAGGCTCTGAGTCTTCCTACAAGCAAGACTTCGTTTCAGGTAAGGGCAGTCACTTTTCTGCTCAAAGGAACTAAATCGTTCACTGAGCTCACACGTTTCTCATCTTAACTGACAAGCATTGGATGTTAGAGGGTCAGCTTTGTATCAGTTTCAGAAGCAGATTTCGACTAGATATGGTCCATATGTGTAGGAAACACCGTTCTTTTGTTCTGGGCACACTCTGATTTCCTGCTGTCTTAGAGATTCTAGAAAGCAAGAGCGTGCTTCTTGCTCTAAATCAGAGTGTGGTCCATGGATGAGAACTATACTGTGTGTTTCCCTTCAGAAATGGAGTTAAATCCCATGCTCTGAGTCTCCCTACAAGCAAGACTTCGTTTAAGGTAAGGGCAGTGACTTTTCTGCTCAAAGTAACTAAATCGTTCACGAAGCTCACACGTTTCTCATCTTAACTGACAAGCATTGAATGTTAGAGGACCAGTGCTTTGTATCAGTTTCAGAAGAAGAGTTGGAATAGATATGGTCCGTATGTTTAGGAAACACCGTTCTTTTGTTCTCAGCACACTCACGTTTCCTGCTGTCTTAGAGACTCTAGAAAGCAACAGCGTGCTTCTCGCTCTAAAGCAGAGTGTGATCCATGGATGAGAACTATGCTGTGTGTTTGCCTTCAGAAATGGAGTTAAATCCCAGGCTCTGAGTCTTCCTACAAGCAAGACTTCGTTTCAGGTAAGGGCAGTCACTTTTCTGCTCAATCGAACTAAATCGTTCACTGAGCTCACACGTTTCTCATCTCAACTGACATGCATTAGATGTTTGAGGGTCAGTGATTTGTATCAGTTTCAGAAGCAGATTTGGACTAGATGTGGTCCATATGTGTAGGAAACACCGTTCTTTTGTTCTCATCACACTCACGTTTCCTGCTATCTTAGAGACTCTAGAAAGCAAGAGCGTGCTTCTTGTTCTAAAGCAGAGTGTGATCAATTGATGATTACACTGCTGTGTGTTTTACTTCAGAAATGGACTTAAATCCCAGGCTCTGTGTCTTACTAAAAGCAAGACTTCGTTTAAGGTAAAGGCAGTCACTTTTCAGTTCAAAGGAACTGCATCATTCACAAAGCTCACACGTTTCTCATCTTAACTGACAAGCATTGTATGTTAGAGGACCAGTGCTTTGTATCAGTGTCAGAAGCAGAGTTGGACTAGATATGGTCCATATGTGTAGGAAACACCGTTCTTTTGTTCTCAGGTCACTCACGTTTCCTACTGTCTTACAGACTTTAGAAAGCAAGAGCGTGCTTCTCGCTCTAAAGCAGAGTGTGATCCATGGATGAGAACTATGCTGTGTGTTTCCCTTCAGAAAAGGAGTTAAATCCCAGGGTCTCTACTTCCTACAAACAAGAATTCTTTTCAGGTAAGGGCAGTCACTTTTCAGCTCAAACGAACTATATCGTTCACGAAGCTCACACGTTTCTCATCTTAACTGACAAGCATTGGATGTTAGAGGACCAGTGCTTTGTATCAGTTTCAGAAGAAGAGTTGGACTAGATATGGTCCCTATGTGTAGGAAACACCGTTCTTTTGTTCTCAGCACACTCACGTTTCCTGCTGTCTTAGAGACTCTAGAAAGCAAGAGCGTGCTTCTCGCTCTAAAGCAGAGTGTGATCCATGGATGAGAACTATGCTGTGTGTTTGCCTTCAGAAATGGAGTTAAATCCCAGGCTCTGAGTCTTCCTACAAGCAAGACTTCGTTTCAGGTAAGGGCAGTCACTTTTCTGCTCAATCGAACTAAGTCGTTCACTGAGCTCACACGTTTCTCATCTCAACTGACAAGCATTAGATGTTAGAGGGTCACTGATTTGTATCAGTTTCGGAAGCAGATTTCGACTAGATGTGGTCCATATGTGTAGGAAACACCGTTCTTTTGTTCTGGGCACACTTAGATTTCCTGCTGTTTTAGAGACTCTAGAAAGCAAGAGCGTGCTTCTCGCTCTAAAGCAGAGTGTGATTCATGGATGAGAACTATGCTGTGTCTTTCCCTTCAGAAAAGGAGTTAAATCCCAGGCTCTGTGTCTTCCTACAAGCAAGACTTGGTTTCAGGTAAGGGCAGTCACTTTTCAGTTCAAAGAAACTACATCGTTCACAAAGCTCACACGTTTCTCAGCTTAACAGACAAGCATTGGATGTTAGAGGACCAGTGGTTTGTATCAGTTTAAGAAGCAGAGTTGGACTAGATATGGTCCGTATGTGTAGGAAACACCGTTCTTTTGTTCTCAGCACACTCATGTTTCCTGATGTCTTAGAGAATCTAGAAAGCAAGAGCGTGCTTCTCATTCTAAAGCAGAGTGGGATCCTTGGATGAAAACTATGCTGTGTGTTTCACTTCAGAAAAGGAGTTAAATCCCAGGCTCTGAGTCTCCCTACAAGCAAGACTACGTTTCAGGTAAGGGCAGTAAGTTTTCTGCTCAAACGAACTGCATCGTTCACGAAGCTCACACGTTTCTCATCTTAACTGACAAGCATTGGATGTTAGAGGACCAGTGCTTTGTATCAGTTTCAGAAGTAGAGTTGGACTATATAATGTCCGTATGTGTAGGAAACACCATTCTTTTGTTCTGGGCACACTCAGATTTCCTGCTGTCTTAGAGACTCTAGAGAGCAAGAGCGTGCTTCTCGCTCTAAAGCAGAGTGTGATCCATGGATGAAAACTATGCTGTGTGTTTCGCTTCAGAAAAGGAGTTAAATCCCAGGCTCTGAGTCTCCCTAAAAGCAAGACTTCAATTCAGGTAAGGGCAGTCACTTTCCTGCTCAAACGAACTACATCATTAACAAAGCTCACACGTTTCTCATCTTCATTGACAAGCATTGGATGTTAGAGGACCAGTGCTTTGTATCATTTTCAGAAGAAGAGTTGGACTAGATATGGTCCGTATGTGTAGGAAACACCGTTCTTTTGTTCTCAGCACACTCACGTTTCTTGCTGTCTTAGAGTCTCTAGAAAGCAGGAGCGTGCTTCTTATTCTAATGCAGAGTGTGATCAATCGATGATTACACTGCTGTGTGTTTTACTTCAGAAATGGAGTTAAATCCCAGGCTCTGAATCTTCCTACAAGCAAGACTTCAATTCAGGTAAGGGCAGTCACTTTTCTGCTCAATCGAACTAAATCATTCACTGAGCTCACACGTTTCTCATCTCAACTGACATGCATTAGATGTTTGAGGGTCAGTGATTCGTATCAGTTTCAGAAGCAGATTTGGACTAGATGTGGTCCATATGTGTAGGAAACACCGTTCTTTTGTTCTGGGCACACTCTAATTTCCTGCTGTCTTAGAGACTCTAGAAAGCAAGAGCGTGCTTCTCGTTCTAAATCAGAGTTTGGTCCATGGATGAGAACTATACTGTGTGTTTCCCTTCAGAAATGGAGTTAAATCCCATGGTCTGAGTCTCCCTACAAGCTAGACTTCGTTTCAGGTAAGGACAGTCACTTTTCTGCTCAAAGTAACTAAATCGTTCACGAAGCTCACACGTTTCTCATTAACTGACAAGCATTGGATGTTAGAGGACCAGTGCTTTGTATCAGTTTCAGAAGCAGAGTTGTACTAGATATGGTCCGTATGTGTAGGAAACACCGTTCATTTGTTCTCATCACACTCACGTTTCCTGCTATCTTAGAGACTCTAGAAAGCAAGAGCGTGCTTCTTGTTCTAAAGCAGAGTGTGATCAATTGATGATTACACTGCTGTGTGTTTTACTTCAGAAATGGACTTAAATCCCAGGCTCTGTGTCTTACTAAAAGCAACACTTCCTTTCAGGTAAGGGCAGTCACTTTTCAGTTCAAAGGAACTGCATCATTCACAAAGCTCACACGTTTCTCATCTTAACTGACAAGCATTGTATGTTAGAGGACCAGTGCTTTGTATCAGTGTCAGAAGCAGAGTTGGACTAGATATGGTCCATATGTGTAGGAAACACCGTTCTTTTGTTTTCAGCAAACTCACGTTTCCTTCTCTCTTAGAGACTCTAGAAAGCAAGATCGTGCTTCTTGTTATACAGCAGAGTGTGATCAATGGATGAGAGCACTGCTGTTTGTTTCACTTCAGAAATGGAGTTAAATCCCAGGCTCTGAGTCTTCCTACAAGCAGACTTCGTTTCAGGTAAGGGCAGTCACTTTTCTGCTCAAACGAACTATATCGTTCACGAAGCTCACACGTTTCTCATCTTAACTGACAAGCATTGGATGTTAGAGGACCAGTGCTTTGTATCAGTTTCAGAAGAAGAGTTGGACTAGATATGGTCCCTATGTGTAGGAAACACCGTTCTTTTGTTCTCAGCACACTCACGTTTCCTGCTGTCTTAGAGACTCTAGAAAGCAAGAGCGTGCTTCTCGCTCTAAAGCAGAGTGTGATCCATGGATGAGAACTATGCTGTGTGTTTGCCTTCAGAAATGGAGTTAAATCCCAGGCTCTGAGTCTTCCTACAAGCAAGACTTCGTTTCAGGTAAGGGCAGTCACTTTTCTGCTCAATCGAACTAAATTGTTCACTGAGCTCACACGTTTCTCATCTCAACTGACAAGCTTTAGATGTTAGAGGGTCAGTGATTTGTATCAGTTTCAGAAGCAGATTTCGACTAGATGTGGTCCATATGTGTAGGAAACACCGTTCTTTTGTTCTGGGCACACTTAGATTTCCTGCTGTTTTAGAGACTCTAGAAAGCAAGAGCATGCTTCTCGCTCTAAAGCAGTGTGTGATTCATGGATGAGAACTATGCTGTGTCTTTCCCTTCAGAAAAGGAGTTAAATCCCAGGCTCTGTGTCTTCCTACAAGCAAGACTTGGTTTCAGGTAAGGGCAGTCACTTTTCAGTTCAAAGAAACTACATCGTTCACAAAGCTCACACGTTTCTCATCTTAACAGACAAGCATTGGATGTTAGAGGACCAGTGGTTTGTATCAGTTTAAGAAGCAGAGTTGGACTAGATATGGTCCGTATGTGTAGGAAACACCGTTCTTTTGTTCTCAGCACACTCATGTTTCCTGCTGTCTTAGAGAATCTAGAAAGCAAGAGCGTGCTTCTCATTCTAAAGCAGAGTGGGATCCATGGATGAAAACTATACTGTGTGTTTCAATTCAGAAAAGGAGTTAAATCCCAGGCTCTGAGTCTCCCTACAAGCAAGACTTCGTTTCAGGTAAGGGCAGTAAGTTTTCTGCTCAAACGAACTACATCGTTCACGAAGCTCACACGTTTCTCATCTTAACTGACAAGCATTGGATGTTAGAGGACCAGTGCTTTGTATCAGTTTCAGAAGTAGAGTTGGACTATATAATGTCCGTATGTGTAGGAAACACCATTCTTTTGTTCTGGGCACACTCAGATTTCCTGCTGTCTTAGAGACTCTAGAGAGCAAGAGCGTGCTTCTCCCTCTAAAGCAGAGTGTGATCCATGGATGAAAACTATGCTGTGTGTTTCGCTTCAGAAAAGGAGTTAAATCCCAGGCTCTATATCTTCCTACAAGCAAGACTTCGTTTCAGGTAAGGACAGTCACTTCTCAGCTCAAATGAACTACATCTTTCACGGAGCTCACACCTTTCTCATCTTAACAGACAAGCATTGGATGTCAGAGGACCAGTGCTTTGTATCAGTTTCAGAAGCAGAGTTGGACTAGATATGGTCCGTATGTGTAGGAAACACCGTTCTTTTGTTCTCAGAAAACTCACGATTCCTGCTGTCTTAGAGACTCTAGAAAGCAAGAGCGTGCTTCTTGTTCTAAAGCAGAGTGTGATCAATCGATGATTACACTGCTGTGTGTTTTACTTCAGAAATGGAGTTAAATCCCAGGCTCTGAGTCTCCCTAAAAGCAAGACTTCAATTCAGGTAAGGGCAGTCACTTTTCTGCTCAAACGAACTACATCATTAACGAAGCTCACACGTTTCTCATCTTAATTGACAAGCATTGGATGTTAGAGGACCGGTGCTTTGTATCATTTTCAGAAGAGGAGTTGGACTAGATATGGTTCGTATGTTTAGGAAACACCTTTCATTTGTTCTCAGCACACTCACGTTTCCTGCTATCTTAGAGACTCTAGAAAGCAAGAGCGTGCTTCTCGCTCTAAAGCAGAGTGTGATCCATGGATGAGAACTATGCTGTTTGTTTGCCTTCAGAAATGGAGTTAAATCCCAGGCTCTGAGTCTTCCTACAAGCAAGACTTCGTTTCAGGTAAGGGCAGTCACTTTTCAGCTCAAACGAACTACATCGTTCACGAAGCTCACACGTTTCTCATCTTAACTGACAAGCATTGGATGTTAGAGGCCCAGTGCATTGTATCATTTTCAGAAGAAGAGTTGGACTAGATATGGTCCAAATGTGTAGGAAACACCGTTCTTTTGTTCTCAGCACACTCACGTTTCCTGCTGTCTTAGAGTCTCTAGAAAGCACGAGCGTGCTTCTTGTTCTAAAGCAGAGTGTAATCAATCGATGATTACACTGCTGTGTGTTTTACTTCAGAAATGGAGTTAAATCCCAGGTTCTGAGTCTTCCTACAAGCAAGACTTCAATTCAGGTAAGGGCAGTCACTTTTCTGCTCAAACGAACTAAATCATTCACGAAGCTCACACGTTTCTCATCTTAATTGACAAGCATTGGATGTTAGAGGACCAGTGCTTTGTATCAGTTTCAGAAGAAGAGTTGGACTAGATATGGTCCATATGTGTAGGAAACACCGTTCTTTTGTTCTGGGCACACTCAGATTTCCTGCTGTATTAGAGAATCTAGAAAGCAAGAGTGTGCTTCTCGCTCTAAGGCAGAGTGTGATCCATAGATGAGAACTATGCTGTGTGTTTCCCTTCAGAAATGGAGTTAAATCCCAGGCTCTGAGTCTTCCTACAAGCAAGACTTCGTTTCAGGTAAGGGCAGTCACGTTTCTGCTCAAACGAACTACATCGTTCACTGAGCTCACACGTTTCTCATCTTAACTGACAAGCATTGGATGTTAGAGGACCAGTGCTTTGTATCAGTTTCAGAAGAAGAGTTGGACTATATGATGTCTGTATGTGTAGACAACACCGTTCTTTTGTTCTCAGCACACTCACGTTTCCTGCTGTCTTAGAGACTCTAGAAAGCAAGAGCGTGCTTCTCGCTCTAAAGCAGAGTGTGATCCATGGATGAGAACTATGCTGTTTGTTTGCCTTCAGAAATGGAGTTAAATCCCAGGCTCTGAGTCTTCCTACAAGCAAGACTTCGTTTCAGGTAAGGGCAGTCACTTTTCTGCTCAAACGAACTACATCGTTCACTGAGCTCACACGTTTCTCATCTTAACTGACAAGCATTCGATGTTAGAGGGTCAGTGCTTTGTATCAGTTTCAGAAGCAGATTTGGAGTATATGGTCCATATGTGTAGAAAACACCGCTCTTTTGTTCTGGGCACACTCAGATTTCCTGCTGTCTTAGAGACTCTAGAAAGCAAGAGTGTGCTTCTTGTTCTAAAGCAGAGTGTGATCAATGGATGAGAACACTGCTGTGTGTTTCCCTTCAGAAATGGAGTTAAATCCCAGGCTCTGTGTCCTCCTACAAGCAAGACTTCGTTTCAGGTAAGGGCAGTCACTTTTCAGCTCAAACGACCTACATCGTTCACGAAGCTCACACGTTTCTCATCTTAACTGACAAGCATTGGATGTTAGAGGCCCAGTGCATTGTATCAGTTTCAGAATAAGAGTTGGACTAGATATGGTCCATATGTGTAGGAAACACCGTTCTTTTGTTCTGGGCACACTCAGATTTCCTGCTGTATTAGAGACTCTAGAAAGCAAGAGTGTGCGTCTCGCTCTAAGGCAGAGTGTGATCCATAGAAGAGAACTATGCTGTGTGTTTCCCTTCAGAAATGGAGTTAAATCCCAGGCTCTGTGTCTTACTACAGGTAAGACTTCGTTTCAGGTAAGGGCAGTCACTATTCAGTTCAAAGGAACTACATCATTCACAAAGCTCACACGTTTGTCATCTTAACTGACAAGCATTGGATGTTAGAGTACCAGTGCATTCTATCAGTTTCAGAAGAAGATTTGGACTACATATGGTCCGTATGTGTAGGAAACACCGTTCTTTTGTTCTGGGCACACTCAGATTTCCTGCTCTCTTAGAGACTCTAGAAAGCAAGAGTGTGCTTCTTGCTCTAAAGCAGAGTGTGATCCATGGATGAGAACTATGCTGTGTGTTTCACTTCAGAAATGGAGTTAAATCCCAGGCTCTGAGTCTTCCTACAAGCAAGACTTCGTTTCAGGTAAGGGCAGTCACTTTTCTGCTCAAACGAACTACATCGTTCACTGAGCTCACACGTTTCTCATCTTAACTGACAAGCATTCGATGTTAGAGGGTCAGTGCTTTGTATCAGTTTCAGAAGCAGATTTGGAGTAGATATGGTCCATATGTGTAGAAAACACCGCTCTTTTGTTCTTGGCACACTCAGATTTCCTGCTGTCTTAGAGACTCTAGAAAGCAAGAGCGTGCTTCTTGTTCTAAAGCAGAGTGTGATCAATGGATGAGAACACTGCTGTGTGTTTCCCTTCAGAAATGGAGTTAAATCCCAGGATCTGTGTCTTCCTACAAGCAAGACTTCGTTTCAGGTAAGGGCAGTCACTTTTCAGCTCAAACGAACTACATCGTTCACGAAGCTCACACGTTTCTCATCTTAACTGACAAGCATTGGATGTTAGAGGCCCAGTGCATTGTATCAGTTTCAGAAGAAGATTTGGACTACATATAGTCAGTATGTGTAGGAAACACCGTTCTTTTGTTCTGGGCACACTCAGATTTCCTGCTGTATTAGAGACTCTAGAAAGCAAGAGCGTGCTTCTTGCTCTAAAGCAGAGTTTGATCCCTGGATGAGAACTATGCTGTGTGTTTCCCTTCAGAAATGGAGTTAAATCCCAGGCGTTGTGTCTTCCTACAGGCAAGACTCAGTTTCAGGTAAGGGCAGTCACTTTTCAGCTCAAACAAACTACATCATTCACGAAGCTCACACGTTTCTCATCTTAATTGACAAGCATTGGATGTTAGAGGACCAGTGCTTTGTATCATTTTCAGAAGAAGAGTTGGACTAGATATGGTCCGCATGTGTAGGAAACACCGTTCTTTTGTTCTCATCACACTCACGTTTCCTGCTGTCTTAGAGTCTCTAGAAAGCACTAGCGTGCTTCTTGTTCTAAAGCAGAGTGTGATCAATCGATGATTACACTGCTGTGTGTTTTACTTCAGAAATGGAGTTAAATCCCAGGTTCTGAGTCTTCCTACAAGCAAGACTTCAATTCAGGTAAGGGCAGTCACTTTTCTGCTCAAACGAACTAAATCATTCACGAAGCTCACACGTTTCTCATCTTAATTGACAAGCATTGGATGTTAGAGGACCAGTGCTTTGTATCAGTTTCAGAAGAAGAGTTGGACTAGATATGGTCCATATGTGTAGGAAACACCGTTCTTTTGTTCTGGGCACACTCAGATTTCCTGCTGTATTAGAGAATCTAGAAAGCAAGAGTGTGCTTCTCGCTCTAAGGCAGAGTGTGATCCATAGATGAGAACTATGCTGTGTGTTTCCCTTCAGAAATGGAGTTAAATCCCAGGCTCTGAGTCTTCCTACAAGCAAGACTTCGTTTCAGGTAAGGGCAGTCACGTTTCTGCTCAAACGAACTACATCGTTCACGAAGCTCACACGTTTCTCATCTTAACTGACAAGCATTGGATGTTAGAGGACCAGTGCTTTGTATCAGTTTCAGAAGAAGAGTTGGACTATATGATGTCTGTATGTGTAGACAACACCGTTCTTTTGTTCTCAGCACACTCACGTTTCCTGCTGTCTTAGAGACTCTAGAAAGCAAGAGCGTGCTTCTCGCTCTAAAGCAGAGTGTGATCCATGGATGAGAACTATGCTGTTTGTTTGCCTTCAGAAATGGAGTTAAATCCCAGGCTCTGAGTCTTCCTACAAGCAAGACTTCGTTTCAGGTAAGGGCAGTCACTTTTCTGCTCAAACGAACTACATCGTTCACTGAGCTCACACGGTTCTCATCTTAACTGACAAGCATTCGATGTTAGAGGGTCAGTGCTTTGTATCAGTTTCAGAAGCAGATTTGGAGTAGATATGGTCCATATGTGTAGAAAACACCGCTCTTTTGTTCTTGGCACACTCAGATTTCCTGCTGTCTTAGAGACTCTAGAAAGCAAGAGTGTGCTTCTTGTTCTAAAGCAGAGTGTGATCAATGGATGAGAACACTGCTGTGTGTTTCCCTTCAGAAATGGAGTTAAATCCCAGGCTCTGTGTCCTCCTACAAGCAAGACTTCGTTTCAGGTAAGGGCAGTCACTTTTCAGCTCAAACGACCTACATCGTTCACGAAGCTCACACGTTTCTCATCTTAACTGACAAGCATTGGATGTTAGAGGCCCAGTGCATTGTATCAGTTTCAGAAGAAGATTTGGACTACATATAGTCAGTATGTGTAGGAAACACCGTTCTTTTGTTCTGGGCACACTCAGATTTCCTGCTGTATTAGAGACTCTAGAAAGCAAGAGCGTGCTTCTTGCTCTAAAGCAGAGTGTGATCCATGGATGAGAACTATGCTGTGTGTTTCCCTTCAGAAATGGAGTTAATCCCAGGCGTTGTGTCTTCCTACAGGCAAGACTCAGTTTCAGGTAAGGGCAGTCACTTTTCAGCTCAAACAAACTACATCATTCACGAAGCTCACACGTTACTCATCTTAATTGACAAGCATTGGATGTTAGAGGACCGGTGCTTTGTATCATTTTCAGAAGAAGAGTTGGACTAGATATGGTCCGTATGTGTAGGAAACACCGTTCTTTTGTTCTCAGCACACTCACGTTTCTTGCTGTCTTAGAGTCTCTAGAAAGCACGAGCGTGCTTCTTGTTCTAAAGCAGAGTGTGATCAATCGATGATTACACTGCTGTGTGTTTTACTTCAGAAATGGAGTTAAATCCCAGGTTCTGAGTCTTCCTACATGCAAGACTTCAATTCAGGTAAGGGCAGTCACTTTTCTGCTCAAACGAACTAAATCATTCACGAAGCTCACACGTTTCTCATCTTAATTGACAAGCATTGGATGTTAGAGGACCAGTGCTTTGTATCAGTTTCAGAAGAAGAGTTGGACTAGATATGGTCCATATGTGTAGGAAACACCGTTCTTTTGTTCTGGGCACACTCAGATTTCCTGCTGTATTAGAGAATCTAGAAAGAAAGAGTGTGCTTCTCGCTCTAAGGCAGAGTGTGATCCATAGATGAGAACTATGCTGTGTGTTTCCCTTCAGAAATGGAGTTAAATCCCAGGCTCTGAGTCTTCCTACAAGCAAGACTTCGTTTCAGGTAAGGGCAGTCACTTTTCTGCTCAATCGAGCTAAATTGTTCACTGAGCTCACACGTTTCTCATCTCAACTGACAAGCTTTAGATGTTAGAGGGTCAGTGATTTGTATCAGTTTCAGAAGCAGATTTCGACTAGATGTGGTCCATATGTGTAGGAAACACCGTTCTTTTGTTCTGGGCACACTTAGATTTCCTGCTGTTTTAGAGACTCTAGAAAGCAAGAGCATGCTTCTCGCTCTAAAGCAGAGTGTGATTCATGGATGAGAACTATGCTGTGTCTTTCCCTTCTGAAAAGGAGTTAAATCCCAGGCTCTGTGTCTTCCTACAAGCAAGACTTGGTTTCAGGTAAGGGCAGTCACTTTTCAGTTCAAAGAAACTACATCGTTCACAAAGCTCACACGTTTCTCATCTTAACAGACAAGCATTGGATGTTAGAGGACCAGTGATTTGTATCAGTTTAAGAAGCAGAGTTGGACTAGATATGGTCCGTATGTGTAGGAAACACCGTTCTTTTGTTCTCAGCACACTCATGTTTCCTGCTGTCTTAGAGAATCTAGAAAGCAAGAGCGTGCTTCTCATTCTAAAGCAGAGTGGGATCCATGGATGAAAACTATACTGTGTGTTTCAATTCAGAAAAGGAGTTAAATCCCAGGCTCTGAGTCTCCCTACAAGCAAGACTTCGTTTCAGGTAAGGGCAGTAAGTTTTCTGCTCAAAGGAACTACATCGTTCACGAAGCTCACACGTTTCTCATCTTAACTGACAAGCATTGGATGTTAGAGGACCAGTGCTTTGTATCAGTTTCAGAAGTAGAGTTGGACTATATAATGTCCGTATGTGTAGGAAACACCATTCTTTTGTTCTGGGCACACTCAGATTTCCTGCTGTCTTAGAGACTCTAGAGAGCAAGAGCGTGCTTCTCGCTCTAAAGCAGAGTGTGATCCATGGATGAAAACTATGCTGTGTGTTTCGCTTCAGAAAAGGAGTTAAATCCCAGGCTCTATATCTTCCTACATGCAAGACTTCGTTTCAGGTAAGGACAGTCACTTCTCAGCTCAAATGAACTACATCTTTCACGGAGCTCACACCTTTCTCATCTTAACAGACAAGCATTGGATGTTAGAGGACCAGTGCTTTGTATCAGTTTCAGAAGCAGAGTTGGACTAGATATGGTCCGTATGTGTAGGAAACACCGTTCTTTTGTTCTCAGAAAACTCACGATTCCTGCTGTCTTAGAGACTCTAGAAAGCAAGAGCGTGCTTCTTGTTCTAAAGCAGAGTGTGATCAATCGATGATTACACTGCTGTGTGTTTTACTTCAGAAATGGAGTTAAATCCCAGGCTCTGAGTCTCCCTAAAAGCAAGACTTCAATTCAGGTAAGGGCAGTCACTTTTCTGCTCAAACGAACTACATCATTAACGAAGCTCACACGTTTCTCATCTTAATTGACAAGCATTGGATGTTAGAGGACCGGTGCTTTGTATCATTTTCAGAAGAAGAGTTGGACTAGATATGGTTCGTATGTGTAGGAAACACCTTTCATTTGTTCTCAGCACACTCAACTTTCCTGCTGTCTTAGGGTCTCTAGAAAGCAAGAGCGTGCTTCTTGTTCTAAAGCAGAGTGTGATCAATCGATGATTACACTGCTGTGTGTTTTACTTCAGAAATGGAGTTAAATCCCAGGCTCTGAGTCTTCCTACAAGCAAGACTTCAATTCAGGTAAGGGCAGTCACTTTTCTGCTCAAACGAACTAAATCATTCACGAAGCTCACACGTTTCTCATCTTAATTGACAAGCATTGGATGTTAGAGGACCAGTGCTTTGTATCAGTTTCAGAATAAGAGTTGGACTATATGATGTCCGTATGTGTAGACAACACCGTTCTTTTGTTCTCAGCACACTCACGTTTCCTGCTGTCTTAGAGACTCTAGAAAGCAAGAGCGTGCTTCTCGCTCTAAAGCAGAGTGTGATCCATGGATGAGAACTATGCTGTTTGTTTGCCTTCAGAAATGGAGTTAAATCCCAGGCTCTGAGTCTTCCTACAAGCAAGACTTCGTTTCAGGTAAGGGCAGTCACTTTTCTGCTCAAACGAACTACATCGTTCACTGAGCTCACACGTTTCTCATCTTAACTGACAAGCATTCGATGTTAGAGGGTCAGTGCTTTGTATCAGTTTCAGAAGCAGATTTGGAGTAGATATGGTCCATATGTGTAGAAAACACCGCTCTTTTGTTCTTGGCACACTCAGATTTCCTGCTGTCTTAGAGACTCTAGAAAGCAAGAGCGTGCTTCTTGTTCTAAAGCAGAGTGTGATCAATGGATGAGAACACTGCTGTGTGTTTCCCTTCAGAAATGGAGTTAAATCCCAGGCTCTGTGTCTTCCTACAAGCAAGACTTCGTTTCAGGTAAGGGCAGTCACTTTTCAGCTCAAACGAACTACATCGTTCACGAAGCTCACACGTTTCTCATCTTAACTGACAAGCATTGCATGTTAGAGGCCCAGTGCATTGTATCAGTTTCAGAAGAAGATTTGGACTACATATAGTCAGTATGTGTAGGAAACACCGTTCTTTTGTTCTGGGCACACTCAGATTTCCTGCTGTATTAGAGACTCTAGAAAGCAAGAGCGTGCTTCTTGCTCTAAAGCAGAGTGTGATCCCTGGATGAGAACTATGCTGTGTGTTTCCCTTCAGAAATGGAGTTAAATCCCAGGCGTTGTGTCTTCCTACAGGCAAGACTCAGTTTCAGGTAAGGGCAGTCACTTTTCAGCTCAAACAAACTACATCATTCACGAAGCTCACACGTTTCTCATCTTAATTGACAAGCATTGGATGTTAGAGGACCGGTGCTTTGTATCATTTTCAGAAGAAGAGTTGGACTAGATATGGTTCGTATGTGTAGGAAACACCTTTCATTTGTTCTCAGCACACTCACCTTTCCTGCTGTCTTAGGGTCTCTAGAAAGCAAGAGCGTGCTTCTTGTTCTAAAGCAGAGTGTGATCAATCGATGATTACACTGCTGTGTGTTTTACTTCAGAAATGGAGTTAAATCCCAGGCTCTGAGTCTTCCTACAAGCAAGACTTCAATTCAGGTAAGGGCAGTCACTTTTCTGCTCAAACGAACTAAATCATTCACGAAGCTCACACGTTTCTCATCTTAAATGACAATCATTGGATGTTAGAGGACCAGTGCTTTGTATCAGTTTCAGAATAAGAGTTGGACTAGATATGGTCCATATGTGTAGGAAACACCGTTCTTTTGTTCTGGGCACACTCAGATTTCCTGCTGTATTAGAGAATCTAGAAAGCAAGAGTGTGCGTCTCGCTCTAAGGCAGAGTGTGATCCATAGAAGAGAACTATGCTGTGTGTTTCCCTTCAGAAATGGAGTTAAATCCCAGGCTCTGTGTCTTACTACAGGTAAGACTTCGTTTCAGGTAAGGGCAGTCACTTTTCAGTTCAAAGGAACTACATCATTCACAAAGCTCACACGTTTGTCATCTTAACTGACAAGCATTGGATGTTAGAGTACCAGTGCATTCTATCAGTTTCAGAAGAAGATTTGGACTACATATGGTCCGTATGTGTAGGAAACACCGTTCTTTTGTTCTGGGCACACTCAGATTTCCTGCTGTCTTAGAGACTCTAGAAAGCAAGAGTGTGCTTCTTGCTCTAAAGCAGAGTGTGATCCATGGATGAGAACTATGCTGTGTGTTTCACTTCAGAAATGGAGTTAAATCCCAGGCTCTGAGTCTTCCTACAAGCAAGACTTCGTTTCAGGTAAGGGTAGTCACGTTTCTGCTCAAACAAACTACATCGTTCACGAAGCTCACACGTTTCTCATCTTAACTGACAAGGATTGGATGTTAGAGGACCAGTGCTTTGTACCAGTTTCAGAAGAAGAGTTGGACTATATGATGTCCGTATGTGTAGACAACACCGTTCTTTTGTTCTCAGCACACTCACGTTTCCTGCTGTCTTAGAGAATCTAGAAAGCAAGAGTGTGCTTCTCGCTCTAAAGCAGAGTGTGATCCATGGATGAGAACTATGCTGTTTGTTTGCCTTCAGAAATGGAGTTAAATCCCAGGCTCTGAGTCTTCCTACAAGCAAGACTTCGTTTCAGGTAAGGGCAGTCACTTTTCTGCTCAAACGAACTACATCGTTCACTGAGCTCACACGTTTCTCATCTTAACTGACAAGCATTCGATGTTAGAGGGTCAGTGCTTTGTATCAGTTTCAGAAGCAGATTTGGAGTAGATATGGTCCATATGTGTAGAAAACACCGCTCTTTTGTTCTTGGCACACTCAGATTTCCTGCTGTCTTGGGGCTCTAGAAAGCAAGAGCGTGCTTCTTGTTCTAAAGCAGAGTGTGATCAATGGATGAGAACACTGCTGTGTGTTTCCCTTCAGAAATGGAGTTAAATCCCAGGCTCTGTGTCTTCCTACAAGCAAGACTTCGTTTCAGGTAAGGTCAGTCACTTTTCAGCTCAAACGACCTACATCGTTCACGAAGCTCACACGTTTCTCATCTTAACTGACAAGCATTGGATGTTAGAGGCCCAGTGCATTGTATCAGTTTCAGAAGAAGATTTGGACTACATATAATCAGTATGTGTAGGAAACACCGTTCTTTTGTTCTGGGCACACTCAGATTTCCTGCTGTATTAGAGACTCTAGAAAGCAAGAGCGTGCTTCTTGCTCTAAAGCAGAGTGTGATCCATGGATGAGAACTATGCTGTGTGTTTCCCTTCAGAAATGGAGTTAAATCCCAGGCGTTGTGTCTTCCTACAGGCAAGACTCAGTTTCAGGTAAGGGCAGTCACTTTTCAGCTCAAACAAACTACATCATTCACGAAGCTCACACGTTTCTCATCTTAATTGACAAGCATTGGATGTTAGAGGACCAGTGCTTTGTATCATTTTCAGAAGAAGAGTTGGACTAGATATGGTCCGCATGTGTAGGAAACACCGTTCTTTTGTTCTCAGCACACTCAAGTTTCCTGCTGTCTTAGAGTCTCTAGAAAGCACGAGCGTGCTTCTTGTTCTAAAGCAGAGTGTGATCAATCGATGATTACACTGCTGTGTGTTTTACTTCAGAAATGGAGTTAAATCCCAGGTTCTGAGTCTTCCTACATGCAAGACTTCAATTCAGGTAAGGGCAGTCACTTTTCTGCTCAAACGAACTAAATCATTCACGAAGCTCACACGTTTCTCATCTTAATTGACAAGCATTGGATGTTAGAGGACCAGTGCTTTGTATCAGTTTCAGAAGAAGAGTTGGACTAGATATGGTCCATATGTGTAGGAAACACCGTTCTTTTGTTCTGGGCACACTCAGATTTCCTGCTGTATTAGAGAATCTAGAAAGAAAGAGTGTGCTTCTCGCTCTAAGGCAGAGTCTGATCCATAGATGAGAACTATGCTGTGTGTTTCCCTTCAGAAATGGAGTTAAATCCCAGGCTCTGAGTCTTCCTACAAGCAAGACTTCGTTTCAGGTAAGGGCAGTCACGTTTCTGCTCAAACGAACTACATCGTTCACGAAGCTCACACGTTTCTCATCTTAACTGACAAGCATTGGATGTTAGAGGACCAGTGCTTTGTATCAGTTTCAGAAGAAGAGTTGGACTATATAATGTCTGTATGTGTAGACAACACCGTTCTTTGTTCTCAGCACACTCACGTTTCCTGCTGTCTTAGAGACTCTAGAAAGCAAGAGCGTGCTTCTCGCTCTAAAGCAGAGTGTGATCCATGGATGAGAACTATGCTGTTTGTTTGCCTTCAGAAATGGAGTTAAATCCCAGGCTCTGAGTCTTCCTACAAGCAAGACTTCGTTTCAGGTAAGGGCAGTCACTTTTCTGCTCAAACGACCTACATCGTTCACTGAGCTCACACGTTTCTCATCTTAACTGACAAGCATTTGATGTTAGAGGGTCAGTGCTTTGTATCAGTTTCAGAAGCAGATTTGGAGTAGATATGGTCCATATGTGTAGAAAACACCGCTCTTTTGTTCTGGGCACACTCAGATTTCCTGCTGTCTTAGAGACTCTAGAAAGCAAGAGCGTGCTTCTTGTTCTAAAGCAGAGTGTGATCAATGGATGAGAACACTGCTGTGTGTTTCCCTTCAGAAATGGAGTTAAATCCCAGGCTCTGTGTCTTCCTACAAGCAAGACTTCGTTTCTGGTAAGGGCAGTCACTTCTCAGCTCAAACGACCTACATCGTTCACTGAGCTCACACGTTTCTCATCTTAACAGACAAGCATTGGATGTTAGAGGACCAGTGCTTTGTATCAGTTTAAGAAGCAGAGTTGGACTAGATATGGTCCGTATGTGTTGGAAACACCGTTCTTTTGTTCTCAGCACACTCACGTTTCCTGCTGTCTTAGAGACTCTAGAAAGCAAGGACGTGCTTCTTGTTCTAAAGCAGAGTGTGATCAATGGATGAGACAATGCTGTCTGTTTCACTTCAGAAATGGAGTTAAATCCCAGGCTCTGAGTCTTCCTACAAGCAAAACTTCGTTTCAGGTAAGGGCAGTCACTTTTCTGCTCAAACGACCTACATCGTTCACTGAGCTCACACGTTTCTCATCTTAACTGACAAGCATTCGATGTTAGAGGGTCAGTGCTTTGTATCAGTTTCAGAAGCAGATTTGGAGTAGATATGGTCCATATGTGTAGAAAACACCACTCTTTTGTTCTGGGCACACTCAGATTTCCTGCTGTCTTACAGACTCTAGAAAGCAAGAGCGTGCTTCTTGTTCTAAAGCAGAGTGTGATCAATGGATGAGAACACTGCTGTGTGTTTCACTTCAGAAAGGGATTTAAATCCCAGGATCTGTGTCTTCCTACAAGCAAGAATTCGTTTCGGGTAAGGGCAGTCACTTTTCAGCTCAAACGACCTACATCGTTCACTGAGCTCACACGTTTCTCATCTTAACAGACAAGCATTGGATGTTAGAGGACCAGTGCTTTGTATCAGTTTAAGAAGCAGAGTTGGACTAGATATGGTCTGTATGTGTAGGAAACACCGTTCTTTTGTTCTCAGCACACTCACGTTTCCTGCTGTCTTAGAGACTCTAGAAAGCAAGAGCGTGCTTCTTGTTCTAAAGCAGAGTGTGATCCATGGATGAGAACTATGCTGTTTGTTTGCCTTCAGAAATGGAGTTAAATCCCAGGCTCTGAGTCTTCCTACAAGCAAGACTTCGTTTCAGGTAAGGGCAGTCACTTTTCTGCTCAAACGAACTACATCGTTCACTGAGCTCACACGTTTCTCATCTTAACTGACAAGCATTCGATGTTAGAGGGTCAGTGCTTTGTATCAGTTTCAGAAGCAGATTTGAAGTAGATATGGTCCATATGTGTAGAAAACACCGCTCTTTTGTTCTTGGCACACTCAGATTTCCTGCTGTCTTAGAGACTCTAGAAAGCAAGAGCGTGCTTCTTGTTCTAAAGCAGAGTGTGATCAATGGATGAGAACACTGCTGTGTGTTTCCCTTCATAAATGGATTTAAATCCCAGGCTCTGTGTCTTCCTACAAGCAAGACTTCGTTTCGGGTAAGGGCAGTCACTTTTCAGCTCAAACGACCTACATCGTTCACGAAGCTCACACGTTTCTCATCTTAACTGACAAGCATTGGATGTTAGAGGCCCAGTGCATTGTATCAGTTTCAGAAGAAGATTTGGACTACATATAGTCAGTATGTGTAGGAAACACCGTTCTTTTGTTCTGGGCACACTCAGATTTCCTGCTACATTAGAGACTCTAGAAAGCAAGAGCGTGCTTCTTGCTCTAAAGCACAGTGTGATCCATGGATGAGAACTATGCTGTGTGTTTCCCTTCAGAAATGGAGTTAAATCCCAGGCGTTGTGTCTTCCTACAGGCAAGACTCCGTTTCAGGTAAGGGCAGTCACTTTTCAGCTCAAACAAACAACATCATTCACGAAGCTCACACGTTTCTCATCTTAATTGACAAGCATTGGATGTTAGAGGACCAGTGCTTTGTATCATTTTCAGAAGAAGAGTTGGACTAGATATGGTCCGCATGTGTAGGAAACACCGTTCTTTTGTTCTCAGCACACTCAAGTTTCCTGCTGTCTTAGAGTCTCTAGAAAGCACGAGCGTGCTTCTTGTTCTAAAGCAGAGTGTGATCAATCGATGATTACACTGCTGTGTGTTTTACTTCAGAAATGGAGTTAAATCCCAGGTTCTGAGTCTTCCTACATGCAAGACTTCAATTCAGGTAAGGGCAGTCACTTTTCTGCTCAAACGAACTACATCATTAACGAAGCTCACACGTTTCTCATCTTAATTGACAAGCATTGGATGTTAGAGGACCGGTGCTTTGTATCATTTTCAGAAGAAGAGTTGGACTAGATATGGTTAGTATGTGTAGGAAACACCTTTCATTTGTTCTCAGCACACTCAACTTTCCTGCTGTCTTAGGGTCTCTAGAAAGCAAGAGCGTGCTTCTTGTTCTAAAGCAGAGTGTGATCAATCGATGATTACACTGCTGTGTGTTTTACTTCAGAAATGGAGTTAAATCCCAGGCTCTGAGTCTTCCTACAAGCAAGACTTCAATTCAGGTAAGGGCAGTCACTTTTCTGCTCAAACGAACTAAATCATTCACGAAGCTCACACGTTTCTCATCTTAATTGACAAGCATTGGATGTTAGAGGACCAGTGCTTTGTATCAGTTTCAGAATAAGAGTTGGACTATATGATGTCCGTATGTGTAGACAACACCGTTCTTTTGTTCTCAGCACACTCACGTTTCCTGCTGTCTTAGAGACTCTAGAAAGCAAGAGCGTGCTTCTCGCTCTAAAGCAGAGTGTGATCCATGGATGAGAACTATGCTGTTTGTTTGCCTTCAGAAATGGAGTTAAATCCCAGGCTCTGAGTCTTCCTACAAGCAAGACTTCGTTTCAGGTAAGGGCAGTCACTTTTCTGCTCAAACGAACTACATCGTTCACTGAGCTCACACGTTTCTCATCTTAACTGACAAGCATTCGATGTTAGAGGGTCAGTGCTTTGTATCAGTTTCAGAAGCAGATTTGGAGTAGATATGGTCCATATGTGTAGAAAACACCGCTCTTTTGTTCTTGGCACACTCAGATTTCCTGCTGTCTTAGAGACTCTAGAAAGCAAGAGCGTGCTTCTTGTTCTAAAGCAGAGTGTGATCAATGGATGAGAACACTGCTGTGTGTTTCCCTTCAGAAATGGAGTTAAATCCCAGGCTCTGTGTCTTCCTACAAGCAAGACTTCGTTTCAGGTAAGGGCAGTCACTTTTCAGCTCAAACGAACTACATCGTTCACGAAGCTCACACGTTTCTCATCTTAACTGACAAGCATTGGATGTTAGAGGCCCAGTGCATTGTATCAGTTTCAGAAGAAGATTTGGACTACATATAGTCAGTATGTGTAGGAAACACCGTTCTTTTGTTCTGGGCACACTCAGATTTCCTGCTGTATTAGAGACTCTAGAAAGCAAGAGCGTGCTTCTTGCTCTAAAGCAGAGTGTGATCCCTGGATGAGAACTATGCTGTGTGTTTCCCTTCAGAAATGGAGTTAAATCCCAGGCGTTGTGTCTTCCTACAGGCAAGACTCAGTTTCAGGTAAGGGCAGTCACTTTTCAGCTCAAACAAACTACATCATTCACGAAGCTCACACGTTTCTCATCTTAATTGACAAGCATTGGATGTTAGAGGACCGGTGCTTTGTATCATTTTCAGAAGAAGAGTTGGACTAGATATGGTTCGTATGTGTAGGAAACACCTTTCATTTGTTCTCAGCACACTCACCTTTCCTGCTGTCTTAGGGTCTCTAGAAAGCAAGAGCGTGCTTCTTGTTCTAAAGCAGAGTGTGATCAATCGATGATTACACTGCTGTGTGTTTTACTTCAGAAATGGAGTTAAATCCCAGGCTCTGAGTCTTCCTACAAGCAAGACTTCAATTCAGGTAAGGGCAGTCACTTTTCTGCTCAAACGAACTAAATCATTCACGAAGCTCACACGTTTCTCATCTTAAATGACAATCATTGGATGTTAGAGGACCAGTGCTTTGTATCAGTTTCAGAATAAGAGTTGGACTAGATATGGTCCATATGTGTAGGAAACACCGTTCTTTTGTTCTGGGCACACTCAGATTTCCTGCTGTATTAGAGAATCTAGAAAGCAAGAGTGTGCGTCTCGCTCTAAGGCAGAGTGTGATCCATAGAAGAGAACTATGCTGTGTGTTTCCCTTCAGAAATGGAGTTAAATCCCAGGCTCTGTGTCTTACTACAGGTAAGACTTCGTTTCAGGTAAGGGCAGTCACTTTTCAGTTCAAAGGAACTACATCATTCACAAAGCTCACACGTTTGTCATCTTAACTGACAAGCATTGGATGTTAGAGTACCAGTGCATTCTATCAGTTTCAGAAGAAGATTTGGACTACATATGGTCCGTATGTGTAGGAAACACCGTTCTTTTGTTCTGGGCACACTCAGATTTCCTGCTGTCTTAGAGACTCTAGAAAGCAAGAGTGTGCTTCTTGCTCTAAAGCAGAGTGTGATCCATGGATGAGAACTATGCTGTGTGTTTCACTTCAGAAATGGAGTTAAATCCCAGGCTCTGAGTCTTCCTACAAGCAAGACTTCGTTTCAGGTAAGGGTAGTCACGTTTCTGCTCAAACAAACTACATCGTTCACGAAGCTCACACGTTTCTCATCTTAACTGACAAGGATTGGATGTTAGAGGACCAGTGCTTTGTACCAGTTTCAGAAGAAGAGTTGGACTATATGATGTCCGTATGTGTAGACAACACCGTTCTTTTGTTCTCAGCACACTCACGTTTCCTGCTGTCTTAGAGAATCTAGAAAGCAAGAGTGTGCTTCTCGCTCTAAAGCAGAGTGTGATCCATGGATGAGAACTATGCTGTTTGTTTGCCTTCAGAAATGGAGTTAAATCCCAGGCTCTGAGTCTTCCTACAAGCAAGACTTCGTTTCAGGTAAGGGCAGTCACTTTTCTGCTCAAACGAACTACATCGTTCACTGAGCTCACACGTTTCTCATCTTAACTGACAAGCATTCGATGTTAGAGGGTCAGTGCTTTGTATCAGTTTCAGAAGCAGATTTGGAGTAGATATGGTCCATATGTGTAGAAAACACCGCTCTTTTGTTCTTGGCACACTCAGATTTCCTGCTGTCTTGGGGCTCTAGAAAGCAAGAGCGTGCTTCTTGTTCTAAAGCAGAGTGTGATCAATGGATGAGAACACTGCTGTGTGTTTCCCTTCAGAAATGGAGTTAAATCCCAGGCTCTGTGTCTTCCTACAAGCAAGACTTCGTTTCAGGTAAGGTCAGTCACTTTTCAGCTCAAACGACCTACATCGTTCACGAAGCTCACACGTTTCTCATCTTAACTGACAAGCATTGGATGTTAGAGGCCCAGTGCATTGTATCAGTTTCAGAAGAAGATTTGGACTACATATAATCAGTATGTGTAGGAAACACCGTTCTTTTGTTCTGGGCACACTCAGATTTCCTGCTGTATTAGAGACTCTAGAAAGCAAGAGCGTGCTTCTTGCTCTAAAGCAGAGTGTGATCCATGGATGAGAACTATGCTGTGTGTTTCCCTTCAGAAATGGAGTTAAATCCCAGGCGTTGTGTCTTCCTACAGGCAAGACTCAGTTTCAGGTAAGGGCAGTCACTTTTCAGCTCAAACAAACTACATCATTCACGAAGCTCACACGTTTCTCATCTTAATTGACAAGCATTGGATGTTAGAGGACCAGTGCTTTGTATCATTTTCAGAAGAAGAGTTGGACTAGTTATGGTCCGCATGTGTAGGAAACACCGTTCTTTTGTTCTCAGCACACTCAAGTTTCCTGCTGTCTTAGAGTCTCTAGAAAGCACGAGCGTGCTTCTTGTTCTAAAGCAGAGTGTGATCAATCGATGATTACACTGCTGTGTGTTTTACTTCAGAAATGGAGTTAAATCCCAGGTTCTGAGTCTTCCTACATGCAAGACTTCAATTCAGGTAAGGGCAGTCACTTTTCTGCTCAAACGAACTAAATCATTCACGAAGCTCACACGTTTCTCATCTTAATTGACAAGCATTGGATGTTAGAGGACCAGTGCTTTGTATCAGTTTCAGAAGAAGAGTTGGACTAGATATGTTCCATATGTGTAGGAAACACCGTTCTTTTGTTCTGGGCACACTCAGATTTCCTGCTGTATTAGAGAATCTAGAAAGAAAGAGTGTGCTTCTCGCTCTAAGGCAGAGTCTGATCCATAGATGAGAACTATGCTGTGTGTTTCCCTTCAGAAATGGAGTTAAATCCCAGGCTCTGAGTCTTCCTACAAGCAAGACTTCGTTTCAGGTAAGGGCAGTCACGTTTCTGCTCAAACGAACTACATCGTTCACGAAGCTCACACGTTTCTCATCTTAACTGACAAGCATTGGATGTTAGAGGACCAGTGCTTTGTATCAGTTTCAGAAGAAGAGTTGGACTATATAATGTCCGTATGTGTAGACAACACCGTTCTTTGTTCTCAGCACACTCACGTTTCCTGCTGTCTTAGAGACTCTAGAAAGCAAGAGCGTGCTTCTCGCTCTAAAGCAGAGTGTGATCCATGGATGAGAACTATGCTGTTTGTTTGCCTTCAGAAATGGAGTTAAATCCCAGGCTCTGAGTCTTCCTACAAGCAAGACTTCGTTTCAGGTAAGGGCAGTCACTTTTCTGCTCAAACGACCTACATCGTTCACTGAGCTCACACGTTTCTCATCTTAACTGACAAGCATTTGATGTTAGAGGGTCAGTGCTTTGTATCAGTTTCAGAAGCAGATTTGGAGTAGATATGGTCCATATGTGTAGAAAACACCGCTCTTTTGTTCTGGGCACACTCAGATTTCCTGCTGTCTTAGAGACTCTAGAAAGCAAGAGCGTGCTTCTTGTTCTAAAGCAGAGTGTGATCAATGGATGAGAACACTGCTGTGTGTTTCCCTTCAGAAATGGAGTTAAATCCCAGGCTCTGTGTCTTCCTACAAGCAAGACTTCGTTTCTGGTAAGGGCAGTCACTTCTCAGCTCAAACGACCTACATCGTTCACTGAGCTCACACGTTTCTCATCTTAACAGACAAGCATTGGATGTTAGAGGACCAGTGCTTTGTATCAGTTTAAGAAGCAGAGTTGGACTAGATATGGTCCGTATGTGTTGGAAACACCGTTCTTTTGTTCTCAGCACACTCACGTTTCCTGCTGTCTTAGAGACTCTAGAAAGCAAGAGCGTGCTTCTTGTTCTAAAGCAGAGTGTGATCAATGGATGAGACAATGCTGTCTGTTTCACTTCAGAAATGGAGTTAAATCCCAGGCTCTGAGTCTTCCTACAAGCAAAACTTCGTTTCAGGTAAGGGCAGTCACTTTTCTGCTCAAACGACCTACATCGTTCACTGAGCTCACACGTTTCTCATCTTAACTGACAAGCATTCGATGTTAGAGGGTCAGTGCTTTGTATCAGTTTCAGAAGCAGATTTGGAGTAGATATGGTCCATATGTGTAGAAAACACCACTCTTTTGTTCTGGGCACACTCAGATTTCCTGCTGTCTTACAGACTCTAGAAAGCAAGAGCGTGCTTCTTGTTCTAAAGCAGAGTGTGATCAATGGATGAGAACACTGCTGTGTGTTTCACTTCAGAAATGGATTTAAATCCCAGGATCTGTGTCTTCCTACAAGCAAGAATTCGTTTCGGGTAAGGGCAGTCACTTTTCAGCTCAAACGACCTACATCGTTCACTGAGCTCACACGTTTCTCATCTTAACAGACAAGCATTGGATGTTAGAGGACCAGTGCTTTGTATCAGTTTAAGAAGCAGAGTTGGACTAGATATGGTCTGTATGTGTAGGAAACACCGTTCTTTTGTTCTCAGCACACTCACGTTTCCTGCTGTCTTAGAGACTCTAGAAAGCAAGAGCGTGCTTCTTGTTCTAAAGCAGAGTGTGATCCATGGATGAGAACTATGCTGTTTGTTTGCCTTCAGAAATGGAGTTAAATCCCAGGCTCTGAGTCTTCCTACAAGCAAGACTTCGTTTCAGGTAAGGGCAGTCACTTTTCTGCTCAAACGAACTACATCGTTCACTGAGCTCACACGTTTCTCATCTTAACTGACAAGCATTCGATGTTAGAGGGTCAGTGCTTTGTATCAGTTTCAGAAGCAGATTTGAAGTAGATATGGTCCATATGTGTAGAAAACACCGCTCTTTTGTTCTTGGCACACTCAGATTTCCTGCTGTCTTAGAGACTCTAGAAAGCAAGAGCGTGCTTCTTGTTCTAAAGCAGAGTGTGATCAATGGATGAGAACACTGCTGTGTGTTTCCCTTCATAAATGGATTTAAATCCCAGGCTCTGTGTCTTCCTACAAGCAAGACTTCGTTTCGGGTAAGGGCAGTCACTTTTCAGCTCAAACGACCTACATCGTTCACGAAGCTCACACGTTTCTCATCTTAACTGACAAGCATTGGATGTTAGAGGCCCAGTGCATTGTATCAGTTTCAGAAGAAGATTTGGACTACATATAGTCAGTATGTGTAGGAAACACCGTTCTTTTGTTCTGGGCACACTCAGATTTCCTGCTACATTAGAGACTCTAGAAAGCAAGAGCGTGCTTCTTGCTCTAAAGCACAGTGTGATCCATGGATGAGAACTATGCTGTGTGTTTCCCTTCAGAAATGGAGTTAAATCCCAGGCGTTGTGTCTTCCTACAGGCAAGACTCCGTTTCAGGTAAGGGCAGTCACTTTTCAGCTCAAACAAACAACATCATTCACGAAGCTCACACGTTTCTCATCTTAATTGACAAGCATTGGATGTTAGAGGACCAGTGCTTTGTATCATTTTCAGAAGAAGAGTTGGACTAGATATGATCCGCATGTGTAGGAAACACCGTTCTTTTGTTCTCAGCACACTCAAGTTTCCTGCTGTCTTAGAGTCTCTAGAAAGCACGAGCGTGCTTCTTGTTCTAAAGCAGAGTGTGATCAATCGATGATTACACTGCTGTGTGTTTTACTTCAGAAATGGAGTTAAATCCCAGGTTCTGAGTCTTCCTACATGCAAGACTTCAATTCAGGTAAGGGCAGTCACTTTTCTGCTCAAACGAACTACATCATTAACGAAGCTCACACGTTTCTCATCTTAATTGACAAGCATTGGATGTTAGAGGACCGGTGCTTTGTATCATTTTCAGAAGAAGAGTTGGACTAGATATGGTTCGTATGTGTAGGAAACACCTTTCATTTGTTCTCAGCACACTCAACTTTCCTGCTGTCTTAGGGTCTCTAGAAAGCAAGAGCGTGCTTCTTGTTCTAAAGCAGAGTGTGATCAATCGATGATTACACTGCTGTGTGTTTTACTTCAGAAATGGAGTTAAATCCCAGGCTCTGAGTCTTCCTACAAGCAAGACTTCAATTCAGGTAAGGGCAGTCACTTTTCTGCTCAAACGAACTAAATCATTCACGAAGCTCACACGTTTCTCATCTTAAATGACAATCATTGGATGTTAGAGGACCAGTGCTTTGTATCAGTTTCAGAATAAGAGTTGGACTAGATATGGTCCATATGTGTAGGAAACACCGTTCTTTTGTTCTGGGCACACTCAGATTTCCTGCTGTATTAGAGAATCTAGAAAGCAAGAGTGTGCGTCTCGCTCTAAGGCAGAGTGTGATCCATAGAAGAGAACTATGCTGTGTGTTTCCCTTCAGAAATGGAGTTAAATCCCAGGCTCTGTGTCTTACTACAGGTAAGACTTCGTTTCAGGTAAGGGCAGTCACTTTTCAGTTCAAAGGAACTACATCATTCACAAAGCTCACACGTTTGTCATCTTAACTGACAAGCATTGGATGTTAGAGTACCAGTGCATTCTATCAGTTTCAGAAGAAGATTTGGACTACATATGGTCCGTATGTGTAGGAAACACCGTTCTTTTGTTCTGGGCACACTCAGATTTCCTGCTGTCTTAGAGACTCTAGAAAGCAAGAGTGTGCTTCTTGCTCTAAAGCAGAGTGTGATCCATGGATGAGAACTATGCTGTGTGTTTCACTTCAGAAATGGAGTTAAATCCCAGGCTCTGAGTCTTCCTACAAGCAAGACTTCGTTTCAGGTAAGGGTAGTCACGTTTCTGCTCAAACAAACTACATCGTTCACGAAGCTCACACGTTTCTCATCTTAACTGACAAGGATTGGATGTTAGAGGACCAGTGCTTTGTACCAGTTTCAGAAGAAGAGTTGGACTATATGATGTCCGTATGTGTAGACAACACCGTTCTTTTGTTCTCAGCACACTCACGTTTCCTGCTGTCTTAGAGAATCTAGAAAGCAAGAGTGTGCTTCTCGCTCTAAAGCAGAGTGTGATCCATGGATGAGAACTATGCTGTTTGTTTGCCTTCAGAAATGGAGTTAAATCCCAGGCTCTGAGTCTTCCTACAAGCAAGACTTCGTTTCAGGTAAGGGCAGTCACTTTTCTGCTCAAACGAACTACATCGTTCACTGAGCTCACACGTTTCTCATCTTAACTGACAAGCATTCGATGTTAGAGGGTCAGTGCTTTGTATCAGTTTCAGAAGCAGATTTGGAGTAGATATGGTCCATATGTGTAGAAAACACCGCTCTTTTGTTCTTGGCACACTCAGATTTCCTGCTGTCTTAGAGACTCTAGAAAGCAAGAGCGTGCTTCTTGTTCTAAAGCAGAGTGTGATCAATGGATGAGAACACTGCTGTGTGTTTCCCTTCAGAAATGGAGTTAAATCCCAGGCTCTGTGTCTTCCTACAAGCAAGACTTCGTTTCAGGTAAGGTCAGTCACTTTTCAGCTCAAACGACCTACATCGTTCACGAAGCTCACACGTTTCTCATCTTAACTGACAAGCATTGGATGTTAGAGGCCCAGTGCATTGTATCAGTTTCAGAAGAAGATTTGGACTACATATAATCAGTATGTGTAGGAAACACCGTTCTTTTGTTCTGGGCACACTCAGATTTCCTGCTGTATTAGAGACTCTAGAAAGCAAGAGCGTGCTTCTTGCTCTAAAGCAGAGTGTGATCCATGGATGAGAACTATGCTGTGTGTTTCCCTTCAGAAATGGAGTTAAATCCCAGGCGTTGTGTCTTCCTACAGGCAAGACTCAGTTTCAGGTAAGGGCAGTCACTTTTCAGCTCAAACAAACTACATCATTCACGAAGCTCACACGTTTCTCATCTTAATTGACAAGCATTGGATGTTAGAGGACCAGTGCTTTGTATCATTTTCAGAAGAAGAGTTGGACTAGATATGGTCCGCATGTGTAGGAAACACCGTTCTTTTGTTCTCAGCACACTCAAGTTTCCTGCTGTCTTAGAGTCTCTAGAAAGCACGAGCGTGCTTCTTGTTCTAAAGCAGAGTGTGATCAATCGATGATTACACTGCTGTGTGTTTTACTTCAGAAATGGAGTTAAATCCCAGGTTCTGAGTCTTCCTACATGCAAGACTTCAATTCAGGTAAGGGCAGTCACTTTTCTGCTAAAACGAACTAAATCATTCACGAAGCTCACACGTTTCTCATCTTAATTGACAAGCATTGGATGTTAGAGGACCAGTGCTTTGTATCAGTTTCAGAAGAAGAGTTGGACTAGATATGGTCCATATGTGTAGGAAACACCGTTCTTTTGTTCTGGGCACACTCAGATTTCCTGCTGTATTAGAGAATCTAGAAAGAAAGAGTGTGCTTCTCGCTCTAAGGCAGAGTCTGATCCATAGATGAGAACTATGCTGTGTGTTTCCCTTCAGAAATGGAGTTAAATCCCAGGCTCTGAGTCTTCCTACAAGCAAGACTTCGTTTCAGGTAAGGGCAGTCACGTTTCTGCTCAAACGAACTACATCGTTCACGAAGCTCACACGTTTCTCATCTTAACTGACAAGCATTGGATGTTAGAGGACCAGTGCTTTGTATCAGTTTCAGAAGAAGAGTTGGACTATATAATGTCCGTATGTGTAGACAACACCGTTCTTTGTTCTCAGCACACTCACGTTTCCTGCTGTCTTAGAGACTCTAGAAAGCAAGAGCGTGCTTCTCGCTCTAAAGCAGAGTGTGATCCATGGATGAGAACTATGCTGTTTGTTTGCCTTCAGAAATGGAGTTAAATCCCAGGCTCTGAGTCTTCCTACAAGCAAGACTTCGTTTCAGGTAAGGGCAGTCACTTTTCTGCTCAAACGACCTACATCGTTCACTGAGCTCACACGTTTCTCATCTTAACTGACAAGCATTTGATGTTAGAGGGTCAGTGCTTTGTATCAGTTTCAGAAGCAGATTTGGAGTAGATATGGTCCATATGTGTAGAAAACACCGCTCTTTTGTTCTGGGCACACTCAGATTTCCTGCTGTCTTAGAGACTCTAGAAAGCAAGAGCGTGCTTCTTGTTCTAAAGCAGAGTGTGATCAATGGATGAGAACACTGCTGTGTGTTTCCCTTCAGAAATGGAGTTAAATCCCAGGCTCTGTGTCTTCCTACAAGCAAGACTTCGTTTCTGGTAAGGGCAGTCACTTCTCAGCTCAAACGACCTACATCGTTCACTGAGCTCACACGTTTCTCATCTTAACAGACAAGCATTGGATGTTAGAGGACCAGTGCTTTGTATCAGTTTAAGAAGCAGAGTTGGACTAGATATGGTCCGTATGTGTTGGAAACACCGTTCTTTTGTTCTCAGCACACTCACGTTTCCTGCTGTCTTAGAGACTCTAGAAAGCAAGAGCGTGCTTCTTGTTCTAAAGCAGAGTGTGATCAATGGATGAGACAATGCTGTCTGTTTCACTTCAGAAATGGAGTTAAATCCCAGGCTCTGAGTCTTCCTACAAGCAAAACTTCGTTTCAGGTAAGGGCAGTCACTTTTCTGCTCAAACGACCTACATCGTTCACTGAGCTCACACGTTTCTCATCTTAACTGACAAGCATTCGATGTTAGAGGGTCAGTGCTTTGTATCAGTTTCAGAAGCAGATTTGGAGTAGATATGGTCCATATGTGTAGAAAACACCACTCTTTTGTTCTGGGCACACTCAGATTTCCTGCTGTCTTACAGACTCTAGAAAGCAAGAGCGTGCTTCCTGTTCTAAAGCAGAGTGTGATCAATGGATGAGAACACTGCTGTGTGTTTCACTTCAGAAATGGATTTAAATCCCAGGATCTGTGTCTTCCTACAAGCAAGAATTCGTTTCGGGTAAGGGCAGTCACTTTTCAGCTCAAACGACCTACATCGTTCACTGAGCTCACACGTTTCTCATCTTAACAGACAAGCATTGGATGTTAGAGGACCAGTGCTTTGTATCAGTTTAAGAAGCAGAGTTGGACTAGATATGGTCTGTATGTGTAGGAAACACCGTTCTTTTGTTCTCAGCACACTCACGTTTCCTGCTGTCTTAGAGACTCTAGAAAGCAAGAGCGTGCTTCTTGTTCTAAAGCAGAGTGTGATCCATGGATGAGAACTATGCTGTTTGTTTGCCTTCAGAAATGGAGTTAAATCCCAGGCTCTGAGTCTTCCTACAAGCAAGACTTCGTTTCAGGTAAGGGCAGTCACTTTTCTGCTCAAACGAACTACATCGTTCACTGAGCTCACACGTTTCTCATCTTAACTGACAAGCATTCGATGTTAGAGGGTCAGTGCTTTGTATCAGTTTCAGAAGCAGATTTGAAGTAGATATGGTCCATATGTGTAGAAAACACCGCTCTTTTGTTCTTGGCACACTCAGATTTCCTGCTGTCTTAGAGACTCTAGAAAGCAAGAGCGTGCTTCTTGTTCTAAAGCAGAGTGTGATCAATGGATGAGAACACTGCTGTGTGTTTCCCTTCATAAATGGATTTAAATCCCAGGCTCTGTGTCTTCCTACAAGCAAGACTTCGTTTCGGGTAAGGGCAGTCACTTTTCAGCTCAAACGACCTACATCGTTCACGAAGCTCACACGTTTCTCATCTTAACTGACAAGCATTGGATGTTAGAGGCCCAGTGCATTGTATCAGTTTCAGAAGAAGATTTGGACTACATATAGTCAGTATGTGTAGGAAACACCGTTCTTTTGTTCTGGGCACACTCAGATTTCCTGCTACATTAGAGACTCTAGAAAGCAAGAGCGTGCTTCTTGCTCTAAAGCACAGTGTGATCCATGGATGAGAACTATGCTGTGTGTTTCCCTTCAGAAATGGAGTTAAATCCCAGGCGTTGTGTCTTCCTACAGGCAAGACTCCGTTTCAGGTAAGGGCAGTCACTTTTCAGCTCAAACAAACAACATCATTCACGAAGCTCACACGTTTCTCATCTTAATTGACAAGCATTGGATGTTAGAGGACCAGTGCTTTGTATCATTTTCAGAAGAAGAGTTGGACTAGATATGGTCCGCATGTGTAGGAAACACCGTTCTTTTGTTCTCAGCACACTCACGTTTCCTGCTGTCTTATAGACTCTAGAAAGCAAGAGCGTGCTTCTTGTTCTAAAGCAGAGTGTGATCAATGGATGAGACAATGCTGTCTGTTTCACTTCAGAAATGGATTTAAATCCCATGCTCTGAGTCTCCCTACAAGCAAGACTTCGTTTCAGGTAAGGGCATTAACTTTTCTGCTCAAAGGGACTACATCGTTCACGAAGCTCACACGTTTCTCATCTTAACTGACAAGCATTGGATGTTAGAGGACCAGTGCATTGTATCAGTTTCAGAAGAAGATTTGGACTACATATAGTCAGTATGTGTAGGAAACACCGTTCTTTTGTTCTGGGCACACTCAGATTTCCTGCTGTATTAGAGACTCTAGAAAGCAAGAGCGTGCTTCTTGCTCTAAAGCAGAGTGTGATCCATGGATGAGAACTATGCTGTGTGTTTCCCTTCAGATATGGAGTTAAATCCCAGGCGTTGTGTCTTCCTACAGGCAAGACTCCATTTCAGGTAAGGGCAGTCACTTTTCAGCTCAAACGAACTACATCATTCACGAAGCTCACACGTTTCTCATCTTAATTGACAAGCATTGGATGTTAGAGGACCAGTGCTTTGTATCAGTTTCAGAAGAAGAATTGGACTAGATATGGTCCCTATGTGTAGGAAACACCGTTCTTTTGTTCTGGGCACACTCAGATTTCCTGCTGTCTTAGAGACTCTAGAAAGCAAGAGCGTGCTTCTCGCTCTAAAGAAGAGTGTGATCCATGGATGAAAACTATGCTGGGTGTTTCCCTTCAGAAAAGTAGTTAAATCCCAGGCTCTAGGTCTTCCTACAAGCAAGACTTCATTTCAGGTAAGGGCAGTCACTTTTCAGCTCAAACGAACTACATCGTTCACTGAGCTCACACGTTTCTCATCTTAACAGACAAGCATTGGATGTTAGAGGACCAGTGCTTTGTATCAGTTTAAGAAGCAGAGTTGGACTAGATATGGTCCGTATGTGTAGGAAACACCGTTCTTTTGTTCTCAGCACACTCACGTTTCCTGCTGTCTTAGAGACTCTAGAAAGCAAGAGCGTGCTTCTTGTTCTAAAGCAGAGTGTGATCAATGGATGAGACAATGCTGTCTGTTTCACTTCAGAAATGGAGTTAAATCCCAGGCTCTGAGTCTTCCTACAAGCAAAACTTCGTTTCAGGTAAGGGCAGTCACTTTTCTGCTCAAACGACCTACATCGTTCACTGAGCTCACACGTTTCTCATCTTAACTGACAAGCATTCGATGTTAGAGGGTCAGTGCTTTGTATCAGTTTCAGAAGCAGATTTGGAGTAGATATGGTCCATATGTGTAGAAAACACCACTCTTTTGTTCTGGGCACACTCAGATTTCCTGCTGTCTTACAGACTCTAGAAAGCAAGAGCGTGCTTCTTGTTCTAAAGCAGAGTGTGATCAATGGATGAGAACACTGCTGTGTGTTTCACTTCAGAAATGGATTTAAATCCCAGGATCTGTGTCTTCCTACAAGCAAGAATTCGTTTCGGGTAAGGGCAGTCACTTTTCAGCTCAAACGACCTACATCGTTCACTGAGCTCACACGTTTCTCATCTTAACAGACAAGCATTGGATGTTAGAGGACCAGTGCTTTGTATCAGTTTAAGAAGCAGAGTTGGACTAGATATGGTCTGTATGTGTAGGAAACACCGTTCTTTTGTTCTCAGCACACTCACGTTTCCTGCTGTCTTAGAGACTCTAGAAAGCAAGAGCGTGCTTCTTGTTCTAAAGCAGAGTGTGATCCATGGATGAGAACTATGCTGTTTGTTTGCCTTCAGAAATGGAGTTAAATCCCAGGCTCTGAGTCTTCCTACAAGCAAGACTTCGATTCAGGTAAGGGCAGTCACTTTTCTGCTCAAACGATCTACATCGTTCACTGAGCTCACACGTTTCTCATCTTAACTGACAAGCATTCGATGTTAGAGGGTCAGTGCTTTGTATCAGTTTCAGAAGCAGATTTGAAGTAGATATGGTCCATATGTGTAGAAAACACCGCTCTTTTGTTCTGGGCACACTCAGATTTCCTGCTGTCTTAGAGACTCTAGAAAGCAAGAGCGTGCTTCTTGTTCTAAAGCAGAGTGTGATCAATGGATGAGAACACTGCTGTGTGTTTCCCTTCATAAATGGATTTAAATCCCAGGCTCTGTGTCTTCCTACAAGCAAGACTTCGTTTCGGGTAAGGGCAGTCACTTTTCAGCTCAAACGACCTACATCGTTCACGAAGCTCACACGTTTCTCATCTTAACTGACAAGCATTGGATGTTAGAGGCCCAGTGCATTGTATCAGTTTCAGAAGAAGATTTGGACTACATATAGTCAGTATGTGTAGGAAACACCGTTCTTTTGTTCTGGGCACACTCAGATTTCCTGCTACATTAGAGACTCTAGAAAGCAAGAGCGTGCTTCTTGCTCTAAAGCACAGTGTGATCCATGGATGAGAACTATGCTGTGTGTTTCCCTTCAGAAATGGAGTTAAATCCCAGGCGTTGTGTCTTCCTACAGGCAAGACTCCGTTTCAGGTAAGGGCAGTCACTTTTCAGCTCAAACAAACAACATCATTCACGAAGCTCACACGTTTCTCATCTTAATTGACAAGCATTGGATGTTAGAGGACCAGTGCTTTGTATCATTTTCAGAAGAAGAGTTGGACTAGATATGGTCTGTATGTGTAGGAAACACCGTTCTTTTGTTCTCAGCACACTCACGTTTCCTGCTGTCTTAGAGTCTCTAGAAAGCAAGAGCGTGCTTCTTGTTCTAAAGCAGAGTGTGATCAATCGATGATTACACTGCTGTGTGTTTTACTTCAGAAATGGAGTTAAATCCCAGGTTCTGAGTCTTCCTACAAGCAAGACTTCAATTCAGGTAAGGGCAGTCACTTTTCTGCTCAAACGAACTAAATCATTCACGAAGCTCACACGTTTCTCATCTTAATTGACAAGCATTGGATGTTAGAGGACCAGTGCTTTGTATCAGTTTCAGAAGAAGAGTTGGACTAGATATGGTCCATATGTGTAGGAAACACAGTTCTTTTGTCCGGGGCACACTCAGATTTCCTGCTGTATTAGAGAATCTAGAAAGCAAGAGTGTGCTTCTCGCTCTAAGGCAGAGTGTGATCCATAGATGAGAACTATGCTGTGTGTTTCCCTTCAGAAATGGAGTTAAATCCCAGGCTCTGAGTCTTCCTACAAGCAAGACTTCGTTTCAGGTAAGGGCAGTCACGTTTCTGGTCAAACGAACTACATCGTTCACGAAGCTCACACGTTTCTCATCTTAACTGACAAGCATTGGATGTTAGAGGACCAGTGCTTTGTATCAGTTTCAGAAGAAGAGTTGGACTATATAATGTCCGTATGTGTAGACAACACCGTTCTTTTGTTCTCAGTACACTCACGTTTCCTGCTGTCTTAGAGACTCTAGAAAGCAAGAGCGTGCTTCTCGCTCTAAAGCAGAGTGTGATCCATGGATGAGAACTATGCTGTTTGTTTGCCTTCAGAAATGGAGTTAAATCCCAGGCTCTGAGTCTTCCTACAAGCAAGACTTCGTTTCAGGTAAGGGCAGTCACTATTCTGCTCAAACGACCTACATCGTTCACTGAGCTCACACGTTTCTCATCTTAACTGACAAGCATTCGATGTTAGAGGGTCAGTGCTTTGTATCAGTTTCAGAAGCAGATTTGGAGTAGATATGGTCCATATGTGTAGAAAACACCGCTCTTTTGTTCTTGGCACACTCAGATTTCCTGCTGTCTTAGAGACTCTAGAAAGCAAGAGCGTGCTTCTTGTTCTAAAGCAGAGTGTGATCAATGGATGAGAACACTGCTGTGTGTTTCCCTTCAGAAATGGAGTTAAATCCCAGGCTCTGTGTCTTCCTACAAGCAAGACTTCGTTTCGGGTAAGGGCAGTCACTTCTCAGTTCAAACGACCTACATCGTTCACTGAGCTCACACGTTTCTCATCTTAACAGACAAGCATTGGATGTTAGAGGACCAGTGCTTTGTATCAGTTTAAGAAGCAGAGTTGGACTAGATATGGTCCCTAGGTGTAGGAAACACCATTCTTTTGTTCTCAGCACACTCACGTTTCCTGCTGTCTTAGAGACTCTAGAAAGCAAGAGCGTGCTTCTTGTTCTAAAGCAGAGTGTGATCAATGGATGAGACAATGCTGTCTGTTTCACTTCAGAAATGGATTTAAATCCCATGCTCTGAGTCTCCCTACAAGCAAGACTTCGTTTCAGGTAAGGGCATTAACTTTTCTGCTCAAAGGGACTACATCGTTCACGAAGCTCACACGTTTCTCATCTTAACTGACAAGCATTGGATGTTAGAGGACCAGTGCATTGTATCAGTTTCAGAAGAAGATTTGGACTACATATAGTCAGTATGTGTAGGAAACACCGTTCTTTTGTTCTGGGCACACTCAGATTTCCTGCTGTATTAGAGACTCTAGAAAGCAAGAGCGTGCTTCTTGCTCTAAAGCAGAGTGTGATCCATGGATGAGAACTATGCTGTGTGTTTCCCTTCAGATATGGAGTTAAATCCCAGGCGTTGTGTCTTCCTACAGGCAAGACTCCGTTTCAGGTAAGGGCAGTCACTTTTCAGCTCAAACGAACTACATCATTCACGAAGCTCACACGTTTCTCATCTTAATTGACAAGCATTGGATGTTAGAGGACCAGTGCTTTGTATCAGTTTCAGAAGAAGAATTGGACTAGATATGGTCCCTATGTGTAGGAAACACCGTTCTTTTGTTCTCAGCAAACTCACGTTTCCTGCTGTCTTAGAGACTCTAGGAAGCAAGAGCGTGCTTCTTGTTCTACAGCAGAGTGTGATCAATGGATGTGAACACTGCTGTGTGTTTCACTTCAGAAATGGATTTAAATCCCATGGTCTGTGTGTCCCTACAAGCAAGACTTCGTTTCAGGTAAGGGCAGTCACTTTTCTGCTCAAAGGAACTACATCGTTCACTGAGCTCACACGTTTCTCATCTTAACTGACAAGCATTCGATGTTAGAGGGTCAGTGCTTTGTATCAGTTTCAGAAGCAGAGTTGGACTAGATATGGTCCGTATGTGTAGGAAACACCGTTCTTTTGTTCTCAGCACACTCACGTTTTCTGCTGTCTTAGAGACTCTAGAAAGCAAGAGCGTGCTTCTTGTTCTAAAGCAGAGTGTGATCAATGGATGAGACAATGCTGTCTGTTTCACTTCAGAAATGGATTTAAATCCCATACTCTGAGTCTCCCTACAAGCAAGAGTTCGTTTCAGGTAAGGGCAGTCACTTTTCTGCTCAAAGGGACTACATCGTTCACGAAGCTCACACGTTTCTCATCTTAACTGACAAGCATTGGATGTTAGAGGCCCAGTGCATTGTATCAGTTTCAGAAGAAGAGTTGGACTAGATATGGTCCATATGTGTAGGAAACACCGTTCTTTTGTTCTGGGCACACTCAGATTTCCTGCTGTATTAGAGAATCTAGAAAGCAAGAGTGTGCTTCTCGCTCTAAGGCAGAGTGTGATTCATAGATGAGAACTATGCTGTTTGTTTCTCTTCAGAAAAGGAGTTAAATCCCAGGCTCTATGTCTTCCTACAAGCAAGACTTCGTTTCAGGTAGGGGCAGTCACTTTTCAGCTCAAATGAACAACATCTTTCACGGAGCTCACACGTTTCTCATCTTAAATGACAAGCATTGGATGTTAGAGGACCAGAGGTTTGTATCAGTTTCAGAAGCAGATTTGGACTAGATATGGTCCTTATTTGTAGGAAACACCGTTCTTTTGTTCTCAGCACACTCACATTTCCTGCTGTCTTAGAGACTCTAGAAAGCAAGAGCGTGCTTCTTGTTCTAAAGCAGAGTGTGATCAATGGATGAGAACACTACTGTGTGTTTCACTTCACAAATGGAGTTAACTCCCAGGCTCTGAGTCTTCATACAAGCAAGACTTCGTTTCAGGTAAGGGCAGTCATTTTTCTGCTCATACGAACTACATCGTTCACGAAGCTCACACGTTTCTCCTCTTAATTGACAAACATTGGATGTTAGAGGACCAGTGGTTTGTATCATTTTCAGAAGAAGAATTTGACTAGATATGGTCCGTATGTGTAGGAAACACCATTCTTTTGTTCTCAGCACACTCACGTTTCCTGCTGTCTTAGAGACTCTAGAAAGCAAGAGCCTGCTTCTTGTTCTAAAGCAGAGTGTGATCAATGGATGAGACAATGCTGTCTGTTTCACTTCAGAAATGGATTTAAATCGCATGCTCTGAGTCTCCCTACAAGCAAGAGTTCGTTTCAGGTAAGGGCAGTCACTTTTCTGCTCAAAGGGACTACATCGTTCACGAAGCTCACACGTTTCTCATCTTAACTGACAAGCATTGGATGTTAGAGGCCCAGTGCATTTAATCAGTTTCAGAAGAAGAGTTGGACTAGATATGGTCCATATGTGTAGGAAACACCGTTCTTTTGTTCTGGGCACACTCAGATTTCCTGCTGTATTAGAGAATCTAGAAAGCAAGAGTGTGCTTCTCGCTCTAAGGCAGAGTGTGATTCATAGATGAGAACTATGCTGTGTGTTTCTCTTCAGAAAAGGAGTTAAATCCCAGGCTCTATGTCTTCCTACAAGCAAGACTTCGTTTCAGGTAAGGGCAGTCACTTTTCAGCTCAAATGAACTACATCTTTCACGGAGCTCACACGTTTCTCATCTTAAATGACAAGCATTGGATGTAGAGGACCAGAGCTTTGTATCAGTTTCAGAAGCAGAGTTGGACTAGATATGGTCCTTATGTGTAGGAAACACCGTTCTTTTGTTCTCAGCACACTCACGTTTCATGCTGTCTTAGAGTCTCTAGAAAGCAAGAGCGTGCTTCTTGTTATAAAGCAGAGTGTGATCAATCGATGATTACACTGCTGTGTGTTTTACTTCAGAAATGGAGTTAAATCACAGGCTCTGAGTCTTCCTACAAGCAAGACTTCGTTTCAGGTAAGGGCAGTCACTTTTCTGCTCAAACGAACTACATCGTTCACTGAGCTCACACGTTTCTCATCTTAACTGACAAGCATTCGATGTTAGAGGGTCAGTGCTTTGTATCAGTTTCAGAAGCAGATTTGGAGTAGATATGGTCCATATGTGTAGAAAACACCGCTCTTTTGTTCTGGGCACACTCAGATTTCCTGCTGTCTTAGAGACTCTAGAAAGCAAGAGCGTGCTTCTTGCTCTAAAGCACAGTGTGATCCATGGATGAGAACTATGCTGTGTGTTTCCCTTCAGAAATGGAGTTAAATCCCAGGCATTGTGTCTTCCTACAGGCAATACTCCGTTTCAGGTAAGGGCAGTCACTTTTCAGCTCAAACAAACAACATCATTCACGAAGCTCACACGTTTCTCATCTTAATTGACAAGCATTGGATGTTAGAGGACCAGTGCTTTGTATCATTTTCAGAAGAAGAGTTGGACTAGATATGGTCCGTATGTGTAGGAAACACCGTTCTTTTGTTCTCAGCACACTCACGTTTCCTGCTGTCTTAGAGTCTCTAGAAGCAAGAGCGTGCTTCTTGTTCTAAAGCAGAGTGTGATCAATCGATGATTACACTGCTGTGTGTTTTACTTCAGAAATGGAGTTAAATCCCAGGTTCTGAGTCTTCCTACAAGCAAGACTTCAATTCAGGTAAGGGCAGTCACTTTTCTGCTCAAACGAACTAAATCATTCACGAAGCTCACACGTTTCTCATCTTAATTGACAAGCATTGGATGTTAGAGGACCAGTGCTTCGTATCAGTTTCAGAAGAAGAGTTGGACTAGATATGGTCCATATGTGTAGGAAACACAGTTCTTTTGTCCTGGGCACACTCAGATTTCCTGCTGTATTAGAGAATCTAGAAAGCAAGCGTGTGCTTCTCGCTCTAAGGCAGAGTGTGATCCATAGATGAGAACTATGCTGTGTGTTTCCCTTCAGAAATGGAGTTAAATCCCAGGCTCTGAGTCTTCCTACAAGCAAGACTTCGTTTCAGGTAAGGGCAGTCACGTTTCTGCTCAAACGAACTACATCGTTCACGAAGCTCACACGTTTCTCATCTTAACTGACAAGCATTGGATGTTAGAGGACCAGTGCTTTGTATCAGTTTCAGAAGAACAGTTGGACTATATAATGTCCGTATGTGTAGACAACACCGTTCTTTTGTTCTCAGTACACTCACGTTTCCTGCTGTCTTAGAGACTCTACAAAGCAAGAGCGTGCTTCTCGCTCTAAAGACGAGTGTGATCCATGGATGGGAACTATGCTGTTTGTTTGCCTTCAGAAATGGAGTTAAATCCCAGGCTCTGAGTCTTCCTACAAGCAAGACTTCGTTTCAGGTAAGGGCAGTCACTATTCTGCTCAAACGACCTACATCGTTCACTGAGCTCACACGTTTCTCATCTTACCTGACAAGCATTCGATGTTAGAGGGTCAGTGCTTTGTATCAGTTTCAGAAGCAGATTTGGAGTAGATATGGTCCATATGTGTAGAAAACACCGCTCTTTTGTTCTGGGCACACTCAGATTTCCTGCTGTCTTAGAGACTCTAGAAAGCAAGAGCGTGCTTCTTGTTCTAAAGCAGAGTGTGATCAATGGATGAGAACACTGCTGTGTGTTTCCCTTCAGAAATGGAGTTAAATCCCAGGCTCTGTGTCTTCCTACAAGCAAGACTTCGTTTCGGGTAAGGGCAGTCACTTCTCAGCTCAAACGACCTACATCGTTCACTGAGCTCACACGTTTCTCATCTTAACAGACAAGCATTGGATGTTAGAGGACCAGTGCTTTGTATCAGTTTAAGAAGCAGAGTTGGACTAGATATGGTCCGTATGTGTAGGAAACACCATTCTTTTGTTCTCAGCACACTCACGTTTCCTGCTGTCTTAGAGACTCTAGAAAGCAAGAGCGTGCTTCTTGTTCTAAAGCAGAGTATGACCAATGGAAGAGACAATGCTGTCTGTTTCACTTCAGAAATGGATTTAAATCCCATGCTCTGAGTCTCCCTACAAGCAAGACTTCGTTTCAGGTAAGGGCATTAACTTTTCTGCTCAAAGGGACTACATCGTTCACGAAGCTCACACGTTTCTCATCTTAACTGACAAGCATTGGATGTTAGAGGCCCAGTGCATTGTATCAGTTTCAGAAGAAGATTTGGACTACATATAGTCAGTATGTGTAGGAAACACCGTTCTTTTGTTCTGGGCACACTCAGATTTCCTGCTGTATTAGAGACTCTAGAAAGCAAGAGCGTGCTTCTTGCTCTAAAGCAGAGTGTGATCCATGGATGAGAACTATGCTGTGTGTTTCCCTTCAGATATGGAGTTAAATCCCAGGCGTTGTGTCTTCCTACAGGCAAGACTCCGTTTCAGGTAAGGGCAGTCACTTTTCAGCTCAAACGAACTACATCATTCACGAAGCTCACACGTTTCTCATCTTAATTGACAAGCATTGGATGTTAGAGGACCAGTGCTTTGTATCAGTTTCAGAAGAAGAGTTGGACTAGATATGGTCCCTATGTGTAGGAAACACCGTTCTTTTGTTCTGGGCACACTCAGATTTCCTGCTGTCTTAGAGACTCTAGAAAGCAAGAGCGTGATTCTCGCTCTAAAGAAGAGTGTGATCCATGGATGAAAACTATGCTGTGTGTTTCCCTTCAGAAAAGTAGTTAAATCCCAGGCTCTAGGTCTTCCTACAAGCAAGACTTCATTTCAGGTAAGGGCAGTCACTTTTCAGCTCAAACGAACTACATCGTTCACTGAGCTCACACGTTTCTCATCTTAACTGACAAGCATTGGATGTTAGAGGGTCAGTGCTTTGTATCAGTTTCAGAAGCAGATTGGGACTACATATGGTCCATATGTGTAGGAAACACCGTTCTTTTGTTCTCAGCAAACTCACGTTTCCTGCTGTCTTAGAGACTCTAGGAAGCAAGAGCGTGCTTCTTGTTCTACAGCAGAGTGTGATCAATGGATGTGAACACTGCTGTGTGTTTCACTTCAGAAATGGAGTTAAATCCCATGGTCTGTGTGTCCCTACAAGCAAGACTTCGTTTCAGGTAAGGGCAGTCACTTTTCTGCTCAAAGGAACTACATCATTCACTGAGCTCACACGTTTCTCATCTTAACTGACAAGCATTCGATGTTAGAGGGTCAGTGCTTTGTATAAGTTTCAGAAGCAGAGTTGGACTAGATATGGTCCGTATGTGTAGGAAACACCGTTCTTTTGTTCTCAGCACACTCACGTTTCCTGCTGTCTTAGAGACTCTAGAAAGCAAGAGCGTGCTTCTTGTTCTAAAGCAGAGTGTGATCAATGGATGAGACAATGCTGTCTGTTTCACTTCAGAAATGGATTTAAATCCCATGCTCTGAGTCTCCCTACAAGCAAGAGTTCGTTTCAGGTAAGGGCATTCACTTTTCTGCTCAAAGGGACTACATCGTTCACGAAGCTCACACGTTTCTCATCTTAACTGACAAGCATTGGATGTTAGAGGCCCAGTGCATTGTATCAGTTTCAGAAGAAGAGTTGGACTAGATATGGTCCATATGTGTAGGAAACACCGTTATTTTGTTCTGGGCACACTCAGATTTCCTGCTGTATTAGAGAATCTAGAAAGCAAGAGTGTGCTTCTCGCTCTAAGGCAGAGTGTGATTCATAGATGAGAACTATGCTGTGTGTTTCTCTTCAGAAAAGGAGTTAAATCCCAGGCTCTATGTCTTCCTACAAGCAAGACTTCGTTTCAGGTAAGGGCAGTCACTTTTCAGCTCAAATGAACTACATCTTTCACGGAGCTCACACGTTTCTCATCTTAAATGACAAGCATTGGATGTTAGAGGACCAGAGCTTTGTATCAGTTTCAGAAGCAGAGTTGGACTAGATATGGTCCTTATGTGTAGGAAACACCGTTCTTTTGTTCTCAGCACACTCACATTTCCTGCTGTCTTAGAGTCTCTAGAAAGCAAGAGCGTGCTTCCTGTTCTAAAGCAGAGTGTGATCAATCGATGATTACACTGCTGTGTGTTTTACTTCAGAAATGGAGTTAAATCCCAGGCTCTGAGTCTTCCTACAAGCAAGACTTCAATTCAGGTAAGGGCAGTCACTTTTCTGCTCAAAAGAACTAAATCATTCACGAAGCTCACACGTTTCTCATCTTAATTGACAAGCATTGGATGTGAGAGGACCAGTGCTTTGTATCATTTTCAGAAGAAGAGTTGGACTAGATATGGTCCATATGTGTAGGAAACACCGTTCTTTTGTTCTGGGCACACTCACATTTCCTGCTGTATAAGAGAATCTAGAAAGCAAGAGTGTGCTTCTCGCTCTAATGCAGAGTGTGATCCATAGATGAGAACTATGCTGTGTGTTTCCCTTCAGAAATGGAGTTAAATCCCACGCTCTGTGTCTTACTACAAGTAAGACTTCGTTTCAGGTAAGGGCAGTCACTTTTCAGTTCAAAGGAACTACATCATTCACAAAGCTCACACGTTTCTCATCTTAACTGACAAGCATTGGATGTTAGAGTACCAGTGCATTCTATCAGTTTCAAAAAGATTTGGACTAGATATAGTCCGTATGTGTAGGAAACACCGTTCTTTTGTTCTGGGCACACTCAGATTTCCTGCTGTTTAGAGACTCTAGAATGCAAGAGTGTGCTTCTTGCTCTAAAGCAGAGTGTGATCCATGGAAGAGAATTATGCTGTGTGTTTCAGTTCAGAAATGGAGTTAAATCCCAGGCTCTGAGTCTTCCTACAAGCAAGACTTCGTTTCAGGTAAGGGCAGTCACGTTTCTGCTCAAACGAACTACATCTTTCACGAAGCTCACACGTTTCTCATCTTAACTGACAAGCATTGGATGTCAGAAGACCAGTGCTTTGTATCAGTTTCAGAAGAAGAGTTGGACTATATAATGTCCGTATGTGTAGACAACACCGTTCTTTTGTTCTCAGCACACTCACGTTTCCTGCTATCTTAGAGACTCTAGAAAGCAAGAGCGTGCTTCTTGTTCTAAAGCAGAGTGTGATCCATGGATGAGAACACTGCTGTGTGTTTCCCTTCAGAAAAGGAGTTAAATCCCAGGCTCTGAGTCTTCCTACAAGCAAGACTTCGTTTCAGGTAAGGGCAGTCACTTTTCAGCTCAAACGACCTACATCGTTCACTGAGCTCACATGTTTCTCATCTTAACAGACAAGCATTGGATGTTAGAGGACCAGTGCTTTGTATCAGTTTAAGAAGCAGAGTTGGACTAGATATGGTCCGTATGTGTAGGAAACACCGGTCTTTTGTTCTCAGCACACTCACGTTTCCTGCTGTCTTAGAGACTCTAGAAAGCAAGAGCCTGCTTCTTGTTCTAAAGCAGAGTGTGATCAATGGATGAGACAATGCTGTCTGTTTCACTTCAGAAATGGATTTAAATCCCATGCTCTGAGTCTCCTTACAAGCAAGAGTTCGTTTCAGGTAAGGGCAGTCACTTTTCTGCTCAAAGGGACTACATCGTTCACGAATCTCACACGTTTCTCATCTTAAATGACAAGCATTGGATGTTAGAGGCCCAGTGCATTGTATCAGTTTCAGAAGAAGAGTTGGACTAGATATGGTCCATATGTGTAGGAAACACCGTTCTTTTGTTCTGGGCACACTCAGATTTCCTGCTGTATTAGAGAATCTAGAAAGCAAGAGTGTGCTTCTCGCTCTAAGGCAGAGTGTGATTCATAGATGAGAACTATGCTGTGTGTTTCTCTTCAGAAAAGGAGTTAAATCCCAGGCTCTATGTCTTCCTACAAGCAAGACTTCGTTTCAGGTAAGGGCAGTCACTTTTCAGCTCAAATGAACTACATCTTTCACGGAGCTCACACGTTTCTCATCTTAAATGACAAGCATTGGATGTTAGAGGACCAGAGCTTTGTATCAGTTTCAGAAGCAGATTTGGACTAGATATGGTCCTTATGTGTAGGAAACACCGTTCTTTTGTTCTCAGCACACTCACATTTCCTGCTGTCTTAGAGACTCTAGAAAGCAAGAGCGTGCTTCTTGTTCTAAAGCAGAGTGTGATCAATGGATGAGAACACTACTGTGTGTTTCACTTCACAAATGGAGTTAAATCCCAGGCTCTGAGTCTTCATACAAGCAAGACTTCGTTTCAGGTAAGGGCAGTCAGTTTTCTGCTCATACGAACTACATCGTTCACGAAGCTCACACGTTTCTCCTCTTAATTGACAAACATTGGATGTTAGAGGACCAGTGCTTTGTATCATTTTCAGAAGAAGAATTTGACTAGATATGGTCTGTATGTGTAGGAAACACCGTTCTTTTGTTCTCGGCACACTCACGTTTCCTGCTGTCTTAGAGTCTCTAGAAAGCAAGAGCGTGCTTCTTGTTCTAAAGCAGAGTGTGATCAATCGATGATTACACTGCTGTGTGTTTTACTTCAGAAATGGAGTTACATCCCAGGCTCTGAGTCTTCATACAAGCAAGACTTCAATTCAGGTAAGGGCAGTCACTTTTCTGCTCAAAAGAACTAAATCATTCACGAAGCTCACACGTTTCTCATCTTAATTGACAAGCATTGGATGTTAGAGGACCAGTGCCTTGTATCATTTTCAGAAGAAGAGTTGGACTAGATATGGTCCATATGTGTAGGAAACACCGTTCTTTTGTTCTGGGCACACTCAGATTTCCTGCTGTATAAGAGAATCTAGAAAGCAAGAGTGTGCTTCTCGCTCTAATGCAGAGTGTGATCCATAGATGAGAACTATGCTGTGTGTTTCCCTTCAGAAATGGAGTTAAATCCCACGCTCTGTGTCTTACTACAAGTAAGACTTCGTTTCAGGTAAGGGCAGTCACTTTTCAGTTCAAAGGAACTACATCATTCACAAAGCTCACACGTTTCTCATCTTAACTGACAAGCATTGGATGTTAGAGTACCAGTGCATTCTATCATTTTCAGAAGAAGATTTGGACTAGATATAGTCCGTATGTGTAGGAAACACCGTTCTTTTGTTCTGGGCACACTCAGATTTCCTGCTGTTTAGAGACTCTAGAATGCAAGAGTGTGCTTCTTGCTCTAAAGCAGAGTGTGATCCATGGAAGAGAATTATGGTGTGTGTTTCAGTTCAGAAATGGAGTTAAATCCCAGGCTCTGAGTCTTCCTACAAGCAAGACTTCGTTTCAGGTAAGGGCAGTCACGTTTCTGCTCAAACGAACTACATCTTTCACGAAGCTCACACGTTTCTCATCTTAACTGACAAGCATTGGATGTCAGAAGACCAGTGCTTTGTATCAGTTTCAGAAGAAGAGTTGGACTATATAATGTCCGTATGTGTAGACAACACCGTTCTTTTGTTCTCAGCACACTCAAGTTTCCTGCTATCTTAGAGACTCTAGAAAGCAAGAGCGTGCTTCTTGTTCTAAAGCAGAGTGTGATCCATGGATGAGAACACTGCTGTGTGTTTCCCTTCAGAAAAGGAGTTAAATCCCATGCTCTGAGTCTTCCTACAAGCAAGACTTCGTTTCAGGTAAGGGCAGTCACTTTTCAGCTCAAACGACCTACATCGTTCACTGAGCTCACATGTTTCTCATCTTAACAGACAAGCATTGGATGTTAGACGACCAGTGCTTTGTATCAGTTTAAGAAGCAGAGTTGGACTAGATATGGTCCGTATGTGTAGGAAACACCGGTCTTTTGTTCTCAGCACATTCACGTTTCCTGCTGTCTTAGAGACTCTAGAAAGCAAGAGCCTGCTTCTTGTTCTAAAGCAGAGTGTGATCAATGGATGAGACAATGCTGTCTGTTTCACTTCAGAAATGGATTTAAATCCCATGCTCTGAGTCTCCCTACAAGCAAGACTTCGTTTCAGGTAAGGGCATAACTTTTCTGCTCAAAGGGACTACATCGTTCACGAAGCTCACACGTTTCTCATCTTAACTGACAAGCATTGGATGTTAGAGGCCCAGTGCTTTGTATCAGTTTCAGAAGAAGATTTGGACTACATATAGTCAGTATGTGTAGGAAACACCGTTCTTTTGTTCTGGGCACACTCAGATTTCCTGCTGTATTAGAGACTCTAGAAAGCAAGAGCGTGCTTCTCGCTCTAAAGAAGAGTGTGATCCATGGATGAAAACTATGCTGTGTGTTTCCCTTCAGAAAAGTAGTTAAATCCCAGGCTCTAGGTCTTCCTACAAGCAAGACTTCATTTCAGGTAAGGGCAGTCACTTTTCAGCTCAAACGAACTACATCGTTCACTGAGCTCACACGTTTCTCATCTTAACTGACAAGCATTGGATGTTAGAGGGTCAGTGCTTTGTATCAGTTTCAGAAGCAGATTGGGACTACATATGGTCCATATGTGTAGGAAACACCGTTCTTTTGTTCTCAGCAAACTCACGTTTCCTGCTGTCTTAGAGACTCTAGGAAGCAAGAGCGTGCTTCTTGTTCTACAGCAGAGTGTGATCAATGGATGTGAACACTGCTGTGTGTTTCACTTCAGAAATGGAGTTAAATCCCATGGTCTGTGTGTCCCTACAAGCAAGACTTCGTTTCAGGTAAGGGCAGTCACTTTTCTGCTCAAAGGAACTACATCATTCACTGAGCTCACACGTTTCTCATCTTAACTGACAAGCATTCGATGTTAGAGGGTCAGTGCTTTGTATAAGTTTCAGAAGCAGAGTTGGACTAGATATGGTCCGTATGTGTAGGAAACACCGTTCTTTTGTTCTCAGCCCACTCACGTTTCCTGCTGTCTTAGAGACTCTAGAAAGCAAGAGCGTGCTTGTTGTTCTAAAGCAGAGTGTGATCAATGGATGAGACAATGCTGTCTGTTTCACTTCAGAAATGGATTTAAATCCCATGCTCTGAGTCTCCCTACAAGCAAGAGTTCGTTTCAGGTAAGGGCATTCACTTTTCTGCTCAAAGGGACTACATCGTTCACGAAGCTCACACGTTTCTCATCTTAACTGACAAGCATTGGATGTTAGAGGCCCAGTGCATTGTATCAGTTTCAGAAGAAGAGTTGGACTAGATATGGTCCATATGTGTAGGAAACACCGTTATTTTGTTCTGGGCACACTCAGATTTCCTGCTGTATTAGAGAATCTAGAAAGCAAGAGTGTGCTTCTCGCTCTAAGGCAGAGTGTGATTCATAGATGAGAACTATGCTGTGTGTTTCTCTTCAGAAAAGGAGTTAAATCCCAGGCTCTATGTCTTCCTACAAGCAAGACTTCGTTTCAGGTAAGGGCAGTTACTTTTCAGCTCAAATGAACTACATCTTTCACGGAGCTCACACGTTTCTCATCTTAAATGACAAGCATTGGATGTTAGAGGACCAGAGCTTTGTATCAGTTTCAGAAGCAGATTTGGACTAGATATGGTCCTTATGTGTAGGAAACACCGTTCTTTTGTTCTCAGCACACTCACATTTCCTGCTGTCTTAGAGACTCTAGAAAGCAAGAGCGTGCTTCTTGTTCTAAAGCAGAGTGTGATCAATGGATGAGAACACTACTGTGTGTTTCACTTCACAAATGGAGTTAAATCCCAGGCTCTGAGTCTTCATACAAGCAAGACTTCGTTTCAGGTAAGGGCAGTCAGTTTTCTGCTCATACGAACTACATCGTTCACGAAGCTCACACGTTTCTCCTCTTAATTGACAAACATTGGATGTTAGAGGACCAGTGCTTTGTATCATTTTCAGAAGAAGAGTTTGAATAGTTAATATCCGTATGAGTAGGAAACACCGTTCTTTTGTTCTGGGCACACTCAGATTTCCTGCTGTATAAGAGAATCTAGAAAGCAAGAGTGTGCTTCTCGCTCTAATGCAGAGTGTGATCCATAGATGAGAACTATGCTGTGTGTTTCCCTTCAGAAATTGAGTTAAATCCCACGCTCTGTGTCTTACTACAAGTAAGACTTCGTTTCAGGTAAGGGCAGTCACTTTTCAGTTCAAAGGAACTACATCATTCACAAAGCTCACACGTTTCTCATCTTAACTGACAAGCATTGGATGTTAGAGTACCAGTGCATTCTATCAGTTTCAGAAGAAGATTTGGACTAGATATAGTCCGTATGTGTAGGAAACACCGTTCTTTTGTTCTGGGCACACTCAGATTTCCTGCTGTATTAGAGAATCTAGAAAGCAAGAGTGTGCTTCTCGCTCTAAGGCAGAGTGTGATTCATAGATGAGAACTATGCTGTGTGTTTCTCTTCAGAAAAGGAGTTAAATCCCAGGCTCTATGTCTTCCTACAAGCAAGACTTCCTTTCAGGTAAGGGCAGTCACTTTTCAGCTCAAATGAACTACATCTTTCACGGAGCTCACACGTTTCTCATCTTAAATGACAAGCATTGGATGTAGAGGACCAGAGCTTTGTATCAGTTTCAGAAGCAGAGTTGGACTAGATATGGTCCTTATGTGTAGGAAACACCGTTCTTTTGTTCTCAGCACACTCACGTTTCCTGCTGTCTTAGAGTCTCTAGAAAGCAAGAGCATGCTTCTTGTTATAAAGCAGAGTGTGATCAATCGATGATTACACTGCTGTGTGTTTTACTTCAGAAATGCAGTTAAATCACAGGCTCTGAGTCTTCCTACAAGCAAGACTTCAATTCAGGTAAGGGCAGTCACTTTTCTGCTCAAACGAACTAAATCATTCACGAAGCTCACACGTTTCTCATCTTAATTGACAAGCATTGGATGTTAGAGGACCAGTGCTTTGTATCATTTTCAGAAGAAGAGTTGGACTAGATATGGTCCATATCTGTAGGAAACACCGTTCTTTTGTTCTGGGCACACTCAGATTTCTTGCTGTATTAGAGAATCTAGAAAGCAAGAGTGTGCTTCTCGCTCTAATGCAGAGTGTGATCCATAGATGAGAACTATGCTGTGTGTTTCCCTTCAGAAATGGAGTTAAATCCCACGCTCTGTGTCTTACTACAAGTAAGACTTCGTTTCAGGTAAGGGCAGTCACTTTTCATTTCAAAGGAACTACATCATTCACAAAGCTCACACGTTTCTCATCTTAACTGACAAGCATTGGATGTTAGAGTACCAGTGCATTCTATCAGTTTCAGAAGAAGATTTGGACTACATATAGTCCGTATGTGTAGGAAACACCGTTCTTTTGTTCTGGGCACACTCAGATTTCCTGCTGTCTTAGAGACTCTAGAATGCAAGAGTGTGCTTCTTGCTCTAAAGCAGAGTGTGTTCCATGGATGAGAACTATGCTGTGTGTTTCACTTCAGAAATGGAGTTAAATGCCAGGCTCTGAGTCTTCCTACAAGCAAGACTTCCTTTCAGGTAAGGGCAGTCACGTTTCTGCTCAAACGTACTACATCGTTCACGAAGCTCACACGTTTCTCATCTTAACTGACAAGCATTGGATGTCAGAGGACCAGTGCTTTGTATCAGTTTCAGAAGAAGAGTTGGACTAGATATGGTCCATATGTGTAGGAAACACCGTTCTTTTGTTCTCAGCACACCCACGTTTCCTGCTGTCTTAGAGTCTCTAGAAAGCAAGAGCGTGCTTCTTGTTCTAAAGCAGAGTGTAATCAATCGATGATTACACTGCTGTGTGTTTTACTTCAGAAATGGAGTTAAATCTCAGGCTCTGAGTCTTCCTACAAGCAAGACTTCAATTCAGGTAAGGGCAGTCACTTTTCTGCTCAAACGAACTACATCATTCACTGAGCTCACACGTTTCTCATCTTAACTGACAAGCATTCGATGTTAGAGGGTCAGTGCTTTGTATCAGTTTCAGAAGCAGATTTGGAGTAGATATGGTCCATATGTGTAGAAAACACTGTTCTTTTGTTCTGGGCACACACAGATTTCCTGCTGTCTTAGAGACTCTGGAAAGCAAGAGCGTGCTTCTTGCTCTAAAGCAGAGTGTGATCCATGGATGAGAACTATGCTGTGTGTTTCCCTTCAGAAATGGAGTTAAATCCCAGGCGTTGTGTCTTCCTACAGGCAAGACTCCGTTTCAGGTAAGGGCAGTCACTTTTCAGCTCAAAGGAACTACATCATTCACGAAGCTCACACATTTCTCATCTTAACAGACAAGCATTGGATGTAAGATGACCAGTGCTTTGTATCAGTTTCAGAAGAAGAGTTGGACTATATAATGTCCGTATGTGTAGGAAACACCGTTCTTTTGTTCTCAGCACACTCACGTTTCCTGCTGTCTTAGAGACTCTAGAAAGCAAGAGTGTGCTTCTCGCTCTAAAGCAGAGTGTGATCCATGGATGAAAACTATGCTGTGTGTTTCCCTTCAGAAAATGAGTTACATCCCAGGCTCTATGTCTTCCTACAAGCAAGATTCCTTTTCAGGTAAGGGCAGTCACTTTTCAGCTCAAATGAACTACATCTTTCACGGAGCTCACACGTTTCTCATCTTAAATGACGAGCAATGGATGTTAGAGGACCAGTGCTTTATATCAGTTTCAGAAGCAGAGTTGGACTAGATATGGTCCGTATGTGTAGGAAACACCATTCTTTTGTTCTCAGCAAACTCACGTTTCCTGCTCTCTTAGAGATTCTAGAAAGCAAGAGCGTGCCTCTTGTTCTAAAGCAGAGTGTGGTCAATGGATGAGAACACTGCTATGTGTTTCACTTCATAATGGAGTTAAATCCCAGGCTCTGAGTCTTCCTACAAGCAAGACTTCGTTTCAGGTAAGGCCTGTCAGTTTTCTGCTCAAACGAACTACATTGTTCACAAAGCTCACACTTTTCTCATCTTAATTGACAAACATTGGATGTTAGAGGACCAGTGCTTTGTATCATTTTCAGAAGAAGATTTGGACTAGATATGGTCCCTATGTGTAGGAAACAGCGTTCTTTTGTTCTCAGCACACTCACGTTTCCTGCTGTCTAAGAGACTCTAGAATGCAAGAGCATACTTCTTGTTCTAAAGCAGAGTGTGATCAATCGATTATTACACTGCTGTGTGTTTTACTTCAGAAATGGAGTTAATTCCCAGGCTCTGAGTCTTCCTACAAGCAAGACTTCGTTTCAGGTAAGGGCAGTCACTTTTCTGCTCAAACGAACTACATCATTCACGAAGCTCACACGTTTCTCATCTTAACTGACAAGCATTGGATGTTAGAGGACCAGTGCTTTGTATCAGTTTCAGAAGAAGAGTTGGACTAGATATGGTCTGTATGTGTAGGAAACACCGTTGTTTTGTTCTCAGCACACTCACGTTTCCTGCTGTCTTAGAGACTCTAGAAAGCAAGAGCGTGCTTCTCGCTCTAAAGCAGAGTGTGATCCATGGATGAGAACTATGCTGTGTGTTTGCCTTCAGAAATGGAGTTAAATCCCAGGCTCTGAGTCTTCCTACAAGCAAGACTTCTTTTCAGGTAAGTGCAGTCACTTTTCTGCTCAAATGAACTACATCGTTCATGAGCTCACACGTTTCTCATCTTAACTGACAAGCATTGGATGTTAGAGGATCAGTGCTTTGTATCAGTTTCAGAAGCAGATTTCGACTAGATATGGTCCATATGTGTAGGAAACACCGTTCTTTTGTTCTGGGCACACTCTGATTTCCTGCTGTATTAGAGACTCTAGAAAGCAAGAGCGTGCTTCTTGTTCTAAAGCAGAGTGTGATCAATGGATGAGAACACTGCTGTGTGTTTCCCTTCAGAAATGGAGTTAAATGCCAGGATCTGTGTCTTCCTACAAGCAAGACTTCGTTTCGGCTAAGGGCAGTCACTTTTCAGCTCAAACGACCTACATCATTCACTTAGCTCACATGTTTCTCATCTTAACAGACAAGCATTGGATGTTAGAGGACCAGTGCTTTGTATCAGTTTAAGAAGCAGAGTTGGACTAGATATGGTCCGTATGTGTAGGAAACACCGTTCTTTTGTTCTCAGCACACTCACGTTTCCTGCTGTCTTAGAGACTCTAGAAAGCAAGAGCGTGCTTCTTGTTCTAAAGCAGACTGTGATCAATGGATGAGACAATGCTGTCTGTTTCACTTCAGAAATGGATTTAAATCCCATGCTCTGAGTCTCCCTACAAGCAAGAGTTCGTTTCAGGTAAGGGCAGTCACTTTTCTGCTCAAAGGGACTACATCGTTCACGAAGCTCACACGTTTCTCATCTTAACTGACAAGCATTGGATGTTAGAGGCCCAGTGCATTGTATCAGTTTCAGAAGAAGAGTTGGACTAGATATGGTCCATATGTGTAGGAAACACCGTTCTTTTGTTCTGGGCACCCTCAGATTTCCTGTTGTATTAGAGAATCTAGAAAGCAAGAGTGTGCTTCTCGCTCTAAGGCAGAGTGTGATTCATAGATGAGAACTATGCTGTGTGTTTCTCTTCAGAAAAGGAGTTAAATCCCAGGCTCTATGTCTTCCTACAAGCAAGACTTCGTTTCAGGTAAGGGCAGTCACTTTTCAGCTCAAATGCACTACATCTTTCACGGAGCTCACACGTTTCTCATCTTAAATGACAAGCATTGGATGTTAGAGGACCAGAGCTTTGTATCAGTTTCAGAAGCAGAGTTGGACTAGATATGGTCCTCATGTGTAGGAAACACCGTTCTTTTGTTCTGGGCACACTCAGATTTCCTGCTGTCTTAGAGACTCTAGAAAGCAAGAGCGTGCTTCTCGCTCTAAAGAAGAGTGTGATCCATGGATGAAAACTATGCTGTGTGTTTCTCTTCAGAAAAGGAGTTAAATCCCAGGCTCTATGTCTTATACAAGCAAGACTTCGTTTCAGGTAAGGACAGTCACTTTTCAGCTCAGATGAACTACATCTTTCACGGAGCTCACACCTTTCTCATCTTAACAGACAAGCATTGGATGTTAGAGGACCAGTGCTTTGTATCAGTTTCAGAAGCGGAGTTGGACTAGATATGGTCTGTATGTGTAGGAAACACCGTTCTTTTGATCTCAGTAAACTCACGATTCCTGCTGTCTTAGAGACTCTAGAAAGCAAGAGCGTGCTTCTTGTTCTAAAGCAGAGTGTGATCAATGGATGAGAACACTACTGTGTGTTTCAATTCACAAATGGAGTTAAATCCCATGTTCTGAGACTTCCTACAAGCAAGACTTCGTTTCAGGTAAGGGCAGTCAGTTTTCTGCTCAAACGAACTACATCGTTCACGAAGCTCACACGTTTCTCATCTTAATTGACAAACATTGGATGTTAGAGGACCAGTGCTTTGTATCATTTTCAGAAGAAGAGTTTGACTAGATATGGTCCGTATGTGTAGGAAACACCGTTCTTTTGTTCTCAGCACACTCACGTTTCCTGCTGTCTTAGAGACTCTAGAAAGCAAGAGCGTGCTTCTTGTTCTAAAGCAGAGTGTGATCAATCGATGATTACACTGCTGTGTGTTTCCCTTCAGAAATGGAGTTAAATCCCAGGCTCTGAGTCTCCCTAAAAGCAAGACTTCAATTCAGGTAAGGGCAGTCACTTTACTGCTCAAACGAACTACATCATTAACGAAGCTCACACGTTTCTCATCTTAATTGACAAGCATTGGATGTTAGAGGACCAGTGCTTTGTATCAGTTTCAGAAGAAGAGTTGGACTAGATATGGTCCATATGTGTAGGAAACACCGTTCTTTTGTTCTCAGCACACTCACGTTTCCTGCTGTCTTAGAGTCTCTAGAAAGCAAGAGCGTGCTTCTTGTTCTAAAGCAGAGTGTAATCAATCGATGATTACACTGCTGTGTGTTTTACTTCAGAAATGGAGTTAAATCTCAGGCTCTGAGTCTTCCTACAAGCAAGACTTCAATTCAGGTAAGGGCAGTCACTTTTCTGCTCAAACGAACTACATCGTTCACTGAGCTCACACGTTTCTCATCTTAACTGACAAGCATTCGATGTTAGAGGGTTAGTGCTTTGTATCAGTTTCAGAAGCAGATTTGGAGTAGATATGGTCCATATGTGTAGAAAACACTGTTCTTTTGTTCTGGGCACACTCAGATTTCCTGCTGTCTTAGAGACTCTGGAAAGCAAGAGCGTGCTTCTTGCTCTAAAGCAGAGTGTGATCCATGGATGAATACTATGCTGTGTGTTTCCCTTCAGAAATGGAGTTAAATCCCAGGCTCTGTGTCTTCCTACAATCAAGACTTCGTTTCAGGTAAGGGCAGTCACTTTTCAGCTCAAACGAACTACATCATTCACTGAGCTCACACATTTCTCATCTTAACAGACAAGAATTGGATGTAAGATGACCAGTGCTTTGTATCAGTTTCAGAAGCAGAGTTGGACTAGATATGGTCCTCATGTTTAGGAAACACCGTTCTTTTGTTCTCAGCACACTCACGTTTCCTGCTGTCTTAGAGACTCTAGAAAGCAAGAGTGTGCTTCTCGCTCTAAAGCAGAGTGTGATCCATGGATGAAAACTATGCTGTGTGTTTCGCTTCAGAAAATGAGTTACATCCCAGGCTCTATGTCTTCCTATAAGCAAGATTTCATTTCAGGTAAGGGCAGTCACTTTTCAGCTCAAATGAACTACATCTTTCACGGAGCTCACACGTTTCTCATCTTAAATGACGAGCAATGGATGTTAGAGGACCAGTGCTTTATATCAGTTTCAGAAGCAGAGTTGGACTAGATATGGTCCGTATGTGTAGGAAACACCATTCTTTTGTTCTCAGCAAACTCACGTTTCCTGCTGTCTTAGAGATTCTAGAAAGCAAGAGCGTGCTTCTTGTTCTAAAGCAGAGTGTGATCAATGGATGAGAACACTGCTATGTGTTTCACTTCAGAATGGAGTTAAATCCCAGGCTCTGAGTCTTCCTACAAGCAAGACTTCGTTTCAGGTAAGGCCTGTCAGTTTTCTGCTCAAACGAACTACATCGTTCACAAAGCTCACACGTTTCTCATCTTAATTGACAAACATTGGATGTTAGAGGACCAGTGCTTTGTATCATTTTCAGAAGAAGATTTGGACTAGATATGGTCCCTATGTGTAGGAAACAGCATTCTTTTGTTCTCAGCACACTCACGTTTCCTGCTGTCTAAGAGACTCTAGAATGCAAGAGCATACTTCTTGTTCTAAAGCAGAGTGTGATCAATCGATTATTACACTGCTGTGTGTTTCCCTTCAGAAATGGAGTTAAATCCCAGGCTCTGAATCTTTCTACAAGCAAGACTTCAATTCAGGTAAGGGCAGTTACTTTTCTGCTCAAACGAACTACATCTTTCACGAAGCTCACATGTTTCTCATCTTAACTGACAAGCATTGGATGTTAGAGGACCAGTGCATTGTATCAGTTTCAGATGAAGATTTGGACTACATATAGTCTGTATATGTAGGAAACGCCGTTCTTTTGTTCTGGGCACACTCAGATTTCCTGCTGTATTAGAGATTCTAGAAAGCAAGAGCGTGCTTCTCGCTCTAAAGCAGAGTGTGATCCACGGATGAGAACTATGCTGTGTGTTTCCCTTCAGAAATGGAGTTAAATCCCAGGCTCTGAGTCTTCCTACAAGCAAGACTTCGTTTCAGGTAAGGGCAGTCACTTTTCTGCTCAAACGAACTACATCATTCACGAAGCTCACACGTTTCTCATCTTAACTGACAAGCCTTGGATGTTAGAGGACCAGTGCTTTGTATCAGTTTCAGAAGAAGAGTTGGACTAGATATGGTCCCTATGTGTAGGAAACACCGTTGTTTTGTTCTCAGCACACTCACGTTTCCTGCTGTCTTAGAGACTCTAGAAAGCAAGAGCGTGCTTCTCGCTCTAAAGCAGAGTGTGATCCATGGATGAGAACTATGCTGTGTGTTTGCCTTCAGAAATGGAGTTAAATCCCAGGCTCTGAGTCTTCCTAAAAGCAAGACTTCTTTTCAGGTAAGTGCAGTCACTTTTCTGCTCAAACGAACTACATCGTTCACATAGCTCACACGTTTCTCATCTTAACTGACAAGCATTGGATGTTAGAGGATCAGTGCTTTGTATCAGTTTCAGAAGCAGATTTCGACTAGATATGGTCCATATGTGTAGGAAACACCGTTCTTTTGTTCTGGGCACACTCTGATTTCCTGCTGTCTTAGAGACTCTAGAAAGCAAGAGCGTGCTTCTCGCTATAAATCAGAGAGTGGTCCATGGATGAGAACTATACTGTGTGTTTCCCTTCAGAAATGGAGTTAAATCCCATGCTCTGAGTCTCCCTACAAGCAAGACTTCGTTTAAGGTAAGGGCAGTGACTTTACTGCTCAAAGTAACTAAGTCGTTCACGAAGCTCACACGTTTCTCATCTTAACTGACAAGCATTGGATGTTAGAGGACCAGTGCTTTGTATCAGTTTCAGAAGCAGAGTTGGACTAGATATGGTCTGTATGTTTAGGAAACACCGTTCTTTTGTTCTCAGCACACTCACGTTTCCTGCTATCTTAGAGACTCTAGAAAGCAAGAGCGTGCTTCTTGTTCTAAAGCAGAGTGTGATCAATTGATGATTACACTGCTGTGTGTTTTACTTCAGAAATGGACTTAAATCCCAGGCTCTGTGTCTTACTAAAAGCAAGACTTCGTTTCAGGTAAGGGCAGTCACTTTTCAGTTCAAAGGAACTGCATCATTCACAAAGCTCACACGTTTCTCATCTTAACAGACAAGCATTGGATGTTAGAGGACCAGTGCTTTGTATCAGTTTCAGAACCAGAGTTGGACTAGATATCGTCTGTATGTGTAGGAAACACCGTTCTTTTGTTCTCAGCAAATTCACGTTTCCTTCTCTCTTAGAGACTCTAGAAAGCAAGATCGTGCTTCTTGTTATACAGCAGAGTGTGATCAATGGAAGAGAGCACTGCTGTGTGTTTCACTTCAGAAATGGAGTTAAATCCCAGGCTCTGAGTCTTCCTACAAGCAAGACTTCATTTCAGGTAAGGGCAGTCACTTTTCTGCTCAAAGGAACTACATCGTTCAATGAGCTCACACGTTTCTCATCTCAACTGACAAGCATTAGATGTTAGAGTGTCAGTGATTTGTATCAGTTTCAGAAGCAGATTTGGACTAGATGTGGTCCATATGTGTAGGAAACACCGTTCTTTTGTTCTTGGCACACTCAGATTTCCTGCGGTTTTAGAGAATCTAGAAAGCAAGAGCATGCTTCTCGCTCTAAAGCAGAGAGTGGTCCATGGATGAGAACTATGCTGTGTCTTTCCCGTCAGAAATGGTGTTAAATCCCAGGCTTTGAGTCTTCCTACAAGCAAGACTTCGTTTCAGGTAAGGGCAGTCACTTTTCAGCTCAAACGAACTACATCGTTCACGAAGCTCACACGTTTCTCATCTTAACAGACAAGCATTGGATTTTAGAGGACCAGTGCTTTGTATCAGTTTCAGAAGCAGAGTTGGACTATATAATGTCCGTATGTTTATTAAAGACTGTTCTTTTGTTCTCAGCAAAATCACGATTCCTGCTGTCTTAGAGACTCTAGAAAGCAAGAGCATGCTTCTTGTTCTAAAGCAGAGGGTGATCAATGGATGATTACACTGCTCTGTGTTTCACTTCAGAAATGGAGTTAAATCCCAGGCTCTGAGTCTTCCTACAAGCAAGACTTCTATTCAGGTAAGGGCAGTCACTTTTCTGCTCAAACGAACTACATCGTTCTCGAAGCTCACACGTTTCTCATCTTAACTGACAAGCATTGGATGTTAGAGGACCAGTGCTTTGTATCAGTTTCAGAAGAAGAGTTGGACTAGATATGGTCCGTATGTGTAGGAAACGCCGTTCTTTTGTTCTCAGCACACTCACGTTTCCTGCTGTCTTAGAGACTCTAGAAAGCAAGAGCGTGCTTCTCGCTCTAAAGCAGAGTGTGATCCATGGATGAGAACTATGCTGTGTGTTTGCCTTCAGAAATGGAGTTAAATCCCAGGCTCTGAGTCTTCCTACAAGCAAGACTTCGTTTCAGGTAAGGGCAGTCACTTTTCTGCTCAAACGAACTACATCGTTCACTGAGCTCACACGTTTCTCATCTTAACTGACAAGCATTGGATGTTAGAGGGTCAGTGCTTTGTATCAGTTTCAGAAGCAGATTTCGACTAGATATGGTCCATATGTGTAGGAAACACCGTTCTTTTGTTCTGGGCACACTCTCATTTCCTGCTGTCTTAGAGACTCTAGAAAGCAAGACCGTGCTTCTCGCTCTAAATCAGAGTGTGGTCCATGCATGAGAACTATACTGTGTGTTTCCCTTCAGAAATGGAGTTAAATCCCATGCTCTGAGTCTCCCTACAAGCAAGACTTCGTTTAAGGTAAGGGCAGTGACTTTTCTGCTCAAAGTAACTAAATCGTTCACGAAGCTCACACGTTTCTCATCTTAACTGACAAGCTTGGATGTTAGAGGACCAGTGCTTTGTATCAGTTTCAGAAGCAGAGTTGGACTAGATATGGTCTGTATGTTTAGGAAACACCTTTCTTTTGTTCTCAGCACACTCACGTTTCCTGCTATCTTAGAGACTCTAGAAAGCAAGAGCGTGCTTCTTGTTCTAAAGCAGAGTGTGATCAATTGATGATTACACTGCTGTGTGTTTTACTTCAGAAATGGACTTAAATCCCAGGCTCTGTGTCTTACTAAAAGCAAGACTTCGTTTCAGGTAAGGGCAGTCACTTTTCAGTTCAAAGGAACTGCATCATTCACAAAGCTCACACGTTTCTCATCTTAACAGACAAGCAATGTATGTTAGAGGACCAGTGCTTTGTATCAGTGTCAGAAGCAGAGTTGGACTAGATATGGTCCATATGTGTAGGAAACACCGTTCTTTTGTTCTCAGCACACTCACGTTTCCTGCTGTCTTAGAGACTTTAGAAAGCAAGAGCGTTTTTCTCGCTCTAAAGCAGAGTGTGATCCATGGATGAGAACTATGCTGTGGGTTTCCCTTCAGAAAAGGAGTTAAACCCCAGGGTCTGTGTCTTCCTACAAGCAAGACTTCGTTTCAGGTAAGGGCAGTCACTTTTCAGCTCAAACGAACTACATCGTTCATGGAGCTCACACGTTTCTCATCTTAACAGACAAGCATTTGATTTTAGAGGACCAGTGCTTTGTATCAGTTTCAGAAGCAGAGTTGGACTATATAATGTCCGTATGTTTAGGAAACACTGTTCTTTTGTTCTCAGCAAAATCACGTTTCCTGCTGTCTTAGAGACTCTAGAAAGCAAGAGCGTGCTTCTTGTTCTAAAGCAGAGGGTGATCAATGGATGATTACACTGCTCTGTGTTTTACTTCAGAAATGGAGTTAAATCCCAGGCTCTGAGTCTTCCTACAAGCAAGACTTCAATTCAGGTAAGGGCAGTCACTTTTGTGCTCAAACAAACTTCATCGTTCATGAAGCTCAAACGTTTCCCATCTTAACTGACAAGCATTGGATGTTAGAGGGTCAGTGCTTTGTATCAGTTTCAGAAGCAGATTTCGACTAGATATGGTCCATATGTGTAGGAAACACCGTTCTTTTGTTCTGGGCACACTCTGATTTCCTGCTGTCTTAGAGACTCTAGAAAGCAAGAGTGTGCTTCTCGCTCTAAATCAGAGTGTGGTCCATGCATGAGAACTATACTGTGTGTTTCCCTTCAGAAATGGAGTTAAATCCCATGCTCTGAGTCTCCCTACAAGCAAGATTCGTTTAAGGTAAGGGCAGTGACTTTTCTGCTCAAAGTAACTAAAACGTTCACGAAGCTCACACGTTTCTCATCTTAACTGACAAGCAGTGGATGTTAGAGGACCAGTGCTTTGTATCAGTTTCAGAAGCAGAGTTGGACTAGATATGGTCCGTATGTTTAGGAAACACCGTTCTTTTGTTCTCAGCACACTCACGTTTCCTGCTATCTTAGAGACTCTAGAAAGCAAGAGCGTGCTTCTTGTTCTAAAGCAGAGTGTGATCAATTGATGATTACACTGCTTTGTGTTATACTTCAGAAATGGACTTAAATCCCAGGCTCTGAGTCTTCCTACAAGCAAGACTTCATTTCACGTAAGGGCAGTCAGTTTTCTGCTCAAACGAACTACATCGTTCACGAAGCTCACACGTTTCTCATCTTAACTGACAAGGATTTGATGTTCGAGGACCAGTGCATTCTACCAGAATCAGATGAAGATTTGGACTACATATAGTCCGTATCTGTAGGAAACGCCGTTCTTTTGTTCTGGGCACACTCAGATTACTTGCTGTATTAGAGATTCTAGAAAGCAAGAGCGTGCTTCTTGCTCTAAAGCAGAGTGTGATCCATGGATGAGAACTATGCTGTATGTTTCCCTTCAGAAATGGAGTTAAATCCCATTCTCTGAGTCTTCCTACAAGCAAGACATCGTTTCAGGTAAGGGCAGTCACTTTTCTGCTCAAACGAACTACATCGTTCACGAAGCTCACACGTTTCTCATCTTAAATGACAAGCATTGGATGTTAGATGGTCAGTGCTTTGTATCAGTTTCAGAAGCAGATTTGGACTAGATGTGGTCCATATGTGTAGGAAACACCGTTGTTTTGTTCTTGGCACACTCAGATTTCCTGCGGTTTTAGAGACTCTAGAAAGCAAGAGCGTGCTTCTCGCTCTAAAGCAGAGTGTGATCCACGGATGAGAACTATGCTGTGTGTTTCCATTCAGAAATGGAGTTAAATCCAAGGCTCTGAGTCTTCCTACAAGCAAGACTTCGTTTCAGGTAAGGGCAGTCACTTTTCTGCTCAAACGAACTACATCATTCATGAAGCTCACACGTTTCTCATCTTAACTGACAAGCATTGGATGTTAGAGGACCAGTGCTTTGTATCAGTTTCAGAAGAAGAGTTGGACTAGATATGGTCTGTATGTGTAGGAAACACCGTTTTTTTTGCTCTCAGCACACTCACGTTTCCTGCTGTCTTAGAGACTCTAGAAAGCAAGAGCGTGCTTCTCGCTCTAAAGCAGAGTGTGATCCATGGATGAGAACTATGCTGTGTTTCTCTTCAGAAATGGAGTTAAATCCCAGGCTCTGAGTCTTCCTACAAGCAAGACTTCGTTTCAGGTAAGGGCAGTCACTTTTCTGCTCAAACGAACTACATCGTTCACGAAGCTCACACGTTTCTCATCTTAAATGACAAGCATTGGTTGTTAGATGGTCAGTGCTTTGTATAAGTTTCAGAAGCAGATTTGGACTACATATGGTCCATATGTGTAGGAAACACCGCTCTTTTTTTCTGGGCACACTCAGATTTCCTGCTGTATTAGAGACTCTAGAAAGCAAGATCGTACTTCTCGCACTAAAGCAGAGTGTGATCCATGGATGAGAACTATGCTGTGTGTTTCCCTTCAGAAATGGACTTAAATCCCAGGCTCTGTGTCTTGCTAAAAGCAAGACTTCGTTTCAGGTAAGGGCAGTCTCTTTTCAGTTCAAAGGCACTACATCATTCACAAAGCTCACACGTTTCTCATCTTAACTGACAAGCATTGGATGTTAGAGGACCAGTGCTTTGTACCAGTTTCAGAAGCAGAGTTGGACTAGATATGGTCTGTATGTTTAGGAAACACCGTTGTTTTGTTCTCAGCAAACTCACGTTTCCTGCTGTCTTAGAGATTGTAGAAAGCAAGATCGTGCTTCTTGTTATAAGGCAGAGTGTGATCAATGGATGAGAACACTGCTTTGTTTTTCACTTCAGAAATGGACTTAAATCCCAGGCTCTGAGTCTTCCTACAAGCAAGACTTCATTTCAGGTAAGGGCAGTCAGTTTTCTGCTCAAACGAACTACATCTTTCACGAAGCTCACATGTTTCTCATCTTAACTGACAAGGATTTGATGTTCGAGGACCAGTGCATTCTACCAGATTCAGATGAAGATTTGGACTACATATAGTCCGTATGTGTGGGAAACACCGCTCTTTTTTTCTGGGCACACTCAGATTTCCTGCTGTATTAGAGACTCTAGAAAGCAAGATCGTACTTCTTGCACTAAAGCAGAGAGTGATCCATGGATGAGAACTATGTTGTGTGTTTCCCTTCAGAAATGGACTTAAATCCCAGGCTCTGTGTCTTACTAAAAGCAAGACTTCGTTTCAGGTAAGGGCAGTCACTTTTCAGTTCAAAGGCACTACATCATTCACAAAGCTCACACGTTTCTCATCTTAACTGACAAGCATTGGATGTTAGAGGACCAGTGCTTTGTATCAGTTTCAGAAGCTAGTTGGACTAGATATGGTCTGTATGTTTAGGAAACACCGTTGTTTTGTTCTCAGCAAACTCACGTTTCCTGCTGTCTTAGAGATTGTAGAAAGCAAGATCGTGCTTCTTGTTATAAGGCAGAGTGTGATCAATGGATGAGAACACTGCTTTGTGTTTCACTTCAGAAATGGACTTAAATCCCAGGCTCTGAGTCTTCCTACAAGCAAGACTTCATTTCAGGTAAGGGCTGTCAGTTTTCTGCTCAAACGAACTACATCTTTCACGAAGCTCACATGTTTCTCATCTTAACTGACAAGGATTTGATGTTCGAGGACCAGTGCATTCTACCAGTTTCAGATGAAGATTTGGACTACATATAGTCCGTATGTGTAGGAAACGCCGTTCTTTTGTTGTGGGCACACTCAGATTACTTGCTGTATTAGAGATTCTAGAAACCAAGAGCGTGCTTCTTGCTCTAAAGCAGAGTGTGATCCATGGATGAGAACTATGCTGTATGTTTCCCTTGAAATGGAGTTAAATCCCATTCTCTGAGTCTTCCTACAAGCAAGACATCGTTTCAGGTAAGGGCAGTCACTTTTCTGCTCAAACGAACTACATCATTCACGAAGCTCACACGTTGCTCATCTTAAATGAGAAGCATTGGTTGTTAGATGGTCAGTGCTTTGTATCAGTTTCAGAAGCAGATTTGGACTACATATGGTCCATATGTGTAGGAAACACCGCTCTTTTTTTCTGGGCACACTCAGATTTCCTGCTGTATTAGAGACTCTAGAAAGCAAGATCGTACTTCTCGCACTAAAGCAGAGAGTGATCCATGGATGAGAACTATGCTGTGTGTTTCCCTTCAGAAATGGACTTCAATCCCAGGCTCTGTGTCTTACTAAAAGCAAGACTTCGTTTCAGGTAAGGGCAGTCACTTTTCAGTTCAAAGGCACTACATCATTCACAAAGCTCACACGTTTCTCATCTTAACTGACAAGCACTGGATGTTAGAGGACCAGTGCTTTGTACCAGTTTCAGAAGCAGAGTTGGACTAGATATGGTCTGTATGTTTAGGAAACACCGTTGTTTTGTTCTCAGCAAACTCACGTTTCCTGCTGTCTTAGAGATTGTAGAAAGCAAGATCGTGCTTCTTGTTATAAAGCAGAATGTGATCAATGGATGAGAACACTGCTTTGTGTTTCACTTAAGAAGTGGACTTAAATCCCAGGCTCTGAGTCTTCCTACAAGCAAGACTTCATTTCAGGTAAGGGCAGTCAGTTTTCTGCTCAAACGAACTACATCTATCACGAAGCTCACATGTTTCTCATCTTAACTGACAAGGATTTGATGTTCGAGGACCAGTGCATTCTACCAGTTTCAGATGAAGATTTGGACTACATATAGTCCGTATGTGTAGGAAACGCCATTCTTTTGTTCTGGGCACACTCAGATTACTTGCTGTATTAGAGATTCTAGAAAGCAAGAGCATGCTTCTCGCTCTAAAGCAGAGTGTGATCCACGGATGAGAACTATGCTGTGTTTCTCTTCAGAAATGGAGTTAAATCCCAGGCTCTGAGTCTTCCTACAAGCAAGACTTCGTTTCAGGTAAGGGCAGTCACTTTTCAGCTCAAACAAACTACATCGTTCACAAACCTCACACGTTTCTCATCTTAACTGACAAGCATTGGATGTTAGAGGACCAGTGCTTTGTATCAGTTTCAGAAGAAGAGTTGGACTAGATATGGTCCCTATGTGTAGGAAACACCGTTGTTTTGTTCTCAGCACACTCACGTTTCCTGCTGTCTTAGAGACTCTAGAAAGCAAGAGCGTGCTTCTCGCTCTAAAGCAGAGTGTGATGCATGGATGAGAACTATGCTGTGTGTTTGCATTCAGAAATGGAGTTAAATCACTGGCTCTGAGTCTTACTACAAGCAAGACTTCGTTTCAGGTAAGGGCAGTCACTTTTCTGCTCAAACGAACTACATCGTTCACGAAGCTCACACGTTTCTCATCTTAACAGACAAGCATTGGATGTTAGAGGACCAGTGCTTTGTATCAGTTTCAGAAGCAGAGTTGGACTAGATATGGTCCGTATGTGTAGGAAACACCGTTCTTTTGTTATGGGCACACTCAGATTTCCTGCTGTCTTAGAGACTCTAGAGAGCAAGAGCGTGCTTCTCGCTCTAAAGCAGAGTGTGATCCATGGATGAAAACTATGCTGTGTGTTTCGCTTCAGAAAAGGAGTTAAATCCCAGGCTCTATATCTTCCTACAAGCAAGACTTCATTTCAGGTAAGGACAGTCACTTTTCAGCTCAAATGAACTACATCTTTCACGGAGCTCACACCTTTCTCATCTTAAAAGACAAGCATTGGAAGTTAGAGGACCAGTGCTTTGTATCAGTTTCCGAAGCAGAGTTGGACTAGATATGGTCCGTATGTGTAGGAAACACCGTTCTTTTGTTCTCAGAAAACTCACGATTCCTGCTGTCTTAGAGACTCTAGAAAGCAAGAGCATGCTTCTTGTTCTAAAGCAGAGTGTGATCAATGGATGAGAACACTACTGTGTGTTTCACTTCACAAATGGAGTTAAATCCCAGGCTCTGAGTCTTCCTACAAGCAAGACTTCGTTTCAGGTAAGGGCAGTCAGTTTTCTTCTCAAATGAACTACATCGTTCACGAAGCTCACACGTTTCTCCTCTTAATTGACAAACATTGGATGTTAGAGGACCAGTGCTTTGTATCATTTTCAGAAGAAGAGTTTGACTAGATATAGTCCGTATGTGTAGGAAACACCGTTGTTTTGTTCTCAGCACACTCACGTTTCCTGCTGTCTTAGAGACTCTAGAAAGCAAGTGCGTGCTTCTCGCTCTAAAGCAGAGTGTGATCCATGGATGAGAACTATGCTATGTGTTTGCATTCAGAAATGGAGTTAAATCACTGGCTCTGAGTCTTACTACAAGCAATACTTCGTTTCAGGTAAGGGCAGTCACTTTTCTGCTCAAACGAACTAAATCGTTCACTGAGCTCACACGTTTCTCATCTTAACTGACAAGCATTGGATGTTAGAGGGTCAGTGCTTTGTATCAGTTTCAGAAGCAGATTTCGACTAGATATGGTCCATATGTGTAGGAAACACCGTTCTTTTGTTCTGGGCACACTCTGATTTCCTGCTGTCTTAGAGACTCTAGAAGGCAAGAGCGTGCTTCTTGCTCTAAATCAGAGTGTGGTCCATGGATGAGAACTATACTGTGTGTTTCCCTTCAGAAATGGAGTTAAATGCCATGCTCTGAGTCTCCCTACAAGCAAGACTTCGTTTAAGGTAAGGGCAGTGACTTTTCTGCTCAAAGTAACTAAATCGTTCACGAAGCTCACACGTTTCTCATCTTAACTGACAAGCATTGAATGTTAGAGGACCAGTGCTTTGTATCAGTTTCAGAAGAAGAGTTGGACTAGATATGGTCCCTATGTGTAGGAAACACCGTTCTTTTGTTCTCAGCACACTCACGTTTCCTGCTGTCTTAGAGACTCTAGAAAGCAAGAGCGTGCTTCTCACTCTAAAGCAGAGTGTGATCCATGGATGAGAACTATGCTGTGTGTTTGCCTTCAAAAATGGAGTTAAATCCCAGGCTCTGAGTCTTCCTAAAAGCAAGACTTCGTTTCAGGTAAGGGCAGTCACTTTTCTGCTCAAACGAACTACATCATTCACGAAGCTCACACGTTGCTCATCTTAAATGAGAAGCATTGGTTGTTAGATGGTCAGTGCTTTGTATCAGTTTCAGAAGCAGATTTGGACTACATATGGTCCATATGTGTAGGAAACACCGCTCTTTTTTTCTGGGCACACTCAGATTTCCTGCTGTATTAGAGACTCTAGAAAGCAAGAGCGTGCTTCTCGCTCTAAAGCAGAGTGTGATCCATGGATGAGAACTATGCTGTGTGTTTGCATTCAGAAATGGAGTTAAATCACTGGCTCTGAGTCTTACTACAAGCAAGACTTCGTTTCAGGTAAGGGCAGTCACTTTTCTGCTCAAACGAACTACATCGTTCACGAAGCTCACACGTTTCTCATCTTAACAGACAAGCATTGGATGTTAGAGGACCAGTGCTTTGTATCAGTTTCAGAAGCAGAGTTGGACTAGATATGGTCCGTATGTGTAGGAAACACCGTTCTTTTGTTATGGGCACACTCAGATTTCCTGCTGTCTTAGAGAATCTAGAGAGCAAGAGCGTGCTTCTCGCTCTAAAGCAGAGTGTGATCCATGGATGAAAACTATGCTGTGTGTTTCGCTTCAGAAAAGGAGTTAAATCCCAGGCTCTATATCTTCCTCCAAGCAAGACTTCATTTCAGGTAAGGACAGTCACTTTTCAGCTCAAATGAACTACATCTTTCACGGAGCTCACACCTTTCTCATCTTAAAAGACAAGCATTGGAAGTTAGAGGACCAGTGCTTTGTATCAGTTTCCGAAGCAGAGTTGGACTAGATATGGTCCGTATGTGTAGGAAACACCGTTCTTTTGTTCTCAGAAAACTCACGATTCCTGCTGTCTTAGAGACTCTAGAAAGCAAGAGCATGCTTCTTGTTCTAAAGCAGAGTGTGATCAATGGATGAGAACACTACTGTGTGTTTCACTTCACAAATGGAGTTAAATCCCAGGCTCTGAGTCTTCCTACAAGCAAGACTTCGTTTCAGGTAAGGGCAGTCAGTTTTCTGCTCAAATGAACTACATCGTTCACGAAGCTCACACGTTTCTCCTCTTAATTGACAAACATTGGATGTTAGAGGACCAGTGCTTTGTATCATTTTCAGAAGAAGAGTTTGACTAGATATAGTCCGTATGTGTAGGAAACACCGTTGTTTTGTTCTCAGCACACTCACGTTTCCTGCTGTCTTAGAGACTCTAGAAAGGAAGAGCGTGCTTCTCGCTCTAAAGCAGAGTGTGATCCATGGATGAGAACTATGCTATGTGTTTGCATTCAGAAATGGAGTTAAATCACTGGCTCTGAGTCTTACTACAAGCAATACTTCGTTTCAGGTAAGGGCAGTCACTTTTCTGCTCAAACGAACTAAATCGTTCACTGAGCTCACACGTTTCTCATCTTAACTGACAAGCATTGGATGTTAGAGGACCAGTGCTTTGTATCAGTTTCAGAAGCAGATTTCGACTAGATATGGTCCATATGTGTAGGAAACACCGTTCTTTTGTTCTGGGCACACTCTGATTTCCTGCTGTCTTAGAGACTCTAGAAGGCAAGAGCGTGCTTCTCGCTCTAAATCAGAGTGTGGTCCATGGATGAGAACTATACTGTGTGTTTCCCTTCAGAAATGGAGTTAAATGCCATGCTCTGAGTCTCCCTACAAGCAAGACTTCGTTTAAGGTAAGGGCAGTGACTTTTCTGCTCAAAGTAACTAAATCGTTCACGAAGCTCACACGTTTCTCATCTTAACTGACAAGCATTGAATGTTAGAGGACCAGTGCTTTGTATCAGTTTCAGAAGAAGAGTTGGACTAGATATGGTCCCTATGTGTAGGAAACACCGTTCTTTTGTTCTCAGCACACTCACGTTTCCTGCTGTCTTAGAGACTCTAGAAAGCAAGAGCGTGCTTCTCACTCTAAAGCAGAGTGTGATCCATGGATGAGAACTATGCTGTGTGTTTGCCTTCAAAAATGGAGTTAAATCCCAGGCTCTGAGTCTTCCTACAAGCAAGACTTCGTTTCAGGTAAGGGCAGTCACTTTTCTGCTCAAACGAACTACATCATTCACGAAGCTCACACGTTGCTCATCTTAAATGAGAAGCATTGGTTGTTAGATGGTCAGTGCTTTGTATCAGTTTCAGAAGCTGATTTGGACTACATATGGTCCATATGTGTAGGAAACACCGCTCTTTTTTTCTGGGCACACTCAGATTTCCTGCTGTATTAGAGACTCTAGAAAGCAAGATCGTACTTCTCGCACTAAAGCAGAGAGTGATCCATGGATGAGAACTATGCTGTGTGTTTCCCTTCAGAAATGGACTTAAATCCCAGGCTCTGTGTCTTACTAAAAGCAAGACTTCGTTTCAGGTAAGGGCAGTCACTTTTCAGTTCAAAGGCACTACATCATTCACAAAGCTCACACGTTTCTCATCTTAACTGACAAGCATTGGATGTTAGAGGACCAGTGCTTTGTACCAGTTTCAGAAGCAGAGTTGGACTAGATATGGTCTGTATGTTTAGGAAACACCGTTGTTTTGTTCTCAGCAAACTCACGTTTCCTGCTGTCTTAGAGATTGTAGAAAGCAAGATCGTGCTTCTTGTTATAAAGCAGAGTGTGATCAATGGATGAGAACACTGCTTTGTGTTTCACTTAAGAAGTGGACTTAAATCCCAGGCTCTGAGTCTTCCTACAAGCAAGACTTCATTTCAGGTAAGGGCAGTCAGTTTTCTGCTCAAACGAACTACATCTTTCACGAAGCTCACATGTTTCTCATCTTAACTGACAAGGATTGGATGTTCGAGGACCAGTGCATTCTACCAGTTTCAGATGAAGATTTGGACTACATATAGTCCGTATGTGTAGGAAACGCCATTCTTTTGTTCTGGGCACACTCAGATTACTTGCTGTATTAGAGATTCTAGAAAGCAAGAGCATGCTTCTCGCTCTAAAGCAGAGTGTGATCCACGGATGAGAACTATGCTGTGTTTCTCTTCAGAAATGGAGTTAAATCCCAGGCTCTGAGTCTTCCTACAAGCAAGACTTCGTTTCAGGTAAGGGCAGTCACTTTTCAGCTCAAACAAACTACATCGTTCACAAACCTCACACGTTTCTCATCTTAACTGACAAGCATTGGATGTTAGAGGACCAGTGCTTTGTATCAGTTTCAGAAGAAGAGTTGGACTAGATATGGTCCCTATGTGTAGGAAACACCGTTGTTTTGTTCTCAGCACACTCACGTTTCCTGCTGTCTTAGAGACTCTAGAAAGCAAGAGCGTGCTTCTCGCTCTAAAGCAGAGTGTGATCCATGGATGAGAACTATGCTGTGTGTTTGCATTCAGAAATGGAGTTAAATCACTGGCTCTGAGTCTTAGTACAAGCAAGACTTCGTTTCAGGTAAGGGCAGTCACTTTTCTGCTCAAACGAACTACATCGTTCACGAAGCTCACACGTTTCTCATCTTAACAGACAAGCATTGGATGTTAGAGGACCAGTGCTTTGTATCAGTTTCAGAAGCAGAGTTGGACTAGATATGGTCTGTATGTGTAGGAAACACCGTTCTTTTGTTATGGGCACACTCAGATTTCCTGCTGTCTTAGAGACTCTAGAGAGCAAGAGCGTGCTTCTCGCTCTAAAGCAGAGTGTGATCCATGGATGAAAACTATGCTGTGTGTTTCACTTCAGAAAAGGAGTTAAATCCCAGGCTCTATATCTTCCTACATGCAAGACTTCATTTCAGGTAAGGACAGTCACTTTTCAGCTCAAATGAACTACATCTTTCACGGAGCTCACACCTTTCTCATCTTAAAAGACAAGCATTGGAAGTTAGAGGACCAGTGCTTTGTATCAGTTTCCGAAGCAGAGTTGGACTAGATATGGTCCGTAGGTGTAGGAAACACCGTTCTTTTGTTCTCAGAAAACTCACGATTCCTGCTGTCTTAGAGACTCTAGAAAGCAAGAGCATGCTTCTTGTTCTAAAGCAGAGTGTGATCAATGGATGAGAACACTACTGTGTGTTTCACTTCACAAATGGAGTTAAATCCCAGGCTCTGAGTCTTCCTACAAGCAAGACTTCGTTTCAGGTAAGGGCAGTCAGTTTTCTGCTCAAATGAACTACATCGTTCACGAAGCTCACACGTTTCTCCTCTTAATTGACAAACATTGGATGTTAGAGGACCAGTGCTTTGTATCATTTTCAGAAGAAGAGTTTGACTAGATATAGTCCGTATGTGTAGGAAACACCGTTGTTTTGTTCTCAGCACACTCACGTTTCCTGCTGTCTTAGAGACTCTAGAAAGCAAGAGCGTGCTTCTCGCTCTAAAGCAGAGTGTGATCCATGGATGAGAACTATGCTATGTGTTTGCATTCAGAAATGGAGTTAAATCACTGGCTCTGAGTCTTACTACAAGCAAGACTTCGTTTCAGGTAAGGGCAGTCACAATTCTGCTCAAACGAACTAAATCGTTCACTGAGCTCACACGTTTCTCATCTTAACTGACAAGCATTGGATGTTAGAGGGTCAGTGCTTTGTATCAGTTTCAGAAGCAGATTTCGACTAGATATGGTCCATATGTGTAGGAAACACCGTTCTTTTGTTCTGGGCACACTCTGATTTCCTGCTGTCTTAGAGACTCTAGAAGGCAAGAGCGTGCTTCTCGCTCTAAATCAGAGTGTGGTCCATGGATGAGAACTATACTGTGTGTTTCCCTTCAGAAATGGAGTTAAATGCCATGCTCTGAGTCTCCCTACAAGCAAGACTTCGTTTAAGGTAAGGGCAGTGACTTTTCTGCTCAAAGTAACTAAATCGTTCACGAAGCTCACACGTTTCTCATCTTAACTGACAAGCATTGAATGTTAGAGGACCAGTGCTTTGTATCAGTTTCAGAAGAAGAGTTGGACTAGATATGGTCCCTATGTGTAGGAAACACCGTTCTTTTGTTCTCAGCACACTCACGTTTCCTGCTGTCTTAGAGACTCTAGAAAGCAAGAGCGTGCTTCTCACTCTAAAGCAGAGTGTGATCCATGGATGAGAACTATGCTGTGTGTTTGCCTTCAAAAATGGAGTTAAATCCCAGGCTCTGAGTCTTCCTACAAGCAAGACTTCGTTTCAGGTAAGGGCAGTCACTTTTCTGCTCAAACGAACTACATCATTCACGAAGCTCACACGTTGCTCATCTTAAATGAGAAGGATTGGTTGTTAGATGGTCAGTGCTTTGTATCAGTTTCAGAAGCAGATTTGGACTACATATGGTCCATATGTGTAGGAAACACCGCTCTTTTTTTCTGGGCACACTCAGATTTCCTGCTGTATTAGAGACTCTAGAAAGCAAGATCGTACTTCTCGCACTAAAGCAGAGAGTGATCCATGGATGAGAACTATGCTGTGTGTTTCCCTTCAGAAATGGACTTAAATCCCAGGCTCTGTGTCTTACTAAAAGCAAGACTTCGTTTCAGGTAAGGGCAGTCACTTTTCAGTTCAAAGGCACTACATCATTCACAAAGCTCACACGTTTCTCATCTTAACTGACAAGCATTGGATGTTAGAGGACCAGTGCTTTGTACCAGTTTCAGAAGCAGAGTTGGACTAGATATGGTCTGTATGTTTAGGAAACACCGTTGTTTTGTTCTCAGCAAACTCACGTTTCCTGCTGTCTTAGAGATTGTAGAAAGCAAGATCGTGCTTCTTGTTATAAAGCAGAGTGTGATCAATGGATGAGAACACTGCTTTGTGTTTCACTTAAGAAGTGGACTTAAATCCCAGGCTCTGAGTCTTCCTACAAGCAAGACTTCATTTCAGGTAAGGGCAGTCAGTTTTCTGCTCAAACGAACTACATCTTTCACGAAGCTCACATGTTTCTCATCTTAACTGACAAGGATTGGATGTTCGAGGACCAGTGCATTCTACCAGTTTCAGATGAAGATTTGGACTACATATAGTCCGTATGTGTAGGAAACGCCATTCTTTTGTTCTGGGCACACTCAGATTACTTGCTGTATTAGAGATTCTAGAAAGCAAGAGCATGCTTCTCGCTCTAAAGCAGAGTGTGATCCACGGATGAGAACTATGCTGTGTTTCTCTTCAGAAATGGAGTTAAATCCCAGGCTCTGAGTCTTCCTACAAGCAAGACTTCGTTTCAGGTAAGGGCAGTCACTTTTCAGCTCAAACAAACTACATCGTTCACAAACCTCACACGTTTCTCATCTTAACTGACAAGCATTGGATGTTAGAGGACCAGTGCTTTGTATCAGTTTCAGAAGAAGAGTTGGACTAGATATGGTCCCTATGTGTAGGAAACACCGTTGTTTTGTTCTCAGCACACTCACGTTTCCTGCTGTCTTAGAGACTCTAGAAAGCAAGAGCGTGCTTCTCGCTCTAAAGCAGAGTGTGATCCATGGATGAGAACTATGCTGTGTGTTTGCATTCAGAAATGGAGTTAAATCACTGGCTCTGAGTCTTAGTACAAGCAAGACTTCGTTTCAGGTAAGGGCAGTCACTTTTCTGCTCAAACGAACTACATCGTTCACGAAGCTCACACGTTTCTCATCTTAACAGACAAGCATTGGATGTTAGAGGACCAGTGCTTTGTATCAGTTTCAGAAGCAGAGTTGGACTAGATATGGTCCGTATGTGTAGGAAACACCGTTCTTTTGTTATGGGCACACTCAGATTTCCTGCTGTCTTAGAGACTCTAGAGAGCAAGAGCGTGCTTCTCGCTCTAAAGCAGAGTGTGATCCATGGATGAAAACTATGCTGTGTGTTTCGCTTCAGAAAAGGAGTTAAATCCCAGGCTCTATATCTTCCTACAAGCAAGACTTCATTTCAGGTAAGGACAGTCACTTTTCAGCTCAAATGAACTACATCTTTCACGGAGCTCACACCTTTCTCATCTTAAAAGACAAGCATTGGATGTTAGAGGACCAGTGCTTTGTTTCAGTTTCCGAAGCAGAGTTGGACTAGATATGGTCCGTATGTGTAGGAAACACCGTTCTTTTGTTCTCAGAAAACTCACGATTCCTGCTGTCTTAGAGACTCTAGAAAGCAAGAGCATGCTTCTTGTTCTAAAGCAGAGTGTGATCAATGGATGAGAACACTACTGTGTGTTTCACTTCACAAATGGAGTTAAATCCCAGGCTCTGAGTCTTCCTACAAGCAAGACTTCGTTTCAGGTAAGGGCAGTCAGTTTTCTGCTCAAATGAACTACATCGTTCACGAAGCTCACACGTTTCTCCTCTTAATTGACAAACATTGGATGTTAGAGGACCAGTGCTTTGTATCATTTTCAGAAGAAGAGTTTGACTAGATATAGTCCGTATGTGTAGGAAACACCGTTGTTTTGTTCTCAGCACACTCACGTTTCCTGCTGTCTTAGAGACTCTAGAAAGCAAGAGCGTGCTTCTCGCTCTAAAGCAGAGTGTGATCCATGGATGAGAACTATGCTATGTGTTTGCATTCAGAAATGGAGTTAAATCACTGGCTCTGAGTCTTACTACAAGCAATACTTCGTTTCAGGTAAGGGCAGTCACTTTTCTGCTCAAACGAACTAAATCGTTCACTGAGCTCACACGTTTCTCATCTTAACTGACAAGCATTGGATGTTAGAGGGTCAGTGCTTTGTATCAGTTTCAGAAGCAGATTTCGACTAGATATGGTCCATATGTGTAGGAAACACCGTTCTTTTGTTCTGGGCACACTCTGATTTCCTGCTGTCTTAGAGACTCTAGAAGGCAAGAGCTTGCTTCTCGCTCTAAATCAGAGTGTGGTCCATGGATGAGAACTATACTGTGTGTTTCCCTTCAGAAATGGAGTTAAATGCCATGCTCTGAGTCTCCCTACAAGCAAGACTTCGTTTAAGGTAAGGGCAGTGACTTTTCTGCTCAAAGTAACTAAATCGTTCACGAAGCTCACACGTTTCTCATCTTAACTGACAAGCATTGAATGTTAGAGGACCAGTGCTTTGCATCAGTTTCAGAAGAAGAGTTGGACTAGATATGGTCCCTATGTGTAGGAAACACCGTTCTTTTGTTCTCAGCACACTCACGTTTCCTGCTGTCTTAGAGACTCTAGAAAGCAAGAGCGTGCTTCTCACTCTAAAGCAGAGTGTGATCCATGGATGAGAACTATGCTGTGTGTTTGCCTTCAAAAATGGAGTTAAATCCCAGGCTCTGAGTCTTCCTACAAGCAAGACTTCGTTTCAGGTAAGGGCAGTCACTTTTCTGCTCAATCGAACTAAATCATTCACTGAGCTCACACGTTTCTCATCTCAACTGACAAGCATTAGATGTTAGAGGGTCAGTGATTTCTATCAGTTTCAGAAGCAGATTTGGACTAGATGTGGTCCATATGTGTAGGAAACACCGTTCTTTTGTTCTGGGCACACTCTGATTTCCTGCTGTCTTAGAGACTCTAGAAAGCAAGAGCGTGCTTCTCGCTCTAAATCAGAGTGTGGTCCATGGATGAGAACTATGCTGTTTGTTTCCCTTCAGAAATGGAGTTAAATCCCATGGTCTGAGTCTCCCTACAAGCAAGACTTCGTTTAAGGTAAGGGCAGTGACTTTTCTGCTCAAAGTAACTAAATCGTTCACAAAGCTCACACGTTTCTCATCTTAACTGACAAGCATTGGATGTTAGAGGACCAGTGCTTTGTATCAGTTTCAGAAGCAGAGTAGGACTAGATATGGTCCGTATGTTTAGGAAACACCGTTCATTTGTTCTCATCACACTCACGTTTCCTGCTATCTTAGAGACTCTAGAAAGCAAGAGCGTGCTTCTTGTTCTAAAGCACAGTGTGATCAATTGATGATTACACTGCTGTGTGTTTTACTTCAGAAATGGACTTAAATCCCAGGCTCTGTGTCTTACTAAAAGCAAGACTTCGTTTCAGGTAAGGGCAGTCACTTTTCAGTTCAAAGGAACTGCATCATTCACAAAGCTCACACGTTTCTCATCTTAACTGACAAGAATTGTATGTTAGAGGACCAGTGCTTTGTATCAGTGTCAGAAGCAGAGTTGGGCAAGATATGGTCCATATGTGTAGGAAACACCGTTCTTTTGTTCTCAGCAAACTCACGTTTCCTTCTCTCTTAGAGACTCTAGAATGCAAGATCGTGCTTCTTCTTATACATCAGAGTGTGATCAATGGATGAGAGCACTGCTGTTTGTTTCACTTCAGAAATGGAGTTAAATCCCAGGCTCTGAGTCTTCCTACAAGCAATACTTCATTTCAGGTAAGGGCAGTCACTTTTCTGCTCAAACGAACTACATCTTTCACGAAGCTAACACGTTTCTCATCTTAACTGACAAGCTTTGGATGTTAGAGGACCAGTGCATTCTATCAGTTTCAGATGAAGATTTGGACTACATATAGTCCGTATGTGTAGGAAACACCGTTCTTTTGTTCTGGGCACACTCAGATTTCCTGCTGTTTTAGAGACTCTAGAAAGCAAGAGCGTGCTTCTCGCTCTAAAGCAGAGTGTGATTCATGGATGAGAACTATGCGGTGTCTTTCCCTTCAGAAATGGAGTTAAATCACAGGCTCTGAGTCTTCCTACAAGCAAGACTTCGTTTCAGGTAAGTGCAGTCACTTTCCAGCTCAAAGGAACTACATCGTTCACGAAGCTCACATGTTTCTCATCTTAAGAGACAAGCATTGGATTTTAGAGTACCATTGCTTTGTATCAGTTTCAGAAGCAGAGTTGGACTATATAATGTCCGTATGTTTAGGAAACACTGTTCTTTTGTTCTCAGCAAAATCACATATCCTGCAGTCTTAGAGACTCTAGAAAGCAAGAGCGTGCTTCTTGTTCTAAAGCAGAGGGTGATCAATGGATGATTACACTGCTGTGTGTTTTACTTCAGAAATGGAGTTAAATCCCAGGCTCTGAGTCTTCCTAGAAGCAAGACTTCAATTCAGGGAAGGGCAGTCACTTTTCTGCTCAATCGAACTTCATCGTTCTTGAAGCTCACACGTTTCCCATCTTAAATGACAAGCATTGGATGTTAGAGGGTCAGTGCTTTGTATCAGTTTCAGAAGTAGATTTGGACAACATATGGTCCGTATGTGTAGGAAACACCGTTCTTTTGTTCTGGGCACACTCTGATTTCCTGCTGTCTTAGAGACTCTAGAAAGCAAGAGCGTGCTTCTTGCTCTAAAGCAGAGTGTGATCCATGCATGAGAACTATGCTGTATGTTTCCCTTCAGAAATGGACTTAAATCCCATGCTCTGAGTCTTCCTACAAGCAAGACATCGTTTCAGGTAAGGGCAGTCACTTTTCAGTTCAAAGGAACTACATCATTCACAAAGCTCACACGTGTCTCATCTTAACTGACAAGCATTGGATGTTAGAGGACCAGGACTTTGTATCAGTTTCAGAAGCAGAGTTGGACTAGATATGGTCCATATGTGTAGGAAACACCGTTCTTTTGTTCTCAGCACACTCACGTTTCCTGCTGTCTTAGAGACTCTAGAAAGCAAGAGCGTGCTTCTCGCTCTAAAGCAGAGTGTGATCCATGGATGAGAACTATGCTGTGTGTTTCCCTTCATAAAAGGAGTTAAATCCCAGGCTCTGAGTCTTCCTACAAGCAAGACTTGGTTTCAGGTAAGGGCAGTCACTTTTCAGTTCAAAGAAACTACATCGTTCATGAAGCTCACACGTTTCCCATCTTAACTGACAAGCATTGAATGTTAGAGGACCAGTGGTTTGTATCAGTTTAAGAAGCAGAGTTTGACTAGATATGGTCCGTATGTGTAGGAAACACCGTTCTTTTGTTCTCAGCACACTCACGTTTCCTGCTGTCTTAGAGAATCTAGAAAGCAAGAGCGTGCTTCTCATTCTAAAGCACAGTGGGATCCATGGATGAAAACTATGCTGTGTGTTTCAATTCAGAAAAGGAGTTAAATCCCAGGATCTGAGTCTCCCTACAAGCAAGAATTCGTTTCAGGTAAGGGCAGTAAGTTTTCTGCTCAAACGAACTACATCGTTCACGAAGCTCACACGTTTCTCATCTTAACAGACAAGCATTGGATGTTAGAGGACCAGTGCTTTGTATCAGTTTCCGAAGCAGAGTTGGACTAGATATGGTCCGTATGTGTAGGAAACACCGTTCTTTTGTTCTCAGAAAACTCACGATTCCTGCTGTCTTAGAGACTCTAGAAAGCAAGAGCATGCTTCTTGTTCTAAAGCAGAGTGTGATCAATGGATGAGAACACTACTGTGTGTTTCACTTCACAAATGGAGTTAAATCCCAGGCTCTGAGTCTTCGTACAAGCAAGACTTCGTTTCAGGTAAGGGCAGTCAGTTTTCTGCTCAAATGAACTACATCGTTCACGAAGCTCACACGTTTCTCCTCTTAATTGACAAACATTGGATGTTAGAGTACCAGTGCTTTGTATCATTTTCAGAAGAAGAGTTTGACTAGATATAGTCCGTATGTGTAGGAAACACCGTTGTTTTGTTCTCAGCACACTCACGTTTCCTGCTGTCTTAGAGACTCTAGAAAGCAACAGCGTGCTTCTCGCTCTAAAGCAGAGTGTGATCCATGGATGAGAACTATGCTGTGTGTTTGCATTCAGAAATGGAGTTAAATCACTGGCTCTGAGTCTTACTACAAGCAAGACTTCGTTTCAGGTAAGGGCAGTCACTTTTCTGCTCAAACGAACTAAATCGTTCACTGAGCTCACACGTTTCTCATCTTAACTGACAAGCATTGGATGTTAGAGGGTCAGTGCTTTGTATCAGTTTCAGAAGCAGATTTCGACTAGATATGGTCCATATGTGTAGGAAACACCGTTCTTTTGTTCTGGGCACACTCTGATTTCCTGCTGTCTTAGAGACTCTAGAAGGCAAGAGCGTGCTTCTCGCTCTAAAGCAGAGTGTGATCCATGGATGAAAACTATGCTGTGTGTTTCGCTTCAGAAAAGGAGTTAAATCCCAGGCTCTATATCTTCCTACAAGCAAGACTTCATTTCAGGTAAGGACAGTCACTTTTCAGCTCAAATGAACTACATCTTTCACGGAGCTCACACCTTTCTCATCTTAAAAGACAAGCATTGGATGTTAGAGGACCAGTGCTTTGTATCAGTTTCCGAAGCAGAGTTGGACTAGATATGGTCCGTATGTGTAGGAAACACCGTTCTTTTGTTCTCAGAAAACTCACGATTCCTGCTGTCTTAGAGACTCTAGAAAGCAAGAGCGTGCTTCTCGCTCTAAATCAGAGTGTGGTCCATGGATGAGTACTATGCTGTTTGTTTCCCTTCAGAAATGGAGTTAAATCCCATGGTCTGAGTCTCCCTACAAGCAAGACTTCGTTTAAGGTAAGGGCAGTGACTTTTCTGCTCAAAGTAACTAAATCGTTCACAAAGCTCACACGTTTCTCATCTTAACTGACAAGCATTGGATGTTAGAGGACCAGTGCTTTGTATCAGTTTCAGAAGCAGAATAGGACTAGATATGGTCCGTATGTTTAGGAAACACCGTTCATTTGTTCTCATCACACTCACGTTTCCTGCTATCTTAGAGACTCTAGAAAGCAAGAGCGTGCTTCTTGTTCTAAAGCACAGTGTGATCAATTGATGATTACACTGCTGTGTGTTTTACTTCAGAAATGGACTTAAATCCCAGGCTCTGTGTCTTACTAAAAGCAAGACTTCGTTTCAGGTAAGGGCAGTCACTTTTCAGTTCAAAGGAACTGCATCATTCACAAAGCTCACACGTTTCTCATCTTAACTGACAAGAATTGTATGTTAGAGGACCAGTGCTTTGTATCAGTGTCAGAAGCAGAGTTGGGCAAGATATGGTCCATATGTGTAGGAAACACCGTTCTTTTGTTCTCAGCAAACTCAGGTTTCCTTCTCTCTTAGAGACTCTAGAATGCAAGATCGTGCTTCTTCTTATACATCAGAGTGTGATCAATGGATGAGAGCACTGCTGTTTGTTTCACTTCAGAAATGGAGTTAAATCCCAGGCTCTGAGTCTTCCTACAAGCAATACTTCATTTCAGGTAAGGGCAGTCACTTTTCTGCTCAAACGAACTACATCTTTCACGAAGCTAACACGTTTCTCATCTTAACTGACAAGCTTTGGATGTTAGAGGACCAGTGCATTCTATCAGTTTCAGATGAAGATTTGGACTACATATAGTCCGTATGTGTAGGAAACACCGTTCTTTTGTTCTGGGCACACTCAGATTTCCTGCTGTTTTAGAGACTCTAGAAAGCAAGAGCGTGCTTCTCGCTCTAAAGCAGAGTGTGATTCATGGATGAGAACTATGCGGTGTCTTTCCCTTCAGAAATGGAGTTAAATCACAGGCTCTGAGTCTTCCTACAAGCAAGACTTCGTTTCAGGTAAGTGCAGTCACTTTCCAGCTCAAAGGAACTACATCGTTCACGAAGCTCACATGTTTCTCATCTTAAGAGACAAGCATTGGATTTTAGAGGACCATTGCTTTGTATCAGTTTCAGAAGCAGAGTTGGACTATATAATGTCCGTATGTTTAGGAAACACTGTTCTTTTGTTCTCAGCAAAATCACATATCCTGCAGTCTTAGAGACTCTAGAAAGCAAGAGCGTGCTTCTTGTTCTAAAGCAGAGGGTGATCAATGGATGATTACACTGCTGTGTGTTTTACTTCAGAAATGGAGTTAAATCCCAGGCTCTGAGTCTTCCTAGAAGCAAGACTTCAATTCAGGGAAGGGCAGTCACTTTTCTGCTCAATCGAACTTCATCGTTCTTGAAGCTCAACCGTTTCCCATCTTAAATGACAAGCATTGGATGTTAGAGGGTCAGTGCTTTGTATCAGTTTCAGAAGTAGATTTGGACAACATATGGTCCGTATGTGTAGGAAACACCGTTCTTTTGTTCTGGGCACACTCTGATTTCCTGCTGTCTTAGAGACTCTAGAAAGCAAGAGCGTGCTTCTTGCTCTAAAGCAGAGTGTGATCCATGCATGAGAACTATGCTGTATGTTTCCCTTCAGAAATGGACTTAAATCCCATGCTCTGAGTCTTCCTACAAGCAAGACATCGTTTCAGGTAAGGGCAGTCACTTCTCAGTTCAAAGGAACTACATCATTCACAAAGCTCACACGTGTCTCATCTTAACTGACAAGCATTGGATGTTAGAGGACCAGGACTTTGTATCAGTTTCAGAAGCAGAGTTGGACTAGATATGGTCCATATGTGTAGGAAACACCGTTCTTTTGTTCTCAGCACACTCACGTTTCCTGCTGTCTTAGAGACTCTAGAAAGCAAGAGCGTGCTTCTCGCTCTAAAGCAGAGTGTGATCCATGGATGAGAACTATGCTGTGTGTTTCCCTTCATAAAAGGAGTTAAATCCCAGGCTCTGTGTCTTCCTACAAGCAAGACTTGGTTTCAGGTAAGGGCAGTCACTTTTCAGTTCAAAGAAACTACATCGTTCATGAAGCTCACACGTTTCCCATCTTAACTGACAAGCATTGGATGTTAGAGGACCAGTGGTTTGTATCAGTTTAAGAAGCAGAGTTTGACTAGATATGGTCCGTATGTGTAGGAAACACCGTTCTTTTGTTCTCAGCACACTCACGTTTCCTGCTGTCTTAGAGAATCTAGAAAGCAAGAGCGTGCTTCTCATTCTAAAGCACAGTGGGATCCATGGATGAAAACTATGCTGTGTGTTTCAATTCAGAAAAGGAGTTAAATCCCAGGATCTGAGTCTCCCTACAAGCAAGAATTCGTTTCAGGTAAGGGCAGTAAGTTTTCTGCTCAAACGAACTACATCGTTCACGAAGCTCACACGTTTCTCATCTTAACAGACAAGCATTGGATGTTAGAGGACCAGTGCTTTGTATCAGTTTCCGAAGCAGAGTTGGACTAGATATGGTCCGTATGTGTAGGAAACACCGTTCTTTTGTTCTCAGAAAACTCACGATTCCTGCTGTCTTAGAGACTCTAGAAAGCAAGAGCATGCTTCTTGTTCTAAAGCAGAGTGTGATCAATGGATGAGAACACTACTGTGTGTTTCACTTCACAAATGGAGTTAAATCCCAGGCTCTGAGTCTTCCTACAAGCAAGAATTCGTTTCAGGTAAGGGCAGTCAGTTTTCTGCTCAAATGAACTACATCGTTCACGAAGCTCACACGTTTCTCCTCTTAATTGACAAACATTGGATGTTAGAGGACCAGTGCTTTGTATCATTTTCAGAAGAAGAGTTTGACTAGATATAGTCCGTATGTGTAGGAAACACCGTTGTTTTGTTCTCAGCACACTCACGTTTCCTGCTGTCTTAGAGAGTCTAGAAAGCAACAGCGTGCTTCTCGCTCTAAAGCAGAGTGTGATCCATGGATGAGAACTATGCTGTGTGTTTGCATTCAGAAATGGAGTTAAATCACTGGATCTGAGTCTTACTACAAGCAAGACTTCGTTTCAGGTAAGGGCAGTCACTTTTCTGCTCAAACGAACTAAATCGTTCACTGAGCTCACACGTTTCTCATCTTAACTGACAAGCATTGGATGTTAGAGGGTCAGTGCTTTGTATCAGTTTCAGAAGCAGATTTCGACTAGATATGGTCCATATGTGTAGGAAACACCGTTCTTTTGTTCTGGGCACACTCTGATTTCCTGCTGTCTTAGCGACTCTAGAAGGCAAGAGCGTGCTTCTCGCTCTAAAGCAGAGTGTGATCCATGGATGAAAACTATGCTGTGTGCTTCGCTTCAGAAAAGGAGTTAAATCCCAGGCTCTATATCTTCCTACAAGCAAGACTTCATTTCAGGTAAGGACAGTCACTTTTCAGCTCAAATGAACTACATCTTTCACGGAGCTCACACCTTTCTCATCTTAAAAGACAAGCATTGGATGTTAGAGGACCAGTGCTTTGTATCAGTTTCCGAAGCAGAGTTGGACTAGATATGGTCCGTATGTGTAGGAAACACCGTTCTTTTGTTCTCAGAAAACTCACGATTCCTGCTGTCTTAGAGACTCTAGAAAGCAAGAGCATGCTTCTTGTTCTAAAGCAGAGTGTGATCAATGGATGAGAACACTACTGTGTGTTTCACTTCACAAATGGAGTTAAATCCCAGGCTCTGAGTCTTCCTACAAGCAAGACTTCGTTTCAGGTAAGGGCAGTCAGTTTTCTGCTCAAATGAACTACATCGTTCACGAAGCTCACACGTTTCTCCTCTTAATTGACAAACATTGGATGTTAGAGGACCAGTGCTTTGTATCATTTTCAGAAGAAGAGTTTGACTAGATATAGTCCGTATGTGTAGGAAACACCGTTGTTTTGTTCTCAGCACACTCACGTTTCCTGCTGTCTTAGAGACTCTAGAAAGCAAGAGCGTGCTTCTCGCTCTAAAGCAGAGTGTGATCCATGGATGAGAACTATGCTATGTGTTTGCATTCAGAAATGGAGTTAAATCACTGGCTCTGAGTCTTACTACAAGCAATACTTCGTTTCAGGTAAGGGCAGTCACTTTTCTGCTCAAACGAACTAAATCGTTCACTGAGCTCACACGTTTCTCATCTTAACTGACAAGCATTGGATGTTAGAGGGTCAGTGCTTTGTATCAGTTTCAGAAGCAGATTTCGACTAGATATGGTCCATATGTGTAGGAAACACCGTTCTTTTGTTCTGGGCACACTCTGATTTCCTGCTGTCTTAGAGACTCTAGAAGGCAAGAGCGTGCTTCTCGCTCTAAATCAGAGTGTGGTCCATGGATGAGAACTATACTGTGTGTTTCCCTTCAGAAATGGAGTTAAATGCCATGCTCTGAGTCTCCCTACAAGCAAGACTTCGTTTAAGGTAAGGGCAGTGACTTTTCTGCTCAAAGTAACTAAATCGTTCACGAAGCTCACACGTTTCTCATCTTAACTGACAAGCATTGAATGTTAGAGGACCAGTGCTTTGTATCAGTTTCAGAAGAAGAGTTGGACTAGATATGGTCCCTATGTGTAGGAAACACCGTTCTTTTGTTCTCAGCACACTCACGTTTCCTGCTGTCTTAGAGACTCTAGAAAGCAAGAGCGTGCTTCTCACTCTAAAGCAGAGTGTGATCCATGGATGAGAACTATGCTGTGTGTTTGCCTTCAAAAATGGAGTTAAATCCCAGGCTCTGAGTCTTCCTACAAGCAAGACTTCGTTTCAGGTAAGGGCAGTCACTTTTCTGCTCAATCGAACTAAATCATTCACTGAGCTCACACGTTTCTCATCTCAACTGACAAGCATTAGATGTTAGAGGGTCAGTGATTTCTATCAGTTTCAGAAGCAGATTTGGACTAGATGTGGTCCATATGTGTAGGAAACACCGTTCTTTTGTTCTGGGCACACTCTGATTTCCTGCTGTCTTAGAGACTCTAGAAAGCAAGAGCGTGCTTCTCGCTCTAAATCAGAGTGTGGTCCATGGATGAGAACTATGCTGTTTGTTTCCCTTCAGAAATGGAGTTAAATCCCATGGTCTGAGTCTCCCTACAAGCAAGACTTCGTTTCAGGTAAGGGCAGTCAGTTTTCTGCTCAAATGAACTACATCGTTCACGAAGCTCACACGTTTCTCCTCTTAATTGACAAACATTGGATGTTAGAGTACCAGTGCTTTGTATCATTTTCAGAAGAAGAGTTTGACTAGATATAGTCCGTATGTGTAGGAAACACCGTTGTTTTGTTCTCAGCACACTCACGTTTCCTGCTGTCTTAGAGACTCTAGAAAGCAACAGCGTGCTTCTCGCTCTAAAGCAGAGTGTGATCCATGGATGAGAACTATGCTGTGTGTTTGCATTCAGAAATGGAGTTAAATCACTGGCTCTGAGTCTTACTACAAGCAAGACTTCGTTTCAGGTAAGGGCAGTCACTTTTCTGCTCAAACGAACTAAATCGTTCACTGAGCTCACACGTTTCTCATCTTAACTGACAAGCATTGGATGTTAGAGGGTCAGTGCTTTGTATCAGTTTCAGAAGCAGATTTCGACTAGATATGGTCCATATGTGTAGGAAACACCGTTCTTTTGTTCTGGGCACACTCTGATTTCCTGCTGTCTTAGAGACTCTAGAAGGCAAGAGCGTGCTTCTCGCTCTAAAGCAGAGTGTGATCCATGGATGAAAACTATGCTGTGTGTTTCGCTTCAGAAAAGGAGTTAAATCCCAGGCTCTATATCTTCCTACAAGCAAGACTTCATTTCAGGTAAGGACAGTCACTTTTCAGCTCAAATGAACTACATCTTTCACGGAGCTCACACCTTTCTCATCTTAAAAGACAAGCATTGGATGTTAGAGGACCAGTGCTTTGTATCAGTTTCCGAAGCAGAGTTGGACTAGATATGGTCCGTATGTGTAGGAAACACCGTTCTTTTGTTCTCAGAAAACTCACGATTCCTGCTGTCTTAGAGACTCAAGAAAGCAAGAGCGTGCTTCTCGCTCTAAATCAGAGTGTGGTCCATGGATGAGTACTATGCTGTTTGTTTCCCTTCAGAAATGGAGTTAAATCCCATGGTCTGAGTCTCCCTACAAGCAAGACTTCGTTTAAGGTAAGGGCAGTGACTTTTCTGCTCAAAGTAACTAAATCGTTCACAAAGCTCACACGTTTCTCATCTTAACTGACAAGCATTGGATGTTAGAGGACCAGTGCTTTGTATCAGTTTCAGAAGCAGAATAGGACTAGATATGGTCCGTATGTTTAGGAAACACCGTTCATTTGTTCTCATCACACTCACGTTTCCTGCTATCTTAGAGACTCTAGAAAGCAAGAGCGTGCTTCTTGTTCTAAAGCACAGTGTGATCAATTGATGATTACACTGCTGTGTGTTTTACTTCAGAAATGGACTTAAATCCCAGGCTCTGTGTCTTACTAAAAGCAAGACTTCGTTTCAGGTAAGGGCAGTCACTTTTCAGTTCAAAGGAACTGCATCATTCACAAAGCTCACACGTTTCTCATCTTAACTGACAAGAATTGTATGTTAGAGGACCAGTGCTTTGTATCAGTGTCAGAAGCAGAGTTGGGCAAGATATGGTCCATATGTGTAGGAAACACCGTTCTTTTGTTCTCAGCAAACTCACGTTTCCTTCTCTCTTAGAGACTCTAGAATGCAAGATCGTGCTTCTTCTTATACATCAGATTGTGATCAATGGATGAGAGCACTGCTGTTTGTTTCACTTCAGAAATGGAGTTAAATCCCAGGCTCTGAGTCTTCCTACAAGCAATACTTCATTTCAGGTAAGGGCAGTCACTTTTCTGCTCAAACGAACTACATCTTTCACGAAGCTAACACGTTTCTCATCTTAACTGACAAGCTTTGGATGTTAGAGGACCAGTGCATTCTATCAGTTTCAGATGAAGATTTGGACTACATATAGTCCGTATGTGTAGGAAACACCGTTCTTTTGTTCTGGGCACACTCAGATTTCCTGCTGTTTTAGAGACTCTAGAAAGCAAGAGCGTGCTTCTCGCTCTAAAGCAGAGTGTGATTCATGGATGAGAACTATGCGGTGTCTTTCCCTTCAGAAATGGAGTTAAATCACAGGCTCTGAGTCTTCCTACAAGCAAGACTTCGTTTCAGGTAAGTGCAGTCACTTTCCAGCTCAAAGGAACTACATCGTTCACGAAGCTCACATGTTTCTCATCTTAAGAGACAAGCATTGGATTTTAGAGGACCATTGCTTTGTATCAGTTTCAGAAGCAGAGTTGGACTATATAATGTCCGTATGTTTAGGAAACACTGTTCTTTTGTTCTCAGCAAAATCACATATCCTGCAGTCTTAGAGACTCTAGAAAGCAAGAGCGTGCTTCTTGTTCTAAAGCAGAGGGTGATCAATGGATGATTACACTGCTGTGTGTTTTACTTCAGAAATGGAGTTAAATCCCAGGCTCTGAGTCTTCCTAGAAGCAAGACTTCAATTCAGGGAAGGGCAGTCACTTTTCTGCTCAATCGAACTTCATCGTTCTTGAAGCTCACACGTTTCCCATCTTAAATGACAAGCATTGGATGTTAGAGGGTCAGTGCTTTGTATCAGTTTCAGAAGTAGATTTGGACAACATATGGTCCGTATGTGTAGGAAACACCGTTCTTTTGTTCTGGGCACACTCTGATTTCCTGCTGTCTTAGAGACTCTAGAAAGCAAGAGCGTGCTTCTTGCTCTAAAGCAGAGTGTGATCCATGCATGAGAACTATGCTGTATGTATCCCTTCAGAAATGGACTTAAATCCCATGCTCTGAGTCTTCCTACAAGCAAGACATCGTTTCAGGTAAGGGCAGTCACTTTTCAGTTCAAAGGAACTACATCATTCACAAAGCTCACACGTGTCTCATCTTAACTGACAAGCATTGGATGTTAGAGGACCAGGACTTTGTATCAGTTTCAGAAGCAGAGTTGGACTAGATATGGTCCATATGTGTAGGAAACACCGTTCTTTTGTTCTCAGCACACTCACGTTTCCTGCTGTCTTAGAGACTCTAGAAAGCAAGAGCGTGCTTCTCGCTCTAAAGCAGAGTGTGATCCATGGATGAGAACTATGCTGTGTGTTTCCCTTCATAAAAGGAGTTAAATCCCAGGCTCTGTGTCTTCCTACAAGCAAGACTTGGTTTCAGGTAAGGGCAGTCACTTTTCAGTTCAAAGAAACTACATCGTTCATGAAGCTCACACGTTTCCCATCTTAACTGACAAGCATTGGATGTTAGAGGACCAGTGGTTTGTATCAGTTTAAGAAGCAGAGTTTGACTAGATATGGTCCGTATGTGTAGGAAACACCGTTCTTTTGTTCTCAGCACACTCACGTTTCCTGCTGTTTTAGAGAATCTAGAAAGCAAGAGCGTGCTTCTCATTCTAAAGCACAGTGGGATCCATGGATGAAAACTATGCTGTGTGTTTCAATTCAGAAAAGGAGTTAAATCCCAGGATCTGAGTCTCCCTACAAGCAAGAATTCGTTTCAGGTAAGGGCAGTAAGTTTTCTGCTCAAACGAACTACATCGTTCACGAAGCTCACACGTTTCTCATCTTAACAGACAAGCATTGGATGTTAGAGGACCAGTGCTTTGTATCAGTTTCCGAAGCAGAGTTGGACTAGATATGGTCCGTATGTGTAGGAAACACCGTTCTTTTGTTCTCAGAAAACTCACGATTCCTGCTGTCTTAGAGACTCTAGAAAGCAAGAGCATGCTTCTTGTTCTAAAGCAGAGTGTGATCAATGGATGAGAACACTACTGTGTGTTTCACTTCACAAATGGAGTTAAATCCCAGGCTCTGAGTCTTCCTACAAGCAAGAATTCGTTTCAGGTAAGGGCAGTCAGTTTTCTGCTCAAATGAACTACATCGTTCACGAAGCTCACACGTTTCTCCTCTTAATTGACAAACATTGGATGTTAGAGGACCAGTGCTTTGTATCATTTTCAGAAGAAGAGTTTGACTAGATATAGTCCGTATGTGTAGGAAACACCGTTGTTTTGTTCTCAGCACACTCACGTTTCCTGCTGTCTTAGAGACTCTAGAAAGCAACAGCGTGCTTCTCGCTCTAAAGCAGAGTGTGATCCATGGATGAGAACTATGCTGTGTGTTTGCATTCAGAAATGGAGTTAAATCACTGGCTCTGAGTCTTACTACAAGCAAGACTTCGTTTCAGGTAAGGGCAGTCACTTTTCTGCTCAAACGAACTAAATCGTTCACTGAGCTCACACGTTTCTCATCTTAACTGACAAGCATTGGATGTTAGAGGGTCAGTGCTTTGTATCAGTTTCAGAAGCAGATTTCGACTAGATATGGTCCATATGTGTAGGAAACACCGTTCTTTTGTTCTGGGCACACTCTGATTTCCTGCTGTCTTAGAGACTCTAGAAGGCAAAAGCGTGCTTCTCGCTCTAAATCAGAGTGTGGTCCATGGATGAGAACTATACTGTGTGTTTCCCTTCAGAAATGGAGTTAAATGCCATGCTCTGAGTCTCCCTACAAGCAAGACTTCGTTTAAGGTAAGGGCAGTGACTTTTCTGCTCAAAGTAACTAAATCGTTCACGAAGCTCACACGTTTCTCATCTTAACTGACAAGCATTGAATGTTAGAGGACCAGTGCTTTGTATCAGTTTCAGAAGAAGAGTTGGACTAGATATGGTCCCTATGTGTAGGAAACACCGTTCTTTTGTTCTCAGCACACTCACGTTTCCTGCTGTCTTAGAGACTCTAGAAAGCAAGAGCGTGCTTCTCACTCTAAAGCAGAGTGTGATCCATGGATGAGAACTATGCTGTGTGTTTGCCTTCAAAAATGGAGTTAAATCCCAGGCTCTGAGTCTTCCTACAAGCAAGACTTCGTTTCAGGTAAGGGCAGTCACTTTTCTGCTCAATCGAACTAAATCATTCACTGAGCTCACACGTTTCTCATCTCAACTGACAAGCATTAGATGTTAGAGGGTCAGTGATTTCTATCAGTTTCAGAAGCAGATTTGGACTAGATGTGGTCCATATGTGTAGGAAACACCGTTCTTTTGTTCTGGGCACACTCTGATTTCCTGCTGTCTTAGAGACTCTAGAAAGCAAGAGCGTGCTTCTCACTCTAAATCAGAGTGTGGTCCATGGATGAGAACTATGCTGTTTGTTTCCCTTCAGAAATGGAGTTAAATCCCATGGTCTGAGTCTCCCTACAAGCAAGACTTCGTTTAAGGTAAGGGCAGTGACTTTTCTGCTCAAAGTAACTAAATCGTTCACAAAGCTCACACGTTTCTCATCTTAACTGACAAGCATTGGATGTTAGAGGACCAGTGCTTTGTATCAGTTTCAGAAGCAGAGTAGGACTAGATATGGTCCGTATGTTTAGGAAACACCGTTCATTTGTTCTCATCACACTCACGTTTCCTGCTATCTTAGAGACTCTAGAAAGCAAGAGCGTGCTTCTTGTTCTAAAGCACAGTGTGATCAATTGATGATTACACTGCTGTGTGTTTTACTTCAGAAATGGACTTAAATCCCAGGCTCTGTGTCTTACTAAAAGCAAGACTTCGTTTCAGGTAAGGGCCGTCACTTTTCAGTTCAAAGGAACTGCATCATTCACAAAGCTCACACGTTTCTCATCTTAACTGACAAGAATTGTATGTTAGAGGACCAGTGCTTTGTATCAGTGTCAGAAGCAGAGTTGGGCAAGATATGGTCCATATGTGTAGGAAACACCGTTCTTTTGTTCTCAGCAAACTCACGTTTCCTTCTCTCTTAGAGACTCTAGAATGCAAGATCGTGCTTCTTCTTATACATCAGAGTGTGATCAATGGATGAGAGCACTGCTGTTTGTTTCACTTCAGAAATGGAGTTAAATCCCAGGCTCTGAGTCTTCCTACAAGCAATACTTCATTTCAGGTAAGGGCAGTCACTTTTCTGCTCAAACGAACTACATCTTTCACGAAGCTAACACGTTTCTCATCTTAACTGACAAGCTTTGGATGTTAGAGGACCAGTGCATTCTATCAGTTTCAGATGAAGATTTGGACTACATATAGTCTGTATGTGTAGGAAACACCGTTCTTTTGTTCTGGGCACACTCAGATTTCCTGCTGTTTTAGAGACTCTAGAAAGCAAGAGCGTGCTTCTCGCTCTAAAGCAGAGTGTGATTCATGGATGAGAACTATGCGGTGTCTTTCCCTTCAGAAATGGAGTTAAATCACAGGCTCTGAGTCTTCCTACAAGCAAGACTTCGTTTCAGGTAAGTGCAGTCACTTTCCAGCTCAAAGGAACTACATCGTTCACGAAGCTCACATGTTTCTCATCTTAAGAGACAAGCATTGGATTTTAGAGGACCATTGCTTTGTATCAGTTTCAGAAGCAGAGTTGGACTATATAATGTCCGTATGTTTAGGAAACACTGTTCTTTTGTTCTCAGCAAAATCACATATCCTGCAGTCTTAGAGACTCTAGAAAGCAAGAGCGTGCTTCTTGTTCTAAAGCAGAGGGTGATCAATGGATGATTACACTGCTGTGTGTTTTACTTCAGAAATGGAGTTAAATCCCAGGCTCTGAGTCTTCCTAGAAGCAAGACTTCAATTCAGGGAAGGGCAGTCACTTTTCTGCTCAATCGAACTTCATCGTTCTTGAAGCTCACACGTTTCCCATCTTAAATGACAAGCATTGGATGTTAGAGGGTCAGTGCTTTGTATCAGTTTCAGAAGTAGATTTGGACAACATATGGTCCGTATGTGTAGGAAACACCGTTCTTTTGTTCTGGGCACACTCTGATTTCCTGCTGTCTTAGAGACTCTAGAAAGCAAGAGCGAGCTTCTTGCTCTAAAGCAGAGTGTGATCCATGCATGAGAACTATGCTGTATGTTTCCCTTCAGAAATGGACTTAAATCCCATGCTCTGAGTCTTCCTACAAGCAAGACATCGTTTCAGGTAAGGGCAGTCACTTTTCAGTTCAAAGGAACTACATCATTCACTGAGCTCACACGTGTCTCATCTTAACTGACAAGCATTGGATGTTAGAGGACCAGGACTTTGTATCAGTTTCAGAAGCAGAGTTGGACTAGATATGGTCCATATGTGTAGGAAACACCGTTCTTTTGTTCTCAGCACACTCACGTTTCCTGCTGTCTTAGAGACTCTAGAAAGCAAGAGCGTGCTTCTCGCTCTAAAGCAGAGTGTGATCCATGGATGAGAACTATGCTGTGTGTTTCCCTTCATAAAAGGAGTTAAATCCCAGGCTCTGTGTCTTCCTACAAGCAAGACTTGGTTTCAGGTAAGGGCAGTCACTTTTCAGTTCAAAGAAACTACATCGTTCATGAAGCTCACACGTTTCCCATCTTAACTGACAAGCATTGGATGTTAGAGGACCAGTGGTTTGTATCAGTTTAAGAAGCAGAGTTTGACTAGATATGGTCCGTATGTGTAGGAAACACCGTTCTTTTGTTCTCAGCACACTCACGTTTCCTGCTGTCTTAGAGAATCTAGAAAGCAAGAGCGTGCTTCTCATTCTAAAGCACAGTGGGATCCATGGATGAAAACTATGCTGTGTGTTTCAATTCAGAAAAGGAGTTAAATCCCAGGATCTGAGTCTCCCTACAAGCAAGAATTCGTTTCAGGTAAGGGCAGTAAGTTTTCTGCTCAAACGAACTACATCGTTCACGAAGCTCACACGTTTCTCATCTTAACAGACAAGCATTGGATGTTAGAGGACCAGTGCTTTGTATCAGTTTCCGAAGCAGAGTTGGACTAGATATGGTCCGTATGTGTAGGAAACACCGTTCTTTTGTTCTCAGAAAACTCACGATTCCTGCTGTCTTAGAGACTCTAGAAAGCAAGAGCATGCTTCTTGTTCTAAAGCAGAGTGTGATCAATGGATGAGAACACTACTGTGTGTTTCACTTCACAAATGGAGTTAAATCCCAGGCTCTGAGTCTTCCTACAAGCAAGACTTCGTTTCAGGTAAGGGCAGTCAGTTTTCTGCTCAAATGAACTACATCGTTCACGAAGCTCACACGTTTCTCCTCTTAATTGACAAACATTGGATGTTAGAGGACCAGTGCTTTGTATCATTTTCAGAAGAAGAGTTTGACTAGATATAGTCCGTATGTGTAGGAAACACCGTTGTTTTGTTCTCAGCACACTCACGTTTCCTGCTGTCTTAGAGACTCTAGAAAGCAACAGCGTGCTTCTCGCTCTAAAGAAGAGTGTGATCCATGGATGAGAACTATGCTGTGTGTTTGCATTCAGAAATGGAGTTAAATCACTGGCTCTGAGTCTTACTACAAGCAAGACTTCGTTTCAGGTAAGGGCAGTCACTTTTCTGCTCAAACGAACTAAATCGTTCACTGAGCTCACACGTTTCTCATCTTAACTGACAAGCATTGGATGTTAGAGGGTCAGTGCTTTGTATCAGTTTCAGAAGCAGATTTCGACTAGATATGGTCCATATGTGTAGGAAACACCGTTCTTTTGTTCTGGGCACACTCTGATTTCCTGCTGTCTTAGAGACTCTAGAAGGCAAGAGCGTGCTTCTCGCTCTAAAGCAGAGTGTGATCCATGGATGAAAACTATGCTGTGTGTTTCGCTTCAGAAAAGGAGTTAAATCCCAGGCTCTATATCTTCCTACAAGCAAGACTTCATTTAAGGTAAGGACAGTCACTTTTCAGCTCAAATGAACTACATCTTTCACGGAGCTCACACCTTTCTCATCTTAAAAGACAAGCATTGGATGTTAGAGGACCAGTGCTTTGTATCAGTTTCCGAAGCAGAGTTGGACTAGATATGGTCCGTATGTGTAGGAAACACCGTTCTTTTGTTCTCAGAAAACTCACGATTCCTGCTGTCTTAGAGACTCTAGAAAGCAAGAGCATGCTTCTTGTTCTAAAGCAGAGTGTGATCAATGGATGAGAACACTACTGTGTGTTTCACTTCACAAATGGAGTTAAATCCCAGGCTCTGAGTCTTCCTACAAGCAAGACTTCGTTTCAGGTAAGGGCAGTCAGTTTTCTGCTCAAATGAACTACATCGTTCACGAAGCTCACACGTTTCTCCTCTTAATTGACAAACATTGGATGTTAGAGGACCAGTGCTTTGTATCATTTTCAGAAGAAGAGTTTGACTAGATATAGTCCGTATGTGTAGGAAACACCGTTGTTTTGTTCTCAGCACACTCACGTTTCCTGCTGTCTTAGAGACTCTAGAAAGCAACAGCGTGCTTCTCGCTCTAAAGCAGAGTGTGATCCATGGATGAGAACTATGCTATGTGTTTGCATTCAGAAATGGAGTTAAATCACTGGCTCTGAGTCTTACTACAAGCAAGACTTCGTTTCAGGTAAGGGCAGTCACTTTTCTGCTCAAACGAACTAAATCGTTCACTGAGCTCACACGTTTCTCATCTTAACTGACAAGCATTGGATGTTAGAGGGTCAGTGCTTTGTATCAGTTTCAGAAGCAGATTTCGACTAGATATGGTCCATATGTGTAGGAAACACCGTTCTTTTGTTCTGGGCACACTCTGATTTCCTGCTGTCTTAGAGACTCTAGAAGGCAAAAGCGTGCTTCTCGCTCTAAATCAGAGTGTGGTCCATGGATGAGAACTATACTGTGTGTTTCCCTTCAGAAATGGAGTTAAATGCCATGCTCTGAGTCTCCCTACAAGCAAGACTTCGTTTAAGGTAAGGGCAGTGACTTTTCTGCTCAAAGTAACTAAATCGTTCACGAAGCTCACACGTTTCTCATCTTAACTGACAAGCATTGAATGTTAGAGGACCAGTGCTTTGTATCAGTTTCAGAAGAAGAGTTGGACTAGATATGGTCCCTATGTGTAGGAAACACCGTTCTTTTGTTCTCAGCACACTCACGTTTCCTGCTGTCTTAGAGACTCTAGAAAGCAAGAGCGTGCTTCTCACTCTAAAGCAGAGTGTGATCCATGGATGAGAACTATGCTGTGTGTTTGCCTTCAAAAATGGAGTTAAATCCCAGGCTCTGAGTCTTCCTACAAGCAAGACTTCGTTTCAGGTAAGGGCAGTCACTTTTCTGCTCAATCGAACTAAATCATTCACTGAGCTCACACGTTTCTCATCTCAACTGACAAGCATTAGATGTTAGAGGGTCAGTGATTTCTATCAGTTTCAGAAGCAGATTTGGACTAGATGTGGTCCATATGTGTAGGAAACACCGTTCTTTTGTTCTGGGCACACTCTGATTTCCTGCTGTCTTAGAGACTCTAGAAAGCAAGAGCGTGCTTCTCGCTCTAAATCAGAGTGTGGTCCATGGATGAGAACTATGCTGTTTGTTTCCCTTCAGAAATGGAGTTAAATCCCATGGTCTGAGTCTCCCTACAAGCAAGACTTCGTTTAAGGTAAGGGCAGTGACTTTTCTGCTCAAAGTAACTAAATCGTTCACAAAGCTCACACGTTTCTCATCTTAACTGACAAGCATTGGATGTTAGAGGACCAGTGCTTTGTATCAGTTTCAGAAGCAGAGTAGGACTAGATATGGTCCGTATGTTTAGGAAACACCGTTCATTTGTTCTCATCACACTCACGTTTCCTGCTATCTTAGAGACTCTAGAAAGCAAGAGCGTGCTTCTTGTTCTAAAGCACAGTGTGATCAATTGATGATTACACTGCTGTGTGTTTTACTTCAGAAATGGACTTAAATCCCAGGCTCTGTGTCTTACTAAAAGCAAGACTTCGTTTCAGGTAAGGGCAGTCACTTTTCAGTTCAAAGGAACTGCATCATTCACAAAGCTCACACGTTTCTCATCTTAACTGACAAGAATTGTATGTTAGAGGACCAGTGCTTTGTATCAGTGTCAGAAGCAGAGTTGGGCAAGATATGGTCCATATGTGTAGGAAACACCGTTCTTTTGTTCTCAGCAAACTCACGTTTCCTTCTCTCTTAGAGACTCTAGAATGCAAGATCGTGCTTCTTCTTATACATCAGATTGTGATCAATGGATGAGAGCACTGCTGTTTGTTTCACTTCAGAAATGGAGTTGAATCCCAGGCTCTGAGTCTTCCTACAAGCAATACTTCATTTCAGGTAAGGGCAGTCACTTTTCTGCTCAAACGAACTACATCTTTCACGAAGCTAACACGTTTCTCATCTTAACTGACAAGCTTTGGATGTTAGAGGACCAGTGCATTCTATCAGTTTCAGATGAAGATTTGGACTACATATAGTCCGTATGTGTAGGAAACACCGTTCTTTTGTTCTGGGCACACTCAGATTTCCTGCTGTTTTAGAGACTCTAGAAAGCAAGAGCGTGCTTCTCGCTCTAAAGCAGAGTGTGATTCATGGATGAGAACTATGCGGTGTCTTTCCCTTCAGAAATGGAGTTAAATCACAGGCTCTGAGTCTTCCTACAAGCAAGACTTCGTTTCAGGTAAGTGCAGTCACTTTCCAGCTCAAAGGAACTACATCGTTCACGAAGCTCACATGTTTCTCATCTTAAGAGACAAGCATTGGATTTTAGAGGACCATTGCTTTGTATCAGTTTCAGAAGCAGAGTTGGACTATATAATGTCCGTATGTTTAGGAAACACTGTTCTTTTGTTCTCAGCAAAATCACATATCCTGCAGTCTTAGAGACTCTAGAAAGCAAGAGCGTGCTTCTTGTTCTAAAGCAGAGGGTGATCAATGGATGATTACACTGCTGTGTGTTTTACTTCAGAAATGGAGTTAAATCCCAGGCTCTGAGTCTTCCTAGAAGCAAGACTTCAATTCAGGGAAGGGCAGTCACTTTTCTGCTCAATCGAACTTCATCGTTCTTGAAGCTCACACGTTTCCCATCTTAAATGACAAGCATTGGATGTTAGAGGGTCAGTGCTTTGTATCAGTTTCAGAAGTAGATTTGGACAACATATGGTCCGTATGTGTAGGAAACACCGTTCTTTTGTTCTGGGCACACTCTGATTTCCTGCTGTCTTAGAGACTCTAGAAAGCAAGAGCGTGCTTCTTGCTCTAAAGCAGAGTGTGATCCATGCATGAGAACTATGCTGTATGTATCCCTTCAGAAATGGACTTAAATCCCATGCTCTGAGTCTTCCTACAAGCAAGACATCGTTTCAGGTAAGGGCAGTCACTTTTCAGTTCAAAGGAACTACATCATTCACAAAGCTCACACGTGTCTCATCTTAACTGACAAGCATTGGATGTTAGAGGACCAGGACTTTGTATCAGTTTCAGAAGCAGAGTTGGACTAGATATGGTCCATATGTGTAGGAAACACCGTTCTTTTGTTCTCAGCACACTCACGTTTCCTGCTGTCTTAGAGACTCTAGAAAGCAAGAGCGTGCTTCTCGCTCTAAAGCAGAGTGTGATCCATGGATGAGAACTATGCTGTGTGTTTCCCTTCATAAAAGGAGTTAAATCCCAGGCTCTGTGTCTTCCTACAAGCAAGACTTGGTTTCAGGTAAGGGCAGTCACTTTTCAGTTCAAAGAAACTACATCGTTCATGAAGCTCACACGTTTCCCATCTTAACTGACAAGCATTGGATGTTAGAGGACCAGTGGTTTGTATCAGTTTAAGAAGCAGAGTTTGACTAGATATGGTCCGTATGTGTAGGAAACACCGTTCTTTTGTTCTCAGCACACTCACGTTTCCTGCTGTTTTAGAGAATCTAGAAAGCAAGAGCGTGCTTCTCATTCTAAAGCACAGTGGGATCCATGGATGAAAACTATGCTGTGTGTTTCAATTCAGAAAAGGAGTTAAATCCCAGGATCTGAGTCTCCCTACAAGCAAGAATTCGTTTCAGGTAAGGGCAGTAAGTTTTCTGCTCAAACGAACTACATCGTTCACGAAGCTCACACGTTTCTCATCTTAACAGACAAGCATTGGATGTTAGAGGACCAGTGCTTTGTATCAGTTTCCGAAGCAGAGTTGGACTAGATATGGTCCGTATGTGTAGGAAACACCGTTCTTTTGTTCTCAGAAAACTCACGATTCCTGCTGTCTTAGAGACTCTAGAAAGCAAGAGCATGCTTCTTGTTCTAAAGCAGAGTGTGATCAATGGATGAGAACACTACTGTGTGTTTCACTTCACAAATGGAGTTAAATCCCAGGCTCTGAGTCTTCCTACAAGCAAGACTTCGTTTCAGGTAAGGGCAGTCAGTTTTCTGCTCAAATGAACTACATCGTTCACGAAGCTCACACGTTTCTCCTCTTAATTGACAAACATTGGATGTTAGAGGACCAGTGCTTTGTATCATTTTCAGAAGAAGAGTTTGACTAGATATAGTCCGTATGTGTAGGAAACACCGTTGTTTTGTTCTCAGCACACTCACGTTTCCTGCTGTCTTAGAGACTCTAGAAAGCAACAGCGTGCTTCTCGCTCTAAAGAAGAGTGTGATCCATGGATGAGAACTATGCTGTGTGTTTGCATTCAGAAATGGAGTTAAATCACTGGCTCTGAGTCTTACTACAAGCAAGACTTCGTTTCAGGTAAGGGCAGTCACTTTTCTGCTCAAACGAACTAAATCGTTCACTGAGCTCACACGTTTCTCATCTTAACTGACAAGCATTGGATGTTAGAGGGTCAGTGCTTTGTATCAGTTTCAGAAGCAGATTTCGACTAGATATGGTCCATATGTGTAGGAAACACCGTTCTTTTGTTCTGGGCACACTCTGATTTCCTGCTGTCTTAGAGACTCTAGAAGGCAAAAGCGTGCTTCTCGCTCTAAATCAGAGTGTGGTCCATGGATGAGAACTATACTGTGTGTTTCCCTTCAGAAATGGAGTTAAATGCCATGCTCTGAGTCTCCCTACAAGCAAGACTTCGTTTAAGGTAAGGGCAGTGACTTTTCTGCTCAAAGTAACTAAATCGTTCACGAAGCTCACACGTTTCTCATCTTAACTGACAAGCATTGAATGTTAGAGGACCAGTGCTTTGTATCAGTTTCAGAAGAAGAGTTGGACTAGATATGGTCCCTATGTGTAGGAAACACCGTTCTTTTGTTCTCAGCACACTCACGTTTCCTGCTGTCTTAGAGACTCTAGAAAGCAAGAGCGTGCTTCTCACTCTAAAGCAGAGTGTGATCCATGGATGAGAACTATGCTGTGTGTTTGCCTTCAAAAATGGAGTTAAATCCCAGGCTCTGAGTCTTCCTACAAGCAAGACTTCGTTTCAGGTAAGGGCAGTCACTTTTCTGCTCAATCGAACTAAATCATTCACTGAGCTCACACGTTTCTCATCTCAACTGACAAGCATTAGATGTTAGAGGGTCAGTGATTTCTATCAGTTTCAGAAGCAGATTTGGACTAGATGTGGTCCATATGTGTAGGAAACACCGTTCTTTTGTTCTGGGCACACTCTGATTTCCTGCTGTCTTAGAGACTCTAGAAAGCAAGAGCGTGCTTCTCACTCTAAATCAGAGTGTGGTCCATGGATGAGAACTATGCTGTTTGTTTCCCTTCAGAAATGGAGTTAAATCCCATGGTCTGAGTCTCCCTACAAGCAAGACTTCGTTTAAGGTAAGGGCAGTGACTTTTCTGCTCAAAGTAACTAAATCGTTCACAAAGCTCACACGTTTCTCATCTTAACTGACAAGCATTGGATGTTAGAGGACCAGTGCTTTGTATCAGTTTCAGAAGCAGAGTAGGACTAGATATGGTCCGTATGTTTAGGAAACACCGTTCATTTGTTCTCATCACACTCACGTTTCCTGCTATCTTAGAGACTCTAGAAAGCAAGAGCGTGCTTCTTGTTCTAAAGCACAGTGTGATCAATTGATGATTACACTGCTGTGTGTTTTACTTCAGAAATGGACTTAAATCCCAGGCTCTGTGTCTTACTAAAAGCAAGACTTCGTTTCAGGTAAGGGCCGTCACTTTTCAGTTCAAAGGAACTGCATCATTCACAAAGCTCACACGTTTCTCATCTTAACTGACAAGAATTGTATGTTAGAGGACCAGTGCTTTGTATCAGTGTCAGAAGCAGAGTTGGGCAAGATATGGTCCATATGTGTAGGAAACACCGTTCTTTTGTTCTCAGCAAACTCACGTTTCCTTCTCTCTTAGAGACTCTAGAATGCAAGATCGTGCTTCTTCTTATACATCAGAGTGTGATCAATGGATGAGAGCACTGCTGTTTGTTTCACTTCAGAAATGGAGTTAAATCCCAGGCTCTGAGTCTTCCTACAAGCAATACTTCATTTCAGGTAAGGGCAGTCACTTTTCTGCTCAAACGAACTACATCTTTCACGAAGCTAACACGTTTCTCATCTTAACTGACAAGCTTTGGATGTTAGAGGACCAGTGCATTCTATCAGTTTCAGATGAAGATTTGGACTACATATAGTCTGTATGTGTAGGAAACACCGTTCTTTTGTTCTGGGCACACTCAGATTTCCTGCTGTTTTAGAGACTCTAGAAAGCAAGAGCGTGCTTCTCGCTCTAAAGCAGAGTGTGATTCATGGATGAGAACTATGCGGTGTCTTTCCCTTCAGAAATGGAGTTAAATCACAGGCTCTGAGTCTTCCTACAAGCAAGACTTCGTTTCAGGTAAGTGCAGTCACTTTCCAGCTCAAAGGAACTACATCGTTCACGAAGCTCACATGTTTCTCATCTTAAGAGACAAGCATTGGATTTTAGAGGACCATTGCTTTGTATCAGTTTCAGAAGCAGAGTTGGACTATATAATGTCCGTATGTTTAGGAAACACTGTTCTTTTGTTCTCAGCAAAATCACATATCCTGCAGTCTTAGAGACTCTAGAAAGCAAGAGCGTGCTTCTTGTTCTAAAGCAGAGGGTGATCAATGGATGATTACACTGCTGTGTGTTTTACTTCAGAAATGGAGTTAAATCCCAGGCTCTGAGTCTTCCTAGAAGCAAGACTTCAATTCAGGGAAGGGCAGTCACTTTTCTGCTCAATCGAACTTCATCGTTCTTGAAGCTCACACGTTTCCCATCTTAAATGACAAGCATTGGATGTTAGAGGGTCAGTGCTTTGTATCAGTTTCAGAAGTAGATTTGGACAACATATGGTCCGTATGTGTAGGAAACACCGTTCTTTTGTTCTGGGCACACTCTGATTTCCTGCTGTCTTAGAGACTCTAGAAAGCAAGAGCGAGCTTCTTGCTCTAAAGCAGAGTGTGATCCATGCATGAGAACTATGCTGTATGTTTCCCTTCAGAAATGGACTTAAATCCCATGCTCTGAGTCTTCCTACAAGCAAGACATCGTTTCAGGTAAGGGCAGTCACTTTTCAGTTCAAAGGAACTACATCATTCACTGAGCTCACACGTGTCTCATCTTAACTGACAAGCATTGGATGTTAGAGGACCAGGACTTTGTATCAGTTTCAGAAGCAGAGTTGGACTAGATATGGTCCATATGTGTAGGAAACACCGTTCTTTTGTTCTCAGCACACTCACGTTTCCTGCTGTCTTAGAGACTCTAGAAAGCAAGAGCGTGCTTCTCGCTCTAAAGCAGAGTGTGATCCATGGATGAGAACTATGCTGTGTGTTTCCCTTCATAAAAGGAGTTAAATCCCAGGCTCTGTGTCTTCCTACAAGCAAGACTTGGTTTCAGGTAAGGGCAGTCACTTTTCAGTTCAAAGAAACTACATCGTTCATGAAGCTCACACGTTTCCCATCTTAACTGACAAGCATTGGATGTTAGAGGACCAGTGGTTTGTATCAGTTTAAGAAGCAGAGTTTGACTAGATATGGTCCGTATGTGTAGGAAACACCGTTCTTTTGTTCTCAGCACACTCACGTTTCCTGCTGTCTTAGAGAATCTAGAAAGCAAGAGCGTGCTTCTCATTCTAAAGCACAGTGGGATCCATGGATGAAAACTATGCTGTGTGTTTCAATTCAGAAAAGGAGTTAAATCCCAGGATCTGAGTCTCCCTACAAGCAAGAATTCGTTTCAGGTAAGGGCAGTAAGTTTTCTGCTCAAACGAACTACATCGTTCACGAAGCTCACACGTTTCTCATCTTAACAGACAAGCATTGGATGTTAGAGGACCAGTGCTTTGTATCAGTTTCCGAAGCAGAGTTGGACTAGATATGGTCCGTATGTGTAGGAAACACCGTTCTTTTGTTCTCAGAAAACTCACGATTCCTGCTGTCTTAGAGACTCTAGAAAGCAAGAGCATGCTTCTTGTTCTAAAGCAGAGTGTGATCAATGGATGAGAACACTACTGTGTGTTTCACTTCACAAATGGAGTTAAATCCCAGGCTCTGAGTCTTCCTACAAGCAAGACTTCGTTTCAGGTAAGGGCAGTCAGTTTTCTGCTCAAATGAACTACATCGTTCACGAAGCTCACACGTTTCTCCTCTTAATTGACAAACATTGGATGTTAGAGGACCAGTGCTTTGTATCATTTTCAGAAGAAGAGTTTGACTAGATATAGTCCGTATGTGTAGGAAACACCGTTGTTTTGTTCTCAGCACACTCACGTTTCCTGCTGTCTTAGAGACTCTAGAAAGCAACAGCGTGCTTCTCGCTCTAAAGAAGAGTGTGATCCATGGATGAGAACTATGCTGTGTGTTTGCATTCAGAAATGGAGTTAAATCACTGGCTCTGAGTCTTACTACAAGCAAGACTTCGTTTCAGGTAAGGGCAGTCACTTTTCTGCTCAAACGAACTAAATCGTTCACTGAGCTCACACGTTTCTCATCTTAACTGACAAGCATTGGATGTTAGAGGGTCAGTGCTTTGTATCAGTTTCAGAAGCAGATTTCGACTAGATATGGTCCATATGTGTAGGAAACACCGTTCTTTTGTTCTGGGCACACTCTGATTTCCTGCTGTCTTAGAGACTCTAGAAGGCAAAAGCGTGCTTCTCGCTCTAAATCAGAGTGTGGTCCATGGATGAGAACTATACTGTGTGTTTCCCTTCAGAAATGGAGTTAAATGCCATGCTCTGAGTCTCCCTACAAGCAAGACTTCGTTTAAGGTAAGGGCAGTGACTTTTCTGCTCAAAGTAACTAAATCGTTCACGAAGCTCACACGTTTCTCATCTTAACTGACAAGCATTGAATGTTAGAGGACCAGTGCTTTGTATCAGTTTCAGAAGAAGAGTTGGACTAGATATGGTCCCTATGTGTAGGAAACACCGTTCTTTTGTTCTCAGCACACTCACGTTTCCTGCTGTCTTAGAGACTCTAGAAAGCAAGAGCGTGCTTCTCACTCTAAAGCAGAGTGTGATCCATGGATGAGAACTATGCTGTGTGTTTGCCTTCAAAAATGGAGTTAAATCCCAGGCTCTGAGTCTTCCTACAAGCAAGACTTCGTTTCAGGTAAGGGCAGTCACTTTTCTGCTCAATCAAACTAAATCATTCACTGAGCTCACACGTTTCTCATCTCAACTGACAAGCATTAGATGTTAGAGGGTCAGTGATTTATATCAGTTTCAGAAGCAGATTTGGACTAGATGTGGTCCATATGTGTAGGAAACACCGTTCTTTTGTTCTGGGCACACTCTGATTTCCTGCTGTCTTAGAGACTCTAGAAAGCAAGAGCGTGCTTCTCGCTCTAAATCAGAGTGTGGTCCATGGATGAGAACTATGCTGTTTGTTTCCCTTCAGAAATGGAGTTAAATCCCATGGTCTGAGTCTCCCTACAAGCAAGACTTCGTTTAAGGTAAGGGCAGTGACTTTTCTGCTCAAAGTAACTAAATCGTTCACAAAGCTCACACGTTTCTCATCTTAACTGGCAAGCATTGGATGTTAGAGGACCAGTGCATTGTATCAGTTTCAGAAGCAGAGTAGGACTAGATATGGTCCGTATGTTTAGGAAACAGCGTTCATTTGTTCTCATCACACTCACGTTTCCTGCTATCTTAGAGACTCTAGAAAGCAAGAGCGTGCTTCTTGTTCTAAAGCTCAGTGTGATCAATTGATGATTACACTGCTGTGTGTTTTACTTCAGAAATGGACTTAAATCCCAGGCTCTGTGTCTTACTAAAAGCAAGACTTCGTTTCAGGTAAGGGCAGTCACTTTTCAGTTCAAAGGAACTGCATCATTCACAAAGCTCACACGTTTCTCATCTTAACTGACAAGAATTGTATGTTAGAGGACCAGTGCTTTGTATCAGTGTCAGAAGCAGAGTTGGGCAAGATATGGTCCATATGTGTAGGAAACACCGTTCTTTTGTTCTCAGCAAACTCACGTTTCCTTCTCTCTTAGAGACTCTAGAATGCAAGATCGTGCTTCTTCTTATACAACAGAGTGTGATCAATGGATGAGAGCACTGCTGATTGTTTCACTTCAGAAATGGAGTTAAATCCCAGGCTCTGAGTCTTCCTACAAGCAATACTTCATTTCAGGTAAGGGCAGTCACTTTTCTGCTCAAACGAACTACATCTTTCACGAAGCTAACACGTTTCTCATCTTAACTGACAAGCTTTGGATGTTAGAGGACCAGTGCATTCTATCAGTTTCAGATGAAGATTTGGACTACATATAGTCCGTATGTGTAGGAAACACCGTTCTTTTGTTCTGGGCACACTCAGATTTCCTGCTGCATTAGTGATTCTAGAAAGCAAGAGCGTGCTTCTCGCTCTAAAGCAGAGTGTGATCCATGGATGAGAACTATGCTGTGTGTTTCACTTCAGAAATGGAGTTAAATCCCAGGCTCTGAGTCTTCCTACAAGCAGACATCGTTTCAGGTAAAGGCAGTCACTTTTCTGCTCAAACAAACTATATCTTTCACGAAGCTCACACGTTTCTCATCTTAACTGACAAGCATTGGATGTTAGAGGACCAGTGCTTTGTATCAGTTTCAGAAGAAGAGTTGGACTAGATATGGTCCCTATGTGTAGGAAACACTTTTCTTTTGTTCTCAGCACACTCACGTTTCCTGCTGTCTTAGAGACTCTAGAAAGCAAGAGCGTGCTTCTCGCTCTAAAGCAGAGTGTGATCCATGGATGAGAACTATGCTGTGTGTTTGCCTTCAGAAATGGAGTTAAATCCCAAGCTCTGAGTTTTCCTACAAGCAAGACTTCGTTTCAGGTAAGGGCAGTCACTTTTCTGCTCAATGGAACTAAATCGTTCACTGAGCTCACACGTTTCTCATCTCAACTGACAAGCATTAGATGTTAGAGGGTCAGTGATTTGTATCAGTTTCAGAAGCAGATTTGGACTAGACGTGGTCCATATGTGTAGGAAACACCGTTCTTTTGTTCTGGGCACACTCAGATTTCCTGCTGTTTTAGAGACTCTAGAAAGCAAGAGCGTGCTTCTCGCTCTAAAGCAGAGTGTGATTCATGGATGAGAACTATGCGGTGTCTTTCCCTTCAGAAGTGGAGTTAAATCACAGGCTCTGAGTCTTCCTACAAGCAAGACTTCGTTTCAGGTAAGTGCAGTCACTTTCCAGCTCAAAGGAACTACATCGTTCACGAAGCTCACATGTTTCTCATCTTAAGAGACAAGCATTGGATTTTAGAGGACCAGTGCTTTGTATCAGTTTCAGAAGCAGAGTTGGACTATATAATGTCCGTATGTTTAGGAAACACTGTTCTTTTGTTCTCAGCAAAATCACATATCCTGCAGTCTTAGAGACTCTAGAAAGCAAGAGCGTGCTTCTTGTTCTAAAGCAGAGGGTGATCAATGGATGATTACACTGCTGTGTGTTTTACTTCAGAAATGGAGTTAAATCCCAGGCTCTGAGTCTTCCTAGAAGCAAGACTTCAATTCAGGGAAGGGCAGTCACTTTTCTGCTCAATCGAACTTCATCGTTCTTGAAGCTCACACGTTTCCCATCTTAAATGACAAGCATTGGATGTTAGAGGGTCAGTGCTTTGTATCAGTTTCAGAAGTAGATTTGGACAACATATGGTCCGTATGTGTAGGAAACACCGTTCTTTTGTTCTGGGCACACTCTGATTTCCTGCTGTCTTAGAGACTCTAGAAAGCAAGAGCGTGCTTCTTGCTCTAAAGCAGAGTGTGATCCATGCATGAGAACTATGCTGTATGTTTCCCTTCAGAAATGGACTTAAATCCCATGCTCTGAGTCTTCCTACAAGCAAGACATCGTTTCAGGTAAGGGCAGTCACTTTTCAGTTCAAAGGAACTACATCATTCACAAAGCTCACACGTGTCTCATCTTAACTGACAAGCATTGGATGTTAGAGGACCAGTACTTTGTATCAGTTTCAGAAGCAGAGTTGGACTAGATATGGTCCATATGTGTAGGAAACACCGTTCTTTTGTTCTCAGCACACTCACGTTTCCTGCTGTCTTAGAGACTCTAGAAAGCAAGAGCGTGCTTCTCGCTCTAAAGCAGAGTGTGATCCATGGATGAGAACTATGCTGTGTGTTTGCCTTCAGAAATGGAGTTAAATCCCAAGCTCTGAGTTTTCCTACAAGCAAGACTTCGTTTCAGGTAAGGGCAGTCACTTTTCTGCTCAATGGAACTAAATCGTTCACTGAGCTCACACGTTTCTCATCTCAACTGACAAGCATTAGATGTTAGAGGGTCAGTGATTTGTATCAGTTTCAGAAGCAGATTTGGACTAGACGTGGTCCATATGTGTAGGAAACACCGTTCTTTTGTTCTGGGCACACTCAGATTTCCTGCTGTTTTAGAGACTCTAGAAAGCAAGAGCGTGCTTCTCGCTCTAAAGCAGAGTGTGATTCATGGATGAGAACTATGCGGTGTCTTTCCCTTCAGAAGTGGAGTTAAATCACAGGCTCTGAGTCTTCCTACAAGCAAGACTTCGTTTCAGGTAAGTGCAGTCACTTTCCAGCTCAAAGGAACTACATCGTTCACGAAGCTCACATGTTTCTCATCTTAAGAGACAAGCATTGGATTTTAGAGGACCAGTGCTTTGTATCAGTTTCAGAAGCAGAGTTGGACTATATAATGTCCGTATGTTTAGGAAACACTGTTCTTTTGTTCTCAGCAAAATCACATATCCTGCAGTCTTAGAGACTCTAGAAAGCAAGAGCGTGCTTCTTGTTCTAAAGCAGAGGGTGATCAATGGATGATTACACTGCTGTGTGTTTTACTTCAGAAATGGAGTTAAATCCCAGGCTCTGAGTCTTCCTAGAAGCAAGACTTCAATTCAGGGAAGGGCAGTCACTTTTCTGCTCAATCGAACTTCATCGTTCTTGAAGCTCACACGTTTCCCATCTTAAATGACAAGCATTGGATGTTAGAGGGTCAGTGCTTTGTATCAGTTTCAGAAGTAGATTTGGACAACATATGGTCCGTATGTGTAGGAAACACCGTTCTTTTGTTCTGGGCACACTCTGATTTCCTGCTGTCTTAGAGACTCTAGAAAGCAAGAGCGTGCTTCTTGCTCTAAAGCAGAGTGTGATCCATGCATGAGAACTATGCTGTATGTTTCCCTTCAGAAATGGACTTAAATCCCATGCTCTGAGTCTTCCTACAAGCAAGACATCGTTTCAGGTAAGGGCAGTCACTTTTCAGTTCAAAGGAACTACATCATTCACAAAGCTCACACGTGTCTCATCTTAACTGACAAGCATTGGATGTTAGAGGACCAGTACTTTGTATCAGTTTCAGAAGCAGAGTTGGACTAGATATGGTCCATATGTGTAGGAAACACCGTTCTTTTGTTCTCAGCACACTCACGTTTCCTGCTGTCTTAGAGACTCTAGAAAGCAAGAGCGTGCTTCTCGCTCTAAAGCAGAGTGTGATCCATGGATGAGAACTATGCTGTGTGTTTCCCTTCATAAAAGGAGTTAAATCCCAGGCTCTGTGTCTTCCTACAAGCAAGACTTGGTTTCAGGTAAGGGCAGTCACTTTTCAGTTCAAAGAAACTACATCGTTCACGAAGCTCACACGTTTCTCATCTTAACAGACAAGCATTGGATGTTAGAGGACCAGTGCTTTGTATCAGTTTCAGAAGCAGAGTTGGACTAGATATGGTCCGTATGTGTAGGAAACACCGTTCTTTTGTTATGGGCACACTCAGATTTCCTGCTGTCTTAGAGACTCTAGAGAGCAAGAGCGTGCTTCTCGCTCTAAAGCAGAGTGTGATCCATGGATGAAAACTATGCTGTGTGTTTCGCTTCAGAAAAGGAGTTAAATCCCAGGCTCTATATCTTCCTACAAGCAAGACTTCATTTCAGGTAAGGACAGTCACTTTTCAGCTCAAATGAACTACGTCTTTCACGGAGCTCACACCTTTCTCATCTTAAAAGACAAGCATTGGATGTTAGAGGACCAGTGCTTTGTATCAGTTTCGAAGCAGAGTTGGACTAGATATGGTCCGTATGTGTAGGAAACACCGTTCTTTTGTTCTCAGAAAACTCACGATTCCTGCTGTCTTAGAGACTCTAGAAAGCAAGAGCATGCTTCTTGTTCTAAAGCAGAGTGTGATCAATGGATGAGAACACTACTGTGTGTTTCACTTCACAAATGGAGTTAAATCCCAGGCTCTGAGTCTTCCTACAAGCAAGACTTCGTTTCAGGTAAGGGCAGTCAGTTTTCTGCTCAAATGAACTACATCGTTCACGAAGCTCACACGTTTCTCCTCTTAATTGACAAACATTGGATGTTAGAGGACCAGTGCTTTGTATCATTTTCAGAAGAAGAGTTTGACTAGATATAGTCCGTATGTGTAGGAAACACCGTTCTTTTGTTCTCAGCACACTCACGTTTCCTGCTGTCTTAGAGACTCTAGAAAGCAAGAGCGTGCTTCTCACTCTAAAGCAGAGTGTGATCCATGGATGAGAACTATGCTGTGTGTTTGCCTTCAAAAATGGAGTTAAATCCCAGGCTCTGAGTCTTCCTACAAGCAAGACTTCGTTTCAGGTAAGGGCAGTCACTTTTCTGCTCAATCGAACTAAATCATTCACTGAGCTCACACGTTTCTCATCTCAACTGACAAGCATTAGATGTTAGAGGGTCAGTGATTTCTATCAGTTTCAGAAGCAGATTTGGACTAGATGTGGTCCATATGTGTAGGAAACACCGTTCTTTTGTTCTGGGCACACTCTGATTTCCTGCTGTCTTAGAGACTCTAGAAAGCAAGAGCGTGCTTCTCGCTCTAAATCAGAGTGTGGTCCATGGATGAGAACTATGCTGTTTGTTTCCCTTCAGAAATGGAGTTAAATCCCATGGTCTGAGTCTCCCTACAAGCAAGACTTCGTTTAAGGTAAGGGCAGTGACTTTTCTGCTCAAAGTAACTAAATCGTTCACAAAGCTCACACGTTTCTCATCTTAACTGACAAGCATTGGATGTTAGAGGACCAGTGCATTGTATCAGTTTCAGAAGCAGAGTAGGACTAGATATGGTCCGTATGTTTAGGAAACACCGTTCATTTGTTCTCATCACACTCACGTTTCCTGCTATCTTAGAGACTCTAGAAAGCAAGAGCGTGCTTCTTGTTCTAAAGCTCAGTGTGATCAATTGATGATTACACTGCTGTGTGTTTTACTTCAGAAATGGACTTAAATCCCAGGCTCTGTGTCTTACTAAAAGCAAGACTTCGTTTCAGGTAAGGGCAGTCACTTTTCAGTTCAAAGGAACTGCATCATTCACAAAGCTCACACGTTTCTCATCTTAACTGACAAGAATTGTATGTTAGAGGACCAGTGCTTTGTATCAGTGTCAGAAGCAGAGTTGGGCAAGATATGGTCCATATGTGTAGGAAACACCGTTCTTTTGTTCTCAGCAAACTCACGTTTCCTTCTCTCTTAGAGACTCTAGAATGCAAGATCGTGCTTCTTCTTATACAACAGAGTGTGATCAATGGATGAGAGCACTGCTGATTGTTTCACTTCAGAAATGGAGTTAAATCCCAGGCTCTGAGTCTTCCTACAAGCAATACTTCATTTCAGGTAAGGGCAGTCACTTTTCTGCTCAAACGAACTACATCTTTCACGAAGCTAACACGTTTCTCATCTTAACTGACAAGCTTTGGATGTTAGAGGACCAGTGCATTCTATCAGTTTCAGATGAAGATTTGGACTACATATAGTCCGTATGTGTAGGAAACACCGTTCTTTTGTTCTGGGCACACTCAGATTTCCTGCTGCATTAGAGATTCTAGAAAGCAAGAGCGTGCTTCTCGCTCTAAAGCAGAGTGTGATCCATGGATGAGAACTATGCTGTGTGTTTCACTTCAGAAATGGAGTTAAATCCCAGGCTCTGAGTCTTCCTACAAGCAGACATCGTTTCAGGTAAAGGCAGTCACTTTTCTGCTCAAACAAACTATATCTTTCACGAAGCTCACACGTTTCTCATCTTAACTGACAAGCATTGGATGTTAGAGGACCAGTGCTTTGTATCAGTTTCAGAAGAAGAGTTGGACTAGATATGGTCCCTATGTGTAGGAAACACTTTTCTTTTGTTCTCAGCACACTCACGTTTCCTGCTGTCTTAGAGACTCTAGAAAGCAAGAGCGTGCTTCTCGCTCTAAAGCAGAGTGTGATCCATGGATGAGAACTATGCTGTGTGTTTGCCTTCAGAAATGGAGTTAAATCCCAAGCTCTGAGTTTTCCTACAAGCAAGACTTCGTTTCAGGTAAGGGCAGTCACTTTTCTGCTCAATGGAACTAAATCGTTCACTGAGCTCACACGTTTCTCATCTCAACTGACAAGCATTAGATGTTAGAGGGTCAGTGATTTGTATCAGTTTCAGAAGCAGATTTGGACTAGACGTGGTCCATATGTGTAGGAAACACCGTTCTTTTGTTCTGGGCACACTCAGATTTCCTGCTGTTTTAGAGACTCTAGAAAGCAAGAGCGTGCTTCTCGCTCTAAAGCAGAGTGTGATTCATGGATGAGAACTATGCGGTGTCTTTCCCTTCAGAAGTGGAGTTAAATCACAGGCTCTGAGTCTTCCTACAAGCAAGACTTCGTTTCAGGTAAGTGCAGTCACTTTCCAGCTCAAAGGAACTACATCGTTCACGAAGCTCACATGTTTCTCATCTTAAGAGACAAGCATTGGATTTTAGAGGACCAGTGCTTTGTATCAGTTTCAGAAGCAGAGTTGGACTATATAATGTCCGTATGTTTAGGAAACACTGTTCTTTTGTTCTCAGCAAAATCACATATCCTGCAGTCTTAGAGACTCTAGAAGCAAGAGCGTGCTTCTTGTTCTAAAGCAGAGGGTGATCAATGGATGATTACACTGCTGTGTGTTTTACTTCAGAAATGGAGTTAAATCCCAGGCTCTGAGTCTTCCTAGAAGCAAGACTTCAATTCAGGGAAGGGCAGTCACTTTTCTGCTCAATCGAACTTCATCGTTCTTGAAGCTCACACGTTTCCCATCTTAAATGACAAGCATTGGATGTTAGAGGGTCAGTGCTTTGTATCAGTTTCAGAAGTAGATTTGGACAACATATGGTCCGTATGTGTAGGAAACACCGTTCTTTTGTTCTGGGCACACTCTGATTTCCTGCTGTCTTAGAGACTCTAGAAAGCAAGAGCGTGCTTCTTGCTCTAAAGCAGAGTGTGATCCATGCATGAGAACTATGCTGTATGTTTCCCTTCAGAAATGGACTTAAATCCCATGCTCTGAGTCTTCCTACAAGCAAGACATCGTTTCAGGTAAGGGCAGTCACTTTTCAGTTCAAAGGAACTACATCATTCACAAAGCTCACACGTGTCTCATCTTAACTGACAAGCATTGGATGTTAGAGGACCAGTACTTTGTATCAGTTTCAGAAGCAGAGTTGGACTAGATATGGTCCATATGTGTAGGAAACACCGTTCTTTTGTTCTCAGCACACTCACGTTTCCTGCTGTCTTAGAGACTCTAGAAAGCAAGAGCGTGCTTCTCGCTCTAAAGCAGAGTGTGATCCATGGATGAGAACTATGCTGTGTGTTTCCCTTCATAAAAGAAGTTAAATCCCAGGCTCTGTGTCTTCCTACAAGCAAGACTTGGTTTCAGGTAAGGGCAGTCACTTTTCAGTTCAAAGAAACTACATCGTTCACGAAGCTCACACGTTTCTCATCTTAACAGACAAGCATTGGATGTTAGAGGACCAGTGCTTTGTATCAGTTTCAGAAGCAGAGTTGGACTAGATATGGTCCGTATGTGTAGGAAACACCGTTCTTTTGTTATGGGCACACTCAGATTTCCTGCTGTCTTAGAGACTCTAGAGAGCAAGAGCGTGCTTCTCGCTCTAAAGCAGAGTGTGATCCATGGATGAAAACTATGCTGTGTGTTTCGCTTCAGAAAAGGAGTTAAATCCCAGGCTCTATATCTTCCTACAAGCAAGACTTCATTTCAGGTAAGGACAGTCACTTTTCAGCTCAAATGAACTACGTCTTTCACGGAGCTCACACCTTTCTCATCTTAAAAGACAAGCATTGGATGTTAGAGGACCAGTGCTTTGTATCAGTTTCCGAAGCAGAGTTGGACTAGATATGGTCCGTATGTGTAGGAAACACCGTTCTTTTGTTCTCAGAAAACTCACGATTCCTGCTGTCTTAGAGACTCTAGAAAGCAAGAGCATGCTTCTTGTTCTAAAGCAGAGTGTGATCAATGGATGAGAACACTACTGTGTGTTTCACTTCACAAATGGAGTTAAATCCCAGGCTCTGAGTCTTCCTACAAGCAAGACTTCGTTTCAGGTAAGGGCAGTCAGTTTTCTGCTCAAATGAACTACATCGTTCACGAAGCTCACACGTTTCTCCTCTTAATTGACAAACATTGGATGTTAGAGGACCAGTGCTTTGTATCATTTTCAGAAGAAGAGTTTGACTAGATATAGTCCGTATGTGTAGGAAACACCGTTCTTTTGTTCTCAGCACACTCACGTTTCCTGCTGTCTTAGAGATTCTAGAAAGCAAGAGCGTGCTTCTTGTTCTAAAGCAGAGTGTGATCAATCGATGATTACACTGCTGTGTGTTTTACTTCAGAAATGGAGTTAAATCCCAGGCTCTGAGTCTCCCTAAAAGCAAGACTTCGTTTCAGGTAAGGGCAGTCACTTTTCAGTTCAAAGGAACTGCATCATTCACAAAGCTCACACGTTTCTCATCTTAACTGACAAGAATTGTATGTTAGAGGACCAGTGCTTTGTTTCAGTGTCAGAAGCAGAGTTGGGCAAGATATGGTCCATATGTGTAGGAAACACCATTCTTTTGTTCTCAGCAAACTCACGTTTCCTTCTCTCTTAGAGACTCTAGAATGCAAGATCGTGCTTCTTCTTATACATCAGAGTGTGATCAATGGATGAGAGCACTGCTGATTGTTTCACTTCAGAAATGGAGTTAAATCCCAGGCTCTGAGTCTTCCTACAAGCAATACTTCATTTCAGGTAAGGGCAGTCACTTTTCTGCTCAAACGAACTACATCTTTCACGAAGCTAACACGTTTCTCATCTTAACTGACAAGCTTTGGATGTTAGAGGACCAGTGCATTCTATCAGTTTCAGATGAAGATTTGGACTACATATAGTCCGTATGTGTAGGAAACACCGTTCTTTTGTTCTGGGCACACTCAGATTTCCTGCTGCATTAGAGATTCTAGAAAGCAAGAGCGTGCTTCTCGCTCTAAAGCAGAGTGTGATCCATGGATGAGAACTATGCTGTGTGTTTCACTTCAGAAATGGAGTTAAATCCCAGGCTCTGAGTCTTCCTAGAAGCAAGACTTCAATTCAGGGAAGGGCAGTCACTTTTCTGCTCAATCGAACTTCATCGTTCTTGAAGCTCACACGTTTCCCATCTTAAATGACAAGCATTGGATGTTAGAGGGTCAGTGCTTTGTATCAGTTTCAGAAGTAGATTTGGACAACATATGGTCCGTATGTGTAGGAAACACCGTTCTTTTGTTCTGGGCACACTCTGATTTCCTGCTGTCTTAGAGACTCTAGAAAGCAAGAGCGTGCTTCTTGCTCTAAAGCAGAGTGTGATCCATGCATGAGAACTATGCTGTATGTTTCCCTTCAGAAATGGACTTAAATCCCATGCTCTGAGTCTTCCTACAAGCAAGACATCGTTTCAGGTAAGGGCAGTCACTTTTCAGTTCAAAGGAACTACATCATTCACAAAGCTCACACGTGTCTCATCTTAACTGACAAGCATTGGATGTTAGAGGACCAGTACTTTGTATCAGTTTCAGAAGCAGAGTTGGACTAGATATGGTCCATATGTGTAGGAAACACCGTTCTTTTGTTCTCAGCACACTCACGTTTCCTGCTGTCTTAGAGACTCTAGAAAGCAAGAGCGTGCTTCTCGCTCTAAAGCAGAGTGTGATCCATGGATGAGAACTATGCTGTGTGTTTGCCTTCAGAAATGGAGTTAAATCCCAAGCTCTGAGTTTTCCTACAAGCAAGACTTCGTTTCAGGTAAGGGCAGTCACTTTTCTGCTCAATGGAACTAAATCGTTCACTGAGCTCACACGTTTCTCATCTCAACTGACAAGCATTAGATGTTAGAGGGTCAGTGATTTGTATCAGTTTCAGAAGCAGATTTGGACTAGACGTGGTCCATATGTGTAGGAAACACCGTTCTTTTGTTCTGGGCACACTCAGATTTCCTGCTGTTTTAGAGACTCTAGAAAGCAAGAGCGTGCTTCTCGCTCTAAAGCAGAGTGTGATTCATGGATGAGAACTATGCGGTGTCTTTCCCTTCAGAAGTGGAGTTAAATCACAGGCTCTGAGTCTTCCTACAAGCAAGACTTCGTTTCAGGTAAGTGCAGTCACTTTCCAGCTCAAAGGAACTACATCGTTCACGAAGCTCACATGTTTCTCATCTTAAGAGACAAGCATTGGATTTTAGAGGACCAGTGCTTTGTATCAGTTTCAGAAGCAGAGTTGGACTATATAATGTCCGTATGTTTAGGAAACACTGTTCTTTTGTTCTCAGCAAAATCACATATCCTGCAGTCTTAGAGACTCTAGAAAGCAAGAGCGTGCTTCTTGTTCTAAAGCAGAGGGTGATCAATGGATGATTACACTGCTGTGTGTTTTACTTCAGAAATGGAGTTAAATCCCAGGCTCTGAGTCTTCCTAGAAGCAAGACTTCAATTCAGGGAAGGGCAGTCACTTTTCTGCTCAATCGAACTTCATCGTTCTTGAAGCTCACACGTTTCCCATCTTAAATGACAAGCATTGGATGTTAGAGGGTCAGTGCTTTGTATCAGTTTCAGAAGTAGATTTGGACAACATATGGTCCGTATGTGTAGGAAACACCGTTCTTTTGTTCTGGGCACACTCTGATTTCCTGCTGTCTTAGAGACTCTAGAAAGCAAGAGCGTGCTTCTTGCTCTAAAGCAGAGTGTGATCCATGCATGAGAACTATGCTGTATGTTTCCCTTCAGAAATGGACTTAAATCCCATGCTCTGAGTCTTCCTACAAGCAAGACATCGTTTCAGGTAAGGGCAGTCACTTTTCAGTTCAAAGGAACTACATCATTCACAAAGCTCACACGTGTCTCATCTTAACTGACAAGCATTGGATGTTAGAGGACCAGTACTTTGTATCAGTTTCAGAAGCAGAGTTGGACTAGATATGGTCCATATGTGTAGGAAACACCGTTCTTTTGTTCTCAGCACACTCACGTTTCCTGCTGTCTTAGAGACTCTAGAAAGCAAGAGCGTGCTTCTCGCTCTAAAGCAGAGTGTGATCCATGGATGAGAACTATGCTGTGTGTTTCCCTTCATAAAAGGAGTTAAATCCCAGGCTCTGTGTCTTCCTACAAGCAAGACTTGGTTTCAGGTAAGGGCAGTCACTTTTCAGTTCAAAGAAACTACATCGTTCACGAAGCTCACACGTTTCTCATCTTAACAGACAAGCATTGGATGTTAGAGGACCAGTGCTTTGTATCAGTTTCAGAAGCAGAGTTGGACTAGATATGGTCCGTATGTGTAGGAAACACCGTTCTTTTGTTATGGGCACACTCAGATTTCCTGCTGTCTTAGAGACTCTAGAGAGCAAGAGCGTGCTTCTCGCTCTAAAGCAGAGTGTGATCCATGGATGAAAACTATGCTGTGTGTTTCGCTTCAGAAAAGGAGTTAAATCCCAGGCTCTATATCTTCCTACAAGCAAGACTTCATTTCAGGTAAGGACAGTCACTTTTCAGCTCAAATGAACTACGTCTTTCACGGAGCTCACACCTTTCTCATCTTAAAAGACAAGCATTGGATGTTAGAGGACCAGTGCTTTGTATCAGTTTCGAAGCAGAGTTGGACTAGATATGGTCCGTATGTGTAGGAAACACCGTTCTTTTGTTCTCAGAAAACTCACGATTCCTGCTGTCTTAGAGACTCTAGAAAGCAAGAGCATGCTTCTTGTTCTAAAGCAGAGTGTGATCAATGGATGAGAACACTACTGTGTGTTTCACTTCACAAATGGAGTTAAATCCCAGGCTCTGAGTCTTCCTACAAGCAAGACTTCGTTTCAGGTAAGGGCAGTCAGTTTTCTGCTCAAATGAACTACATCGTTCGCGAGGCTCACACGTTTCTCCTCTTAATTGACAAACATTGGATGTTAGAGGACCAGTGCTTTGTATCATTTTCAGAAGAAGAGTTTGACTAGATATAGTCCGTATGTGTAGGAAACACCGTTCTTTTGTTCTCAGCACACTCACGTTTCCTGCTGTCTTAGAGATTCTAGAAAGCAAGAGCGTGCTTCTTGTTCTAAAGCAGAGTGTGATCAATCGATGATTACACTGCTGTGTGTTTTACTTCAGAAATGGAGTTAAATCCCAGGCTCTGAGTCTCCCTAAAAGCAAGACTTCAATTCAGGTAAGGGCAGTCACTTTTCTGCTCAAACGAACTACATCATCAACAAAGCTCACTCGTTTCTCATCTTAATTGACAAGCATTGGATGTTAGAGGACCAGTGCTTTGTATCAGTTTCAGAAGAAGAGTTGGAGTAGATATGGTCCATATGTGTAGGAAACACCGTTCTTTTGTTCTGGGCACACTCAGATTTCCTGCTGTATTAGAGAATCTAGAGAGCAAGAGTGTGCTTCTCGCTCTAAGGCAGAGTGTGATGCATAGATGAGAACTATGCTGTGTGTTTCGCTTCAGAAAAGGAGTTAAATCGCAGCCTCTATGTCTTCCTACAAGCAAGACTTCGTTTCAGGTAAGGGCAGTCACTTTTCAGCTCAAATGAACTACATCTTTCACAGAGCTCACACCTTTCTCATCTTAACAGACAAGCATTGGATGTTAGAGGACCAGTGCTTTGTATCGGTTTCAGAAGCAGAGTTGGACTAGATATGGTTCATATGTGTAGGAAACACCGTTCTATTGTTCTCAGAAAACTCACGATTCCTGCTGTCTTAGAGACTCTAGAAAGCAAGAGCGTGATTCTTGTACTAAAGCAGTGTGTGATCAATGGATGAGAACACTACTGTGTGTTTCACTTCACAAATGGAGTTAAATCCCAGGCTCTGAGTCTTCCTACAAGCAAGACTTCGTTTCAGGTAAGGGCAGTCAGTTTTCTGCTCAAATGAACTACATCGTTCACGAAGCTCACACGTTTCTCCTCTTAATTGACAAACATTGGATGTTAGAGGACCAGTGCTTTGTATCATTTTCAGAAGAAGAGTTTGACTAGATATAGTCCGTATGTGTAGGAAACACCGTTGTTTTGTTCTCAGCACACTCACGTTTCCTGCTGTCTTAGAGACTCTAGAAAGCAAGAGCGTGCTTCTCGCTCTAAAGCAGAGTGTGATCCATGGATGAGAACTATGCTGTGTGTTTGCATTCAGAAATGGAGTTAAATCACTGGCTCTGAGTCTTACTACAAGCAAGACTTCGTTTCAGGTAAGGGCAGTCACTTTTCTGCTCAAACGAACTAAATCGTTCACTGAGCTCACACGTTTCTCATCTTAACTGACAAGCATTGAATGTTAGAGGACCAGTGCTTTGTATCAGTTTCAGAAGAAGAGTTGGACTAGATATGGTCCCTATGTGTAGGAAACACCGTTCTTTTGTTCTCAGCACACTCACGTTTCCTGCTGTCTTAGAGACTCTAGAAAGCAAGAGCGTGCTTCTCACTCTAAAGCAGAGTGTGATCCATGGATGAGAACTATGCTGTGTGTTTGCCTTCAAAAATGGAGTTAAATCCCAGGCTCTGAGTCTTCCTACAAGCAAGACTTCGTTTCAGGTAAGGGCAGTCACTTTTCTGCTCAATCGAACTAAATCATTCACTGAGCTCACACGTTTCTCATCTCAACTGACAAGCATTAGATGTTAGAGGGTCAGTGATTTCTATCAGTTTCAGAAGCAGATTTGGACTAGATGTGGTCCATATGTGTAGGAAACACCGTTCTTTTGTTCTGGGCACACTCTGATTTCCTGCTGTCTTAGAGACTCTAGAAAGCAAGAGCGTGCTTCTCGCTCTAAATCAGAGTGTGGTCCATGGATGAGAACTATGCTGTTTGTTTCCCTTCAGAAATGGAGTTAAATCCCATGGTCTGAGTCTCCCTACAAGCAAGACTTCGTTTAAGGTAAGGGCAGTGACTTTTCTGCTCAAAGTAACTAAATCGTTCACAAAGCTCACACGTTTCTCATCTTAACTGACAAGCATTGGATGTTAGAGGACCAGTGCATTGTATCAGTTTCAGAAGCAGAGTAGGACTAGATATGGTCCGTATGTTTAGGAAACACCGTTCATTTGTTCTCATCACACTCACGTTTCCTGCTATCTTAGAGACTCTAGAAAGCAAGAGCGTGCTTCTTGTTCTAAAGCTCAGTGTGATCAATTGATGATTACACTGCTGTGTGTTTTACTTCAGAAATGGACTTAAATCCCAGGCTCTGTGTCTTACTAAAAGCAAGACTTCGTTTCAGGTAAGGGCAGTCACTTTTCAGTTCAAAGGAACTGCATCATTCACAAAGCTCACACGTTTCTCATCTTAACTGACAAGAATTGTATGTTAGAGGACCAGTGCTTTGTATCAGTGTCAGAAGCAGAGTTGGGCAAGATATGGTCCATATGTGTAGGAAACACCGTTCTTTTGTTCTCAGCAAACTCATGTTTCCTTCTCTCTTAGAGACTCTAGAATGCAAGATCGTGCTTCTTCTTATACAACAGAGTGTGATCAATGGATGAGAGCACTGCTGATTGTTTCACTTCAGAAATGGAGTTAAATCCCAGGCTCTGAGTCTTCCTACAAGCAATACTTCATTTCAGGTAAGGGCAGTCACTTTTCTGCTCAAACGAACTACATCTTTCACGAAGCTAACACGTTTCTCATCTTAACTGACAAGCTTTGGATGTTAGAGGACCAGTGCATTCTATCAGTTTCAGATGAAGATTTGGACTACATATAGTCCGTATGTGTAGGAAACACCGTTCTTTTGTTCTGGGCACACTCAGATTTCCTGCTGCATTAGAGATTCTAGAAAGCAAGAGCGTGCTTCTCGCTCTAAAGCAGAGTGTGATCCATGGATGAGAACTATGCTGTGTGTTTCACTTCAGAAATGGAGTTAAATCCCAGGCTCTGAGTCTTCCTACAAGCAGACATCGTTTCAGGTAAAGGCAGTCACTTTTCTGCTCAAACAAACTATATCTTTCACGAAGCTCACACGTTTCTCATCTTAACTGACAAGCATTGGATGTTAGAGGACCAGTGCTTTGTATCAGTTTCAGAAGAAGAGTTGGACTAGATATGGTCCCTATGTGTAGGAAACACTTTTCTTTTGTTCTCAGCACACTCACGTTTCCTGCTGTCTTAGAGACTCTAGAAAGCAAGAGCGTGCTTCTCGCTCTAAAGCAGAGTGTGATCCATGGATGAGAACTATGCTGTGTGTTTGCCTTCAGAAATGGAGTTAAATCCCAAGCTCTGAGTTTTCCTACAAGCAAGACTTCGTTTCAGGTAAGGGCAGTCACTTTTCTGCTCAATGGAACTAAATCGTTCACTGAGCTCACACGTTTCTCATCTCAACTGACAAGCATTAGATGTTAGAGGGTCAGTGATTTGTATCAGTTTCAGAAGCAGATTTGGACTAGACGTGGTCCATATGTGTAGGAAACACCGTTCTTTTGTTCTGGGCACACTCAGATTTCCTGCTGTTTTAGAGACTCTAGAAAGCAAGAGCGTGCTTCTCGCTCTAAAGCAGAGTGTGATTCATGGATGAGAACTATGCGGTGTCTTTCCCTTCAGAAGTGGAGTTAAATCACAGGCTCTGAGTCTTCCTACAAGCAAGACTTCGTTTCAGGTAAGTGCAGTCACTTTCCAGCTCAAAGGAACTACATCGTTCACGAAGCTCACATGTTTCTCATCTTAAGAGACAAGCATTGGATTTTAGAGGACCAGTGCTTTGTATCAGTTTCAGAAGCAGAGTTGGACTATATAATGTCCGTATGTTTAGGAAACACTGTTCTTTTGTTCTCAGCAAAATCACATATCCTGCAGTCTTAGAGACTCTAGAAAGCAAGAGCGTGCTTCTTGTTCTAAAGCAGAGGGTGATCAATGGATGATTACACTGCTGTGTGTTTTACTTCAGAAATGGAGTTAAATCCCAGGCTCTGAGTCTTCCTAGAAGCAAGACTTCAATTCAGGGAAGGGCAGTCACTTTTCTGCTCAATCGAACTTCATCGTTCTTGAAGCTCACACGTTTCCCATCTTAAATGACAAGCATTGGATGTTAGAGGGTCAGTGCTTTGTATCAGTTTCAGAAGTAGATTTGGACAACATATGGTCCGTATGTGTAGGAAACACCGTTCTTTTGTTCTGGGCACACTCTGATTTCCTGCTGTCTTAGAGACTCTAGAAAGCAAGAGCGTGCTTCTTGCTCTAAAGCAGAGTGTGATCCATGCATGAGAACTATGCTGTATGTTTCCCTTCAGAAATGGACTTAAATCCCATGCTCTGAGTCTTCCTACAAGCAAGACATCGTTTCAGGTAAGGGCAGTCACTTTTCAGTTCAAAGGAACTACATCATTCACAAAGCTCACACGTGTCTCATCTTAACTGACAAGCATTGGATGTTAGAGGACCAGTACTTTGTATCAGTTTCAGAAGCAGAGTTGGACTAGATATGGTCCATATGTGTAGGAAACACCGTTCTTTTGTTCTCAGCACACTCACGTTTCCTGCTGTCTTAGAGACTCTAGAAAGCAAGAGCGTGCTTCTCGCTCTAAAGCAGAGTGTGATCCATGGATGAGAACTATGCTGTGTGTTTCCCTTCATAAAAGGAGTTAAATCCCAGGCTCTGTGTCTTCCTACAAGCAAGACTTGGTTTCAGGTAAGGGCAGTCACTTTTCAGTTCAAAGAAACTACATCGTTCACGAAGCTCACACGTTTCTCATCTTAACAGACAAGCATTGGATGTTAGAGGACCAGTGCTTTGTATCAGTTTCAGAAGCAGAGTTGGACTAGATATGGTCCGTATGTGTAGGAAACACCGTTCTTTTGTTATGGGCACACTCAGATTTCCTGCTGTCTTAGAGACTCTAGAGAGCAAGAGCGTGCTTCTCGCTCTAAAGCAGAGTGTGATCCATGGATGAAAACTATGCTGTGTGTTTCGCTTCAGAAAAGGAGTTAAATCCCAGGCTCTATATCTTCCTACAAGCAAGACTTCATTTCAGGTAAGGACAGTCACTTTTCAGCTCAAATGAACTACGTCTTTCACGGAGCTCACACCTTTCTCATCTTAAAAGACAAGCATTGGATGTTAGAGGACCAGTGCTTTGTATCAGTTTCCGAAGCAGAGTTGGACTAGATATGGTCCGTATGTGTAGGAAACACCGTTCTTTTGTTCTCAGAAAACTCACGATTCCTGCTGTCTTAGAGACTCTAGAAAGCAAGAGCATGCTTCTTGTTCTAAAGCAGAGTGTGATCAATGGATGAGAACACTACTGTGTGTTTCACTTCACAAATGGAGTTAAATCCCAGGCTCTGAGTCTTCCTACAAGCAAGACTTCGTTTCAGGTAAGGGCAGTCAGTTTTCTGCTCAAATGAACTACATCGTTCACGAAGCTCACACGTTTCTCCTCTTAATTGACAAACATTGGATGTTAGAGGACCAGTGCTTTGTATCATTTTCAGAAGAAGAGTTTGACTAGATATAGTCCGTATGTGTAGGAAACACCGTTCTTTTGTTCTCAGCACACTCACGTTTCCTGCTGTCTTAGAGATTCTAGAAAGCAAGAGCGTGCTTCTTGTTCTAAAGCAGAGTGTGATCAATCGATGATTACACTGCTGTGTGTTTTACTTCAGAAATGGAGTTAAATCCCAGGCTCTGAGTCTCCCTAAAAGCAAGACTTCGTTTCAGGTAAGGGCAGTCACTTTTCAGTTCAAAGGAACTGCATCATTCACAAAGCTCACACGTTTCTCATCTTAACTGACAAGAATTGTATGTTAGAGGACCAGTGCTTTGTTTCAGTGTCAGAAGCAGAGTTGGGCAAGATATGGTCCATATGTGTAGGAAACACCATTCTTTTGTTCTCAGCAAACTCACGTTTCCTTCTCTCTTAGAGACTCTAGAATGCAAGATCGTGCTTCTTCTTATACATCAGAGTGTGATCAATGGATGAGAGCACTGCTGATTGTTTCACTTCAGAAATGGAGTTAAATCCCAGGCTCTGAGTCTTCCTACAAGCAATACTTCATTTCAGGTAAGGGCAGTCACTTTTCTGCTCAAACGAACTACATCTTTCACGAAGCTAACACGTTTCTCATCTTAACTGACAAGCTTTGGATGTTAGAGGACCAGTGCATTCTATCAGTTTCAGATGAAGATTTGGACTACATATAGTCCGTATGTGTAGGAAACACCGTTCTTTTGTTCTGGGCACACTCAGATTTCCTGCTGCATTAGAGATTCTAGAAAGCAAGAGCGTGCTTCTCGCTCTAAAGCAGAGTGTGATCCATGGATGAGAACTATGCTGTGTGTTTCACTTCAGAAATGGAGTTAAATCCCAGGCTCTGAGTCTTCCTACAAGCAGACATCGTTTCAGGTAAAGGCAGTCACTTTTCTGCTCAAACAAACTATATCTTTCACGAAGCTCACACGTTTCTCATCTTAACTGACAAGCATTGGATGTTAGAGGACCAGTGCTTTGTATCAGTTTCAGAAGAAGAGTTGGACTAGATATGGTCCCTATGTGTAGGAAACACTTTTCTTTTGTTCTCAGCACACTCACGTTTCCTGCTGTCTTAGAGACTCTAGAAAGCAAGAGCGTGCTTCTCGCTCTAAAGCAGAGTGTGATCCATGGATGAGAACTATGCTGTGTGTTTGCCTTCAGAAATGGAGTTAAATCCCAAGCTCTGAGTTTTCCTACAAGCAAGACTTCGTTTCAGGTAAGGGCAGTCACTTTTCTGCTCAATGGAACTAAATCGTTCACTGAGCTCACACGATTCTCATCTCAACTGACAAGCATTAGATGTTAGAGGGTCAGTGATTTGTATCAGTTTCAGAAGCAGATTTGGACTAGACGTGGTCCATATGTGTAGGAAACACCGTTCTTTTCTTCTGGGCACACTCAGATTTCCTGCTGTTTTAGAGACTCTAGAAAGCAAGAGCGTGCTTCTCGCTCTAAAGCAGAGTGTGATTCATGGATGAGAACTATGCGGTGTCTTTCCCTTCAGAAGTGGAGTTAAATCACAGGCTCTGAGTCTTCCTACAAGCAAGACTTCGTTTCAGGTAAGTGCAGTCACTTTCCAGCTCAAAGGAACTACATCGTTCACGAAGCTCACATGTTTCTCTTCTTAAGAGACCAGCATTGGATTTTAGAGGACCAGTGCTTTGTATCAGTTTCAGAAGCAGAGTTGGACTATATAATGTCCGTATGTTTAGGAAACACTGTTCTTTTGTTCTCAGCAAAATCACATATCCTGCAGTCTTAGAGACTCTAGAAAGCAAGAGCGTGCTTCTTGTTCTAAAGCAGAGGGTGATCAATGGATGATTACACTGCTGTGTGTTTTACTTCAGAAATGGAGTTAAATCCCAGGCTCTGAGTCTTCCTAGAAGCAAGAATTCAATTCAGGGAAGGGCAGTCACTTTTCTGCTCAATCGAACTTCATCGTTCTTGAAGCTCACACGTTTCCCATCTTAAATGACAAGCATTGGATGTTAGAGGGTCAGTGCTTTGTATCAGTTTCAGAAGTAGATTTGGACAACATATGGTCCGTATGTGTAGGAAACACCGTTCTTTTGTTCTGGGCACACTCTGATTTCCTGCTGTCTTAGAGACTCTAGAAAGCAAGAGCGTGCTTCTTGCTCTAAAGCAGAGTGTGATCCATGCATGAGAACTATGCTGTATGTTTCCCTTCAGAAATGGACTTAAATCCCATGCTCTGAGTCTTCCTACAAGCAAGACATCGTTTCAGGTAAGGGCAGTCACTTTTCAGTTCAAAGGAACTACATCATTCACAAAGCTCACACGTGTCTCATCTTAACTGACAAGCATTGGATGTTAGAGGACCAGTACTTTGTATCAGTTTCAGAAGCAGAGTTGGACTAGATATGGTCCATATGTGTAGGAAACACCGTTCTTTTGTTCTCAGCACACTCACGTTTCCTGCTGTCTTAGAGACTCTAGAAAGCAAGAGCGTGCTTCTCGCTCTAAAGCAGAGTGTGATCCATGGATGAGAACTATGCTGTGTGTTTCCCTTCATAAAAGGAGTTAAATCCCAGGCTCTGTGTCTTCCTACAAGCAAGACTTGGTTTCAGGTAAGGGCAGTCACTTTTCAGTTCAAAGAAACTACATCGTTCACGAAGCTCACACGTTTCTCATCTTAACAGACAAGCATTGGATGTTAGAGGACCAGTGCTTTGTATCAGTTTCAGAAGCAGAGTTGGACTAGATATGGTCCGTATGTGTAGGAAACACCATTCTTTTGTTATGGGCACACTCAGATTTCCTGCTGTCTTAGAGACTCTAGAGAGCAAGAGCGTGCTTCTCGCTCTAAAGCAGAGTGTGATCCATGGATGAAAACTATGCTGTGTGTTTCGCTTCAGAAAAGGAGTTAAATCCCAGGCTCTATATCTTCCTACAGGCAAGACTTCATTTCAGGTAAGGACAGTCACTTTTCAGCTCAAATGAACTACGTCTTTCACGGAGCTCACACCTTTCTCATCTTAAAAGACAAGCATTGGATGTTAGAGGACCAGTGCTTTGTATCAGTTTCCGAAGCAGAGTTGGACTAGATATGGTCCGTATGTGTAGGAAACACCGTTCTTATGTTCTCATAAAACTCACGATTCCTGCTGTCTTAGAGACTCTAGAAAGCAAGAGCATGCTTCTTGTTCTAAAGCAGAGTGTGATCAATGGATGAGAACACTACTGTGTGTTTCACTTCACAAATGGAGTTAAATCCCAGGCTCTGAGTCTTCCTACAAGCAAGACTTCGTTTCAGGTAAGGGCAGTCAGTTTTCTGCTCAAATGAACTACATCGTTCACGAAGCTCACACGTTTCTCCTCTTAATTGACAAACATTGGATGTTAGAGTACCAGTGCTTTGTATCATTTTCAGAAGAAGAGTTTGACTAGATATAGTCCGTATGTGTAGGAAACACCGTTCTTTTGTTCTCAGCACACTCACGTTTCCTGCTGTCTTAGAGATTCTAGAAAGCAAGAGCGTGCTTCTTGTTCTAAAGCAGAGTGTGATCAATCGATGATTACACTGCTGTGTGTTTTACTTCAGAAATGGAGTTAAATCCCAGGCTCTGAGTCTCCCTAAAAGCAAGACTTCAATTCAGGTAAGGGCAGTCACTTTTCTGCTCAAACGAACTACATCATCAACAAAGCTCACTCGTTTCTCATCTTAATTGACAAGCATTGGATGTTAGAGGACCAGTGCTTTGTATCATTTTCAGAAGAAGAGTTGTACTAGATATGGTCCGTATGTGTAGGAAACACCGTTCTTTTGTTCTCAGCACACTCACGTTTCCTGCTGTCTTAGAGTCTCTAGAAAGCAAGAGCGTGCTTCTTGTTCTAAAGCAGAGTGTGATCAATCGATGATTACACTGCTGTGTGTTTTACTTCAGAAATGGAGCTAAATCCCAGGCTCTGAGTCTTCCTACAAGCAAGACTTCAATTCAGGTAAGGGCAGTCAGTTTTCTGCTCAAACGAACTACATCATTCACGAAGCTCACACGTTTCTCCTCTTAATTGACAAGCATTGGATGTTAGAGGACCAGTGCTTTGTATCATTTTCAGAAGAAGAGTTTGACTATATATGGTCTGTATGTGTAGGAAACACCGTTCTTTTGTTCTCAGCACACACACGTTTCCTGCTGTCTTAGAGACTCTAGAAAGCAAGAGCGTGCTTCTTGTTCTAAAGCAGAGTGTGATCAATCAATGATTACACTGCTGTGTGTTTTACTTCAGAAATGGCGTTAAATCCCAGGCTCTGAGTCTTCCTACAAGCAAGACTTCAATTCAGGTAAGGGCAGTCACTTTTCTGCTCAAACGAACTAAATCATTCACGGAGCTCACACGTTTCTCATCTTAATTGACAAGCATTGGATGTTAGAGGACCAGTGCTTTGTATCAGTTTCAGAAGAAGAGTTGGACTAGATATGGTCCATATGTGTAGGAAACACCGTTCTTTTGTTCTGGGCACACTCAGATTTCCTGTTGTATTAGAGAATCTAGAAAGCAAGAGTGTGCTTCTCGCTCTAAGGCAGAGTGTGATCCATAGATGAGAACTATGCTGTGTGTTTCCCTTCAGAAATGGAGTTAAATCCCAGGCTCTGTGTCTTACTACAGGTAAGACTTCGTTTCAGGTAATGGCAGTCACTTTTCAGTTCAAAGGAACTACATCATTCACAAAGCTCACACGTTTCTCATCTTAACTGACAAGCATTGGATGTTAGAGGGTCAGTGCATTGTATCAGTTTCAGAAGAAGATTTGGACTACATATAGTCCGTATGTGTAGGAAACACCGTTCTTTTGTTCTTGGCACACTCAGATTTTCTGCTGTCGTAGAGACTCTAGAATGCAAGAGTGTGCTTCTTGCTCTAAAGCAGAGTGTGATCCATGGATGAGAACTATACTGTGTGTTTCACTTCAGAAATGGAGTTAAATCCCAGGCTCTGAGTCTTCCTACAAGCAAGATTTCGTTTCAGGTAAGGGCAGTCACGTTTCTGCTCAAACGAACTACATCGTTCACGAAGCTCACACGTTTCTCATCTTAACTGACAAGAATTGGATGTTAGAGGACCAGTGCTTTGTATCAGTTTCAGAAGAAGAGTTGGACTATATAATGTTTGTATGTGTAGACAACACCGTTCTTTTGTTCTCAGCAAACTCACGTTTCCTGCTGTCTTAGAGACTCTAGAAAGCAAGAGCGTGCTTCTCGCTCTAAAGCAGAGTGTGATCCATGGATGAGAACTATGCTGTTTGTTTGCCTTCAGAAATGGAGTTAAATCCCAGGCTCTGAGTCTTCCTACAAGCAAGACTTCGTTTCAGGTAAGGGCAGTCACTTTTCTGCTCAAACGAACTACATCGTTCACTGAGCTCACAGGTTTCTCATCTTAACTGACAAGCATTGGATGTTAGAGGGTCAGTGCATTGTATGAGTTTCAGAAGAAGATTTGGACTACATATAGTCAGTATGTGTAGGAAACACCGTTCTTTTGTTCTGTGCACACTCAGATTTCCTGCTGTATTAGAGACTCTAGAAAGCAAGAGCATGCTTCTTGCTCTAAAGCAGAGTGTGATCCATGGATGAGAACTATGCTGTGTGTTTCCCTTCAGAAATGGAGTTAAATCCCAGGCGTTGTGTCTTCCTACAGGCAAGACTCCGTTTCAGGTAAGGGCAGTCACTTTTCAGCTCAAACGAACTACATCATTCACGAAGCTCACATGTTACTCATCTTAATTGACAAGCATTGGATGTTAGAGGACCAGTGCTTTCTATCATTTTCAGAAGCAGATTTGGACTAGATATGGTCTGTATGTGTGGGAAACACCGTTCTTTTGTTCTCAGCACACTCACGTTTCCTGGTGTCTTAGAGTCTCTAGAAAGCAAGAGCGTGCTTCTTGTTCTAAAGCAGAGTGTGATCAATCGATGATTACACTGCTGTGTGTTTTACTTCAGAAATGGAGTTAAATCCCAGGCTCTGAGTCTTCCTACAAGCAAGACTTCAATTCAGGTAAGGGCAGTCACTTTTCTGCTCAAACGAACTAAATCATTCACGAAGCTCACACGTTTCTCATCTTAATTGACAAGCATTGGATGTTAGAGGACGAGTGCATTGTATCAGTTTCAGAAGAAGAGTTGGATTAGATATGGTCCATATGTGTAGGAAACACCGTTCTTTTGTTCTGGTCACACTCAGATTTCCTGCTGTATTAGAGAATCTAGAAAGCAAGAGTGTGCTTCTCGCTCTAAGGCAGAGTGTGATCCATAGATGAGAACTATGCTGTGTGTTTCCCTTCAGAAATGGAGTTAAATCCCAGGCTCTGTGTCTTAATACAAGTAAGAATTCGTTTCAGGTAAGGGCAGTCACTTTTCTGTTCAAAGGAACTACATCATTCACAAAGCTCACAATTTCTCATCTTAACTGACAAGCATTGGATGTTAGAGTACCAGTGCATTCTCTCAGTTTCAGAAGAAGATTTGAACTACATATAGTCCGTATGTGTAGGAAACACCGTTCTTTTGTTCTGGGCACACTCAGATTTCTTGCTGTCTTAGAGACTCTAAAAAGCAAGAGTGTGCTTCTTGCTCTAAAGCACAGTGTGATCCATGGATGAGAACTATGCTGTGTCTTTCACTTCAGAAATGGAGTTAAATCCCAGGCTCCGAGTCTTCCTACAAGCAAGACTTCGTTTCAGGTAAGGGCAGTCACGTTTCTGCTCAAACGAACTACATCGTTCACGAAGCTCACACGTTTCTCATCTTAACTGACAAGCATTGGATGTTAGAGGACCAGTGCTTTGTATCAGTTTCAGAAGAAGAGTTGGACTATATAATGTCCGTATGTGTAGGAAACACCGTTCTTTTGTTCTCAGCACACACACGTTTCCTGCTGTCTTAGAGACTCTAGAAAGCAAGAGCGTGCTTCTTGTTCTAAAGCAGAGTGTGATCAATCGATGATTACACTGCTGTGTGTTTTACTTCAGAAATGGAGTTAAATCCCAGGCTCTGAGTCTCCCTAAATGCAAGACTGCAATTCAGGTAAGGGCAGTCACTTTTCTGCTCAAACGAACTACATCATTAACGAAGCTCACACGTTTCTCATCTTAATTGACAAGCATTGGATGTTAGAGGACCAGTGCTTTGTATCATTTTCAGAAGAAGAGTTGGACTAGATATGGTTCGTATGTGTAGGAAACACCGTTCATTGTTCTCAGCACACTCACATTTTCTGCTGTCTTAGGGTCTCTAGAAAGCAAGAGCGTGCTTCTTGTTCTAAAGCAGAGTGTGATCAATCGATGATTACACTGCTGTGTGTTTTACTTCAGAAATGGCGTTAAATCCCAGGCTCTGAGTCTTCCTACAAGCAAGACTTCAATTCAGGTAAGGGCAGTCACTTTTCTGCTCAAACGAACTAAATCATTCACGAAGCTCACACGTTTCTCATCTTAATTGACAAGCATTGGATGTTAGAGGACCAGTGCTTTGTATCAGTTTCAGAAGAAGAGTTGGACTAGCAATGGTCCATATGTGTAGGAAACACCGTTCTTTTGCTCTGGGCACACTCAGATTTCCTGCTGTATTAGAGAATCTAGAAAGCAAGAGTGTGCTTCTCGCTCTAAGGCAGAGTGTGATCCATAGATGAGAACTATGCTGTGTGTTTCCCTTCAGAAATGGATTTAAATCCCAGGCTCTGTGTCTTACTACAGGTAAGACTTCGTTTCAGGTAAGGGCAGTCACTTTTCAGTTCAAAGGAACTACATCATTCACAAAGCTCACACGTTTCTCATCTTAACTGACAAGCATTCGATGTTAGAGTACCAGTTCATTCTATCAGTTTCAGAAGAAGATTTGGACTACATATAGTCCGTATGTGTAGGAAACACCGTTCTTTTTTTCTGGGCACACTCAGATTTCCTGCAGTCTTAGAGACTCTAGAATGCAAGAGTGTGCTTCTTGCTCTAAAGCAGAGTGTGATCCATGGATGAGAACTATGCTGTGTGTTTCACTTCAGAAATGGAGTTTAATCCCAGGCTCTGAGTCTTCCTACAAGCAAGATTTCGTTTCAGGTAAGGGCAGTCACGTTTCTGCTCAAACGAACTACATCGTTCACGAAGCTCACACGTTTCTCATCTTAACTGACAAGAATTGGATGTTAGAGGACCAGTGCTTTGTATCAGTTTCAGAAGAAGAGTTGGACTAGATATGGTCCGTATGTGTAGACAACACCGTTATTTTGTTCTCAGCACATTCACGTTTCCTGCTGTCTTAGAGACTCTAGAAAGCAAGAGCGTGCTTCTCGCTCTAAAGCAGAGTGTGATCCATGGATTAGAACTATGCTGTTTGTTTGCCTTCAGAAATGGAGTTAAATCCCAGGCTCTGAGTCTTCCTACAAGCAAGACTTCGTTTCAGGTAAGGGCAGTCACTTTTCTGCTCAAACGAACTACATCGTTCACTGAGCTCACAGGTTTCTCATCTTAACTGACAAGCATTGGATGTTAGAGGGTCAGTGCATTGTATCAGTTTCAGAAGAAGATTTGGACTACATATAGTCAGTATGTGTAGGAAACACCGTTCTTTTGTTCTGTGCACACTCAGATTTCCTGCTGTCTTAGAGACTCTAGAAAGCAAGAGCATGCTTCTTGTTCTAAAGCAGAGTGTGATCCATGGATGAGAACTATGCTGTGTGTTTCCCTTCAGAAATGGAGTTAAATCCCAGGCGTTGTGTCTTCCTACAGGCAAGACTCCGTTTCAGGTAAGGGCAGTCACTTTTCAGCTCAAACGAACTACATCATTCACGAAGCTCACACGTTACTCATCTTAATTGACAAGCATTGGATGTTAGAGGACCAGTGCTTTCTATCATTTTCAGAAGAAGAGTTGGACTAGATATGGTCCGTATGTGTAGGAAACACCGTTCTTTTGTTCTCAGCACACTCACGTTTCCTGCTGTCTTAGAGTCTCTAGAAAGCAAGAGCGTGCTTCTTGTTCTAAAGCAGAGTGTGATCAATCGATGATTACACTGCTCTGTGTTTTACTTCAGAAATGGAGTTAAATCCCAGGCTCTGAGTCTTCCTACAAGCAAGACTTCAATTCAGGTAAGGGCAGTCACATTTCTGCTCAAACGAACTAAATCATTCACGAAGCTCACACGTTTCTCATCTTAACTGACAAGCATTCGATGTTAGAGTACCAGTGCATTCTCTCAGTTTCAGAAGAAGATTTGGACTACATATAGTCCGTATGTGTAGGAAACACCGTTCTATTGTTCTGGGCACACTCAGATTTCTTGCTGCCTTAGAGAATCTAAAAAGCAAGAGTGTGCTTCTTGCTCTAAAGCACAGTGTGATCCATGGAAGAGAACTATGCTGTGTCTTTCACTTCAGAAATGGAGTTAAATCCCAGGCTCCGAGTCTTCCTACAAGCAAGACTTCGTTTCAGGTAAGGGCAGTCACGTTTCTGCTCAAACGAACTACATCGTTCACGAAGCTCACACGTTTCTCATCTTAACTGACAAGCATTGGATGTTAGAGGACCAGTGCTTTGTATCAGTTTCAGAAGAAGAGTTGGACTATATAATGTCCGTATGTGTAGACAACACCGTTCTTTTGTTCTCAGCACACTCACGTTTCCTGCTGTCTTAGAGACTCTAGAAAGCAAGAGCGTGCTTCTCGCTCTAAAGCAGAGTGTGATCCATGGATGAGAACTATGCTGTTTGTTTGCCTTCAGAAATGGAGTTAAATCCCAGGCTCTGAGTCTTCCTACAAGCAAGACTTCGTTTCAGGTAAGGGCAGTCACTTTTCTGCTCAAACGAACTACATCGTTCACTGAGCTCACAGGTTTCTCATCTTAACTGACAAGCATTGGATGTTAGAGGGTCAGTGCATTGTATCAGTTTCAGAAGAAGATTTGGACTACATATAGTCAGTATGTGTAGGAAACACCGTTCTTTTGTTCTGTGCACACTCAGATTTCCTGCTGTCTTAGAGACTCTAGAAAGCAAGAGCATGCTTCTTGTTCTAAAGCAGAGTGTGATCCATGGATGAGAACTATGCTGTGTGTTTCCCTTCAGAAATGGAGTTAAATCCCAGGCGTTGTGTCTTCCTACAGGCAAGACTCCGTTTCAGGTAAGGGCAGTCACTTTTCAGCTCAAACGAACTACATCATTCACGAAGCTCACACGTTACTCATCTTAATTGACAAGCATTGGATGTTAGAGGACCAGTGCTTTCTATCATTTTCAGAAGAAGAGTTGGACTAGATATGGTCCGTATGTGTAGGAAACACCGTTCTTTTGTTCTCAGCACACTCACGTTTCCTGCTGTCTTAGAGTCTCTAGAAAGCAAGAGCGTGCTTCTTGTTCTAAAGCAGAGTGTGATCAATCGATGATTACACTGCTCTGTGTTTTACTTCAGAAATGGAGTTAAATCCCAGGCTCTGAGTCTTCCTACAAGCAAGACTTCAATTCAGGTAAGGGCAGTCACATTTCTGCTCAAACGAACTAAATCATTCACGAAGCTCACACGTTTCTCATCTTAACTGACAAGCATTGGATGTTAGAGTACCAGTGCATTCTCTCAGTTTCAGAAGAAGATTTGGACTACATATAGTCCGTATGTGTAGGAAACACCGTTTTATTGTTCTGGGCACACTCAGATTTCTTGCTGCCTTAGAGAATCTAAAAAGCAAGAGTGTGCTTCTTGCTCTAAAGCACAGTGTGATCCATGGATGAGAACTATGCTGTGTCTTTCACTTCAGAAATGGAGTTAAATCCCAGGCTCCGAATCTTCCTACAAGCAAGACTTCGTTTCAGGTAAGGGCAGTCACGTTTCTGCTCAAACGAACTACATCGTTCACGAAGCTCACACGTTTCTCATCTTAACTGACAAGCATTGGATGTTAGAGGACCAGTGCTTTGTATCAGTTTCAGAAGAAGAGTTGGACTATATAATGTCTGTATGTGTAGACAACACCGTTCTTTTGTTCTCAGCACACTCACGTTTCCTTCTGTCTTAGAGACTCTAGAAAGCAAGAGCGTGCTTCTCGCTCTAAAGCAGAGTGTGATCCATGGATGAGAACTATGCTGTTTGTTTGCCTTCAGAAATGGAGTTAAATCCCAGGCTCTGAGTCTTCCTACAAGCAAGACTTCGTTTCAGGTAAGGGCAGTCACGTTTCTGCTCAAACGAACTACATCGTTCACTGAGCTCACACGTTTCTCATCTTAACTGACAAGCATTCGATGTTAGAGGGTCAGTGCTTTGTATTAGTTTCAGAAGCAGATTTGGAGTAGATATGGTCCATATGTGTAGAAAACACCGCTCTTTTGTTCTGGGCACACTCAGATTTCCTGCTGTCTTAGAGACTCTAGAAAGAAATTGCGTGCTTCTTGTTCTAAAGCAGAGTGTGATCAGTGGATGAGAACACTGCTGTGTGTTTCCCTTCAGAAATGGAGTTAAATCCCGGGCTCTGTGTCTTCCTACAAGCAAGACTTCTTTTCGGGTAAGGGCAGTCACTTATCAGCTCAAACGACCTACATCGTTCACTGAGCTCACACGTTTCTCATCTTAACAGACAAGCATTGGATGTTAGAGGACCAGTGCTTTGTATCAGTTTAAGAAGCAGAGTTGGACTAGATATGGTCCGTATGTGTAGGAAACACCGTTCTTTTGTTCTCAGCACACTCACGTTTCCTGCTGTCTTAGAGACTCTAGAAAGCAAGAGCGTGCTTCTTGTTCTAAAGCAGAGTGTGATCAATGGATGAGACAATGCTGTCTGTTTCACTTCAGAAATGGATTTAAATCCCATGTTCTGAGTCTCCCTACAATCAAGACTTCGTTTCAGGTAAGGGCAGTCACTTTTCTGCTCAAAGGGACTACATCATTCACGAAGCTCACACGTTTCTCATCTTAACTGACAAGCATTGGATGTTAGAGGCCCAGTGCATTGTATCAGTTTCAGAAGAAGATTTGGACTACATATAGTCAGTATGTGTAGGAAACACAGTTCTTTTGTTCTGTGCACACTCAGATTTCCTGCTGTATTAGAGACTCTAGAAAGCAAGAGCGTGCTTCTTGCTCTAAAGCAGAGTGTGATCCATGGATGAGAACTATGCTGTGTGTTTCCCTTCAGAAATGGAGTTAAATCCCAGGCGTTGTGTCTTCCTACAGGCAAGACTCCGTTTCAGGTAAGGGCAGTCACTTTTCAGCTCAAACGAACTACATCATTCACGAAGCTCACACGTTACTCATCTTAATTGACAAGCATTGGATGTTAGAGGACCAGTGCGTTGTATCATTTTCAGAAGAAGAGTTGGACTAGATATGGTCCGTATGTGTAGGAAACACCGTTCTTTTGTTCTCAGCACACTCACGTTTCCTGCTGTCTTAGAGTCTCTAGAAAGCAAGAGTGTGCTTCTCGCTCTAAAGCAGAGTGTGATCCATGGATGAAAACTATGCTGTGTGTTTCGCTTCAGAAAAGGAGTTAAATCCCAGGCTCTATGTCTTCCTACAAGCAAGACTTCGTTTCAGGTAAGGGCAGTCACTTTTCAGCTCAAATGAACTACATCTTTAAGGGAGCTCACACATTTCTCATCTTAAATGACAAGCATTGGATGTTAGAGGACCAGTGCTTTGTATCAGTTTCAGAAGCAGAGTTGGACTAGATATCGTCCCTATCTGTAGGAAACACCGTTCTTTTGTTCTCAGCAAACTCAGGATTCCTGCTGTCTTAGAGACTCTAGAAAGCAAGAGCGTGCTTCTTGTTCTAAAGCAGAGTGTGATCAATGGATGAGAACACTGCTGTGTGTTTCACTTCAAAAATGGAGTTAAATCCCAGGCTCTTAGTCTTCCTACAAGCAAGACTTCAATTCAGGTAAGGGCAGTCACTTTTCTGCTCAAACGAAATACATCATTAACGAAGCTCACACGTTTCTCATCTTAATTGACAAGCATTGGATGTTAGAGGACCAGTGCTTTGTATCATTTTCAGAAGAAGAATTGGACTAGATATGGTCCGTATGTGTAGGAAACACCGTTCTTTTGTTCTCAGCACACTCACGTTTCCTGCTGTCTTAGAGAATCTAGAAAGCAAGAGCGTGCTTCTTGTTCTAAAGCAGAGTGTGATAAATCGATGATTACACTGCTGTGTGTTTTACTTCAGAAATGGAGTTAAATCCCAGGCTCTGAGTCTTCCTACAAGCAAGACTTCGTTTCAGGTAATGGCAGTCACTTTTCTGCTCAAACGAACTACATCATTCACGAAGCTCACACGTTTCTCATCTTAATTGACAAGCATTCGATGTTAGAGGGTCAGTGCCTTGTATGAGTTTCAGAAGCAGATTTGGAGTAGATATGGTCCATATGTGTAGGAAACACCGTTCTTTTGTTCTTGGCACACTCAGATTTCCTGCTGTCTTAGAGACTCTAGAAAGCAAGAGCGTGCTTCTTGTTCTAAAGCAGAGTGTGATCAATGGATGAGACAATCCTGTGTGTTTCACTTCAGAAATGGAGTTATATCCCATGCTCTGAGTCTCCCTACAAGCAAGACTTGGTTTCAGGTAAGGGCAGTCACTTTTCTGCTCAAAGGGGCTACATCGTTCACGAAGCTCACACGTTTCTCATCTTAACTGACAAGCATTGGATGTTAGAGGCCCAGTGCATTGTATCAGTTTCAGAAGAAGATTTGGACTACATATCTTCAGTATTTGTAGGAAACACCGTTCTTTTCTTCTGGGCACACTCAGATTTCCTGCTGTCTTAGAGACTCTAGAAAGCAAGAGCATGCTTCTTGTTCTAAAGCAGAGTGTGATCAATCGATGATTACACTGCTGTGTGTTTTACTTCAGAAATGGAGTTAAATCCCAGGCTCTGAGTCTTCCTAGAAGCAAGACTTCAATTCAGGTAAGGGCAGGCAGTTTTCTGCTCAAAAGAACTACATCATTCACGAAGCTCACACGTTTCTCATCTTAAATGACAAGCATTGTATGTTAGAGGACCAGTGCTTTGTATCAGTTTCAGAAGAAGAGTTGGACTAGATATGGTCCATATGTGTAGGAAACACCGTTCTTTTGTTCTCAGCACACTCACATTTCCTGCTGTATTAGAGACTCTAGAAAGCAAGAGTGTGCTTCTCGCTGTAAAGCACAGTGTGATCCATGGATGAGAACTAAGCTGTGTGTTTCCCTTCAGAAAAGGAGTTAAATCCCAGGCTCTGTGTCTTCCTACAAGCAAGAATTCTTTTCAGGTAAGGGCAGTCACTTTTGAGTTCAAAGAAACTACATCGTTCACAAAGCTCACACGTTTCTCATCTTAACAGAGAAGCATTGGATGTTAGAGGACCAGTGGTTTGTATCAGTTTAAGAAGCAGAGTTGGACTAGATATGGTCCGTATGTGTAGGAAACACCGTTCTTTTGTTCTCAGCACACTCACGTTTCCTGCTGTCTTAGAGAATCTAGAAAGCAGGACCGTGCTTCTCATTATAAAGCAGAGTGGGATCCATGGATGAAAACTATGCTGTGTGTTTCAATTCAGAAAAGGAGTTAAATCCCAGGCTCTTTGTCTCCCTACAAGCAAGACTTCGTTTCAGGTAAGGGCAGTAAGTTTTCTGCTCAAACGAACTACATTGTTCACGAAGCTCACACGTTTCTCATCTTCACTGACAAGCATTGGATGTTAGAGGGTCAGTGCTTTGTATCAGTTTCAGAAGAAGAGTTGGACTATATACTGTCCGTATGTGTAGGAAACACCGTACTTTTGTTCTCAGCACACTCACGTTTCCTGCTGTCTTAGAGACTCTAGAAAGCAAGAGTGTGCTTCTCGCTCTAAAGCAGAGTGTGATCCATGGATGAAAACTATGCTGTGTGTTTCGCTTCAGAAGAGGAGTTAAATCCCAGGCTCTATGTCTTCCTACAAGCAAGACTTCGTTTCAGGTAAGGGCAGTCACTTTTCAGCTCAAATGAAGTACATCTTTCACGGAGCTCACACGTTTCTCATCTTAACAGACAAGCATTGGATGTTAGAGGACCAGTGCTTTGTATCAGTTTTAGAAGCAGAGTTGGACTAGATATCGTCCGTATGTGTAGGAAACACCGTTCTTTTGTTCTCAGCAAAATCACGTTTCCTGCTGTCTTAGAGACTCTAGAAAGCAAGAGCGTGCTTCTTGTTCTAAAGCAGAGTGTGATCAATGGTTGATAACACTGCTGTGTGTTTCACCTCAAAAATGGAGTTAAATCCCAGGCTCTTAGTCTTCCTACAAGCAAGACTTCGTTTCAGGTAAGGGCAGTCAGTTTTCTGCTCAAATGAACTACATCGTTCACGAAGCTCACACGTTTCTCATCTAAATTGACAAACATTGGATGTTAGAGGACCAGTGCTTTGTATCATTTTCAGAAGAAGAGTTGGACTAGATATGGTCCGTATGTGTAGGAAACAGCATTCTTCTGTTCTCAGCACACTTACATTTCCTGTTGTCTTAGAGACTCTAGAAAGCAAGAGCGTGCTTCTTGTTCTAAAGCAGAGTGTGATCAATCGATGATTACACTGCTGTGTGTTTTACTTCAGAAATGGAGTTAAATCCCAGGCTCTGTGTCTTCCTACAAGCAAGACTTCGTTTCGGGTAAGGGCATTCACTTTTCAGCTCAAACGAACTACATCGTTCACTGACCTCACGTGTTTCTCATCTTAACAGACAAGCATTGGATGTTAGAGGACCAATGCTTTGTATCAGTTTAAGAAGCAGAGTTGGACTAGATATGGTCCGTATGTGTAGGAAACACCGTTATTTGTTCTCAGCACACTCACGTTTACTGCTGTCTTAGAGACTCTAGAAAGCAAGACCGTGCTTCTTGTTCTAAAGCAGAGTGTGATAATGGATGAGACAATGCTGTGTGTTTCACTTCAGAAATGGAGTTAAATCCCATGCTCTGAGTCTCCCTACAAGCAAGACTTCGTTTCAGGTAAGGGCAGTCACTTTTCTGCTCAAAGGGACTACATCGTTCACGAAGCTCACACGTTTCTCATCTTAACTGACAAGCATTGGATGTTAGAGGCCCAGTGAGTTGTATCAGTTTCAGAAGAAGATTTGGACTACATATAGTCAGTATGTGTAGGAAACACCGTTCTTTTCTTATGGGCACACTCAGATTTCCTGCTGTCTTAGAGACTCTAGAAAGCAAGAGCGTGCTTCTCGCTCTAAAGCAGAGTGTGATCCATGGATGAAAACTATGCTGTGTGTTTCACTTCAGAAAAGGAGTTAAATCCCAGGCTCTCTGTCTTCCTACAAGAAAGACTTCGTTTCAGGTAAGGGCAGTCACTTTTCAGCTCAAATGAACTACATCTTTCACGGAGCTCACACATTTGTCATCTTAACAGACAAGCATTGGATGTTAGAGGACCAGTGCTTTGTATCAGTTTCAGAAGCAGAGTTGGACTAGATATGGTCCGTATGTGTAGGAAACACAGTTCTTTTGTTCTCAGCAAACTCACGATTCCTGCTGTCTTAGAGACTCTAGAAAGCAAGAGCGTGCTTCTTGTTCTAAAGCAGAGTGTGATCAATCAATGATTACACTGCTGTGTGTTTTACTTCAGAAATGGAGTTGAATCCCAGGCTCTGAGTCTCCCTACAAGCAAGACTTCAATTCAGGTAAGGGCAGTCACCTTTCTGCTCAAACGAACTATATCATTAACGAAGCTCACACGTTTCTCATCTTAATTGACAAGCATTGGATGTTAGAGGAACAGTGCTTTGTATCATTTTCAGAAGAAGATTTGGACTAGATATGGTCCGTATGTGTAGGAAACACCGTTCTTTTGTTCTCAGCACACTCACGTTTCCTGCTGTCTTAGAGAATCTAGAAAGGAAGAGCGTGCTTCTCATACTAAAGCAGAGTGGGATCCATGGATGAAAACTATGCTGTGTGTTTCAATTCAGAAAAGGAGTTAAATCCCAGGCTCTTTGTCTCCCTACAAGCAAGACTTCGTTTCAGGTAAGGGCAGTAAGTTTTCTGCTCAAACGAACTACATCGTCACGAAGCTCACACGTTTCTCATCTTAACTGACAAGCACTGGATGTTAGAGGACCAGTGCTTTGTATCAGTTTCAGAAGAAGTGTTGGACTATATAATGTCCGTATGTGTAGGAAACACCGTTCTTTTGTTCTCAGCACACGCACGTTTCCTGGTCTCTTAGAGACTCTAGAAAGCAAGAGCGTGCTTCTTGTTCTAAAGCACAGTGTGATCCATGGATGAAAACTATGCTGTGTGTTTCGCTTCAGAAAAGGAGTTAAATCCCAGGCTCTATGTCTTCCTACAAGCAAGACTTCGTTTCAGGTAAGGGCAGTCACTTTTCAGCTCAAATGAACTACATCTTTCACGGAGCTCACACGTTTCTCATCTTAACAGACAAGCATTGGATGTTAGAGGACCAGTGCTTTGTATCAGTTTCAGAAGCAGAGTTGGACTAGATACCGTCCGTATGTGTAGGAAACACCGTTCTTTTGTTCTCAGCAAACTCACGATTCCTGCTGTCTTAGAGACTCTAGAAAGCAAGAGCGTGCTTCTTGTTCTAAAGCAGAGTGTGATCAATGGTTGAGAACACTGCTGTGTGTTTCACTTCAAAAATGGAGTTAAATCCCAGGCTCTTAGTCTTCCTACAAGCAAGACTTCGTTTCAGGTAAGGGCAGTCAGTTTTCTGCTCAAATGATCTACATCGTTCAGGAAGCTCACACGTTTCTCATCTTAATTGACAAACATTGGATGTTAGAGGACCAGTGCTTTGTATCATTTTCAGAAGAAGAGTTGGACTAGATATGGTCCGTATGTGGAGGAAACAGCGTTCTTTTTTTCTCAGCACACTCACGTTTCCTGTTGTCTTAGAGACTCTAGAAAGCAAGAGCGTGCTTCTTGTTCTAAAGCAGAGTGTGATCAATCGATGATTACACTGCTGTGTGTTTTACTTCAGAAATGGAGTTAAATCCCAGGCTCTGAGTCTCCCTACAAGCAAGACTTCAATTCAGGTAAGGGCAGTCACTTTTCTGCTCAAACGAAATACATCATTAACGAAGCTCACACGTTTCTCATCTTAATTGACAAGAATTGGATGTTAGAGGACCAGTGCTTTGTATCATTTTCAGAAGAAGAGTTGGACTAGATATGGTCCGTATGTGTAGGAAACACCGTTCTTTTGTTCTCAGCACACTCACGTTTCCTGCTGTCTTAGAGACTCTAGAAAGCAAGAGCGTGCTTCTCGCTCTAAAGCAGAGTGTGATCCATGGATGAGAACTATGCTGTTTGTTTGCCTTCAGAAATGGAGTTAAATCCCAGGCTCTGTGTCTTCCTACAAGCAAGACTTCGTTTCGGGTAAGGGCAGTCACGTTTCAGCTCAAACGAAGTACATCGTTCCCTGAGCTCACACGTTTCTCATCTTAACAGACAAGCATTGGATGTTAGAGGACCAGTGCTTTGTATGAGTTTAAGAACCAGAGTTGGACTAGATATGGTCCGTATGTGTAGGAAACACCGTTCTTTTGTTCTCAGCACACTCACGTTTCCTGCTGTCTTAGAGTCTCTAGAAAGCAAGAGCGTGCTTCTTGTTCTATAGCTGAGTGTGATCAATGGATGAGACAATGCTGTGTGTTTCACTTCAGAAATGGAGTTAAATCCCATGCTCTGAGTCTCCTACAAGCAAGACTTCTTTTCAGGTAAGGGCAGTCACTTTTCTGCTCAAAGGGACTACATCGTTCAAAAAGCTCACACGTTTCTCATCTTAACTGACAAGCATTGGATGTTAGAGGCCCAGTGCATTGTATCAGTTTCAGAAGAAGATTTGGACTATATAGTCAGTATGTATAGGAACCACCGTTCGTTTGTTCTGGGCACACTCAGATTTCCTGCTGTATTAGAGAATCTAGAAAGCAAGAGCGTGCTTCTTGCTCTAAAGCAGAGTGTGATCCATGGATGAGAACTATGCTGTGTGTTTCCCTTCAGAAATGGAGTTAAATCCCAGGCGCTGTGTCTTCCTACAGGCAAGACTCCGTTTCAGGTAAGGGCAGTCACTTTTCAGCTCAAACGAACTACATCATTCACGAAGCTCACACGTTTCTCATCTTAACTGACAAGCATTGGAGGTTAGAGGACAAGTGCTTTGTATCAGTTTCAGAAGAAGAGTTGGACTATATAATGTCCGTATTTGTAGGAAACACCGTTCTGTTGTTCTCAGCACACTCACGTTTCCTGCTGTCTTAGAGACTCTAGAAAGCAAGTGCGTGCTTCTCGCTCTAAAGCAGAGTGTGATCCATAGATGAGAACTATGCTGTTTGTTTGCCTTCAGAAATGGAGTTAAATCCCAGGCTCTGTGTCTTCCTACAAGCAAGACTTCGTTTCGGGTAAGGGCAGTCACTTTTCAGCTCAAACGAAGTATATCGTTCACTGAGCTCACACGTTTCTCATCTTAACTGACAAGCATTGGATGTTAGAGGACCAGTGCTTTGTATCAGTTTCAGAAGAAGAGTTGGACTATATAATGTCCGTATGTGTAGGAAACACCGTTCTTTTGTTCTCAGCACACGCACGTTTCCTGGTCTCTTAGAGACTCTAGAAAGCAAGAGCGTGCTTCTTGTTCTAAAGCAGAGTGTGATCCATGGATGAAAACTATGCTGTGTGTTTCGCTTCAGAAAAGGAGTTAAATCCCAGGCTCTATGTCTTCCTACAAGCAAGACTTCGTTTCAGATAAGGGCAGTCACTTTTCAGCTCAAATGAACTACACCTTTCACGGAGCTCACACCTTTCTCATCTTAACAGACAAGAATTGGATGTTAGAGGACCAGTGCTTTGTATCAGTTTCAGAAGCAGAGTTGGACTAGATACCGTCCGTATGTGTAGGAAACACCGTTCTTTTGTTCTCAGCAAACTCACGATTCCTGCTGTCTTAGAGACTCTAGAAAGCAAGAGCGTGCTTCTTGTTCTAAAGCAGAGTGTGATCAATGGTTGAGAACACTGCTGAGTGTTTCACTTCAAAAATGGAGTTAAATCCCAGGCTCTTAGTCTTCCTACAAGCAAGACTTCGTTTCAGGTAAGGGCAGTCAGTTTTCTGCTCAAACGAACTACATCGTTCAGGAAGCTCACACGTTTCTCATCTTAATTGACAAACATTGGATGTTAGTGGACCAGTGCTTTGTATCATTTTCAGAAGGAGAGTTGGACTAGATATGGTCCGTATGTGGAGGAAACAGCGTTCTTTTGTTCTCAGCACACTCACGTTTCCTGTTGTCTTAGAGACTCTAGAAAGCAAGAGCGTGCTTCTTGTTCTAAAGCAGAGTGTGATCAATCGATGATTACACTGCTGTGTGTTTTACTTCAGAAATGGAGTTAAATCCCAGGCTCTGTGTCTTCCTACAAGCAAGACTTCGTTTCGGGTAAGGGCATTCACTTTTCAGCTCAAACGAACTACATCGTTCACTGACCTCACGTGTTTCTCATCTTAACAGACAAGCATTGGATGTTAGAGGACCAATGCTTTGTATCAGTTTAAGAAGCAGAGTTGGACTAGATATGGTCCGTATGTGTAGGAAACACCGTTATTTGTTCTCAGCACACTCACGTTTACTGCTGTCTTAGAGACTCTAGAAAGCAAGACCGTGCTTCTTGTTCTAAAGCAGAGTGTGATAATGGATGAGACAATGCTGTGTGTTTCACTTCAGAAATGGAGTTAAATCCCATGCTCTGAGTCTCCCTACAAGCAAGACTTCGTTTCAGGTAAGGGCAGTCACTTTTCTGCTCAAAGGGACTACATCGTTCACGAAGCTCACATGTTTCTCATCTTAACTGACAAGCATTGGATGTTAGAGGCCCAGTGAGTTGTATCAGTTTCAGAAGAAGATTTGGACTACATATAGTCAGTATGTGTAGGAAACACCGTTCTTTTCTTATGGGCACACTCAGATTTCCTGCTGTCTTAGAGACTCTAGAAAGCAAGAGCGTGATTCTCGCTCTAAAGCAGAGTGTGATCCATGGATGAAAACTATGCTGTGTGTTTCGCTTCAGAAAAGGAGTTAAATCCCAGGCTCTCTGTCTTCCTACAAGAAAGACTTCGTTTCAGGTAAGGGCAGTCACTTTTCAGCTCAAATGAACTACATCTTTCACGGAGCTCACACATTTGTCATCTTAACAGACAAGCATTGGATGTTAGAGGACCAGTGCTTTGTATCAGTTTCAGAAGCAGAGTTGGACTAGATATGGTCCGTATGTGTAGGAAACACAGTTCTTTTGTTCTCAGCAAACTCACGATTCCTGCTGTCTTAGAGACTCTAGAAAGCAAGAGCGTGCTTCTTGTTCTAAAGCAGAGTGTGATCAATCAATGATTACACTGCTGTGTGTTTTACTTCAGAAATGGAGTTAAATCCCAGGCTCTGAGTCTCCCTACAAGCAAGACTTCAATTCAGGTAAGGGCAGTCACCTTTCTGCTCAAACGAACTATATCATTAACGAAGCTCACACGTTTCTCATCTTAATTGACAAGCATTGGATGTTAGAGGAACAGTGCTTTGTATCATTTTCAGAAGAAGATTTGGACTAGATATGGTCCGTATGTGTAGGAAACACCGTTCTTTTGTTCTCAGCACACTCACGTTTCCTGCTGTCTTAGAGAATCTAGAAAGGAAGAGCGTGCTTCTCATACTAAAGCAGAGTGGGATCCATGGATGAAAACTATGCTGTGTGTTTCAATTCAGAAAAGGAGTTAAATCCCAGGCTCTTTGTCTCCCTACAAGCAAGACTTTGTTTCAGGTAAGGGCAGTCACTTTTCAGCTCAAATGAACTACATCTTTCACGGAGCTCACACGTTTCTCATCTTAACAGACAAGCATTGGATGTTAGAGGACCAGTGCTTTGTATCAGTTTCAGAAGCAGAGTTGGACTAGATACCGTCCGTATGTGTAGGAAACACCGTTCTTTTGTTCTCAGCAAACTCACGATTCCTGCTGTCTTAGAGACTCTAGAAAGCAAGAGCGTGCTTCTTGTTCTAAAGCAGAGTGTGATCAATGGTTGAGAACACTGCTGTGTGTTTCACTTCAAAAATGGAGTTAAATCCCAGGCTCTTAGTCTTCCTACAAGCAAGACTTCGTTTCAGGTAAGGGCAGTCAGTTTTCTGCTCAAACGAACTACATCGTTCAGGAAGCTCACACGTTTCTCATCTTAATTGACAAACATTGGATGTTAGTGGACCAGTGCTTTGTATCATTTTCAGAAGGAGAGTTGGACTAGATATGGTCCGTATGTGGAGGAAACAGCGTTCTTTTGTTCTCAGCACACTCACGTTTCCTGTTGTCTTAGAGACTCTAGAAAGCAAGAGCGTGCTTCTTGTTCTAAAGCAGAGTGTGATCAATCGATGATTACACTGCTGTGTGTTTTACTTCAGAAATGGAGTTAAATCCCAGGCTCTGAGTCTCCCTACAAGCAAGACTTCAATTCAGGAAAGGGCAGTCACTTTTCTGCTCAAAAGAAATACATCATTAACGAAGCTCACACGTTTCTCATCTTAATTGATAAGAATTGGATGTTAGAGGACCAGTGCTTTGTATCATTTTCAGAAGAAGAGTTGGACTAGATATGGTCCGGATATGTAGGAAACACCGTTCTTTTGTTCTCAGCACACTCACGTTTCCTGCTGTCTTAGAGACTCTAGAAAGCAAGAGCGTGCTTCTCGCTCTAAAGCAGAGTGTGATCCATGGATGAGAACTATGCTGTTTGTTTGCCTTCAGAAATGGAGTGAAATCCCAGGCTCTGTGTCTTCCTACAAGCAAGACTTCGTTTCGGGTAAGGGCAGTCACTTTTCAGCTCAAACGAAGTACATCGTTGACTGAGCTCACACGTTTCTCATCTTAACAGACAAGCATTGGATGTTAGAGGACCAGTGCTTTGTATGAGTTTAAGAAGCAGAGTTGGACTAGATATGGTCCGTGTGTGTAATAAACACCGTTCTTTTGTTCTCAGCACACTCACGTTTCCTGCTGTCTTAGAGACTCTAGAAAGCAAGAGCGTGCTTCTTGTTCTATAGCAGAGTGTGATCAATGGATGAGACAATGCTGTGTGTTTCACTTCAGAAATGGAGTTAAATCCCATGCTCTGAGTCTCCTACAAGCAAGACTTCTTTTCAGGTAAGGGCAGTCACTTTTCTGCTCAAAGGGACTACATCGTTCAAGAAGCTCACACGTTTCTCATCTTAACTGACAAGCATTGGATGTTAGAGGCCCAGTGCATTGTATCAGTTTCAGAAGAAGATTTGGACTATATAGTCAGTATGTGTAGGAACCACCGTTCGTTTGTTCTGGGCACACTCAGATTTCCTGCTGTCTTAGAGACTCTAGAAAGCAAGAGCGTGCTTCTTGCTCTAAAGCAGAGTGTGATCCATGGATGAGAACTATGCTGTGTGTTTCCCTTCAGAAATGGAGTTAAATCCCAGGCGCTTTGTCTTCCTACAGGCAAGACTCCGTTTCAGGTAAGGGCAGTCACTTTTCAGCTCAAACGAACTACATCATTCACGAAGCTCACACGTTTCTCATCTTAACTGACAAGCATTGGAGGTTAGAGGACAAGTGCTTTGTATCAGTTTCAGAAGAAGAGTTGGACTATATAATGTCCGTATTTGTAGGAAACACCGTTCTGTTGTTCTCAGCACACTCACGTTTCCTGCTGTCTTAGAGACTCTAGAAAGCAAGTGCGTGCTTCTCGCTCTAAAGCAGAGTGTGATCCATGGATGAGAACTATGCTGTTTGTTTGCCTTCAGAAATGGAGTTAAATCCCAGGCTCTGTGTCTTCCTACAAGCAAGACTTCGTTTCGGGTAAGGGCAGTCACTTTTCAGCTCAAACGAAGTACATCGTTCACTGAGCTCACACGTTTCTCATCTTAACAGACAAGCATTGGAAGTTAGAGGACCAGTGCTTTGTATCAGTTTAAGAAGCAGAGTTGGACTAGATATGGTCCGTATGTGTAGGAAACACCGTTCTTTTGTTCTCAGCACACTCACGTTTCCTGCTGTCTTAGTGACTCTAGAAAGCAAGAGCGTGCTTCTTGTTCTAAAGCAGAGTGTGATCCATGGATGAAAACTATGCTGTGTGTTTCGCTTCAGAAAAGGAGTTAAATCCCAGGCTCTATGTCCTCCTACAAGCAAGACTTAGTTTCAGGTAAGGGCAGTCACTTTTCTGCTCAAACGAACTACATCGTTCACTGAGCTCATACGTTTCTCATCTTAACTGACAAGCATTTGATGTTAGAGGGTCAGTGCCTTGTATCAGTTTCAGAAGCAGATTTGGAGTAGATATGGTCCATATGTGTAGGAAACACCGTTCTTTTGTTCTGGGCACACTCAGATTTCCTGCTGTCTTAGAGACTCTAGAAAGCAAGAGCGTGCTTCTTGTTCTAAAGCAGAGTGTGATCAATGGATGAGAACACTGCTGTGTGTTTCCCTTCAGAAATGGAGTTAAATCCCAGGCTCTGTGTCTTCCTACAAGCAAGACTTCGTTTCGGGTAAGGGCAGTCACTTTTCAGCTCAAACGAACTACATAGTTCACTGAGCTCACACATTTCTCATCTTAACAGACAATCATTGGATGTTAGAGGACCAGTGCTTTGTATCAGTTTAAGAAGCAGAGTTGGACTAGATATGGTCCGTATGTGTAGGAAACACCGTTCTTTTGTTCTCAGCACACTCACGTTTCCTGCTGTCTTAGAGACTCTAGAAAGCAAGAGCGTGCTTCTTGTTCTAAAGCAGAGTGTGATCAATCGATGATTACACTGCTGTGTGTTTTACTTCAGAAATGGAGTTAAATCCCAGGCTCTGAGTCTCCCTACAAGCAAGACTTCAATTCAGGTAAGGGCAGTCAATTTTCTGCTCAAACGAACTACATCATTAACGAAGCTCACACGTTTCTCATCTTAATTGACAGGCATTGGATGTTAGAGGACCAGTGCTTTGTATCATTTTCAGAAGAAGAGTTGGACTAGATATGGTCCGTATGTGTAGGAAACAACGTTCTTTTGTTCTCAGCACACTAAGGTTTCCTGCTGTCTTAGAGACTCTAGAAAGCAAGAGCGTGCTTCTCGCTCTAAAGCAGAGTGTGATCAATGGATGAAAACTATGCTGTGTGTTTCGCTTCAGAAAAGGAGTTAAATCCCAGGCTCTCTGTCTTCCTACAAGCAAGACTTCGTTTCAGGTAAGGGCAGTCACTTTTCAGCTCAAATGAACTACATCATTCACAAAGCTCACACGTTTCTCATCTTAGCAGAAAAGCATTGGATGTTAGAGGACCAGTGCTTTGTATCAGTTTCAGAAGCAGAGTTGGACTAGATATGGTCTGTATGTGTAGGAAACACCGTTCTTTTGTTTTCAGCAAACTCACTATTCCTGCTGTCTTAGAGACTCTAGAAAGTAAGAGCGTGCTTCTTGTTCTAAAGCAGAGTGTGATCAATCGATGATTACACTGCTGTGTGTTTTACTTCACAAATGGAGGTAAATCCCATGCTCTGTGTCTTCCCACAAGCAAGACTTCAATTCAGGTAAGGGCAGTCACTTTTCTGCTCAAACGAACTACATCATTCACGAAGCTCACACATTTGTCATCTTAATTGACAAGCATTGGATGTTAGAGGACCAGTGCTTTGTATCAGTTTCAGGGGCAGAGTTGGACTAGATATGGTCCATAGGTGAAGGAAACACTGTTCTTTTGTTCTGGGCACACTCAGATTTCCTGCTGTATTAGAGAATCTAGAAAGCAAGAGTGTGCTTCTCGCTCTAAAGCAGAGTGTGATCCATAGATGAGAACTATGCTGTGTGTTTCCCTTCAGAAATGGAGTTAAATCCCAGGCGCTGTGTCTTCCTACAGGCAAGGCTCCGTTTCAGGTAAGGGCAGTCACTTTTCAGTTCAAACGAACTACATCATTCACGAAGCTCACACGTTTCTCATCTTAACTGACAAACATTGGAGGTTAGAGGACAAGTGCTTTGTATCAGTTTCAGAAGAAGAGTTGGATTATATAATGTCCGTATTTGTAGGAAACACCGTTCTTTTGTTCTCAGCACACTCACGTTTCCTACTGTCTTAGAGACTCTAGAAAGCAAGTGCGTGCTTCTCGCTCTAAAGCAGAGTGTGATCCATGGATGAGACCTATGCTGTTTGTTTGCCTTCAGAAATGGAGTTAAATCCCAGGCTCTGTGTCTTCCTACAAGCAAGACTTCGTTTCGGGTAAGGGCAGTCACTTTTCAGCTCAAACGAAGTACATCGTTCACTGAGCTCACACGTTTCTCATCTTAACAGACAAGCATTGGAAGTTAGAGGACCAGTGCTTTGTATCAGTTTAAGAAGCAGAGTTGGACTAGATATGGTCCGTATGTGAAGGAAACACCGTTCTTTTGTTCTCAGCACACTCACGTTTCCTGCTGTCTTAGAGACTATAGAAAGCAAGAGCGTGCTTCTTGTTCTAAAGCAGAGTGTGATCCATGGATGAAAACTATGCTGTGTGTTTCGCTTCAGTAAAGGAGTTAAATCCCAGGCTCTATGTACTCCTACAAGCAAGACTTAGTTTCAGGTAAGGGCAGTCACTTTTCTGCTCAAACGAACTACATCGTTCACTGAGCTCACACATTTCTCATCTTAACAGACAAGCATTGGATGTTAGAGGACCAGTGCTTTGTATCAGTTTAAGAAGCAGAGTTGGACTAGATATGGTCCGTATGTGTAGGAAACACCATTCTTTTCTTCTCAGCACACTCACGTTTCCTGCTGTCTTAGAGACTCTAGAAAGCAAGAGCGGGCTTCTTGTTCTAAAGCAGAGTGTGATCAATGGATGAGACAATGCTGTGTGTTTCACTTCAGAAATGGAGTTAAATCCCAGGCTCTGAGTCTTCCTACAAACAAGACTTCTTTTCAGGTAAGGGCAGTCACTTTTCTGCTCAAAGGGACTACATCGTTCACGAAGCTCACACGTTTCTCATCTTAACTGACAAGCATTGGATGTTAGAGGCCCAGTACATTGTATCAGTTTCAGAAGAAGATTTGGACTACATATAGTCCGTATGTGTAGGAAACACCGTTCTTTTCTTCTGGGCACACTCAGATTTCCTGCTGTCTTAGAGACTCTAGAAAGCAAGAGCGTGCTTCTCGCTCTAAAGCAGAGTGTGATCCATGGATGAAAACTATGCTGTGTGTTTCGCTTCAGAAAAGGAGTTAAATCCCAGGCTCTATGTCTTCCTACAAGCAAGACTTCGTTTCAGGTAAGGGCAGTCACTTTTCAGCTCAAATGAACTACATCTTTCACGGAGCTCACACGTTTCTCATCTTAACAGACAAGCATTGGATGTTAGAGGACCAGTGCTTTGTATCAATTTCAGAAGCAGAGTTGGACTAGATATGGTCCGTATGTGTAGGAAACACCGTTCTTTTGTTCTCAGCACACTCACATTTCCTGCTGTCTTAGAGACTCTAGAAAGCAAGAGCGTGCTTCTTGTTCTAAAGCAGAGTGTGATCAATCGATGATTACACTGCTGTGTGTTTCACTTCAGAAATGGAGTTAAATCCCAGGCTCTGAGTCTCCCTACCAGCAAGACTTAAATTCAGGTAAGGGCAGTCACTTTTCTGCTCAAACGAACTACGTCATTAACGAAGCTCACACGTTTCTCATCTTAATTGACAAGCATTGGATGTTAGAGGACCAGTGCTTTGTATCATTTTCAGAAGAAGAGTTTGACTAGATATAGTCCGTATGTGTAGGAAACACCGTTCTTTTGTTCTCAGCACACTCACGTTTCCTGCTGTCTTAGAGATTCTAGAAAGCAAGAGCGTGCTTCTTGTTCTAAAGCAGAGTGTGATCAATCGATGATTACACTGCTGTGTGTTTTACTTCAGAAATGGAGTTAAATCCCAGGCTCTGAGTCTCCCTAAAAGCAAGACTTCAATTCAGGTAAGGGCAGTCACTTTTCTGCTCAAACGAACTACATCATCAACAAAGCTCACTCGTTTCTCATCTTAATTGACAAGCATTGGATGTTAGAGGACCAGTGCTTTGTATCATTTTCAGAAGAAGAGTTGTACTAGATATGGTCCGTATGTGTAGGAAACACCGTTCTTTTGTTCTCAGCACACTCACGTTTCCTGCTGTCTTAGAGTCTCTAGAAAGCAAGAGCGTGCTTCTTGTTCTAAAGCAGAGTGTGATCAATCGATGATTACACTGCTGTGTGTTTTACTTCAGAAATGGAGCTAAATCCCAGGCTCTGAGTCTTCCTACAAGCAAGACTTCAATTCAGGTAAGGGCAGTCACTTTTCTGCTCAAACGAAATAAATCATTCACGAAGCTCACACGTTTCTCATCTTAATTGACAAGCATTGGATGTTAGAGGACCAGTGCTTTGTATCAGTTTCAGAAGAAGAGTTGGAGTAGATATGGTCCATATGTGTAGGAAACACCGTTCTTTTGTTCTGGGCACACTCAGATTTCCTGCTGTATTAGAGAATCTAGAGACCAAGAGTGTGCTTCTCGCTCTAAGGCAGAGTGTGATGCATAGATGAGAACTATGCTGTGTGTTTCGCTTCAGAAAAGGAGTTAAATCGCAGCCTCTATGTCTTCCTACAAGCAAGACTTCGTTTCAGGTAAGGGCAGTAAGTTTTCTGCTCAAACGAACTACATCGTCACGAAGCTCACACGTTTCTCATCTTAACTGACAAGCACTGGATGTTAGAGGACCAGTGCTTTGTATCAGTTTCAGAAGAAGAGTTGATCTATATAATGTCCGTATGTGTAGGAAACACCGTTCTTTTGTTCTCAGCACACGCACGTTTCCTGGTCTCTTAGAGACTCTAGAAAGCAAGAGCGTGCTTCTTGTTCTAAAGCACAGTGTGATCCATGGATGAAAACTATGCTGTGTGTTTCGCTTCAGAAAAGGAGTTAAATCCCAGGTTCTATGTCTTCCTACAAGCAAGACTTCGTTTCAGGTAAGGGCAGTCACTTTTCAGCTCAAATGAACTACATCTTTCACGGAGCTCACACGTTTCTCATCTTAACAGACAAGCATTGGATGTTAGAGGACCAGTGCTTTGTATCAGTTTCAGAAGCAGAGTTGGACTAGATACCGTCCGTATGTGTAGGAAACACCGTTCTTTTGTTCTCAGCAAACTCACGATTCCTGCTGTCTTAGAGACTCTAGAAAGCAAGAGCGTGCTTCTTGTTCTAAAGCAGAGTGTGATCAATGGTTGAGAACACTGCTGTGTGTTTCACTTCAAAAATGGAGTTAAATCCCAGGCTCTTAGTCTTCCTACAAGCAAGACTTCGTTTCAGGTAAGGGCAGTCAGTTTTCTGCTCAAACGAACTACATCGTTCAGGAAGCTCACACGTTTCTCATCTTAATTGACAAACATTGGATGTTAGTGGACCAGTGCTTTGTATCATTTTCAGAAGGAGAGTTGGACTAGATATGGTCCGTATGTGGAGGAAACAGCGTTCTTTTGTTCTCAGCACACTCACGTTTCCTGTTGTCTTAGAGACTCTAGAAAGCAAGAGCGTGCTTCTTGTTCTAAAGCAGAGTGTGATCAATCGATGATTACACTGCTGTGTGTTTTACTTCAGAAATGGAGTTAAATCCCAGGCTCTGAGTCTCCCTACAAGCAAGACTTCAATTCAGGAAAGGGCAGTCACTTTTCTGCTCAAAAGAAATACATCATTAACGAAGCTCACACGTTTCTCATCTTAATTGATAAGAATTGGATGTTAGAGGACCAGTGCTTTGTATCATTTTCAGAAGAAGAGTTGGACTAGATATGGTCCGGATATGTAGGAAACACCGTTCTTTTGTTCTCAGCACACTCACGTTTCCTGCTGTCTTAGAGACTCTAGAAAGCAAGAGCGTGCTTCTCGCTCTAAAGCAGAGTGTGATCCATGGATGAGAACTATGCTGTTTGTTTGCCTTCAGAAATGGAGTGAAATCCCAGGCTCTGTGTCTTCCTACAAGCAAGACTTCGTTTCGGGTAAGGGCAGTCACTTTTCAGCTCAAACGAAGTACATCGTTGACTGAGCTCACACGTTTCTCATCTTAACAGACAAGCATTGGATGTTAGAGGACCAGTGCTTTGTATGAGTTTAAGAAGCAAAGTTGGACTAGATATGGTCCGTGTGTGTAATAAACACCGTTCTTTTGTTCTCAGCACACTCACGTTTCCTGCTGTCTTAGAGACTCTAGAAAGCAAGAGCGTGCTTCTTGTTCTATAGCAGAGTGTGATCAATGGATGAGACAATGCTGTGTGTTTCACTTCAGAAATGGAGTTAAATCCCATGCTCTGAGTCTCCTACAAGCAAGACTTCTTTTCAGGTAAGGGCAGTCACTTTTCTGCTCAAAGGGACTACATCGTTCAAGAAGCTCACACGTTTCTCATCTTAACTGACAAGCATTGGATGTTAGAGGCCCAGTGCATTGTATCAGTTTCAGAAGAAGATTTGGACTATATAGTCAGTATGTGTAGGAAACACCGTTCGTTTGTTCTGGGCACACTCAGATTTCCTGCTGTCTTAGAGACTCTAGAAAGCAAGAGCGTGCTTCTTGCTCTAAAGCAGAGTGTGATCCATGGATGAGAACTATGCTGTGTGTTTCCCTTCAGAAATGGAGTTAAATCCCAGGCGCTTTGTCTTCCTACAGGCAAGACTCCGTTTCAGGTAAGGGCAGTCACTTTTCAGCTCAAACGAACTACATCATTCACGAAGCTCACACGTTTCTCATCTTAACTGACAAGCATTGGAGGTTAGAGGACAAGTGCTTTGTATCAGTTTCAGAAGAAGAGTTGGACTATATAATGTCCGTATTTGTAGGAAACACCGTTCTGTTGTTCTCAGCACACTCACGTTTCCTGCTGTCTTAGAGACTCTAGAAAGCAAGTGCGTGCTTCTCGCTCTAAAGCAGAGTGTGATCCATGGATGAGAACTATGCTGTTTGTTTGCCTTCAGAAATGGAGTTAAATCCCAGGCTCTGTGTCTTCCTACAAGCAAGACTTCGTTTCGGGTAAGGGCAGTCACTTTTCAGCTCAAACGAAGTACATCGTTCACTGAGCTCACACGTTTCTCATCTTAACAGACAAGCATTGGAAGTTAGAGGACCAGTGCTTTGTATCAGTTTAAGAAGCAGAGTTGGACTAGATATGGTCCGTATGTGTAGGAAACACCGTTCTTTTGTTCTCAGCACACTCACGTTTCCTGCTGTCTTAGTGACTCTAGAAAGCAAGAGCGTGCTTCTTGTTCTAAAGCAGAGTGTGATCCATGGATGAAAACTATGCTGTGTGTTTCACTTCAGAAAAGGAGTTAAATCCCAGGCTCTATGTCCTCCTACAAGCAAGACTTAGTTTCAGGTAAGGGCAGTCACTTTTCTGCTCAAACGAACTACATCGTTCACTGAGCTCATACGTTTCTCATCTTAACTGACAAGCATTTGATGTTAGAGGGTCAGTGCCTTGTATCAGTTTCAGAAGCAGATTTGGAGTAGATATGGTCCATATGTGTAGGAAACACCGTTCTTTTGTTCTGGGCACACTCAGATTTCCTGCTGTCTTAGAGACTCTAGAAAGCAAGAGCGTGCTTCTTGTTCTAAAGCAGAGTGTGATCAATGGATGAGAACACTGCTGTGTGTTTCCCTTCAGAAATGGAGTTAAATCCCAGGCTCTGTGTCTTCCTACAAGCAAGACTTCGTTTCGGGTAAGGGCAGTCACTTTTCAGCTCAAACGAACTACATAGTTCACTGAGCTCACACATTTCTCATCTTAACAGACAATCATTGGATGTTAGAGGACCAGTGCTTTGTATCAGTTTAAGAAGCAGAGTTGGACTAGATATGGTCCGTATGTGTAGGAAACACCGTTCTTTTGTTCTCAGCACACTCACGTTTCCTGCTGTCTTAGAGACTCTAGAAAGCAAGAGCGTGCTTCTTGTTCTAAAGCAGAGTGTGATCAATCGATGATTACACTGCTGTGTGTTTTACTTCAGAAATGGAGTTAAATCCCAGGCTCTGAGTCTCCCTACAAGCAAGACTTCAATTCAGGTAAGGGCAGTCAATTTTCTGCTCAAACGAACTACATCATTAACGAAGCTCACACGTTTCTCATCTTAATTGACAGGCATTGGATGTTAGAGGACCAGTGCTTTGTATCATTTTCAGAAGAAGAGTTGGACTAGATATGGTCCGTATGTGTAGGAAACAACGTTCTTTTGTTCTCAGCACACTAAGGTTTCCTGCTGTCTTAGAGACTCTAGAAAGCAAGAGCGTGCTTCTCGCTCTAAAGCAGAGTGTGATCAATGGATGAAAACTATGCTGTGTGTTTCGCTTCAGAAAAGGAGTTAAATCCCAGGCTCTCTGTCTTCCTACAAGCAAGACTTCGTTTCATGTAAGGGCAGTCACTTTTCAGCTCAAATGAACTACATCATTCACAAAGCTCACACGTTTCTCATCTTAGCAGAAAAGCATTGGATGTTAGAGGACCAGTGCTTTGTATCAGTTTCAGAAGCAGAGTTGGACTAGATATGGTCTGTATGTGTAGGAAACACCCTTCTTTTGTTTTCAGCAAACTCACTATTCCTGCTGTCTTAGAGACTCTAGAAAGTAAGAGCGTGCTTCTTGTTCTAAAGCAGAGTGTGATCAATCGATGATTACACTGCTGTGTGTTTTACTTCACAAATGGAGGTAAATCCCATGCTCTGTGTCTTCCCACAAGCAAGACTTCAATTCAGGTAAGGGCAGTCACTTTTCTGCTCAAACGAACTACATCATTCACGAAGCTCACACATTTGTCATCTTAATTGACAAGCATTGGATGTTAGAGGACCAGTGCTTTGTATCAGTTTCAGGGGCAGAGTTGGACTAGATATGGTCCATAGGTGAAGGAAACACTGTTCTTTTGTTCTGGGCACACTCAGATTTCCTGCTGTATTAGAGAATCTAGAAAGCAAGAGTGTGCTTCTCGCTCTAAAGCAGAGTGTGATCCATAGATGAGAACTATGCTGTGTGTTTCCCTTCAGAAATGGAGTTAAATCCCAGGCGCTGTGTCTTCCTACAGGCAAGACTCCGTTTCAGGTAAGGGCAGTCACTTTTCAGTTCAAACGAACTACATCGTTCACTGAGCTCACACATTTCTCATCTAAACAGACAAGCATTGGATGTTAGAGGACCAGTGCTTTGTATCAGTTTAAGAAGCAGAGTTGGACTAGATATGGTCCGTATGTGTAGGAAACACCGTTCTTTTCTTCTCAGCACACTCACGTTTCCTGCTGTCTTAGAGACTCTAGAAAGCAAGAGCGGGCTTCTTGTTCTAAAGCAGAGTGTGATCAATGGATGAGACAATGCTGTGTGTTTCACTTCAGAAATGGAGTTAAATCCCAGGCTCTGAGTCTTCCTACAAACAAGACTTCTTTTCAGGTAAGGGCAGTCACTTTTCTGCTCAAAGGGACTACATCGTTCACGAAGCTCACACGTTTCTCATCTTAACTGACAAGCATTGGATGTTAGAGGCCCAGTGCATTGTATCAGTTTCAGAAGAAGATTTGGACTACATATAGTCCGTATGTGTAGGAAACACCGTTCTTTTCTTCTGGGCACACTCAGATTTCCTGCTGTCTTAGAGACTCTAGAAAGCAAGAGCGTGCTTCTCGCTCTAAAGCAGAGTGTGATCCATGGATGAAAACTATGCTGTGTGTTTCGCTTCAGAAAAGGAGTTAAATCCCAGGCTCTATGTCTTCCTACAAGCAAGACTTCGTTTCAGGTAAGGGCAGTCACTTTTCAGCTCAAATGAACTACATCTTTCACGGAGCTCACACGTTTCTCATCTTAACAGACAAGCATTGGATGTTAGAGGACCAGTGCTTTGTATCAATTTCAGAAGCAGAGTTGGACTAGATATGGTCCGTATGTGTAGGAAACACCGTTCTTTTGTTCTCAGCACACTCACATTTCCTGCTGTCTTAGAGACTCTAGAAAGCAAGAGCGTGCTTCTTGTTCTAAAGCAGAGTGTGATCAATCGATGATTACACTGCTGTGTGTTTCACTTCAGAAATGGAGTTAAATCCCAGGCTCTGAGTCTCCCTACCAGCAAGACTTAAATTCAGGTAAGGGCAGTCACTTTTCTGCTCAAACGAACTACGTCATTAACGAAGCTCACACGTTTCTCATCTTAATTGACAAGCATTGGATGTTAGAGGACCAGTGCTTTGTATCATTTTCAGAAGAAGAGTTTGACAAGATATAGTCCGTATGTGTAGGAAACACCGTTCTTTTGTTCTCAGCACACTCACGTTTCCTGCTGTCTTAGAGATTCTAGAAAGCAAGAGCGTGCTTCTTGTTCTAAAGCAGAGTGTGATCAATCGATGATTACACTGCTGTGTGTTTTACTTCAGAAATGGAGTTAAATCCCAGGCTCTGAGTCTCCCTAAAAGCAAGACTTCAATTCAGGTAAGGGCAGTCACTTTTCTGCTCAAACGAACTACATCATCAACAAAGCTCACTCGTTTCTCATCTTAATTGACAAGCATTGGATGTTAGAGGACCAGTGCTTTGTATCATTTTCAGAAGAAGAGTTGTACTAGATATGGTCCGTATGTGTAGGAAACACCGTTCTTTTGTTCTCAGCACACTCACGTTTCCTGCTGTCTTAGAGTCTCTAGAAAGCAAGAGCGTGCTTCTTGTTCTAAAGCAGAGTGTGATCAATCGATGATTACACTGCTGTGTGTTTTACTTCAGAAATGGAGCTAAATCCCAGGCTCTGAGTCTTCCTACAAGCAAGACTTCAATTCAGGTAAGGGCAGTCACTTTTCTGCTCAAACGAACTAAATCATTCACGAAGCTCACACGTTTCACATCTTAATTGACAAGCATTGGATGTTAGAGGACCAGTGCTTTGTATCAGTTCCAGAAGAAGAGTTGGAGTAGATATGGTCCATATGTGTAGGAAACACCGTTCTTTTGTTCTGGGCACACTCAGATTTCCTGCTGTATTAGAGAATCTAGAGACCAAGAGTGTGCTTCTCGCTCTAAGGCAGAGTGTGATGCATAGATGAGAACTATGCTGTGTGTTTCGCTTCAGAAAAGGAGTTAAATCGCAGCCTCTATGTCTTCCTACAAGCAAGACTTCGTTTCAGGTAAGGGCAGTCACTTTTCAGCTCAAATGAACTACATCTTTCACAGAGCTCACACCTTTCTCATCTTAACAGACAAGCATTGGATGTTAGAGGACCAGTGCTTTGTATCGGTTTCAGAAGCAGAGTTGGACTAGATATGGTTCATATGTGTAGGAAACACCGTTCTATTGTTCTCAGAAAACTCACGTTTCCTGCTGTCTTAGAGACTCTAGAAAGCAAGAGCGTGCTTCTCGCTCTAAAGCAGAGTGTGATCCATGGATGAGAACTATGCTGTTTGTTTGCCTTCAGAAATGGAGTTAAATCTCAGGCTCTGAGTCTTCCTACAAGCAAGACTTCGTTACAGGTAAGGGCAGTCACTTTTCTGCTCAAACGAACTACATCGTTCACTGAGCTCACAGGTTTCTCATCTTAACTGACAAGCATTGGATGTTAGAGGGTCAGTGCATTGTATGAGTTTCAGAAGAAGATTTGGACTACATATAGTCAGTATGTGTAGGAAACACCGTTCTTTTGTTCTGTGCACACTCAGATTTCCTGCTGTATTAGAGACTCTAGAAAGCAAGAGCATGCTTCTTGCTCTAAAGCAGAGTGTGATCCATGGATGAGAACTATGCTGTGTGTTTCCCTTCAGAAATGGAGTTAAATCCCAGGCGTTGTGTCTTCCTACAGGCAAGACTCCGTTTCAGGTAAGGGCAGTCACTTTTCAGCTCAAACGAACTACATCATTCACGAAGCTCACATGTTACTCATCTTAATTGACAAGCATTGGATGTTAGAGGACCAGTGCTTTCTATCATTTTCAGAAGCAGATTTGGACTAGATATGGTCTGTATGTGTAGGAAACACCGTTCTTTTGTTCTCAGCACACTCACGTTTCCTGGTGTCTTAGAGTCTCTAGAAAGCAAGAGCGTGCTTCTTGTTCTAAAGCAGAGTGTGATCAATCGATGATTACACTGCTGTGTGTTTTACTTCAGAAATGGAGTTAAATCCCAGGCTCTGAGTCTTCCTACAAGCAAGACTTCAATTCAGGTAAGGGCAGTCACTTTTCTGCTCAAACGAACTAAATCATTCACGAAGCTCACACGTTTCTCATCTTAATTGACAAGCATTGGATGTTAGAGGACGAGTGCATTGTATCAGTTTCAGAAGAAGAGTTGGACTAGATATGGTCCATATGTGTAGGAAACACCGTTCTTTGGTCTGGGCACACTCAGATTTCCTGCTGTATTAGAGAATCTAGAAAGCAAGAGTGTGCTTCTCGCTCTAAGGCAGAGTGTGATCCATAGATGAGAACTATGCTGTGTGTTTCCCTTCAGAAATGGATTTAAATCCCAGGCTCTGTGTCTTAATACAAGTAAGAATTCGTTTCAGGTAAGGGCAGTCACTTTTCTGTTCAAAGGAACTACATCATTCACAAAGCTCACAATTTCTCATCTTAACTGACAAGCATTGGATGTTAGAGTACCAGTGCATTCTCTCAGTTTCAGAAGAAGATTTGAACTACATATAGTCCGTATGTGTAGGAAACACCGTTCTTTTGTACTGGGCACACTCAGATTTCTTGCTGTCTTAGAGACTCTAAAAAGCAAGAGTGTGCTTCTTGCTCTAAAGCACAGTGTGATCCATGGATGAGAACTATGCTGTGTCTTTCACTTCAGAAATGGAGTTAAATCCCAGGCTCCGAGTCTTCCTACAAGCAAGACTTCGTTTCAGGTAAGGGCAGTCACGTTTCTGCTCAAACGAACTACATCGTTCACGAAGCTCACACGTTTCTCATCTTAACTGACAAGCATTGGATGTTAGAGGACCAGTGCTTTGTATCAGTTTCAGAAGAAGAGTTGGACTATATAATGTCCGTATGTGTAGGAAACACCGTTCTTTTGTTCTCAGCACACACACGTTTCCTGCTGTCTTAGAGACTCTAGAAAGCAAGAGCGTGCTTCTTGTTCTAAAGCAGAGTGTGATCAATCGATGATTACACTGCTGTGTGTTTTACTTCAGAAATGGAGTTAAATCCCAGGCTCTGAGTCTCCCTAAATGCAAGACTGCAATTCAGGTAAGGGCAGTCACTTTTCTGCTCAAACGAACTACATCATTAACGAAGCTCACACGTTTCTCATCTTAATTGACAAGCATTGGATGTTAGAGGACCAGTGCTTTGTATCATTTTCAGAAGAAGAGTTGGACTAGATATGGTTCGTATGTGTAGGAAACACCGTTCATTTGTTCTCAGCACACTCACGTTTTCTGCTGTCTTAGGGTCTCTAGAAAGCAAGAGCGTGCTTCTTGTTCTAAAGCAGAGTGTGATCAATCGATGATTACACTGCTGTGTGTTTTACTTCAGAAATGGCGTTAAATCCCAGGCTCTGAGTCTTCCTACAAGCAAGACTTCAATTCAGGTAAGGGCAGTCACTTTTCTGCTCAAACGAACTAAATCATTCACGAAGCTCACACGTTTCTCATCTTAATTGACAAGCATTGGATGTTAGAGGACCAGTGCTTTGTATCAGTTTCAGAAGAAGAGTTGGACTAGCAATGGTCCATATGTGTAGGAAACACCGTTCTTTTGTTCTGGGCACACTCAGATTTCCTGCTGTATTAGAGAATCTAGAAAGCAAGAGTGTGCTTCTCGCTCTAAGGCAGAGTGTGATCCATAGATGAGAACTATGCTGTGTGTTTCCCTTCAGAAATTGATTTAAATCCCAGGCTCTGTGTCTTACTACAGGTAAGACTTCGTTTCAGGTAAGGGCAGTCACTTTTCAGTTCAAAGGAACTACATCATTCACAAAGCTCACACGTTTCTCATCTTAACTGACAAGCATTCGATGTTAGAGTACCAGTTCATTCTATCAGTTTCAGAAGAAGATTTGGACTACATATAGTCCGTATGTGTAGGAAACACCGTTCTTTTGTTCTGGGCACACTCAGATTTCCTGCAGTCTTAGAGACTCTAGAATGCAAGAGTGTGCTTCTTGCTCTAAAGCAGAGTGTGATCCATGGATGAGAACTATGCTGTGTGTTTCACTTAAGAAATGGAGTTTAATCCCAGGCTCTGAGTCTTCCTACAAGCAAGATTTCGTTTCAGGTAAGGGCAGTCACGTTTCTGCTCAAACTAACTACATCGTTCACGAAGCTCACACGTTTCTCATCTTAACTGACAAGAATTGGATGTTAGAGGACCAGTGCTTTGTATCAGTTTCAGAAGAAGAGTTGGACTATATAATGTCCGTATGTGTAGACAACACCGTTATTTTGTTCTCAGCACATTCACGTTTCCTGCTGTCTTAGAGACTCTAGAAAGCAAGAGCGTGCTTCTCGCTCTAAAGCAGAGTGTGATCCATGGATTATAACTATGCTGTTTGTTTGCCTTCAGAAATGGAGTTAAATCCCAGGCTCTGAGTCTTCCTACAAGCAAGACTTCGTTTCAGGTAAGGGCAGTCACTTTTCTGCTCAAACGAACTACATCGTTCACTGAGCTCACAGGTTTCTCATCTTAACTGACAAGCATTGGATGTTAGAGGCCCAGTGCATTGTATCAGTTTCAGAAGAAGATTTGGACTACATATAGTCAGTATGTGTAGGAAACACCGTTCTTTTGTTCTGTGCACACTCAGATTTCCTGCTGTCTTAGAGACTCTAGAAAGCAAGAGCATGCTTCTTGTTCTAAAGCAGAGTGTGATCCATGGATGAGAACTATGCTGTGTGTTTCCCTTCAGAAATGGAGTTAAATCCCAGGCGTTGTGTCTTCCTACAGGCAAGACTCCGTTTCAGGTAAGGGCAGTCACTTTTCAGCTCAAACGAACTACATCATTCACGAAGCTCACACGTTACTCATCATAATTGACAAGCATTGGATGTTAGAGGACCAGTGCGTTGTATCATTTTCAGAAGAAGAGTTGGACTAGATATGGTCCGTATGTGTAGGAAACACCGTTCTTTTGTTCTCAGCACACTCACGTTTCCTGCTGTCTTAGAGTCTCTAGAAAGCAAGAGCGTGCTTCTTGTTCTAAAGCAGAGTGTGATCAATCGATGATTACACTGCTCTGTGTTTTACTTCAGAAATGGAGTTAAATCCCAGGCTCTGAGTCTTCCTACAAGCAAGACTTCAATTCAGGTAAGGGCAGTCACATTTCTGCTCAAACGAACTAAATCATTCACAAAGCTCACACGTTTCTCATCTTAACTGACAAGCATTGGATGTTAGAGTACCAGTGCATTCTCTCAGTTTCAGAAGAAGACTTGGACTACATATAGTCCGTATGTGTAGGAAACACCGTTCTATTGTTCTGGGCACACTCAGATTTCTTGCTGCCTTAGAGAATCTAAAAAGCAAGAGTGTGCTTCTTGCTCTAAAGCACAGTGTGATCCATGGATGAGAACTATGCTGTGTCTTTCACTTCAGAAATGGAGTTAAATCCCAGGCTCCGAGTCTTCCTACAAGCAAGACTTCGTTTCAGGTAAGGGCAGTCACGTTTCTGCTCAAACGAACTACATCGTTCACGAAGCTCACACGTTTCTCATCTTAACTGACAAGCATTGGATGTTAGAGGACCAGTGCTTTGTATCAGTTTCAGAAGAAGAGTTGGACTATATAATGTCCGTATGTGTAGACAACACCGTTCTTTTGTTCTCAGCACACTCACGTTTCCTGCTGTCTTAGAGACTCTAGAAAGCAAGAGCGTGCTTCTCGCTCTAAAGCAGAGTGTGATCCATGGATGAGAACTATGCTGTTTGTTTGCCTTCAGAAATGGAGTTAAATCCCAGGCTCTGAGTCTTCCTACAAGCAAGACTTCGTTTCAGGTAAGGGCAGTCACTTTTCTGCTCAAACGAACTACATCGTTCACTGAGCTCACAGGTTTCTCATCTTAACTGACAAGCATTGGATGTTAGAGGGTCAGTGCATTGTATCAGTTTCAGAAGAAGAATTGGACTACATATATTCAGTATGTGTAGGAAACACCGTTCTTTTGTTCTGTGCACACTCAGATTTCCTGCTGTCTTAGAGACTCTAGAAAGCAAGAGCATGCTTCTTGTTCTAAAGCAGAGTGTGATCCATGGATGAGAACTATGCTGTGTGTTTCCCTTCAGAAATGGAGTTAAATCCCAGGCGTTGTGTCTTCCTACAGGCAAGACTCCGTTTCAGGTAAGGGCAGTCACTTTTCAGCTCAAACGAACTACATCATTCACGAAGCTCACACGTTACTCATCTTAATTGACAAGCATTGGATGTTAGAGGACCAGTGCTTTCTATCATTTTCAGAAGAAGAGTTGGACTAGATATGGTCCGTATGTGTAGGAAACACCGTTCTTTTGTTCTCAGCACACTCACGTTTCCTGCTGTCTTAGAGTCTCTAGAAAGCAAGAGCGTGCTTCTTGTTCTAAAGCAGAGTGTGATCAATCGATGATTACACTGCTCTGTGTTTTACTTCAGAAATGGAGTTAAATCCCAGGCTCTGAGTCTTCCTACAAGCAAGACTTCAATTCAGGTAAGGGCAGTCACATTTCTGCTCAAACGAACTACATCGTTCACTGAGCTCACAGGTTTCTCATCTTAACTGACAAGCATTGGATGTTAGAGGGTCAGTGCATTGTATCAGTTTCAGAAGAAGAATTGGACTACATATAGTCAGTATGTGTAGGAAACACCGTTCTTTTGTTCTGTGCACACTCAGATTTCCTGCTGTCTTAGAGACTCTAGAAAGCAAGAGCATGCTTCTTGTTCTAAAGCAGAGTGTGATCCATGGATGAGAACTATGCTGTGTGTTTCCCTTCAGAAATGGAGTTAAATCCCAGGCGTTGTGTCTTCCTACAGGCAAGACTCCGTTTCAGGTAAGGGCAGTCACTTTTCAGCTCAAACGAACTACATCATTCACGAAGCTCACACGTTACTCATCTTAATTGACAAGCATTGGATGTTAGAGGACCAGTGCTTTGTATCAGTTTAAGAAGCAGAGTTGGACTAGATATGGTCCGTATGTGTAGGAAACACCGTTCTTTTGTTCTCAGCACACTCACGTTTCCTGCTGTCTTAGAGACTCTAGAAAGCAAGAGCGTGCTTCTTGTTCTAAAGCAGAGTGTGATCAATGGATGAGACAATGCTGTCTGTTTCACTTCAGAAATGGATTTAAATCCCATGTTCTGAGTCTCCCTACAATCAAGACTTCGTTTCAGGTAAGGGCAGTCACTTTTCTGCTCAAAGGGACTACATCATTCACGAAGCTCACACGTTTCTCATCTTAACTGACAAGCATTGGATGTTAGAGGCCCAGTGCATTGTATCAGTTTCAGAAGAAGATTTGGACTACATATAGTCAGTATGTGTAGGAAACACAGTTCTTTTGTTCTGTGCACACTCAGATTTCCTGCTGTATTAGAGACTCTAGAATGCAAGAGCGTGCTTCTTGCTCTAAAGCAGAGTGTGATCCATGGATGAGAACTATGCTGTGTGTTTCCCTTCAGAAATGGAGTTAAATCCCAGGCGTTGTGTCTTCCTACAGGCAAGACTCCGTTTCAGGTAAGGGCAGTCACTTTTCAGCTCAAACGAACTACATCATTCACGAAGCTCACACGTTACTCATCTTAATTGACAAGCATTGGATGTTAGAGGACCAGTGCGTTGTATCATTTTCAGAAGAAGAGTTGGACTAGATATGGTCCGTATGTGTAGGAAACACCGTTCTTTTGTTCTCAGCACACTCACGTTTCCTGCTGTCTTAGAGTCTCTAGAAAGCAAGAGTGTGCTTCTCGCTCTAAAGCAGAGTGTGATCCATGGATGAAAACTATGCTGTGTGTTTCGCTTCAGAAAAGGAGTTAAATCCCAGGCTCTATGTCTTCCTACAAGCAAGACTTCGTTTCAGGTAAGGGCAGTCACTTTTCAGCTCAAATGAACTACATCTTTAAGGGAGCTCACACATTTCTCATCTTAAATGACAAGCATTGGATGTTAGAGGACCAGTGCTTTGTATCAGTTTCAGAAGCAGAGTTGGACTAGATATCGTCCCTATCTGTAGGAAACACCGTTCTTTTGTTCTCAACAAACTCAGGATTCCTGCTGTCTTAGAGACTCTAGAAAGCAAGAGCGTGCTTCTTGTTCTAAAGCAGAGTGTGATCAATGGATGAGAACACTGCTGTGTGTTTCACTTCAAAAATGGAGTTAAATCCCAGGCTCTTAGTCTTCCTACAAGCAAGACTTCAATTCAGGTAAGGGCAGTCACTTTTCTGCTCAAACGAAATACATCATTAACGAAGCTCACACGTTTCTCATCTTAACTGACAAGCATTGGATGTTAGAGGCCCAGTGCATTGTATCAGTTTCAGAAGAAGATTTGGACTACATATCTTCAGTATTTGTAGGAAACACCGTTCTTTTCTTCTGGGCACACTCAGATTTCCTGCTGTCTTAGAGACTCTAGAAAGCAAGAGCATGCTTCTTGTTCTAAAGCAGAGTGTGATCAATCGATGATTACACTGCTGTGTGTTTTACTTCAGAAATGGAGTTAAATCCCAGGCTCTGAGTCTTCCTAGAAGCAAGACTTCAATTCAGGTAAGGGCAGGCAGTTTTCTGCTCAAAAGAACTACATCATTCACGAAGCTCACACGTTTCTCATCTTACATGACAAGCATTGTATGTTAGAAGACCAGTGCTTTGTATCAGTTTCAGAAGAAGAGTTGGACTAGATATGGTCCATATGTGTAGGAAACACCGTTCTTCTGTTCTGGGCACACTCACATTTCCTGCTGTATTAGAGACTCTAGAAAGCAAGAGTGTGCTTCTCGCTGTAAAGCAGAGTGTGATCCATGGATGAGAACTAAGCTGTGTGTTTCCCTTCAGAAAAGGAGTTAAATCCCAGGCTCTGTGTCTTCCTACAAGCAAGAATTCTTTTCAGGTAAGGGCAGTCACTTTTGAGTTCAAAGAAACTACATCGTTCACAAAGCTCACACGTTTCTCATCTTAACAGACAAGCATTGGATGTTAGAGGACCAGTGGTTTGTATCAGTTTAAGAAGCAGAGTTGGACTAGATATGGTCCGTATGTGTAGGAAACACCGTTCTTTTGTTCTCAGCACACTCACGTTTCCTGCTGTCTTAGAGACTCTAGAAAGCAAGAGCGTGCTTCTTGTTCTAAAGCAGAGTGTGATCAATGGTTGATAACACTGCTGTGTGTTTCACTTCAAAATGGAGTTAAATCCCAGGCTCTTAGTCTTCCTACAAGCAAGACTTCGTTTCAGGTAAGGGCAGTCAGTTTTCTGCTCAAATGAACTACATCGTTCACGAAGCTCACACATTTCTCATCTAAATTGACAAACATTGGATGTTAGAGGACCAGTGCTTTGTATCATTTTCAGAAGAAGAGTTGGACTAGATATGGTTCGTATGTGTAGGTAACAGCATTCTTCTGTTCTCAGCACACTTACATTTCCTGTTGTCATAGAGACTCTAGAAAGCAAGTGCGTGCTTCTTGTTCTAAAGCAGAGTGTGATCAATCGATGATTACACTGCTGTGTGTTTTACTTCAGAAATGGAGTTAAATCCCAGGCTCTGTGTCTTCCTACAAGCAAGACTTCGTTTCGGGTAAGGGCATTCACTTTTCAGCTCAAACGAACTACATCGTTCACTGACCTCACGTGTTTCTCATCTTAACAGACAAGCATTGGATGTTAGAGGACCAATGCTTTGTATCAGTTTAAGAAGCAGAGTTGGACTAGATATGGTCCGTATGTGTAGGAAACACCGTTATTTGTTCTCAGCACACTCACGTTTACTGCTGTCTTAGAGACTCTAGAAAGCAAGACCGTGCTTCTTGTTCTAAAGCAGAGTGTGATAATGGATGAGACAATGCTGTGTGTTTCACTTCAGAAATGGAGTTAAATCCCATGCTCTGAGTCTCCCTACAAGCAAGACTTCGTTTCAGGTAAGGGCAGTCACTTTTCTGCTCAAAGGGACTACATCGTTCACGAAGCTCACACGTTTCTCATCTTAACTGACAAGCATTGGATGTTAGAGGCCCAGTGAGTTGTATCAGTTTCAGAAGAAGATTTGGACTACATATAGTCAGTATGTGTAGGAAACACCGTTCTTTTCTTATGGGCACACTCAGATTTCCTGCTGTCTTAGAGACTCTAGAAAGCAAGAGCGTGATTCTCGCTCTAAAGCAGAGTGTGATCCATGGATGAAAACTATGCTGTGTGTTTCGCTTCAGAAAAGGAGTTAAATCCCAGGCTCTCTGTCTTCCTACAAGAAAGACTTCGTTTCAGGTAAGGGCAGTCACTTTTCAGCTCAAATGAACTACATCTTTCACGGAGCTCACACATTTGTCATCTTAACAGACAAGCATTGGATGTTAGAGGACCAGTGCTTTGTATCAGTTTCAGAAGCAGAGTTGGACTAGATATGGTCCGTATGTGTAGGAAACACAGTTCTTTTGTTCTCAGCAAACTCACGATTCCTGCTGTCTTAGAGACTCTAGAAAGCAAGAGCGTGCTTCTTGTTCTAAAGCAGAGTGTGATCAATCAATGATTACACTGCTCTGTGTTTTACTTCAGAAATGGAGTTGAATCCCAGGCTCTGAGTCTCCCTACAAGCAAGACTTCAATTCAGGTAAGGGCAGTCACCTTTCTGCTCAAACGAACTATATCATTAACGAAGCTCACACGTTTCTCATCTTAATTGACAAGCATTGGATGTTAGAGGAACAGTGCTTTGTATCATTTTCAGAAGAAGATTTGGACTAGATATGGTCCGTATGTGTAGGAAACACCGTTCTTTTGTTCTCAGCACACTCACGTTTCCTGCTGTCTTAGAGAATCTAGAAAGGAAGAGCGTGCTTCTCATACTAAAGCAGAGTGGGATCCATGGATGAAAACTATGCTGTGTGTTTCAATTCAGAAAAGGAGTTAAATCCCAGGCTCTTTGTCTCCCTACAAGCAAGACTTCGTTTCAGGTAAGGGCAGTAAGTTTTCTGCTCAAACGAACTACATCGTCACGAAGCTCACACGTTTCTCATCTTAACTGACAAGCACTGGATGTTAGAGGACCAGTGCTTTGTATCAGTTTCAGAAGAAGAGTTGGACTATATAATGTCCGTATGTGTAGGAAACACCGTTCTTTTGTTCTCAGCACACGCACGTTTCCTGGTCTCTTAGAGACTCTAGAAAGAAGAGCGTGCTTCTTGTTCTAAAGCACAGTGTGATCCATGGATGAAAACTATGCTGTGTGTTTCGCTTCAGAAAAGGAGTTAAATCCCAGGCTCTATGTCTTCCTACAAGCAAGACTTCGTTTCAGGTAAGGGCAGTCACTTTTCAGCTCAAATGAACTACATCTTTCACGGAGCTCACACGTTTCTCATCTTAACAGACAAGCATTGGATGTTAGAGGACCAGTGCTTTGTATCAGTTTCAGAAGCAGAGTTGGACTAGATACCGTCCGTATGTGTAGGAAACACCGTTCTTTTGTTCTCAGCAAACTCACGATTCCTGCTGTCTTAGAGACTCTAGAAAGCAAGAGCGTGCTTCTTGTTCTAAAGCAGAGTGTGATCAATGGTTGAGAACACTGCTGTGTGTTTCACTTCAAAAATGGAGTTAAATCCCAGGCTCTTAGTCTTCCTACAAGCAAGACTTCGTTTCAGGTAAGGGCAGTCAGTTTTCTGCTCAAACGATCTACATCGTTCAGGAAGCTCACACGTTTCTCATCTTAATTGACAAACATTGGATGTTAGAGGACCAGTGCTTTGTATCATTTTCAGAAGAAGAGTTGGACTAGATATGGTCCGTATGTGGAGGAAACAGCGTTCTTTTGTTCTCAGCACACTCACGTTTCCTGTTGTCTTAGAGACTCTAGAAAGCAAGAGCGTGCTTCTTGTTCTAAAGCAGAGTGTGATCAATCGATGATTACACTGCTGTGTGTTTTACTTCAGAAATGGAGTTAAATCCCAGGCTCTGAGTCTCCCTACAAGCAAGACTTCAATTCAGGTAAGGGCAGTCACTTTTCTGCTCAAACGAAATACATCATTAACGAAGCTCACACGTTTCTCATCTTAATTGACAAGAATTGGATGTTAGAGGACCAGTGCTTTGTATCATTTTCAGAAGAAGAGTTGGACTAGATATGGTCCGTATGTGTAGGAAACACCGTTCTTTTGTTCTCAGCACACTCACGTTTCCTGCTGTCTTAGAGACTCTAGAAAGCAAGAGCGTGCTTCTCGCTCTAAAGCAGAGTGTGATCCATGGATGAGAACTATGCTGTTTGTTTGCCTTCAGAAATGGAGTTAAATCCCAGGCTCTGTGTCTTCCTACAAGCAAGACTTCGTTTCGGGTAAGGGCAGTCACGTTTCAGCTCAAACGAAGTACATCGTTCCCTGAGCTCACACGTTTCTCATCTTAACAGACAAGCATTGGATGTTAGAGGACCAGTGCTTTGTATGAGTTTAAGAACCAGAGTTGGACTAGATATGGTCCGTATGTGTAGGAAACACCGTTCTTTTGTTCTCAGCACACTCACGTTTCCTGCTGTCTTAGAGACTCTAGAAAGCAAGAGCGTGCTTGTTGTTCTATAGCTGAGTGTGATCAATGGATGAGACAATGCTGTGTGTTTCACTTCAGAAATGGAGTTAAATCCCATGCTCTGAGTCTCCTACAAGCAAGACTTCTTTTCAGGTAAGGGCAGTCACTTTTCTGCTCAAAGGGACTACATCGTTCAAAAAGCTCACACGTTTCTCATCTTAACTGACAAGCATTGGATGTTACAGGCCCAGTGCATTGTATCAGTTTCAGAAGAAGATTTGGACTACATATAGTCTGTATGTGTAGGAACCACCGTTCGTTTGTTCTGGGCACACTCAGATTTCCTGCTGTCTTAGAGACTCTAGAAAGCAAGAGCGTGCTTCTTGTTCTAAAGCAGAGTGTGATCAATCGATGATTACACTGCTGTGTGTTTTACTTCAGAAATGGAGTTAAATCCCAGGCTCTGAGTCTCCCTAAATGCAAGACTGCAATTCAGGTAAGGGCAGTCACTTTTCTGCTCAAACGAACTACATCATTAACGAAGCTCACACGTTTCTCATCTTAATTGACAAGCATTGGATGTTAGAGGACCAGTGCTTTGTATCATTTTCAGAAGAAGAGTTGGACTAGATATGGTTCGTATGTGTAGGAAACACCGTTCATTTGTTCTCAGCACACTCACGTTTTCTGCTGTCTTAGGGTCTCTAGAAAGCAAGAGCGTGCTTCTTGTTCTAAAGCAGAGTGTGATCAATCGATGATTACACTGCTGTGTGTTTTACTTCAGAAATGGCGTTAAATCCCAGGCTCTGAGTCTTCCTACAAGCAAGACTTCAATTCAGGTAAGGGCAGTCACTTTTCTGCTCAAACGAACTAAATCATTCACGAAGCTCACACGTTTCTCATCTTAATTGACAAGCATTGGATGTTAGAGGACCAGTGCTTTGTATCAGTTTCAGAAGAAGAGTTGGACTAGCAATGGTCCATATGTGTAGGAAACACCGTTCTTTTGTTCTGGGCACACTCAGATTTCCTGCTGTATTAGAGAATCTAGAAAGCAAGAGTGTGCTTCTCGCTCTAAGGCAGAGTGTGATCCATAGATGAGAACTATGCTGTGTGTTTCCCTTCAGAAATGGATTTAAATCCCAGGCTCTGTGTCTTACTACAGGTAAGACTTCGTTTCAGGTAAGGGCAGTCACTTTTCAGTTCAAAGGAACTACATCATTCACAAAGCTCACACGTTTCTCATCTTAACTGACAAGCATTCGATGTTAGAGTACCAGTTCATTCTATCAGTTTCAGAAGAAGATTTGGACTACATATAGTCCGTATGTGTAGGAAACACCGTTCTTTTGTTCTGGGCACACTCAGATTTCCTGCAGTCTTAGAGAATCTAGAATGCAAGAGTGTGCTTCTTGCTCTAAAGCAGAGTGTGATCCATGGATGAGAACTATGCTGTGTGTTTCACTTCAGAAATGGAGTTTAATCCCAGGCTCTGAGTCTTCCTACAAGCAAGATTTCGTTTCAGGTAAGGGCAGTCACGTTTCTGCTCAAACGAACTACATCGTTCACGAAGCTCACACGTTTCTCATCTTAACTGACAAGAATTGGATGTTAGAGGACCAGTGCTTTGTATCAGTTTCAGAAGAAGAGTTGGACTATATAATGTCCGTATGTGTAGACAACACCGTTATTTTGTTCTCAGCACATTCACGTTTCCTGCTGTCTTAGAGACTCTAGGAAGCAAGAGCGTGCTTCTCGCTCTAAAGCAGAGTGTGATCCATGGATTAGAACTATGCTGTTTGTTTGCCTTCAGAAATGGAGTTAAATCCCAGGCTCTGAGTCTTCCTACAAGCAAGACTTCGTTTCAGGTAAGGGCAGTCACTTTTCTGCTCAAACGAACTACATCGTTCACTGAGCTCACAGGTTTCTCATCTTAACTGACAAGCATTGGATGTTAGAGGGTCAGTGCATTGTATCAGTTTCAGAAGAAGATTTGGACTACATATAGTCAGTATGTGTAGGAACCACCGTTCGTTTGTTCTGGGCACACTCAGATTTCCTACTGTCTTAGAGACTCTAGAAAGCAAGAGCGTGATTCTCGCTCTAAAGCAGAGTGTGATCCATGGATGAAAACTATGCTGTGTGTTTCGCTTCAGAAAAGGAGTTAAATCCCAGGCTCTCTGTCTTCCTACAAGAAAGACTTCGTTTCAGGTAAGGGCAGTCACTTTTCAGCTCAAATGAACTACATCTTTCACGGAGCTCACACATTTGTCATCTTAACAGACAAGCATTGGATGTTAGAGGACCAGTGCTTTGTATCAGTTTCAGAAGCAGAGTTGGACTAGATATGGTCCGTATGTGTAGGAAACACAGTTCTTTTGTTCTCAGCAAACTCACGATTCCTGCTGTCTTAGAGACTCTAGAAAGCAAGAGCGGGCTTCTTGTTCTAAAGCAGAGTGTGATCAATCAATGATTACACTGCTGTGTGTTTTACTTCAGAAATGGAGTTAAATCCCAGGCTCTGAGTCTCCCTACAAGCAAGACTTCAATTCAGGTAAGGGCAGTCACCTTTCTGCTCAAACGAACTATATCATTAACGAAGCTCACACGTTTCTCATCTTAATTGACAAGCATTGGATGTTAGAGGAACAGTGCTTTGTATCATTTTCAGAAGAAGATTTGGACTAGATATGGTCCGTATGTGTAGGAAACACCGTTCTTTTGTTCTCAGCACACTCACGTTTCCTGCTGTCTTAGAGAATCTAGAAAGGAAGAGCGTGCTTCTCATACTAAAGCAGAGTGGGATCCATGGATGAAAACTATGCTGTGTGTTTCAATTCAGAAAAGGAGTTAAATCCCAGGCTCTTTGTCTCCCTACAAGCAAGACTTCGTTTCAGGTAAGGGCAGTAAGTTTTCTGCTCAAACGAACTACATCGTCACGAAGCTCACACGTTTCTCATCTTAACTGACAAGCACTGGATGTTAGACGACCAGTGCTTTGTATCAGTTTCAGAAGAAGAGTTGGACTATATAATGTCCGTATGTGTAGGAAACACCGTTCTTTTGTTCTCAGCACACGCACGTTTCCTGGTCTCTTAGAGACTCTAGAAAGCAAGAGCGTGCTTCTTGTTCTAAAGCACAGTGTGATCCATGGATGAAAACTATGCTGTGTGTTTCGCTTCAGAAAAGGAGTTAAATCCCAGGCTCTATGTCTTCCTACAAGCAAGACTTCGTTTCAGGTAAGGGCAGTCACTTTTCAGCTCAAATGAACTACATCTTTCACGGAGCTCACACGTTTCTCATCTTAACAGACAAACATTGGATGTTAGAGGACCAGTGCTTTGTATCAGTTTCAGAAGCAGAGTTGGACTAGATACCGTCCGTATGTGTAGGAAACACCGTTCTTTTGTTCTCAGCAAACTCACGATTCCTGCTGTCTTAGAGACTCTAGAAAGCAAGAGCGTGCTTCTTGTTCTAAAGCAGAGTGTGATCAATGGTTGAGAACACTGCTGAGTGTTTCACTTCAAAAATGGAGTTAAATCCCAGGCTCTTAGTCTTCCTACAAGCAAGACTTCGTTTCAGGTAAGGGCAGTCAGTTTTCTGCTCAAACGAACTACATCGTTCAGGAAGCTCACACGTTTCTCATCTTAATTGACAAACATTGGATGTTAGTGGACCAGTGCTTTGTATCATTTTCAGAAGGAGAGTTGGACTAGATATGGTCCGTATGTGGAGGAAACAGCGTTCTTTTGTTCTCAGCACACTCACGTTTCCTGTTGTCTTAGAGACTCTAGAAAGCAAGAGCGTGCTTCTTGTTCTAAAGCAGAGTGTGATCAATCGATGATTACACTGCTGTGTGTTTTACTCCAGAAATGGAGTTAAATCCCAGGCTCTGTGTCTTCCTACAAGCAAGACTTCGTTTCGGGTAAGGGCATTCACTTTTCAGCTCAAACGAACTACATCGTTCACTGACCTCACGTGTTTCCCATCTTAACAGACAAGCATTGGATGTTAGAGGACCAATGCTTTGTATCAGTTTAAGAAGCAGAGTTGGACTAGATATGGTCCGTATGTGTAGGAAACACCGTTATTTGTTCTCAGCACACTCACGTTTACTGCTGTCTTAGAGACTCTAGAAAGCAAGACCGTGCTTCTTGTTCTAAAGCAGAGTGTGATAATGGATGAGACAATGCTGTGTGTTTCACTTCAGAAATGGAGTTAAATCCCATGCTCTGAGTCTCCCTACAAGCAAGACTTCGTTTCAGGTAAGGGCAGTCACTTTTCTGCTCAAAGGGACTACATCATTCACGAAGCTCACACGTTTCTCATCTTAACTGACAAGCATTGGATGTTAGAGGCCCAGTGAGTTGTATCAGTTTCAGAAGAAGATTTGGACTACATATAGTCAGTATGTGTAGGAAACACCGTTCTTTTCTTATGGGCACACTCAGATTTCCTGCTGTCTTAGAGACTCTAGAAAGCAAGAGCGTGATTCTCGCTCTAAAGCAGAGTGTGATCCATGGATGAAAACTATGCTGTGTGTTTCGCTTCAGAAAAGGAGTTAAATCCCAGGCTCTCTGTCTTCCTACAAGAAAGACTTCGTTTCAGGTAAGGGCAGTCACTTTTCAGCTCAAATGAACTACATCTTTCACGGAGCTCACACATTTGTCATCTTAACAGACAAGCATTGGATGTTAGAGGACCAGTGCTTTGTATCAGTTTCAGAAGCAGAGTTGGACTAGATATGGTCCGTATGTGTAGGAAACACAGTTCTTTTGTTCTCAGCAAACTCACGATTCCTGCTGTCTTAGAGACTCTAGAAAGCAAGAGCGTGCTTCTTGTTCTAAAGCAGAGTGTGATCAATCAATGATTACACTGCTCTGTGTTTTACTTCAGAAATGGAGTTGAATCCCAGGCTCTGAGCCTCCCTACAAGCAAGACTTCAATTCAGGTAAGGGCAGTTACCTTTCTGCTCAAACGAACTATATCATTAACGAAGCTCACACGTTTCTCATCTTAATTGACAAGCATTGGATGTTAGAGGAACAGTGCTTTGTATCATTTTCAGAAGAAGATTTGGACTAGATATGGTCCGTATGTGTAGGAAACACCGTTCTTTTGTTCTCAGCACACTCACGTTTCCTGCTGTCTTAGAGAATCTAGAAAGGAAGAGCGTGCTTCTCATACTAAAGCAGAGTGGGATCCATGGATGAAAACTATGCTGTGTGTTTCAATTCAGAAAAGGAGTTAAATCCCAGGCTCTTTGTCTCCCTACAAGCAAGACTTCGTTTCAGGTAAGGGCAGTAAGTTTTCTGCTCAAACGAACTACATCGTCACGAAGCTCACACGTTTCTCATCTTAACTGACAAGCACTGGATGTTAGAGGACCAGTGCTTTGTATCAGTTTCAGAAGAAGAGTTGGACTATATAATGTCCGTATGTGTAGGAAACACCGTTCTTTTGTTCTCAGCACACGCACGTTTCCTGGTCTCTTAGAGACTCTAGAAAGCAAGAGCGTGCTTCTTGTTCTAAAGCACAGTGTGATCCATGGATGAAAACTATGCTGTGTGTTTCGCTTCAGAAAAGGAGTTAAATCCCAGGCTCTATGTCTTCCTACAAGCAAGACTTCGTTTCAGGTAAGGGCAGTCACTTTTCAGCTCAAATGAACTACATCTTTCACGGAGCTCACACGTTTCTCATCTTAACAGACAAGCATTGGATGTTAGAGGACCAGTGCTTTGTATCAGTTTCAGAAGCAGAGTTGGACTAGATACCGTCCGTATGTGTAGGAAACACCGTTCTTTTGTTCTCAGCAAACTCACGATTCCTGCTGTCTTAGAGACTCTAGAAAGCAAGAGCGGGCTTCTTGTTCTAAAGCAGAGTGTGATCAATCAATGATTACACTGCTGTGTGTTTTACTTCAGAAATGGAGTTAAATCCCAGGCTCTGAGTCTCCCTACAAGCAAGACTTCAATTCAGGTAAGGGCAGTCACCTTTCTGCTCAAACGAACTATATCATTAACGAAGCTCACACGTTTCTCATCTTAATTGACAAGCATTGGATGTTAGAGGAACAGTGCTTTGTATCATTTTCAGAAGAAGATTTGGACTAGATATGGTCCGTATGTGTAGGAAACACCGTTCTTTTGTTCTCAGCACACTCACGTTTCCTGCTGTCTTAGAGAATCTAGAAAGGAAGAGCGTGCTTCTCATACTAAAGCAGAGTGGGATCCATGGATGAAAACTATGCTGTGTGTTTCAATTCAGAAAAGGAGTTAAATCCCAGGCTCTTTGTCTCCCTACAAGCAAGACTTCGTTTCAGGTAAGGGCAGTAAGTTTTCTGCTCAAACGAACTACATCGTCACGAAGCTCACACGTTTCTCATCTTAACTGACAAGCACTGGATGTTAGAGGACCAGTGCTTTGTATCAGTTTCAGAAGAAGAGTTGGACTATATAATGTCCGTATGTGTAGGAAACACCGTTCTTTTGTTCTCAGCACACGCACGTTTCCTGGTCTCTTAGAGACTCTAGAAAGCAAGAGCGTGCTTCTTGTTCTAAAGCACAGTGTGATCCATGGATGAAAACTATGCTGTGTGTTTCGCTTCAGAAAAGGAGTTAAATCCCAGGCTCTATGTCTTCCTACAAGCAAGACTTCGTTTCAGGTAAGGGCAGTCACTTTTCAGCTCAAATGAACTACATCTTTCACGGAGCTCACACGTTTCTCATCTTAACAGACAAGCATTGGATGTTAGAGGACCAGTGCTTTGTATCAGTTTCAGAAGCAGAGTTGGACTAGATACCGTCCGTATGTGTAGGAAACACCGTTCTTTTGTTCTCAGCAAACTCACGATTCCTGCTGTCTTAGAGACTCTAGAAAGCAAGAGCGTGCTTCTTGTTCTAAAGCAGAGTGTGATCAATGGTTGAGAACACTGCTGAGTGTTTCACTTCAAAAATGGAGTTAAATCCCAGGCTCTTAGTCTTCCTACAAGCAAGACTTCGTTTCAGGTAAGGGCAGTCAGTTTTCTGCTCAAACGAACTACATCGTTCAGGAAGCTCACACGTTTCTCATCTTAATTGACAAACATTGGATGTTAGTGGACCAGTGCTTTGTATCATTTTCAGAAGGAGAGTTGGACTAGATATGGTCCGTATGTGGAGGAAACAGCGTTCTTTTGTTCTCAGCACACTCACGTTTCCTGTTGTCTTAGAGACTCTAGAAAGCAAGAGCGTGCTTCTTGTTCTAAAGCAGAGTGTGATCAATCGATGATTACACTGCTGTGTGTTTTACTCCAGAAATGGAGTTAAATCCCAGGCTCTGTGTCTTCCTACAAGCAAGACTTCGTTTCGGGTAAGGGCATTCACTTTTCAGCTCAAACGAACTACATCGTTCACTGACCTCACGTGTTTCTCATCTTAACAGACAAGCATTGGATGTTAGAGGACCAATGCTTTGTATCAGTTTAAGAAGCAGAGTTGGACTAGATATGGTCCGTATGTGTAGGAAACACCGTTTGTTCTCAGCACACTCACGTTTACTGCTGTCTTAGAGACTCTAGAAAGCAAGACCGTGCTTCTTGTTCTAAAGCAGAGTGTGATAATGGATGAGACAATGCTGTGTGTTTCACTTCAGAAATGGAGTTAAATCCCATGCTCTGAGTCTCCCTACAAGCAAGACTTCGTTTCAGGTAAGGGCAGTCACTTTTCTGCTCAAAGGGACTACATCGTTCACGAAGCTCACACGTTTCTCATCTTAACTGACAAGCATTGGATGTTAGAGGCCCAGTGAGTTGTATCAGTTTCAGAAGAAGATTTGGACTACATATAGTCAGTATGTGTAGGAAACACCGTTCTTTTCTTATGGGCACACTCAGATTTCCTGCTGTCTTAGAGACTCTAGAGAGCAAGAGCGTGATTCTCGCTCTAAAGCAGAGTGTGATCCATGGATGAAAACTATGCTGTGTGTTTCGCTTCAGAAAAGGAGTTAAATCCCAGGCTCTCTGTCTTCCTACAAGAAAGACTTTGTTTCAGGTAAGGGCAGTCACTTTTCAGCTCAAATGAACTACATCTTTCACGGAGCTCACACATTTGTCATCTTAACAGACAAGCATTGGATGTTAGAGGACCAGTGCTTTGTATCAGTTTCAGAAGCAGAGTTGGACTAGATACCGTCCGTATGTGTAGGAAACACCGTTCTTTTGTTCTCAGCAAACTCACGATTCCTGCTGTCTTAGAGACTCTAGAAAGCAAGAGCGGGCTTCTTGTTCTAAAGCAGAGTGTGATCAATCAATGATTACACTGCTGTGTGTTTTACTTCAGAAATGGAGTTAAATCCCAGGCTCTGAGTCTCCCTACAAGCAAGACTTCAATTCAGGTAAGGGCAGTCACCTTTCTGCTCAAACGAACTATATCATTAACGAAGCTCACACGTTTCTCATCTTAATTGACAAGCATTGGATGTTAGAGGAACAGTGCTTTGTATCATTTTCAGAAGAAGATTTGGACTAGATATGGTCCGTATGTGTAGGAAACACCGTTCTTTTGTTCTCAGCACACTCACGTTTCCTGCTGTCTTAGAGAATCTAGAAAGGAAGAGCGTGCTTCTCATACTAAAGCAGAGTGGGATCCATGGATGAAAACTATGCTGTGTGTTTCAATTCAGAAAAGGAGTTAAATCCCAGGCTCTTTGTCTCCCTACAAGCAAGACTTCGTTTCAGGTAAGGGCAGTAAGTTTTCTGCTCAAACGAACTACATCGTCACGAAGCTCACACGTTTCTCATCTTAACTGACAAGCACTGGATGTTAGAGGACCAGTGCTTTGTATCAGTTTCAGAAGAAGAGTTGGACTATATAATGTCCGTATGTGTAGGAAACACCGTTCTTTTGTTCTCAGCACACGCACGTTTCCTGGTCTCTTAGAGACTCTAGAAAGCAAGAGCGTGCTTCTTGTTCTAAAGCACAGTGTGATCCATGGATGAAAACTATGCTGTGTGTTTCGCTTCAGAAAAGGAGTTAAATCCCAGGCTCTATGTCTTCCTACAAGCAAGACTTCGTTTCAGGTAAGGGCAGTCACTTTTCAGCTCAAATGAACTACATCTTTCACGGAGCTCACACGTTTCTCATCTTAACAGACAAGCATTGGATGTTAGAGGACCAGTGCTTTGTATCAGTTTCAGAAGCAGAGTTGGACTAGATACCGTCCGTATGTGTAGGAAACACCGTTCTTTTGTTCTCAGCAAACTCACGATTCCTGCTGTCTTAGAGACTCTAGAAAGCAAGAGCGTGCTTCTTGTTCTAAAGCAGAGTGTGATCAATGGTTGAGAACACTGCTGAGTGTTTCACTTCAAAAATGGAGTTAAATCCCAGGCTCTTAGTCTTCCTACAAGCAAGACTTCGTTTCAGGTAAGGGCAGTCAGTTTTCTGCTCAAACGAACTACATCGTTCAGGAAGCTCACACGTTTCTCATCTTAATTGACAAACATTGGATGTTAGTGGACCAGTGCTTTGTATCATTTTCAGAAGGAGAGTTGGACTAGATATGGTCCGTATGTGGAGGAAACAGCGTTCTTTTGTTCTCAGCACACTCACGTTTCCTGTTGTCTTAGAGACTCTAGAAAGCAAGAGCGTGCTTCTTGTTCTAAAGCAGAGTGTGATCAATCGATGATTACACTGCTGTGTGTTTTACTCCAGAAATGGAGTTAAATCCCAGGCTCTGTGTCTTCCTACAAGCAAGACTTCGTTTCGGGTAAGGGCATTCACTTTTCAGCTCAAACGAACTACATCGTTCACTGACCTCACGTGTTTCTCATCTTAACAGACAAGCATTGGATGTTAGAGGACCAATGCTTTGTATCAGTTTAAGAAGCAGAGTTGGACTAGATATGGTCCGTATGTGTAGGAAACACCGTTTGTTCTCAGCACACTCACGTTTACTGCTGTCTTAGAGACTCTAGAAAGCAAGACCGTGCTTCTTGTTCTAAAGCAGAGTGTGATAATGGATGAGACAATGCTGTGTGTTTCACTTCAGAAATGGAGTTAAATCCCATGCTCTGAGTCTCCCTACAAGCAAGACTTCGTTTCAGGTAAGGGCAGTCACTTTTCTGCTCAAAGGGACTACATCGTTCACGAAGCTCACACGTTTCTCATCTTAACTGACAAGCATTGGATGTTAGAGGCCCAGTGAGTTGTATCAGTTTCAGAAGAAGATTTGGACTACATATAGTCAGTATGTGTAGGAAACACCGTTCTTTTCTTATGGGCACACTCAGATTTCCTGCTGTCTTAGAGACTCTAGAGAGCAAGAGCGTGATTCTCGCTCTAAAGCAGAGTGTGATCCATGGATGAAAACTATGCTGTGTGTTTCGCTTCAGAAAAGGAGTTAAATCCCAGGCTCTCTGTCTTCCTACAAGAAAGACTTTGTTTCAGGTAAGGGCAGTCACTTTTCAGCTCAAATGAACTACATCTTTCACGGAGCTCACACATTTGTCATCTTAACAGACAAGCATTGGATGTTAGAGGACCAGTGCTTTGTATCAGTTTCAGAAGCAGAGTTGGACTAGATATGGTCCGTATGTGTAGGAAACACAGTTCTTTTGTTCTCAGCAAACTCACGATTCCTGCTGTCTTAGAGACTCTAGAAAGCAAGAGCGTGCTTCTTGTTCTAAAGCAGAGTGTGATCAATCAATGATTACACTGCTCTGTGTTTTACTTCAGAAATGGAGTTGAATCCCAGGCTCTGAGTCTCCCTACAAGCAAGACTTCAATTCAGGTAAGGGCAGTCACCTTTCTGCTCAAACGAACTATATCATTAACGAAGCTCACACGTTTCTCATCTTAATTGACAAGCATTGGATGTTAGAGGAACAGTGCTTTGTATCATTTTCAGAAGAAGATTTGGACTAGATATGGTCCGTATGTGTAGGAAACACCGTTCTTTTGTTCTCAGCACACTCACGTTTCCTGCTGTCTTAGAGAATCTAGAAAGGAAGAGCGTGCTTCTCATACTAAAGCAGAGTGGGATCCATGGATGAAAACTATGCTGTGTGTTTCAATTCAGAAAAGGAGTTAAATCCCAGGCTCTTTGTCTCCCTACAAGCAAGACTTCGTTTCAGGTAAGGGCAGTAAGTTTTCTGCTCAAACGAACTACATCGTCACGAAGCTCACACGTTTCTCATCTTAACTGACAAGCACTGGATGTTAGAGGACCAGTGCTTTGTATCAGTTTCAGAAGAAGAGTTGGACTATATAATGTCCGTATGTGTAGGAAACACCGTTCTTTTGTTCTCAGCACACGCACGTTTCCTGGTCTCTTAGAGACTCTAGAAAGCAAGAGCGTGCTTCTTGTTCTAAAGCACAGTGTGATCCATGGATGAAAACTATGCTGTGTGTTTCGCTTCAGAAAAGGAGTTAAATCCCAGGCTCTATGTCTTCCTACAAGCAAGACTTCGTTTCAGGTAAGGGCAGTCACTTTTCAGCTCAAATGAACTACATCTTTCACGGAGCTCACACGTTTCTCATCTTAACAGACAAGCATTGGATGTTAGAGGACCAGTGCTTTGTATCAGTTTCAGAAGCAGAGTTGGACTAGATACCGTCCGTATGTGTAGGAAACACCGTTCTTTTGTTCTCAGCAAACTCACGATTCCTGCTGTCTTAGAGACTCTAGAAAGCAAGAGCGGGCTTCTTGTTCTAAAGCAGAGTGTGATCAATCAATGATTACACTGCTGTGTGTTTTACTTCAGAAATGGAGTTAAATCCCAGGCTCTGAGTCTCCCTACAAGCAAGACTTCAATTCAGGTAAGGGCAGTCACCTTTCTGCTCAAACGAACTATATCATTAACGAAGCTCACACGTTTCTCATCTTAATTGACAAGCATTGGATGTTAGAGGAACAGTGCTTTGTATCATTTTCAGAAGAAGATTTGGACTAGATATGGTCCGTATGTGTAGGAAACACCGTTCTTTTGTTCTCAGCACACTCACGTTTCCTGCTGTCTTAGAGAATCTAGAAAGGAAGAGCGTGCTTCTCATACTAAAGCAGAGTGGGATCCATGGATGAAAACTATGCTGTGTGTTTCAATTCAGAAAAGGAGTTAAATCCCAGGCTCTTTGTCTCCCTACAAGCAAGACTTCGTTTCAGGTAAGGGCAGTAAGTTTTCTGCTCAAACGAACTACATCGTCACAAAGCTCACACGTTTCTCATCTTAACTGACAAGCACTGGATGTTAGAGGACCAGTGCTTTGTATCAGTTTCAGAAGAAGAGTTGGACTATATAATGTCCGTATGTGTAGGAAACACCGTTCTTTTGTTCTCAGCACACGCACGTTTCCTGGTCTCTTAGAGACTCTAGAAAGCAAGAGCGTGCTTCTTGTTCTAAAGCACAGTGTGATCCATGGATGAAAACTATGCTGTGTGTTTCGCTTCAGAAAAGGAGTTAAATCCCAGGCTCTATGTCTTCCTACAAGCAAGACTTCGTTTCAGGTAAGGGCAGTCACTTTTCAGCTCAAATGAACTACATCTTTCACGGAGCTCACACGTTTCTCATCTTAACAGACAAACATTGGATGTTAGAGGACCAGTGCTTTGTATCAGTTTCAGAAGCAGAGTTGGACTAGATACCGTCCGTATGTGTAGGAAACACCGTTCTTTTGTTCTCAGCAAACTCACGATTCCTGCTGTCTTAGAGACTCTAGAAAGCAAGAGCGTGCTTCTTGTTCTAAAGCAGAGTGTGATCAATGGTTGAGAACACTGCTGAGTGTTTCACTTCAAAAATGGAGTTAAATCCCAGGCTCTTAGTCTTCCTACAAGCAAGACTTCGTTTCAGGTAAGGGCAGTCAGTTTTCTGCTCAAACGAACTACATCGTTCAGGAAGCTCACACGTTTCTCATCTTAATTGACAAACATTGGATGTTAGTGGACCAGTGCTTTGTATCATTTTCAGAAGGAGAGTTGGACTAGATATGGTCCGTATGTGGAGGAAACAGCGTTCTTTTGTTCTCAGCACACTCACGTTTCCTGTTGTCTTAGAGACTCTAGAAAGCAAGAGCGTGCTTCTTGTTCTAAAGCAGAGTGTGATCAATCGATGATTACACTGCTGTGTGTTTTACTCCAGAAATGGAGTTAAATCCCAGGCTCTGTGTCTTCCTACAAGCAAGACTTCGTTTCGGGTAAGGGCATTCACTTTTCAGCTCAAACGAACTACATCGTTCACTGACCTCACGTGTTTCTCATCTTAACAGACAAGCATTGGATGTTAGAGGACCAATGCTTTGTATCAGTTTAAGAAGCAGAGTTGGACTAGATATGGTCCGTATGTGTAGGAAACACCGTTATTTGTTCTCAGCACACTCACGTTTACTGCTGTCTTAGAGACTCTAGAAAGCAAGACCGTGCTTCTTGTTCTAAAGCAGAGTGTGATAATGGATGAGACAATGCTGTGTGTTTCACTTCAGAAATGGAGTTAAATCCCATGCTCTGAGTCTCCCTACAAGCAAGACTTCGTTTCAGGTAAGGGCAGTCACTTTTCTGCTCAAAGGGACTACATCGTTCACGAAGCTCACACGTTTCTCATCTTAACTGACAAGCATTGGATGTTAGAGGCCCAGTGAGTTGTATCAGTTTCAGAAGAAGATTTGGACTACATATAGTCAGTATGTGTAGGAAACACCGTTCTTTTCTTATGGGCACACTCAGATTTCCTGCTGTCTTAGAGACTCTAGAAAGCAAGAGCGTGCTTCTCCTTCTAAAGCAGAGTGTGATCCATGGATGAAAACTATGCTGTGTGTTTCGCTTCAGAAAAGGAGTTAAATCCCAGGCTCTCTGTCTTCCTACAAGAAAGACTTCGTTTCAGGTAAGGGCAGTCACTTTTCAGCTCAAATGAACTACATCTTTCACGGAGCTCACACATTTGTCATCTTAACAGACAAGCATTGGATGTTAGAGGACCAGTGCTTTGTATCAGTTTCAGAAGCAGAGTTGGACTAGATATGGTCCGTATGTGTAGGAAACACAGTTCTTTTGTTCTCAGCAAACTCACGATTCCTGCTGTCTTAGAGACTCTAGAAAGCAAGAGCGTGCTTCTTGTTCTAAAGCAGAGTGTGATCAATCAATGATTACACTGCTCTGTGTTTTACTTCAGAAATGGAGTTGAATCCCAGGCTCTGAGTCTCCCTACAAGCAAGACTTCAATTCAGGTAAGGGCAGTCACCTTTCTGCTCAAACGAACTATATCATTAACGAAGCTCACACGTTTCTCATCTTAATTGACAAGCATTGGATGTTAGAGGAACAGTGCTTTGTATCATTTTCAGAAGAAGATTTGGACTAGATATGGTCCGTATGTGTAGGAAACACCGTTCTTTTGTTCTCAGTACACTCACGTTTCCTGCTGTCTTAGAGAATCTAGAAAGGAAGAGCGTGCTTCTCATACTAAAGCAGAGTGGGATCCATGGATGAAAACTATGCTGTGTGTTTCAATTCAGAAAAGGAGTTAAATCCCAGGCTCTTTGTCTCCCTACAAGCAAGACTTCGTTTCAGGTAAGGGCAGTAAGTTTTCTGCTCAAACGAACTACATCGTCACGAAGCTCACACGTTTCTCATCTTAACTGACAAGCACTGGATGTTAGAGGACCAGTGCTTTGTATCAGTTTCAGAAGAAGAGTTGGACTATATAATGTCCGTATGTGTAGGAAACACCGTTCTTTTGTTCTCAGCACACGCACGTTTCCTGGTCTCTTAGAGACTCTAGAAAGCAAGAGCGTGCTTCTTGTTCTAAAGCACAGTGTGATCCATGGATGAAAACTATGCTGTGTGTTTCGCTTCAGAAAAGGAGTTAAATCCCAGGCTCTATGTCTTCCTACAAGCAAGACTTCGTTTCAGGTAAGGGCAGTCACTTTTCAGCTCAAATGAACTACATCTTTCACGGAGCTCACACGTTTCTCATCTTAACAGACAAGCATTGGATGTTAGAGGACCAGTGCTTTGTATCAGTTTCAGAAGCAGAGTTGGACTAGATACCGTCCGTATGTGTAGGAAACACCGTTCTTTTGTTCTCAGCAAACTCACGATTCCTGCTGTCTTAGAGACTCTAGAAAGCAAGAGCGTGCTTCTTGTTCTAAAGCAGAGTGTGATCAATGGTTGAGAACACTGCTGTGTGTTTCACTTCAAAAATGGAGTTAAATCCCAGGCTCTTAGTCTTCCTACAAGCAAGACTTCGTTTCAGGTAAGGGCAGTCAGTTTTCTGCTCAAACGAACTACATCGTTCAGGAAGCTCACACGTTTCTCATCTTAATTGACAAACATTGGATGTTAGTGGACCAGTGCTTTGTATCATTTTCAGAAGGAGAGTTGGACTAGATATGGTCCGTATGTGGAGGAAACAGCGTTCTTTTGTTCTCAGCACACTCACGTTTCCTGTTGTCTTAGAGACTCTAGAAAGCAAGAGCGTGCTTCTTGTTCTAAAGCAGAGTGTGATCAATCGATGATTACACTGCTGTGTGTTTTACTTCAGAAATGGAGTTAAATCCCAGGCTCTGAGTCTCCCTACAAGCAAGACTTCAATTCAGGAAAGGGCAGTCACTTTTCTGCTCAAAAGAAATACATCATTAACGAAGCTCACACGTTTCTCATCTTAATTGATAAGAATTGGATGTTAGAGGACCAGTGCTTTGTATCATTTTCAGAAGAAGAGTTGGACTAGATATGGTCCGGATATGTAGGAAACACCGTTCTTTTGTTCTCAGCACACTCACGTTTCCTGCTGTCTTAGAGACTCTAGAAAGCAAGAGCGTGCTTCTCGCTCTAAAGCAGAGTGTGATCCATGGATGAGAACTATGCTGTTTGTTTGCCTTCAGAAATGGAGTGAAATCCCAGGCTCTGTGTCTTCCTACAAGCAAGACTTCGTTTCGGGTAAGGGCAGTCACTTTTCAGCTCAAACGAAGTACATCGTTGACTGAGCTCACACGTTTCTCATCTTAACAGACAAGCATTGGATGTTAGAGGACCAGTGCTTTGTATGAGTTTAAGAAGCAGAGTTGGACTAGATATGGTCCGTGTGTGTAGGAAACACCGTTCTTTTGTTCTCAGCACACTCACGTTTCCTGCTGTCTTAGAGACTCTAGAAAGCAAGAGCGTGCTTCTTGTTCTATAGCAGAGTGTGATCAATGGATGAGACAATGCTGTGTGTTTCACTTCAGAAATGGAGTTAAATCCCATGCTCTGAGTCTCCTAGAAGCAAGACTTCTTTTCAGGTAAGGGCAGTCACTTTTCTGCTCAAAGGGACTACATCGTTCAAGAAGCTCACACGTTTCTCATCTTAACTGACAAGCATTGGATGTTAGAGGCCCAGTGCATTGTATCAGTTTCAGAAGAAGATTTGGACTATATAGTCAGTATGTGTAGGAACCACCGTTCGTTTGTTCTGGGCACACTCAGATTTCCTGCTGTCTTAGAGACTCTAGAAAGCAAGAGCGTGCTTCTTGCTCTAAAGCAGAGTGTGATCCATGGATGAGAACTATGCTGTGTGTTTCCCTTCAGAAATGGAGTTAAATCCCAGGCGCTTTGTCTTCCTACAGGCAAGACTCCGTTTCAGGTAAGGGCAGTCACTTTTCAGCTCAAACGAACTACATCATTCACGAAGCTCACACGTTTCTCATCTTAACTGACAAGCATTGGAGGTTAGAGGACAAGTGCTTTGTATCAGTTTCAGAAGAAGAGTTGGACTATATAATGTCCGTATTTGTAGGAAACACCGTTCTGTAGTTCTCAGCACACTCACGTTTCCTGCTGTCTTAGAGACTCTAGAAAGCAAGTGCGTGCTTCTCGCTCTAAAGCAGAGTGTGATCCATGGATGAGAACTATGCTGTTTGTTTGCCTTCAGAAATGGAGTTAAATCCCAGGCTCTGTGTCTTCCTACAAGCAAGACTTCGTTTCGGGTAAGGGCAGTCACTTTTCAGCTCAAACGAAGTACATCGTTCACTGAGCTCACACGTTTCTCATCTTAACAGACAAGCATTGGAAGTTAGAGGACCAGTGCTTTGTATCAGTTTAAGACGCAGAGTTGGACTAGATATGGTCCGTATGTGTAGGAAACACCGTTCTTTTGTTCTCAGCACACTCACGTTTCCTGCTGTCTTAGTGACTCTAGAAAGCAAGAGCGTGCTTCTCATACTAAAGCAGAGTGGGATCCATGGATGAAAACTATGCTGTGTGTTTCAATTCAGAAAAGGAGTTAAATCCCAGGCTCTTTGTCTCCCTACAAGCAAGACTTCGTTTCAGGTAAGGGCAGTAAGTTTTCTGCTCAAACGAACTACATCGTCACGAAGCTCACACGTTTCTCATCTTAACTGACAAGCACTGGATGTTAGAGGACCAGTGCTTTGTATCAGTTTCAGAAAAAGAGTTGGACTATATAATGTCCGTATGTGTAGGAAACACCGTTCTTTTGTTCTCAGCACACGCACGTTTCCTGGTCTCTTAGAGACTCTAGAAAGCAAGAGCGTGCTTCTTGTTCTAAAGCACAGTGTGATCCATGGATGAAAACTATGCTGTGTGTTTTGCTTCAGAAAAGGAGTTAAATCCCAGGCTCTATGTCTTCCTACAAGCAAGACTTCGTTTCAGGTAAGGGCAGTCACTTTTCAGCTCAAATGAACTACATCTTTCACGGAGCTCACACGTTTCTCATCTTAACAGACAAGCATTGGATGTTAGAGGACCAGTGCTTTGTATCAGTTTCAGAAGCAGAGTTGGACTAGATACCGTCCGTATGTGTAGGAAACACCGTTCTTTTGTTCTCAGCAAACTCACGATTCCTGCTGTCTTAGAGACTCTAGAAAGCAAGAGCGTGCTTCTTGTTCTAAAGCAGAGTGTGATCAATGGTTGAGAACACTGCTGTGTGTTTCACTTCAAAAATGGAGTTAAATCCCAGGCTCTTAGTCTTCCTACAAGCAAGACTTCGTTTCAGGTAAGGGCAGTCAGTTTTCTGCTCAAACGATCTACATCGTTCAGGAAGCTCACACGTTTCTCATCTTAATTGACAAACATTGGATGTTAGAGGACCAGTGCTTTGTATCATTTTCAGAAGGAGAGTTGGACTAGATATGGTCCGTATGTGGAGGAAACAGCGTTCTTTTGTTCTCAGCACACTCACGTTTCCTGTTGTCTTAGAGACTCTAGAAAGCAAGAGCGTGCTTCTTGTTCTAAAGCAGAGTGTGATCAATCGATGATTACACTGCTGTGTGTTTTACTTCAGAAATGGAGTTAAATCCCAGGCTCTGAGTCTCCCTACAAGCAAGACTTCAATTCAGGTAAGGGCAGTCACTTTTCTGCTCAAACGAAATACATCATTAACGAAGCTCACACGTTTCTCATCTTAATTGACAAGAATTGGATGTTAGAGGACCAGTGCTTTGTATCATTTTCAGAAGAAGAGTTGGACTAGATATGGTCCGTAAGTGTAGGAAACACCGTTCTTTTGTTCTCAGCACACTCACGTTTCCTGCTGTCTTAGAGACTCTAGAAAGCAAGAGCGTGCTTCTCGCTCTAAAGCAGAGTGTGATCCATGGATGAGAACTATGCTGTTTGTTTGCCTTCAGAAATGGAGTTAAATCCCAGGCTCTGTGTCTTCCTACAAGCAAGACTTCGTTTCGGGTAAGGGCAGTCACGTTTCAGCTCAAACGAAATACATCGTTCCCTGAGCTCACACGTTTCTCATCTTAACAGACAAGCATTGGATGTTAGAGGACCAGTGCTTTGTATGAGTTTAAGAACCAGAGTTGGACTAGATATGGTCCGTATGTGTAGGAAACACCGTTCTTTTGTTCTCAGCACACTCACGTTTCCTGCTGTCTTAGAGACTCTAGAAAGCAAGAGCGTGCTTCTTGTTCTATAGCTGAGTGTGATCAATGGATGAGACAATGCTGTGTGTTTCACTTCAGAAATGGAGTTAAATCCCATGCTCTGAGTCTCCTACAAGCAAGACTTCTTTTCAGGTAAGGGCAGTCACTTTTCTGCTCAAAGGGACTACATCGTTCAAAAAGCTCACACGTTTCTCATCTTAACTGACAAGCATTGGATGTTACAGGCCCAGTGCATTGTATCAGTTTCAGAAGAAGATTTGGACTATATAGTCAGTATGTGTAGGAACCACCGTTCGTTTGTTCTGGGCACACACAGATTTCCTGCTGTATTAGAGAATCTAGAAAGCAAGAGCGTGCTTCTTGCTCTAAAGCAGAGTGTGATCCATGGATGAGAACTATGCTGTGTGTTTCCCTTCAGAAATGGAGTTAAATCCCAGGCGCTGTGTCTTCCTACAGGCAAGACTCCGTTTCAGGTAAGGGCAGTCACTTTTCAGCTCAAACGAACTACATCATTCACGAAGCTCACACGTTTCTCATCTTAACTGACAAGCATTGGAGGTTAGAGGACAAGTGCTTTGTATCAGTTTCAGAAGAAGAGTTGGACTTTATAATGTCCGTATTTGTAGGAAACACCGTTCTGTTGTTCTCAGCACACTCACGTTTCCTGCTGTCTTAGAGACTCTAGAAAGCAAGTGCGTGCTTCTCGCTCTAAAGCAGAGTGTGATCCATAGATGAGAACTATGCTGTTTGTTTGCCTTCAGAAATGGAGTTAAATCCAAGGCTCTGTGTCTTCCTACAAGCAAGACTTCGTTTCGGGTAAGGGCAGTCACTTTTCAGCTCAAACGAAGTACATCGTTCACTGAGCTCACACGTTTCTCATCTTAACTGACAAGCATTGGATGTTAGAGGACCAGTGCTTTGTATCAGTTTCAGAAGAAGAGTTGGACTATATAATGTCCGTATGTGTAGGAAACACCGTTCTTTTGTTCTCAGCACACGCACGTTTCCTGGTCTCTTAGAGACTCTAGAAAGCAAGAGCGTGCTTCTTGTTCTAAAGCAGAGTGTGATCCATGGATGAAAACTATGCTGTGTGTTTCGCTTCAGAAAAGGAGTTAAATCCCAGGCTCTATGTCTTCCTACAAGCAAGACTTCGTTTCAGATAAGGGCAGTCACTTTTCAGCTCAAATGAACTACACCTTTCACGGAGCTCACACCTTTCTCATCTTAACAGACAAGCATTGGATGTTAGAGGACCAGTGCTTTGTATCAGTTTCAGAAGCAGAGTTGGACTAGATACCGTCCGTATGTGTAGGAAACACCGTTCTTTTGTTCTCAGCAAACTCACGATTCCTGCTGTCTTAGAGACTCTAGAAAGCAAGAGCGTGCTTCTTGTTCTAAAGCAGAGTGTGATCAATGGTTGAGAACACTGCTGAGTGTTTCACTTCAAAAATGGAGTTAAATCCCAGGCTCTTAGTCTTCCTACAAGCAAGACTTCGTTTCAGGTAAGGGCAGTCAGTTTTCTGCTCAAACGAACTACATCGTTCAGGAAGCTCACACGTTTCTCATCTTAATTGACAAACATTGGATGTTAGTGGACCAGTGCTTTGTATCATTTTCAGAAGGAGAGTTGGACTAGATATGGTCCGTATGTGGAGGAAACAGCGTTCTTTTGTTCTCAGCACACTCACGTTTCCTGTTGTCTTAGAGACTCTAGAAAGCAAGAGCGTGCTTCTTGTTCTAAAGCAGAGTGTGATCAATCGATGATTACACTGCTGTGTGTTTTACTCCAGAAATGGAGTTAAATCCCAGGCTCTGTGTCTTCCTACAAGCAAGACTTCGTTTCGGGTAAGGGCATTCACTTTTCAGCTCAAACGAACTACATCGTTCACTGACCTCACGTGTTTCTCATCTTAACAGACAAGCATTGGATGTTAGAGGACCAATGCTTTGTATCAGTTTAAGAAGCAGAGTTGGACTAGATATGGTCCGTATGTGTAGGAAACACCGTTATTTGTTCTCAGCACACTCACGTTTACTGCTGTCTTAGAGACTCTAGAAAGCAAGACCGTGCTTCTTGTTCTAAAGCAGAGTGTGATAATGGATGAGACAATGCTGTGTGTTTCACTTCAGAAATGGAGTTAAATCCCATGCTCTGAGTCTCCCTACAAGCAAGACTTCGTTTCAGATAAGGGCAGTCACTTTTCAGCTCAAATGAACTACATCATTCACAAAGCTCACACGTTTCTCATCTTAGCAGAAAAGCATTGGATGTTAGAGGTCCAGTGCTTTGTATCAGTTTCAGAAGCAGAGTTGGACTAGATATGGTCTGTATGTGTAGGAAACACCGTTCTTTTGTTTTCAGCAAACTCACTATTCCTGCTGTCTTAGAGACTCTAGAAAGTAAGAGCGTGCTTCTTGTTCTAAAGCAGAGTGTGATCAATCGATGATTACACTGCTGTGTGTTTTACTTCACAAATGGAGGTAAATCCCATGCTCTGTGTCTTCCTAGAAGCAAGACTTCAATTCAGGTAAGGGCAGTCACTTTTCTGCTCAAACGAACTACATCATTCACGAAGCTCACACATTTGTCATCTTAATTGACAAGCATTGGATGTTAGAGGACCAGTGCTTTGTATCAGTTTCAGGGGCAGAGTTGGACTAGATATGGTCCATAGGTGAAGGAAACACTGTTCTTTTGTTCTGGGCACACTCAGATTTCCTGCTGTATTAGAGAATCTAGAAAGCAAGAGTGTGCTTCTCGCTCTAAAGCAGAGTGTGATCCATAGATGAGAACTATGCTGTGTGTTTCCCTTCAGAAATGGAGTTAAATCCCAGGCGCTGTGTCTTCCTACAGGCAAGACTCCGTTTCAGGTAAGGGCAGTCACTTTTCAGCTCAAACGAACTACATCATTCACGAAGCTCACACGTTTCTCATCTTAACTGACAAACATTGGAGGTTAGAGGACAAGTGCTTTGTATCAGTTTCAGAAGAAGAGTTGGACTATATAATGTCCGTATTTGTAGGAAACACCGTTCTTTTGTTCTCAGCACACTCACGTTTCCTGCTGTCTTAGAGACTCTAGAAAGCAAGTGCGTGCTTCTCGCTCTAAAGCAGAGTGTGATCCATGGATGAGACCTATGCTGTTTGTTTGCCTTCAGATGGAGTTAAATCCCAGGCTCTGTGTCTTCCTACAAGCAAGACTTCGTTTCGGGTAAGGGCAGTCACTTTTCAGCTCAAACGAAGTACATCGTTCACTGAGTTCACACGTTTCTCATCTTAACAGACAAGCATTGGAAGTTAGAGGACCAGTGCTTTGTATCAGTTTAAGAAGCAGAGTTGGACTAGATATGGTCCGTATGTGAAGGAAACACCGTTCTTTTGTTCTCAGCACACTCACGTTTCCTGCTGTCTTAGAGACTATAGAAAGCAAGAGCGTGCTTCTTGTTCTAAAGCAGAGTGTGATCCATGGATGAAAACTATGCTGTGTGTTTCGCTTCAGTAAAGGAGTTAAATCCCAGGCTCTATGTACTCCTACAAGCAAGACTTAGTTTCAGGTAAGGGCAGTCACTTTTCTGCTCAAACGAACTACATCGTTCACTGAGCTCACACATTTCTCATCTTAACAGACAAGCATTGGATGTTAGAGGACCAGTGCTTTGTATCAGTTTAAGAAGCAGAGTTGGACTAGATATGGTCCGTATGTGTAGGAAACACCGTTCTTTTCTTCTCAGCACACTCACGTTTCCTGCTGTCTTAGAGACTCTAGAAAGCAAGAGCGGGCTTCTTGTTCTAAAGCAGAGTGTGATCAATGGATGAGACAATGCTGTGTGTTTCACTTCAGAAATGGAGTTAAATCCCAGGCTCTGAGTCTTCCTACAAACAAGACTTCTTTTCAGGTAAGGGCAGTCACTTTTCTGCTCAAAGGGACTACATCGTTCACGAAGCTCACACGTTTCTCATCTTAACTGACAAGCATTGGATGTTAGAGGCCCAGTGCATTGTATCAGTTTCAGAAGAAGATTTGGACTACATATAGTCCGTATGTGTAGGAAACACCGTTCTTTTCTTCTGGGCACACTCAGATTTCCTGCTGTCTTAGAGACTCTAGAAAGCAAGAGCGTGCTTCTCGCTCTAAAGCAGAGTGTGATCCATGGATGAAAACTATGCTGTGTGTTTCGCTTCAGAAAAGGAGTTAAATCCCAGGCTCTATGTCTTCCTACAAGCAAGACTTCGTTTCAGGTAAGGGCAGTCACTTTTCAGCTCAAATGAACTACATCTTTCACGGAGCTCACAGGTTTCTCATCTTAACAGACAAGCATTGGATGTTAGAGGACCAGTGCTTTGTATCAATTTCAGAAGCAGAGTTGGACTAGATATGGTCCGTATGTGTAGGAAACACCGTTCTTTTGTTCTCAGCACACTCACATTTCCTGCTGTCTTAGAGACTCTAGAAAGCAAGAGCGTGCTTCTTGTTCTAAAGCAGAGTGTGATCAATCGATGATTACACTGCTGTGTGTTTCACTTCAGAAATGGAGTTAAATCCCAGGGTCTGAGTCTCCCTACCAGCAAGACTTCAATTCAGGTAAGGGCAGTCACTTTTCTGCTCAAACGAACTACGTCATTAACGAAGCTCACACGTTTCTCATCTTAATTGACAAGCATTGGATGTTAGAGGACCAGTGCTTTGTATCATTTTCAGAAGAAGAGTTGGACTAGATATGGTCCGTATGTGTAGGAAACACCGTTCTTTTGTTCTCAGCACACTCACGTTTCCTGCTGTCTTAGAGACTCTAGAAAGCAAGAGCTTGCTTCTTGTTCTAAAGCAGAGTGTGATCAATCGATGATTACACTGCTGTGTGTTTTACTTCAGAAATGGAGTTAAATCCCATGCTCTGAGTCTTCCTACAAGCAAGACTTCAATTCAGGTAAGGGCAGTCACTTTTCTGCTCAAACGAACTACCTCATTCATGAACCTCACACGTTTCTCACCTTAACAGACAAGCATTGGATGTTAGAGGACCAGTGCTTTGTATCAGTTTAAGAAGCAGAGTTGGACTAGATATGGTCCGTATGTGTAGGAAACACCGTTCTTTTGTTCTCAGCAAACTCACGATTCCTGCTGTCTTAGAGACTCTAGAAAGCAAGAGCGTGCTTCTTGTTATAAAGCAGAGTGTGATCAATGGATGAGAACACTGCTGTGTGTTTCATTTCAGAAATGGAGTTAAATCCCAGGCTCTGAGTCTTCCTACAAGTAAGACTTCTTTTCAGGTAAGGGCAGTCACTTTTCTGCTCAAAGGGACTACATCGTTCACGAAGCTCACACGTTTCTCATCTTAACTGACAAGCATTGGATGTTAGAGGCCCAGTGCATTGTATCAGTTTCAGAAGAAGATTTGGAATATATAGTCAGTATGTGTAGGAAACACCGTTCGTTTGTTCTGGGCACACTCAGATTTCCTGCTGTATTAGAGAATCTAGAAAGCATGAGCGTGCTTCTTGCTCTAAAGCAGAGTGTGATCCATGGATGAGAACTATGCTGTGTGTTTCCCTTCAGAAATGGAGTTAAATCCCAGGCGCTGTGTCTTACTACAGGCAAGACTTCGTTTCAGGTAAGGGCAGTCACTTTTCAGCTCAAATGAACTACATCTTTCACGGAGCTCACACGTTTCTCATCTTAACAGACAAGCATTGGATGTTAGAGGACCAGTGCTTTGTATCAGTTTCAGAAGCAGAGTTGGACTAGATATGGTCTGTATGTGTAGGAAACACGGTTCTTTTGTTCTCAGCAAACTCACGTTTCCTGCTGTCTTAGAGACTCTAGAAAGCAAGAGCGTGCTTCTTGTTCTAAAGCAGAGTGTGATCAATGGATGAGACAATGCTGTGTGTTTCACTTCAGAAATGGAGTTAAATCCCATGCTCTGAGTCTCCTACAAGCAAGACTTCTTTTCAGGTAAGGGCAGTTACTTTTCTGCTCAAAGGGACTACATCGTTCAAGAAGCTCACACGTTTCTCATCTTAACTGACAAGCATTGGATGTTAGAGGCCCAGTGCATTGTATCAGTTTCAGAAGAAGATTTGGACTATATAGTCAGTATGTGTAGGAAACACCGTTCTTTTGTTCTGGGCACACTCAGATTTCCTGCTGTATTAGAGAATCTAGAAAGCAAGAGCGTGCTTCTTGCTCTAAAGCAGAGTGTGATCCATGGATGAGAACTATGCTGTGTGTTTCCCTTCAGAAATGGATTTAAATCCCAGGCGCTGTGTCTTCCTACAGGCAAGACTCCGTTTCAGGTAAGGGCAGTCACTTTTCAGCTCAAACGAACTACATCATTCACGAAGCTCACACGTTTCTCATCTTAACTGACAAGCATTGGAGGTTAGAGGACAAGTGCTTGTATCAGTTTCAGAAGAAGAGTTGGACTATATAATGTCCGTATTTGTAGGAAACACCGTTCTTTTGTTCTCAGCACACTCACGTTTCCTGCTGTCTTAGAGACTCTAGAAAGCAAGTGCGTGCTTCTCGCTCTAAATAGAGTGTGATCCATGGATGAGAACTATGCTGTTTGTTTGCCTTCAGAAATGGAGTTAAATCCCAGGCTCTGTGTCTTCCTACAAGCAAGACTTCGTTTCGGGTAAGGGCAGTCACTTTTCAGCTCAAACGAAGTACATCGTTCACTGAGCTCACACGTTTCTCATCTTAACAGACAAGCATTGGATGTTAGAGGACCAGTGCTTTGTATCAGTTTAAGAAGCAGAGTTGGACTAGATATGGTCCGTATGTGAAGGAAACACCGTTCTTTTGTTCTCAGCACACTCACGTTTCCTGCTGTCTTAGAGACTCTAGAAAGCAAGAGCGTGCTTCTTGTTCTAAAGCAGAGTGTGATCCATGGATGAAAACTATGCTGTGTGTTTCGCTTCAGAAAAGGAGTTAAATCCCAGGCTCTATGTCCTCCTACAAGCAAGACTTCGTTTCAGGTAAGGGCAGTCACTTTTCTGCTCAAACGAACTACATCGTTCACTGAGCTCACACGTTTCTCATCTTAACTGACAAGCATTTGATGTTAGAGGGTCAGTGCCTTGTATCAGTTTCAGAAGCAGATTTGGAGTAGATATGGTCCATATGTGTAGGAAACCCCGTTCTTTTGTTCTGGGCACACTCAGATTTCCTGCTGTCTTAGAGACTCTAGAAAGCAAGAGCGTGCTTCTTGTTCTAAAGCAGAGTGTGATCAATGGATGAGAACACTGCTGTGTGTTTCCCTTCAGAAATGGAGTTAAATCCCAGGCTCTGTGTCTTCCTACAAGCAAGACTTCGTTTCGGGTAAGGGCAGTCACTTTTCAGCTCAAACGAACTACATCGTTCACTGAGCTCACACGTTTCTCATCTTAACAGACAAGCATTGGATGTTAGAGGACCAGTGCTTTGTATCAGTTTAAGAAGCAGAGTTGGACTAGATATGGTCCGTATGTGTAGGAAACACCGTTCTTTTGTTCTCAGCACACTCACGTTTCCTGCTGTCTTAGAGACTCTAGAAAGCAAGAGCGTGCTTCTCGCTCTAAAGCAGAGTGTGATCCATGGATGAAAACTATGCTGTGTGTTTCGCTTCAGAAAAGGAGTTAAATCCCAGGCTCTATGTCTTCCTACAAGCAAGACTTCGTTTCAGGTAAGGGCAGTCACTTTTCAGCTCAAATGAACTACATCTTTCACGGAGCTCACACGTTTCTCATCTTAACAGACAAGCATTGGATGTTAGAGGACCAGTGCTTTGTATCAATTTCAGAAGCAGAGTTGGACTAGATATGGTCCGTATGTGTAGGAAACACCGTTCTTTTGTTCTCAGCACACTCACATTTCCTGCTGTCTTAGAGACTCTAGAAAGCAAGAGCGTGCTTCTTGTTCTAAAGCAGAGTGTGATCAATCGATGATTACACTGCTGTGTGTTTCACTTCAGAAATGGAGTTAAATCCCAGGCTCTGAGTCTCCCTACCAGCAAGACTTCAATTCAGGTAAGGGCAGTCACTTTTCTGCTCAAACGAACTACGTCATTAACGAAGCTCACACGTTTCTCATCTTAATTGACAAGCATTGGATGTTAGAGGACCAGTGCTTTGTATCATTTTCAGAAGAAGAGTTGGACTAGATATGGTCCGTATGTGTAGGAAACACCGTTCTTTTGTTCTCAGCACACTCACGTTTCCTGCTGTCTTAGAGACTCTAGAAAGCAAGAGCTTGCTTCTTGTTCTAAAGCAGAGTTTGATCAATCGATGATTACACTGCTGTGTGTTTTACTTCAGAAATGGAGTTAAATCCCATGCTCTGAGTCTTCCTACAAGCAAGACTTCAATTCAGGTAAGGGCAGTCACTTTTCTGCTCAAACGAACTACATCATTCATGAACCTCACACGTTTCTCACCTTAACAGACAAGCATTGGATGTTAGAGGACCAGTGCTTTGTATCAGTTTAAGAAGCAGAGTTGGAATAGATATGGTCCGTATGTGTAGGAAACACCGTTCTTTTGTTCTCAGCAAACTCACGATTCCTGCTGTCTTAGAGACTCTAGAAAGCAAGAGCGTGCTTCTTGTTATAAAGCAGAGTGTGATCAATGGATGAGAACACTGCTGTGTGTTTCATTTCAGAAATGGAGTTAAATCCCAGGCTCTGAGTCTTCCTACAAGTAAGACTTCTTTTCAGGTAAGGGCAGTCACTTTTCTGCTCAAAGGGACTACATCGTTCACGAAGCTCACACGTTTCTCATCTTAACTGACAAGCATTGGATGTTAGAGGCCCAGTGCATTGTATCAGTTTCAGAAGAAGATTTGGAATATATAGTCAGTATGTGTAGGAAACACCGTTCGTTTGTTCTGGGCACACTCAGATTTCCTGCTGTATTAGAGAATCTAGAAAGCATGAGCGTGCTTCTTGCTCTAAAGCAGAGTGTGATCCATGGATGAGAACTATGCTGTGTGTTTCCCTTCAGAAATGGAGTTAAATCCCAGGCGCTGTGTCTTACTACAGGCAAGACTTCGTTTCAGGTAAGGGCAGTCACTTTTCAGCTCAAATGAACTACATCTTTCACGGAGCTCACACGTTTCTCATCTTAACAGACAAGCATTGGATGTTAGAGGACCAGTGCTTTGTATCAGTTTCAGAAGCAGAGTTGGACTAGATATGGTCTGTATGTGTAGGAAACACGGTTCTTTTGTTCTCAGCAAACTCACGTTTCCTGCTGTCTTAGAGACTCTAGAAAGCAAGATCGTGCTTCTTGTTCTAAAGCAGAGTGTGATCAATGGATGAGACAATGCTGTGTGTTTCACTTCAGAAATGGAGTTAAATCCCATGCTCTGAGTCTCCTACAAGCAAGACTTCTTTTCAGGTAAGGGCAGTTACTTTTCTGCTCAAAGGGACTACATCGTTCAAGAAGCTCACACGTTTCTCATCTTAACTGACAAGCATTGGATGTTAGAGGCCCAGTGCATTGTATCAGTTTCAGAAGAAGATTTGGACTATATAGTCAGTATGTGTAGGAAACACCGTTCTTTTGTTCTGGGCACACTCAGATTTCCTGCTGTATTAGAGAATCTAGAAAGCAAGAGCGTGCTTCTTGCTCTAAAGCAGAGTGTGATCCATGGATGAGAACTATGCTGTGTGTTTCCCTTCAGAAATGGATTTAAATCCCAGGCGCTGTGTCTTCCTACAGGCAAGACTCCGTTTCAGGTAAGGGCAGTCACTTTTCAGCTCAAACGAACTACATCATTCACGAAGCTCACACGTTTCTCATCTTAACTGACAAGCATTGGAGGTTAGAGGACAAGTGCTTGTATCAGTTTCAGAAGAAGAGTTGGACTATATAATGTCCGTATTTGTAGGAAACACCGTTCTTTTGTTCTCAGCACACTCACGTTTCCTGCTGTCTTAGAGACTCTAGAAAGCAAGTGCGTGCTTCTCGCTCTAAATAGAGTGTGATCCATGGATGAGAACTATGCTGTTTGTTTGCCTTCAGAAATGGAGTTAATTCCCAGGCTCTGTGTCTTCCTACAAGCAAGACTTCGTTTCGGGTATGGGCAGTCACTTTTCAGCTCAAACGAAGTACATCGTTCACTGAGCTCACACGTTTCTCATCTTAACAGACAAGCATTGGATGTTAGAGGACCAGTGCTTTGTATCAGTTTAAGAAGCAGAGTTGGACTAGATATGGTCCGTATGTGAAGGAAACACCGTTCTTTTGTTCTCAGCACACTCACGTTTCCTGCTGTCTTAGAGACTCTAGAAAGCAAGAGCGTGCTTCTTGTTCTAAAGCAGAGTGTGATCCATGGATGAAAACTATGCTGTGTGTTTCGCTGCAGAAAAGGAGTTAAATCCCAGGCTCTATGTCCTCCTACAAGCAAGACTTCGTTTCAGGTAAGGGCAGTCACTTTTCTGCTCAAACGAACTACATCGTTCACTGAGCTCACACGTTTCTCATCTTAACTGACAAGCATTTGATGTTATAGGGTCAGTGCCTTGTATCAGTTTCAGAAGCAGATTTGGAGTAGATATGGTCCATATGTGTAGGAAACCCCGTTCTTTTGTTCTGGGCACACTCAGATTTCCTGCTGTCTTAGAGACTCTAGAAAGCAAGAGCGTGCTTCTTGTTCTAAAGCAGAGTGTGATCAATGGATGAGAACACTGCTGTGTGTTTCCCTTCAGAAATGGAGTTAAATCCCAGGCTCTGTGTCTTCCTACAAGCAAGACTTCGTTTCGGGTAAGGGCAGTCACTTTTCAGCTCAAACGAACTACATCGTTCACTGAGCTCACACGTTTCTCATCTTAACAGACAAGCATTGGATGTTAGAGGACCAGTGCTTTGTATCAGTTTAAGAAGCAGAGTTGGACTAGATATGGTCCGTATGTGTAGGAAACACCGTTCTTTTGTTCTCAGCACACTCACGTTTCCTGCTGTCTTAGAGACTCTAGAAAGCAAGAGCGTGCTTCTCGCTCTAAAGCAGAGTGTGATCCATGGATGAAAACTATGCTGTGTGTTTCGCTTCAGAAAAGGAGTTAAATCCCAGGCTCTATGTCTTCCTACAAGCAAGACTTCGTTTCAGGTAAGGGCAGTCACTTTTCAGCTCAAATGAACTACATCTTTCACGGAGCTCACAGGTTTCTCATCTTAACAGACAAGCATTGGATGTTAGAGGACCAGTGCTTTGTATCAGTTTCAGAAGCAGAGTTGGACTAGATATGGTCCGTATGTGTAGGAAACACCGTTCTTTTGTTCTCAGCACACTCACATTTCCTGCTGTCTTAGAGACTCTAGAAAGCAAGAGCGTGCTTCTTGTTCTAAAGCAGAGTGTGATCAATCGATGATTACACTGCTGTGTGTTTCACTTCAGAAATGGAGTTAAATCCCAGGGTCTGAGTCTCCCTACCAGCAAGACTTCAATTCAGGTAAGGGCAGTCACTTTTCTGCTCAAACGAACTACGTCATTAACGAAGCTCACACGTTTCTCATCTTAATTGACAAGCATTGGATGTTAGAGGACCAGTGCTTTGTATCATTTTCAGAAGAAGAGTTGGACTAGATATGGTCCGTATGTGTAGGAAACACCGTTCTTTTGTTCTCAGCACACTAAGGTTTCCTGCTGTCTTAGAGACTCTAGAAAGCAAGAGCTTGCTTCTTGTTCTAAAGCAGAGTGTGATCAATCGATGATTACACTGCTGTGTGTTTTACTTCAGAAATGGAGTTAAATCCCATGCTCTGAGTCTTCCTACAAGCAAGACATCAATTCAGGTAAGGGCAGTCACTTTTCTGCTCAAACGAACTACATCATTCATGAAGCTCACACGTTTCTCATCTTAACAGACAAGCATTGGATGTTAGAGGACCAGTGCTTTGTATCAGTTTCAGAAGCAGAGTTGGACTAGATATGGTCTGTATGTGTAGGAAACACCGTTCTTTTGTTCTCAGCAAACTCACGTTTCCTGCTGTCTTAGAGACTCTAGGAAGCAAGAGCGTGCTTCTTGTTATAAAGCAGAGTGTGATCACTGGATGAGAACACTGCTGTGTGTTTCATTTCAGAAATGGAGTTAAATCCCAGGCTCTGAGTCTTCCTACAAGTAAGACTTCTTTTCAGGTAAGGGCAGTCACTTTTCTGCTCACAGGGACTACATCGTTCACGAAGCTCACACGTTTCTCATCTTAACTGACAAGCATTGGATGTTAGAGGCCCAGTGCATTGTATCAGTTTCAGAAGAAGATTTGGACTATATAGTCAGTATGTGTAGGAAACACCGTTCGTTTGTTCTGGGCACACTCAGATTTCCTGCTGTATTAGAGAATCTAGAAAGCATGAGCGTGCTTCTTGCTCTAAAGCAGAGTGTGATCCATGGATGAGAACTATGCTGTGTGTTTCCCTTCAGAAATGGAGTTAAATCCCAGGCGCTGTGTCTTACTACAGGCAAGACTTCGTTTCAGGTAAGGGCAGTCACTTTTCAGCTCAAATGAACTACATCTTTCACGGAGCTCACACGTTTCTCATCTTAACAGACAAGCATTGGATGTTAGAGGACCAGTGCTTTGTATCAGTTTCAGAAGCAGAGTTGGACTAGATATGGTCTGTATGTGTAGGAAACACCGTTCTTTTGTTCTCAGCAAACTCACGTTTCCTGCTGTCTTAGAGACTCTAGAAAGCAGGAGCGTGCTTCTTGTTTAAAGCAGAGTGTGATCAATGGATGAGAACACTGCTGTGTGTTTTATTTCAGAAATGGAGTTAAATCCCAGGCTCTGAGTCTTCCTACAAGCAAGACTTCGTTTCAGGTAAGGGCAGTCAGTTTTCTGCTCAAACGAACTACATTGTTCACGAAGCTCACACGTTTCTCATCTTAACTGACAAGCATTGGATGTTAGAGGACCAGTGCTTTGTATCAGTTTCAGAAGAAGATTTGGACTATATAGTCAGTATGTGTAGGAAACACCGTTCGTTTGTTCTGCGTAGACTCAGATTTCCTGCTGTATTAGAGAATCTAGAAAGCATGAGCGTGCATCTTGCTCTAAAGCAGAGTGTGATCCATGGATGAGAACTATGCTGTGTGTTTCCCTTCAGAAATGGAGTTAAATCCCAGGCGCTGTGTCTTCCTACAGGCAAGACTTCGTTTCAGGTAAGGGCAGTCACTTTTCAGCTCAAATGAACTACATCTTTCACGGAGCTCACACGTTTCTCATCTTAACAGACAAGCATTGGATGTTAGAGGACCAGTGCTTTGTATCAGTTTCAGAAGCAGATTTGGAGTAGATATGGTCCATATGTGTAGGAAACCCCGTTCTTTTGTTCTGGGCACACTCAGATTTCCTGCTGTCTTAGAGACTCTAGAAAGCAAGAGCGTGCTTCTTGTTCTAAAGCAGAGTGTGATCAATGGATGAGACAATGCTGTGTGTTTCACTTCAGAAATGGAGTTAAATCCCATGCTCTGAGTCTCCTACAAGCAAGACTTCTTTTCAGGTAAGGGCAGTTACTTTTCTGCTCAAAGGGACTACATCGTTCAAGAAGCTCACACGTTTCTCATCTTAACTGACAAGCATTGGATGTTAGAGGCCCAGTGCATTGTATCAGTTTCAGAAGAAGATTTGGACTATATAGTCAGTATGTGTAGGAAACACCGTTCTTTTGTTCTAGGCACACTCAGATTTCCTGCTGTATTAGAGAATCTAGAAAGCAAGAGCGTGCTTCTTGCTCTAAAGCAGAGTGTGATCCATGGATGAGAACTATGCTGTGTGTTTCCCTTCAGAAATGGAGTTAAATCCCAGGCGCTGTGTCTTCCTACAGGCAAGACTCCGTTTCAGGTAAGGGCAGTCACTTTTCAGCTCAAACGAACTACATCATTCACGAAGCTCACACGTTTCTCATCTTAACTGACAAGCATTGGAGGTTAGAGGACAAGTGCTTGTATCAGTTTCAGAAGAAGAGTTGGACTATATAATGTCCGTATTTGTAGGAAACACCGTTCTTTTGTTCTCAGCACACTCACGTTTCCTGCTGTCTTAGAGACTCTAGAAAGCAAGTGCGTGCTTCTCGCTCTAAATAGAGTGTGATCCATGGATGAGAACTATGCTGTTTGTTTGCCTTCAGAAATGGAGTTAAATCCCAGGCTCTGTGTCTTCCTACAAGCAAGACTTCGTTTCGGGTATGGGCAGTCACTTTTCAGCTCAAACGAAGTACATCGTTCACTGAGCTCACACGTTTCTCATCTTAACAGACAAGCATTGGATGTTAGAGGACCAGTGCTTTGTATCAGTTTAAGAAGCAGAGTTGGACTAGATATGGTCCGTATGTGAAGGAAACACCGTTCTTTTGTTCTCAGCACACTCACGTTTCCTGCTGTCTTAGAGACTCTAGAAAGCAAGAGCGTGCTTCTTGTTCTAAAGCAGAGTGTGATCCATGGATGAAAACTATGCTGTGTGTTTCGCTGCAGAAAAGGAGTTAAATCCCAGGCTCTATGTCCTCCTACAAGCAAGACTTCGTTTCAGGTAAGGGCAGTCACTTTTCTGCTCAAACGAACTACATCGTTCACTGAGCTCACACGTTTCTCATCTTAACTGACAAGCATTTGATGTTATAGGGTCAGTGCCTTGTATCAGTTTCAGAAGCAGATTTGGAGTAGATATGGTCCATATGTGTAAGAAACCCCGTTCTTTTGTTCTGGGCACACTCAGATTTCCTGCTGTCTTAGAGACTCTAGAAAGCAAGAGCGTGCTTCTTGTTCTAAAGCAGAGTGTGATCAATGGATGAGAACACTGCTGTGTGTTTCCCTTCAGAAATGGAGTTAAATCCCAGGCTCTGTGTCTTCCTACAAGCAAGACTTCGTTTCGGGTAAGGGCAGTCACTTTTCAGCTCAAACGAACTACATCATTCACTGAGCTCACACGTTTCTCATCTTAACAGACAAGCATTGGATGTTAGAGGACCAGTGCTTTGTATCAGTTTAAGAAGCAGAGTTGGACTAGATATGGTCCGTATGTGTAGGAAACACCGTTCTTTTGTTCTCAGCACACTCACGTTTCCTGCTGTCTTAGAGACTCTAGAAAGCAAGAGCGTGCTTCTCGCTCTAAAGCAGAGTGTGATCCATGGATGAAAACTATGCTGTGTGTTTCGCTTCAGAAAAGGAGTTAAATCCCAGGCTCTATGTCTTCCTACAAGCAAGACTTCGTTTCAGGTAAGGGCAGTCACTTTTCAGCTCAAATGAACTACATCTTTCACGGAGCTCACAGGTTTCTCATCTTAACAGACAAGCATTGGATGTTAGAGGACCAGTGCTTTGTATCAGTTTCAGAAGCAGAGTTGGACTAGATATGGTCCGTATGTGTAGGAAACACCGTTCTTTTGTTCTCAGCACACTCACATTTCCTGCTGTCTTAGAGACTCTAGAAAGCAAGAGCGTGCTTCTTGTTCTAAAGCAGAGTGTGATCAATCGATGATTACACTGCTGTGTGTTTCACTTCAGAAATGGAGTTAAATCCCAGGGTCTGAGTCTCCCTACCAGCAAGACTTCAATTCAGGTAAGGGCAGTCACTTTTCTGCTCAAACGAACTACGTCATTAACGAAGCTCACACGTTTCTCATCTTAATTGACAGGCATTGGATGTTAGAGGACCAGTGCTTTGTATCATTTTCAGAAGAAGAGTTGGACTAGATATGGTCCATATGTGTAGGAAACACCGTTCTTTTGTTCTCAGCACACTAAGGTTTCCTGCTGTCTTAGAGACTCTAGAAAGCAAGAGCTTGCTTCTTGTTCTAAAGCAGAGTGTGATCAATCGATGATTACACTGCTGTGTGTTTTACTTCAGAAATGGAGTTAAATCCCATGCTCTGAGTCTTCCTACAAGCAAGACATCAATTCAGGTAAGGGCAGTCACTTTTCTGCTCAAACGAACTACATCATTCATGAAGCTCACACGTTTCTCATCTTAACAGACAAGCATTGGATGTTAGAGGACCAGTGCTTTGTATCAGTTTAAGAAGCAGAGTTGGACTAGATATGGTCCGTATGTGTAGGAAACACCGTTCTTTTGTTCTCAGCAAACTCACGATTCCTGCTGTCTTAGAGACTCTAGAAAGCAAGAGCGTGCTTCTTGTTATAAAGCAGAGTGTGATCAATGGATGAGAACACTGCTGTGTGTTTCATTTCAGAAATGGAGTTAAATCCCAGGCTCTGAGTCTTCCTACAAGTAAGACATCTTTTCAGGTAAGGGCAGTCACTTTTCTGCTCAAAGGGACAACATCGTTCACGAAGCTCACACGTTTCTCATCTTAACTGACAAGCATTGGATGTTAGAGGCCCAGTGCATTGTATCAGTTTCAGAAGAAGATTTGGAATATATAGTCAGTATGTGTAGGAAACACCGTTCGTTTGTTCTGGGCACACTCAGATTTCCTGCTGTATTAGAGAATCTAGAAAGCATGAGCGTGCTTCTTGCTCTAAAGCAGAGTGTGATCCATGGATGAGAACTATGCTGTGTGTTTCCCTTCAGAAATGGAGTTAAATCCCAGGCGCTGTGTCTTACTACAGGCAAGACTTCGTTTCAGGTAAGGGCAGTCACTTTTCAGCTCAAATGAACTACATCTTTCACGGAGCTCACACGTTTCTCATCTTAACAGACAAGCATTGGATGTTAGAGGACCAGTGCTTTGTATCAGTTTCAGAAGCAGAGTTGGACTAGATATGGTCTGTATGTGTAGGAAACACCGTTCTTTTGTTCTCAGCAAACTCACGTTTCCTGCTGTCTTAGAGACTCTAGGAAGCAAGAGCGTGCTTCTTGTTATAAAGCAGAGTGTGATCAATGGATGAGAACACTGCTGTGTGTTTCATTTCAGAAATGGAGTTAAATCCCAGGCTCTGAGTCTTCCTACAAGTAAGACTTCTTTTCAGGTAAGGGCAGTCACTTTTCTGCTCACAGGGACTACATCGTTCACGAAGCTCACACGTTTCTCATCTTAACTGACAAGCATTGGATGTTAGAGGCCCAGTGCATTGTATCAGTTTCAGAAGAAGATTTGGACTATATAGTCAGTATGTGTAGGAAACACCGTTCGTTTGTTCTGGGCACACTCAGATTTCCTGCTGTATTAGAGAATCTAGAAAGCATGAGCGTGCTTCTTGCTCTAAAGCAGAGTGTGATCCATGGATGAGAACTATGCTGTGTGTTTCCCTTCAGAAATGGAGTTAAATCCCAGGCGCTGTGTCTTACTACAGGCAAGACTTCGTTTCAGGTAAGGGCAGTCACTTTTCAGCTCAAATGAACTACATCTTTCACGGAGCTCACACGTTTCTCATCTTAACAGACAAGCATTGGATGTTAGAGGACCAGTGCTTTGTATCAGTTTCAGAAGCAGAGTTGGACTAGATATGGTCTGTATGTGTAGGAAACACCGTTCTTTTGTTCTCAGCAAACTCACGTTTCCTGCTGTCTTAGAGACTCTAGAAAGCAGGAGCGTGCTTCTTGTTCTAAAGCAGAGTGTGATCAATGGATGAGAACACTGCTGTGTGTTTTATTTCAGAAATGGAGTTAAATCCCAGGCTCTGAGTCTTCCTACAAGCAAGACTTCGTTTCAGGTAAGGGCAGTCAGTTTTCTGCTCAAACGAACTACATTGTTCACGAAGCTCACACGTTTCTCATCTTAACTGACAAGCATTGGATGTTAGAGGACCAGTGCTTTGTATCAGTTTCAGAAGAAGATTTGGACTATATAGTCAGTATGTGTAGGAAACACCGTTCGTTTGTTCTGCGTAGACTCAGATTTCCTGCTGTATTAGAGAATCTAGAAAGCATGAGCGTGCATCTTGCTCTAAAGCAGAGTGTGATCCATGGATGAGAACTATGCTGTGTGTTTCCCTTCAGAAATGGAGTTAAATCCCAGGCGCTGTGTCTTCCTACAGGCAAGACTTCGTTTCAGGTAAGGGCAGTCACTTTTCAGCTCAAATGAACTACATCTTTCACGGAGCTCACACGTTTCTCATCTTAACAGACAAGCATTGGATGTTAGAGGACCAGTGCTTTGTATCAGTTTCAGAAGCAGAGTTGGACTAGATATGGTCTGTATGTGTAGGAAACACCGTTCTTTGGTTCTCAGCAAACTCACGTTTCCTGCTGTCTTAGAGACTCTAGAAAGCAAGAGCGTGCTTATTGTTCTAAAGCAGAGTGTGATCAGTGGATGAGAACACTGCTGTGTGTTTCATTTCAGAAATGGAGTTAAATCCCAGGCTCTGAGTCTTCCTACAAGCAAGACTTCGTTTAATGTAAGGGCAGTCAGTTTTCTGCTCAAACGAACTACATTGTTCACGAAGCTCACACGTTTCTCATCTTAATTGACAAACATTGGATGTTAGAGGACCAGTGCTTTGTATCAGTTTCAGAAGCAGAGTTGGACTATATAATGTCCATATGTGTAGGAAACACCGTTCTTTTGTTCTCAGCACACTCACGTTTCCTGCTGTCTTAGAGACTCTAGAAAGCAAGACCGTGCTTCTTGTTCTAAAGCAGAGTGTGATCAATGGATGAGACAATGCTGTGTGTTTCACTTCAGAAATGGAGTTAAATCCCATGCTCTGAGTCTTCTACAAGCAAGACTTCTTTTCAGGTCAGGGCAGTTACTTTTCTGCTCAAAGGGACTACATCGTTCAAGAAGCTCACACGTTTCTCATCTTAACTGACAAGCATTGGATGTTAGAGGACCAGTGCTTTGTATCAGTTTCAGAAGAAGATTTGGACTATATAGTCAGTATGTGTAGGAAACACCGTTCTTTTGTTCTGGGCACACTCAGATTTCCTGCTGTATTAGAGAATCTAGAAAGCAAGAGCGTGCTTCTTGCTCTAAAGCAGAGTGTGATCCATGGATGAGAACTATGCTGTGTGTTTCCCTTCAGAAATGGAGTTAAATCCCAGGCGTTGTGTCTTCCTACAGGCAAGACTCCGTTTCAGGTAAGGGCAGTCACTTTTTAGCTCAAACGAACTACATCATTCACGAAGCTCACACGTTTCTCATCTTAACTGACAAGCATTGGAGGTTAGAGGACAAGTGCTTTGTATCAGTTTCAGAAGAAGAGTTGGACTATATAATGTCCGTATTTGTAGGAAACACCGTTCTTTTGTTCTCAGCACACTCACGTTTCCTGCTGTCTTAGAGACTCTAGAAAGCAAGTGCGTGCTTCTCGCTCTAAATAGAGTGTGATCCATGGATGAGAACTATGCTGTTTGTTTGCCTTCAGAAATGGAGTTAAATCCCAGGCTCTGAGTCTTCCTACAAGCAAGACTTCGTTTCGGGTAAGGGCAGTCACTTTTCAGCTCAAACGAAGTACATCGTTCACTGAGCTCACACGTTTCTCATCTTAACAGACAAGCATTGGATGTTAGAGGACCAGTGCTTTGTATCAGTTTAAGAAGCAGAGTTGGACTAGATATGGTCCGTATGTGAAGGAAACACCGTTCTTTTGTTCTCAGCACACTCACGTTTCCTGCTGTCTTAGAGACTCTAGAAAGCAAGAGCGTGCTTCTTGTTCTAAAGCAGAGTGTGATCCATGGATGAAAACTATGCTGTGTGTTTCGCTTCAGAAAAGGTGTTAAATCCCAGGCTCTATGTCCTCCTACAAGCAAGACTTCGTTTCAGGTAAGGGAAGTCACTTTTCTGCTCAAACGAACTACATCGTTCACTGAGCTCACACGTTTCTCATCTTAACTGACAAGCATTTGATGTTAGAGGGTCAGTGCCTTGTATCAGTTTCAGAAGCAGATTTGGAGTAGATATGGTCCATATGTGTAGGAAACCCCGTTCTTTTGTTCTGGGCACACTCAGATTTCCTGCTGTCTTAGAGACTCTAGAAAGCAAGAGCGTGCTTCTTGTTCTAAAGCAGAGTGTGATCAATGGATGAGAACACTGCTGTGTGTTTCCCTTCAGAAATGGAGTTAAATCCCAGGCTCTGTGTCTTCCTACAAGCAAGACTTCGTTTCGGGTAAGGGCAGTCACTTTTCAGCTCAAACGAACTACATCGTTCACTGAGCTCACACGTTTCTCATCTTAACAGACAAGCATTGGATGTTAGAGGACCAGTGCTTTGTATCAGTTTAAGAAGCAGAGTTGGACTAGATATGGTCTGTATGTGTAGGAAACACCGTTCTTTTGTTCTCAGCACACTCACGTTTCCTGCTGTCTTAGAGACTCTAGAAAGCCAGAGCGTGCTTCTCGCTCTAAAGCAGAGTGTGATACATGGATGAAAACTATGCTGTGTGTTTCGCTTCAGAAAAGGAGTTAAATCCCAGGCTCTATGTCTTCCTACAAGCAAGACTTCGTTTCAGGTAAGGGCAGTCACTTTTCAGCTCAAATGAACTACATCTTTCACGGAGCTCACACGTTTCTCATCTTAACAGACAAGCATTGGATGTTAGAGGACCAGTGCTTTGTATCAGTTTCAGAAGCAGAGTTGGACTAGATATGGTCCGTATGTGTAGGAAACACCGTTCTTTTGTTCTCAGCACACTCACATTTCCTGCTGTCTTAGAGACTCTAGAAAGCAAGAGCGTGCTTCTTGTTCTAAAGCAGAGTGTGATCAATGGATGAGAACACTGCTGTGTGTTTCATTTCAGAAATGGAGTTAAATCCCAGGCTCTGAGTCTTCCTACAAGTAAGACTTCTTTTCAGGTAAGGGCAGTCACTTTTCTGCTCAAAGGGACTACATCGTTCACGAAGCTCACACGTTTCTCATCTTAACTGACAAGCATTGGATGTTAGAGGCCCAGTGCATTGTATCAGTTTCAGAAGAAGATTTGGACTATATAGTCATTATGTGTAGGAAACACCGTTCGTTTGTTCTGGGCACACTCAGATTTCCTGCTGTATTAGAGAATCTAGAAAGCATGAGCGTGCTTCTTGCTCTAAAGCAGAGTGTGATCCATGGATGAGAACTATGCTGTGTGTTTCCCTTCAGAAATGGAGTTAAATCCCAGGCGCTGTGTCTTACTACAGGCAAGACTTTGTTTCAGGTAAGGGCAGTCACTTTTCAGCTCAAATGAACTACATCTTTCACGGAGCTCACACGTTTCTCATCTTAACAGACAAGCATTGGATGTTAGAGGACCAGTGCTTTGTATCAGTTTCAGAAGCAGAGTTGGACTAGATATGGTCTGTATGTGTAGGAAACACCGTTCTTTTGTTCTCAGCAAACTCACGTTTCCTGCTGTCTTAGAGACTCTAGAAAGCAAGAGCGTGCTTCTTGTTCTAAAGCAGAGTGTGATCAATGGATGAGAACACTGCTGTGTGTTTCATTTCAGAAATGGAGTTAAATCCCAGGCTCTGAGTCTTCCTACAAGCAAGACTTCGTTTCAGGTAAGGGCAGTCAGTTTTCTGCTCAAACGAACTACATTGTTCACGAAGCTCACACGTTTCTCATCTTAACTGACAAGCATTGGATGTTAGAGGACCAGTGCTTTGTATCAGTTTCAGAAGAAGATTTGGACTATATAGTCAGTATGTGTAGGAAACACCGTTCGTTTGTTCTGCGTAGACTCAGATTTCCTGCTGTATTAGAGAATCTAGAAAGCATGAGCGTGCATCTTGCTCTAAAGCAGAGTGTGATCCATGGATGAGAACTATGCTGTGTGTTTCCCTTCAGAAATGGAGTTAAATCCCAGGCGCTGTGTCTTCCTACAGGCAAGACTTCGTTTCAGGTAAGGGCAGTCACTTTTCAGCTCAAATGAACTACATCTTTCACGGAGCTCACACGTTTCTCATCTTAACAGACAAGCATTGGATGTTAGAGGACCAGTGCTTTGTATCAGTTTCAGAAGCAGAGTTGGACTAGATATGGTCTGTATGTGTAGGAAACACCGTTCTTTGGTTCTCAGCAAACTCACGTTTCCTGCTGTCTTAGAGACTCTAGAAAGCAAGAGCGTGCTTATTGTTCTAAAGCAGAGTGTGATCAATGGATGAGAACACTGCTGTGTGTTTCATTTCAGAAATGGAGTTAAATCCCAGGCTCTGAGTCTTCCTACAAGCAAGACTTCGTTTAATGTAAGGGCAGTCAGTTTTCTGCTCAAACGAACTACATTGTTCACGAAGCTCACACGTTTCTCATCTTAATTGACAAACATTGGATGTTAGAGGACCAGTGCTTTGTATCAGTTTCAGAAGCAGAGTTGGACTATATAATGTCCATATGTGTAGGAAACACCGTTCTTTTGTTCTCAGCACACTCACGTTTCCTGCTGTCTTAGAGACTCTAGAAAGCAAGACCGTGCTTCTTGTTCTAAAGCAGAGTGTGATCAATGGATGAGACAATGCTGTGTGTTTCACTTCAGAAATGGAGTTAAATCCCATGCTCTGAGTCTCCTACAAGCAAGACTTCTTTTCAGGTAAGGGCAGTTACTTTTCTGCTCAAAGGGACTACATCGTTCAAGAAGCTCACACGTTTCTCATCTTAACTGACAAGCATTGGATGTTAGAGGCCCAGTGCATTGTATCAGTTTCAGAAGAAGATTTGGACTATATAGTCAGTATGTGTAGGAAACACCGTTCTTTTGTTCTGGGCACACTCAGATTTCCTGCTGTATTAGAGAATCTAGAAAGCAAGAGCGTGCTTCTTGCTCTAAAGCAGAGTGTGATCCATGGATGAGAACTATGCTGTGTGTTTCCCTTCAGAAATGGAGTTAAATCCCAGGCGCTGTGTCTTCCTACAGGCAAGACTCCGTTTCAGGTAAGGGCAGTCACTTTTCAGCTCAAACGAACTACATCATTCACGAAGCTCACACGTTTCTCATCTTAACTGACAAGCATTGGAGGTTAGAGGACAAGTGCTTTGTATCAGTTTCAGAAGAAGAGTTGGACTATATAATGTCCGTATTTTTAGGAAACACCGTTCTTTTGTTCTCAGCACACTCACGTTTCCTGCTGTCTTAGAGACTCTAGAAAGCAAGTGCGTGCTTCTCGCTCTAAATAGAGTGTGATCCATGGATGAGAACTATGCTGTTTGTTTGCCTTCAGAAATGGAGTTAAATCCCAGGCTCTGTGTCTTCCTACAAGCAAGACTTCGTTTCGGGTATGGGCAGTCACTTTTCAGCTCAAACGAAGTACATCGTTCACTGAGCTCACACGTTTCTCATCTTAACAGACAAGCATTGGATGTTAGAGGACCAGTGCTTTGTATCAGTTTAAGAAGCAGAGTTGGACTAGATATGGTCCGTATGTGAAGGAAACACCGTTCTTTTGTTCTCAGCACACTCACGTTTCCTGCTGTCTTAGAGACTCTAGAAAGCAAGAGCGTGCTTCTTGTTCTAAAGCAGAGTGTGATCCATGGATGAAAACTATGCTGTGTGTTTCGCTTCAGAAAAGGAGTTAAATCCCAGGCTCTATGTCCTCCTACAAGCAAGACTTCGTTTCAGGTAAGGGCAGTCACTTTTCTGCTCAAACGAACTACATCGTTCACTGAGCTCACACGTTTCTCATCTTAACTGACAAGCATTTGATGTTAGAGGGTCAGTGCCTTGTATCAGTTTCAGAAGCAGATTTGGAGTAGATATGGTCCATATGTGTAGGAAACCCCGTTCTTTTGTTCTGGGCACACTCAGATTTCCTGCTGTCTTAGAGACTCTAGAAAGCAAGAGCGTGCTTCTTGTTCTAAAGCAGAGTGTGATCAATGGATGAGAACACTGCTGTGTGTTTCCCTTCAGAAATGGAGTTAAATCCCAGGCTCTGTGTCTTCCTACAAGCAAGACTTCGTTTCGGGTAAGGGCAGTCACTTTTCAGCTCAAACGAACTACATCGTTCACTGAGCTCACACGTTTCTCATCTTAACAGACAAGCATTGGATGTTAGAGGACCAGTGCTTTGTATCAGTTTAAGAAGCAGAGTTGGACTAGATATAGTCTGTATGTGTAGGAAACACCGTTCTTTTGTTCTCAGCACACTCACGTTTCCTGCTGTCTTAGAGACTCTAGAAAGCAAGAGCGTGCTTCTCGCTCTAAAGCAGAGTGTGATACATGGATGAAAACTATGCTGTGTGTTTCGCTTCAGAAAAGGAGTTAAATCCCAGGCTCTATGTCTTCCTACAAGCAAGACTTCGTTTCAGGTAAGGGCAGTCACTTTTCAGCTCAAATGAACTACATCTTTCACGGAGCTCACACGTTTCTCATCTTAACAGACAAGCATTGGATGTTAGAGGACCAGTGCTTTGTATCAGTTTCAGAAGCAGAGTTGGACTAGATATGGTCCGTATGTGTAGGAAACACCGTTCTTTTGTTCTCAGCACACTCACATTTCCTGCTGTCTTAGAGACTCTAGAAAGCAAGAGCGTGCTTCTTGTTCTAAAGCAGAGTGTGATCAATCGATGATTACACTGCTGTGGGTTTTACTTCAGAAATGGAGTTAAATCCCATGCTCTGAGTCTTCCTACAAGCAAGACATCAATTCAGGTAAGGGCAGTCACTTTTCTGCTCAAACGAACTACATCATTCATGAAGCTCACACGTTTCTCATCTTAACAGACAAGCATTGGATGTTAGAGGACCAGTGCTTTGTATCAGTTTCAGAAGCAGAGTTGGACTAGATATGGTCTGTATGTGTAGGAAACAACGTTCTTTTGTTCTCAGCAAACTCACATTTCCTGCTGTCTTAGAGACTCTAGAAAGCAAGAGCGTGCTTCTTGTTCTAAAGCAGAGTGTGATCCATGGATGAAAACTATGCTGTGTGTTTCGCTTCAGAAAAGGAGTTAAATCCCAGGCTCTATGTCTTCCTACAAGCAAGACTTCGTTTCAGGTAAGGGCAGTCACTTTTCAGCTCAAATGAACTACATCTTTCACGGAGCTCACACGTTTCTCATCTTAACAGACAAGCATTGGATGTTAGAGGACCAGTGCTTTGTATCAATTTCAGAAGCAGAGTTGGACTAGATATGGTCCGTATGTGTAGGAAACACCGTTCTTTTGTTCTCAGCACACTCACATTTCCTGCTGTCTTAGAGACTCTAGAAAGCAAGAGCGTGCTTCTTGTTCTAAAGCAGAGTGTGATCAATCGATGATTACACTGCTGTGTGTTTCACTTCAGAAATGGAGTTAAATCCCAGGCTCTGAGTCTCCCTACCAGCAAGACTTCAATTCAGGTAAGGGCAGTCACTTTTCTGCTCAAACGAACTACGTCATTAACGAAGCTCACACGTTTCTCATCTTAATTGACAAGCATTGGATGTTAGAGGACCAGTGCTTTGTATCATTTTCAGAAGAAGAGTTGGACTAGATATGGTCCGTATGTGTAGCAAACACCGTTCTTTTGTTCTCAGCACACTCACGTTTCCTGCTGTCTTAGAGACTCTAGAAAGCAAGAGCGTGCTTCTTGTTCTAAAGCAGAGTGTGATCAATCGATGATTACACTGCTGTGTGTTTTACTTCAGAAATGGAGTTAAATCCCATGCTCTGAGTCTTCCTACAAGCAAGACTTCAATTCAGGTAAGGGCAGTCACTTTTCTGCTCAAACGAACTACATCATTCATGAACCTCACACGTTTCTCACCTTAACAGACAAGCATTGGATGTTAGAGGACCAGTGCTTTGTATCAGTTTAAGAAGCAGAGTTGGACTAGTTATGGTCCGTATGTGTAGGAAACACCGTTCTTTTGTTCTCAGCAAACTCACGATTCCTGCTGTCTTAGAGACTCTAGAAAGCAAGAGCGTGCTTCTTGTTATAAAGCAGAGTGTGATCAATGGATGAGAACACTGCTGTGTGTTTCATTTCAGAAATGGAGTTAAATCCCAGGCTCTGAGTCTTCCTACAAGTAAGACTTCTTTTCAGGAAAGGGCAGTCACTTTTCTGCTCAAAGGGACTACATCGTTCACGAAGCTCACACGTTTCTCATCTTAACTGACAAGCATTGGATGTTAGAGGCCCAGTGCATTGTATCAGTTTCAGAAGAAGATTTGGAATATATAGTCAGTATGTGTAGGAAACACCGTTCGTTTGTTCTGGGCACACTCAGATTTCCTGCTGTATTAGAGAATCTAGAAAGCATGAGCGTGCTTCTTGCTCTAAAGCAGAGTGTGATCCATGGATGAGAACTATGCTGTGTGTTTCCCTTCAGAAATGGAGTTAAATCCCAGGCGCTGTGTCTTCCTACAGGCAAGACTCCGTTTCAGGTAAGGGCAGTCACTTTTCAGCTCAAACGAACTACATCATTCACGAAGCTCTCACGTTTCTCATCTTAACTGACAAGCATTGGAGGTTAGAGGACAAGTGCTTGTATCAGTTTCAGAAGAAGAGTTGGACTATATAATGTCCGTATTTGTAGGAAACACCGTTCTTTTGTTCTCAGCACACTCACGTTTCCTGCTGTCTTAGAGACTCTAGAAAGCAAGTGCGTGCTTCTCGCTCTAAATAGAGTGTGATCCATGGATGAGAACTATGCTGTTTGTTTGCCTTCAGAAATGGAGTTAAATCCCAGGCTCTGTGTCTTCCTACAAGCAAGACTTCGTTTCGGGTAAGGGCAGTCACTTTTCAGCTCAAACGAAGTACATCGTTCACTGATCTCACACGTTTCTCATCTTAACAGACAAGCATTGGATGTTAGAGGACCAGTGCTTTGTATCAGTTTAAGAAGCAGAGTTGGACTAGATATGGTCCGTATGTGAAGGAAACACCGTTCTTTTGTTCTCAGCACACTCACGTTTCCTGCTGTCTTAGAGACTCTAGAAAGCAAGAGCGTGCTTCTTGTTCTAAAGCAGAGTGTGATCCATGGATGAAAACTATGCTGTGTGTTTCGCTGCAGAAAAGGAGTTAAATCCCAGGCTCTATGTCCTCCTACAAGCAAGACTTCGTTTCAGGTAAGGGCAGTCACTTTTCTGCTCAAACGAACTACATCGTTCACTGAGCTCACACGTTTCTCATCTTAACTGACAAGCATTTGATGTTATAGGGTCAGTGCCTTGTATCAGTTTCAGAAGCAGATTTGGAGTAGATATGGTCCATATGTGTAGGAAACCCCGTTCTTTTGTTCTGGGCACACTCAGATTTCCTGCTGTCTTAGAGACTCTAGAAAGCAAGAGCGTGCTTCTTGTTCTAAAGCAGAGTGTGATCAATGGATGAGAACACTGCTGTGTGTTTCCCTTCAGAAATGGAGTTAAATCCCAGGCTCTGTGTCTTCCTACAAGCAAGACTTCGTTTCGGGTAAGGGCAGTCACTTTTCAGCTCAAACGAACTACATCGTTCACTGAGCTCACACGTTTCTCATCTTAACAGACAAGCATTGGATGTTAGAGGACCAGTGCTTTGTATCAGTTTAAGAAGCAGAGTTGGACTAGATATGGTCCGTATGTGTAGGAAACACCGTTCTTTTGTTCTCAGCACACTCACATTTCCTGCTGTCTTAGAGACTCTAGAAAGCAAGAGCGTGCTTCTTGTTCTAAAGCAGAGTGTGATCAATCGATGATTACACTGCTGTGTGTTTCACTTCAGAAATGGAGTTAAATCCCAGGCTCTGAGTCTCCCTACCAGCAAGACTTCAATTCAGGTAAGGGCAGTCACTTTTCTGCTCAAAGGGACTACATCGTTCACGAAGCTCACACGTTTCTCATCTTAACTGACAAGCATTGGATGTTAGAGGCCCAGTGCATTGTATCAGTTTCAGAAGAAGATTTGGTATATATAGTCAGTATGTGTAGGAAACACCGTTCGTTTGTTCTGGGCACACTCAGATTTCCTGCTGTATTAGAGAATCTAGAAAGCATGAGCATGCTTCTTGCTCTAAAGCAGAGTGTGATCCATGGATGAGAACTATGCTGTGTGTTTCCCTTCAGAAATGGAGTTAAATCCCAGGCGCTGTGTCTTACTACAGGCAAGACTTCGTTTCAGGTAAGGGCAGTCACTTTTCAGCTCAAATGAACTACATCTTTCACGGAGCTCACACGTTTCTCATCTTAACAGACAAGCATTGGATGTTAGAGGACCAGTGCTTTGTATCAGTTTCAGAAGCAGAGTTGGACTAGATATGGTCTGTATGTGTAGGAAACACGGTTCTTTTGTTCTCAGCAAACTCACGTTTCCTGCTGTCTTAGAGACTCTAGAAAGCAAGAGTGTGCTTCTTGTTCTAAAGCAGAGTGTGATCAATGGATGAGACAATGCTGTGTGTTTCACTTCAGAAATGGAGTTAAATCCCATGCTCTGAGTCTCCTACAAGCAAGACTTCTTTTCAGGTAAGGGCAGTTACTTTTCTGCTCAAAGGGACTACATCGTTCAAGAAGCTCACACGTTTCTCATCTTAACTGACAAGCATTGGATGTTAGAGGCCCAGTGCATTGTATCAGTTTCAGAAGAAGATTTGGACTATATAGTCAGTATGTGTAGGAAACACCGTTCTTTTGTTCTGGGCACACTCAGATTTCCTGCTGTATTAGAGAATCTAGAAAGCAAGAGCGTGCTTCTTGCTCTAAAGCAGAGTGTGATCCATGGATGAGAACTATGCTGTGTGTTTCCCTTCAGAAATGGAGTTAAATCCCAGGCGCTGTGTCTTCCTACAGGCAAGACTCCGTTTCAGGTAAGGGCAGTCACTTTTCAGCTCAAACGAACTACATCATTCACGAAGCTCACACGTTTCTCATCTTAACTGACAAGCATTGGAGGTTAGAGGACAAGTGCTTGTATCAGTTTCAGAAGAAGAGTTGGACTATATAATGTCCGTATTTGTAGGAAACACCGTTCTTTTGTTCTCAGCACACTCACGTTTCCTGCTGTCTTAGAGACTCTAGAAAGCAAGTGCGTGCTTCTCGCTCTAAATAGAGTGTGATCCATGGATGAGAACTATGCTGTTTGTTTGCCTTCAGAAATGGAGTTAAATCCCAGGCTCTGTGTCTTCCTACAAGCAAGACTTCGTTTCGGGTAAGGGCAGTCACTTTTCAGCTCAAACGAAGTACATCGTTCACTGATCTCACACGTTTCTCATCTTAACAGACAAGCATTGGATGTTAGAGGACCAGTGCTTTGTATCAGTTTAAGAAGCAGAGTTGGACTAGATATGGTCCGTATGTGAAGGAAACACCGTTCTTTTGTTCTCAGCACACTCACGTTTCCTGCTGTCTTAGAGACTCTAGAAAGCAAGAGCGTGCTTCTTGTTCTAAAGCAGAGTGTGATCCATGGATGAAAACTATGCTGTGTGTTTCGCTGCAGAAAAGGAGTTAAATCCCAGGCTCTATGTCCTCCTACAAGCAAGACTTCGTTTCAGGTAAGGGCAGTCACTTTTCTGCTCAAACGAACTACATCGTTCACTGAGCTCACACGTTTCTCATCTTAACTGACAAGCATTTGATGTTATAGGGTCAGTGCCTTGTATCAGTTTCAGAAGCAGATTTGGAGTAGATATGGTCCATATGTGTAGGAAACCCCGTTCTTTTGTTCTGGGCACACTCAGATTTCCTGCTGTCTTAGAGACTCTAGAAAGCAAGAGCGTGCTTCTTGTTCTAAAGCAGAGTGTGATCAATGGATGAGAACACTGCTGTGTGTTTCCCTTCAGAAATGGAGTTAAATCCCAGGCTCTGTGTCTTCCTACAAGCAAGACTTCGTTTCGGGTAAGGGCAGTCACTTTTCAGCTCAAACGAACTACATCGTTCACTGAGCTCACACGTTTCTCATCTTAACAGACAAGCATTGGATGTTAGAGGACCAGTGCTTTGTATCAGTTTAAGAAGCAGAGTTGGACTAGATATGGTCCGTATGTGTAGGAAACACCGTTCTTTTGTTCTCAGCACACTCACGTTTCCTGCTGTCTTAGAGACTCTAGAAAGCAAGAGCGTGCTTCTCGCTCTAAAGCAGAGTGTGATCCATGGATGAAAACTATGCTGTGTGTTTCGCTTCAGAAAAGGAGTTAAATCCCAGGCTCTATGTCTTCCTACAAGCAAGACTTCGTTTCAGGTAAGGGCAGTCACTTTTCTGCTCAAACGAACTACGTCATTAACGAAGCTCACACGTTTCTCATCTTAATTGACAAGCATTGGATGTTAGAGGACCAGTGCTTTGTATCATTTTCAGAAGAAGAGTTGGACTAGATATGGTCCGTATGTGTAGGAAACACCGTTCTTTTGTTCTCAGCACACTAAGGTTTCCTGCTGTCTTAGAGACTCTAGAAAGCAAGAGCTTGCTTCTTGTTCTAAAGCAGAGTGTGATCAATCGATGATTACACTGCTGTGTGTTTTACTTCAGAAATGGAGTTAAATCCCATGCTCTGAGTCTTCCTACAAGCAAGACATCAATTCAGGTAAGGGCAGTCACTTTTCTGCTCAAACGAACTACATCATTCATGAAGCTCACACGTTTCTCATCTTAACAGACAAGCATTGGATGTTAGAGGACCAGTGCTTTGTATCAGTTTAAGAAGCAGAGTTGGACTAGATATGGTCCGTATGTGTAGGAAACACCGTTCTGTTGTTCTCAGCAAACTCACGATTCCTGCTGTCTTAGAGACTCTAGAAAGCAAGAGCGTGCTTCTTGTTATAAAGCAGAGTGTGATCAATGGATGAGAACACTGCTGTGTGTTTCATTTCAGAAATGGAGTTAAATCCCAGGCTCTGAGTCTTCCTACAAGTAAGACTTCTTTTCAGGTAAGGGCAGTCACTTTTCTGCTCAAAGGGACTACATCGTTCACGAAGCTCACACGTTTCTCATCTTAACTGACAAGCATTGGATGTTAGAGGCCCAGTGCATTGTATCAGTTTCAGAAGAAGATTTGGAATATATAGTCAGTATGTGTAGGAAACACCGTTCGTTTGTTCTGGGCACACTCAGATTTCCTGCTGTATTAGAGAATCTAGAAAGCATGAGCGTGCTTCTTGCTCTAAAGCAGAGTGTGATCCATGGATGAGAACTATGCTGTGTGTTTCCCTTCAGAAATGGAGTTAAATCCCAGGCGCTGTGTCTTACTACAGGCAAGACTTCGTTTCAGGTAAGGGCAGTCACTTTTCAGCTCAAATGAACTACATCTTTCACGGAGCTCACACGTTTCTCATCTTAACAGACAAGCATTGGATGTTAGAGGACCAGTGCTTTGTATCAGTTTCAGAAGCAGAGTTGGACTAGATATGGTCTGTATGTGTAGGAAACACCGTTCTTTTGTTCTCAGCAAACTCACGTTTCCTGCTGTCTTAGAGACTCTAGAAAGCAGGAGCGTGCTTCTTGTTCTAAAGCAGAGTGTGATCAATGGATGAGAACACTGCTGTGTGTTTTATTTCAGAAATGGAGTTAAATCCCAGGCTCTGAGTCTTCCTACAAGCAAGACTTCGTTTCAGGTAAGGGCAGTCAGTTTTCTGCTCAAACGAACTACATTGTTCACGAAGCTCACACGTTTCTCATCTTAACTGACAAGCATTGGATGTTAGAGGACCAGTGCTTTGTATCAGTTTCAGAAGAAGATTTGGACTATATAGTCAGTATGTGTAGGAAACACCGTTCGTTTGTTCTGCGTAGACTCAGATTTCCTGCTGTATTAGAGAATCTAGAAAGCATGAGCGTGCATCTTGCTCTAAAGCAGAGTGTGATCCATGGATGAGAACTATGCTGTGTGTTTCCCTTCAGAAATGGAGTTAAATCCCAGGCGCTGTGTCTTCCTACAGGCAAGACTTCGTTTCAGGTAAGGGCAGTCACTTTTCAGCTCAAATGAACTACATCTTTCACGGAGCTCACACGTTTCTCATCTTAACAGACAAGCATTGGATGTTAGAGGACCAGTGCTTTGTATCAGTTTCAGAAGCAGAGTTGGACTAGATATGGTCTGTATGTGTAGGAAACACCGTTCTTTGGTTCTCAGCAAACTCACGTTTCCTGCTGTCTTAGAGACTCTAGAAAGCAAGAGCGTGCTTATTGTTCTAAAGCAGAGTGTGATCAGTGGATGAGAACACTGCTGTGTGTTTCATTTCAGAAATGGAGTTAAATCCCAGCCTCTGAGTATTCCTACAAGCAAGACTTCGTTTAATGTAAGGGCAGTCAGTTTTCTGCTCAAACGAACTACATTGTTCACGAAGCTCACACGTTTCTCATCTTAATTGACAAACATTGGATGTTAGAGGACCAGTGCTTTGTATCAGTTTCAGAAGCAGAGTTGGACTATATAATGTCCATATGTGTAGGAAACACCGTTCTTTTGTTCTCAGCACACTCACGTTTCCTGCTGTCTTAGAGACTCTAGAAAGCAAGACCGTGCTTCTTGTTCTAAAGCAGAGTGTGATCAATGGATGAGACAATGCTGTGTGTTTCACTTCAGAAATGGAGTTAAATCCCATGCTCTGAGTCTTCTACAAGCAAGACTTCTTTTCAGGTCAGGGCAGTTACTTTTCTGCTCAAAGGGACTACATCGTTCAAGAAGCTCACACGTTTCTCATCTTAACTGACAAGCATTGGATGTTAGAGGCCCAGTGCATTGTATCAGTTTCAGAAGAAGATTTGGACTATATAGTCAGTATGTGTAGGAAACACCGTTCTTTTGTTCTGGGCACACTCAGATTTCCTGCTGTATTAGAGAATCTAGAAAGCAAGAGCGTGCTTCTTGCTCTAAAGCAGAGTGTGATCCATGGATGAGAACTATGCTGTGTGTTTCCCTTCAGAAATGGAGTTAAATCCCAGGCGTTGTGTCTTCCTACAGGCAAGACTCCGTTTCAGGTAAGGGCAGTCACTTTTTAGCTCAAACGAACTACATCATTCACGAAGCTCACACGTTTCTCATCTTAACTGACAAGCATTGGAGGTTAGAGGACAAGTGCTTTGTATCAGTTTCAGAAGAAGAGTTGGACTATATAATGTCCGTATTTGTAGGAAACACCGTTCTTTTGTTCTCAGCACACTCACGTTTCCTGCTGTCTTAGAGACTCTAGAAAGCAAGTGCGTGCTTCTCGCTCTAAATAGAGTGTGATCCATGGATGAGAACTATGCTGTTTGTTTGCCTTCAGAAATGGAGTTAAATCCCAGGCTCTGAGTCTTCCTACAAGCAAGACTTCGTTTCGGGTAAGGGCAGTCACTTTTCAGCTCAAACGAAGTACATCGTTCACTGAGCTCACACGTTTCTCATCTTAACAGACAAGCATTGGATGTTAGAGGACCAGTGCTTTGTATCAGTTTAAGAAGCAGAGTTGGACTAGATATGGTCCGTATGTGAAGGAAACACCGTTCTTTTGTTCTCAGCACACTCACGTTTCCTGCTGTCTTAGAGACTCTAGAAAGCAAGAGCGTGCTTCTTGTTCTAAAGCAGAGTGTGATCCATGGATGAAAACTATGCTGTGTGTTTCGCTTCAGAAAAGGTGTTAAATCCCAGGCTCTATGTCCTCCTACAAGCAAGACTTCGTTTCAGGTAAGGGAAGTCACTTTTCTGCTCAAACGAACTACATCGTTCACTGAGCTCACACGTTTCTCATCTTAACTGACAAGCATTTGATGTTAGAGGGTCAGTGCCTTGTATCAGTTTCAGAAGCAGATTTGGAGTAGATATGGTCCATATGTGTAGGAAACCCCGTTCTTTTGTTCTGGGCACACTCAGATTTCCTGCTGTCTTAGAGACTCTAGAAAGCAAGAGCGTGCTTCTTGTTCTAAAGCAGAGTGTGATCAATGGATGAGAACACTGCTGTGTGTTTCCCTTCAGAAATGGAGTTAAATCCCAGGCTCTGTGTCTTCCTACAAGCAAGACTTCGTTTCGGGTAAGGGCAGTCACTTTTCAGCTCAAACGAACTACATCATTCACGAAGCTCACACGTTTCTCATCTTAACAGACAAGCATTGGATGTTAGAGGACCAGTGCTTTGTATCAGTTTAAGAAGCAGAGTTGGACTAGATATGGTCTGTATGTGTAGGAAACACCGTTCTTTTGTTCTCAGCACACTCACGTTTCCTGCTGTCTTAGAGACTCTAGAAAGCAAGAGCGTGCTTCTCGCTCTAAAGCAGAGTGTGATACATGGATGAAAACTATGCTGTGTGTTTCGCTTCAGAAAAGGAGTTAAATCCCAGGCTCTATGTCTTCCTACAAGCAAGACTTCGTTTCAGGTAAGGGCAGTCACTTTTCAGCTCAAATGAACTACATCTTTCACGGAGCTCACACGTTTCTCATCTTAACAGACAAGCATTGGATGTTAGAGGACCAGTGCTTTGTATCAGTTTCAGAAGCAGAGTTGGACTAGATATGGTCCGTATGTGTAGGAAACACCGTTCTTTTGTTCTCAGCACACTCACATTTCCTGCTGTCTTAGAGACTCTAGAAAGCAAGAGCGTACTTCTTGTTCTAAAGCAGAGTGTGATCAATCGATGATTACACTGCTGTGGGTTTTACTTCAGAAATGGAGTTAAATCCCATGCTCTGAGTCTTCCTACAAGCAAGACATCAATTCAGGTAAGGGCAGTCACTTTTCTGCTCAAACGAACTACATCATTCATGAAGCTCACACGTTTCTCATCTTAACAGACAAGCATTGGATGTTAGAGGACCAGTGCTTTGTATCAGTTTCAGAAGCAGAGTTGGACTAGATATGGTCTGTATGTGTAGGAAACAACGTTCTTTTGTTCTCAGCAAACTCACATTTCCTGCTGTCTTAGAGACTCTAGAAAGCAAGAGCGTGCTTCTTGTTCTAAAGCAGAGTGTGATCAATGGATGAGAACACTGCTGTGTGTTTCATTTCAGAAATGGAGTTAAATCCCAGGCTCTGAGTCTTCCTACAAGTAAGACTTCTTTTCAGGTAAGGGCAGTCACTTTTCTGCTCAAAGGGACTACATCGTTCACGAAGCTCACACGTTTCTCATCTTAACTGACAAGCATTGGATGTTAGAGGCCCAGTGCATTGTATCAGTTTCAGAAGAAGATTGGACTATATAGTCATTATGTGTAGGAAACACCGTTCGTTTGTTCTGGGCACACTCAGATTTCCTGCTGTATTAGAGAATCTAGAAAGCATGAGCGTGCTTCTTGCTCTAAAGCAGAGTGTGATCCATGGATGAGAACTATGCTGTGTGTTTCCCTTCAGAAATGGAGTTAAATCCCAGGCGCTGTGTCTTACTACAGGCAAGACTTCGTTTCAGGTAAGGGCAGTCACTTTTCAGCTCAAATGAACTACATCTTTCACGGAGCTCACACGTTTCTCATCTTAACAGACAAGCATTGGATGTTAGAGGACCAGTGCTTTGTATCAGTTTCAGAAGCAGAGTTGGACTAGATATGGTCTGTATGTGTAGGAAACACCGTTCTTTTGTTCTCAGCAAACTCACGTTTCCTGCTGTCTTAGAGACTCTAGAAAGCAAGAGCGTGCTTCTTGTTCTAAAGCAGAGTGTGATCAATGGATGAGAACACTGCTGTGTGTTTCATTTCAGAAATGGAGTTAAATCCCAGGCTCTGAGTCTTCCTACAAGCAAGACTTCGTTTCAGGTAAGGGCAGTCAGTTTTCTGCTCAAACGAACTACATTGTTCACGAAGCTCACACGTTTCTCATCTTAACTGACAAGCATTGGATGTTAGAGGACCAGTGCTTTGTATCAGTTTCAGAAGAAGATTTGGACTATATAGTCAGTATGTGTAGGAAACACCGTTCGTTTGTTCTGCGTAGACTCAGATTTCCTGCTGTATTAGAGAATCTAGAAAGCATGATCGTGCATCTTGCTCTAAAGCAGAGTGTGATCCATGGATGAGAACTATGCTGTGTGTTTCCCTTCAGAAATGGAGTTAAATCCCAGGCGCTGTGTCTTCCTACAGGCAAGACTTCGTTTCAGGTAAGGGCAGTCACTTTTCAGCTCAAATGAACTACATCTTTCACGGAGCTCACACGTTTCTCATCTTAACAGACAAGCATTGGATGTTAGAGGACCAGTGCTTTGTATCAGTTTCAGAAGCAGAGTTGGACTAGATATGGTCTGTATGTGTAGGAAACACCGTTCTTTGGTTCTCAGCAAACTCACGTTTCCTGCTGTCTTAGAGACTCTAGAAAGCAAGAGCGTGCTTATTGTTCTAAAGCAGAGTGTGATCAATGGATGAGAACACTGCTGTGTGTTTCATTTCAGAAATGGAGTTAAATCCCAGGCTCTGAGTCTTCCTACAAGCAAGACTTCGTTTAATGTAAGGGCAGTCAGTTTTCTGCTCAAACGAACTACATTGTTCACGAAGCTCACACGTTTCTCATCTTAATTGACAAACATTGGATGTTAGAGGACCAGTGCTTTGTATCAGTTTCAGAAGCAGAGTTGGACTATATAATGTCCATATGTGTAGGAAACACCGTTCTTTTGTTCTCAGCACACTCACGTTTCCTGCTGTCTTAGAGACTCTAGAAAGCAAGACCGTGCTTCTTGTTCTAAAGCAGAGTGTGATCAATGGATGAGACAATGCTGTGTGTTTCACTTCAGAAATGGAGTTAAATCCCATGCTCTGAGTCTCCTACAAGCAAGACTTCTTTTCAGGTAAGGGCAGTTACTTTTCTGCTCAAAGGGACTACATCGTTCAAGAAGCTCACACGTTTCTCATCTTAACTGACAAGCATTGGATGTTAGAGGCCCAGTGCATTGTATCAGTTTCAGAAGAAGATTTGGACTATATAGTCAGTATGTGTAGGAAACACCGTTCTTTTGTTCTGGGCACACTCAGATTTCCTGCTGTATTAGAGAATCTAGAAAGCAAGAGCGTGCTTCTTGCTCTAAAGCAGAGTGTGATCCATGGATGAGAACTATGCTGTGTGTTTCCCTTCAGAAATGGAGTTAAATCCCAGGCGCTGTGTCTTCCTACAGGCAAGACTCCGTTTCAGGTAAGGGCAGTCACTTTTCTGCTCAAAGGGACTACATCGTTCACGAAGCTCACACGTTTCTCATCTTAACTGACAAGCATTGGATGTTAGAGGCCCAGTGCATTGTATCAGTTTCAGAAGAAGATTGGACTATATAGTCATTATGTGTAGGAAACACCGTTCGTTTGTTCTGGGCACACTCAGATTTCCTGCTGTATTAGAGAATCTAGAAAGCATGAGCGTGCTTCTTGCTCTAAAGCAGAGTGTGATCCATGGATGAGAACTATGCTGTGTGTTTCCCTTCAGAAATGGAGTTAAATCCCAGGCGCTGTGTCTTACTACAGGCAAGACTTCGTTTCAGGTAAGGGCAGTCACTTTTCAGCTCAAATGAACTACATCTTTCACGGAGCTCACACGTTTCTCATCTTAACAGACAAGCATTGGATGTTAGAGGACCAGTGCTTTGTATCAGTTTCAGAAGCAGAGTTGGACTAGATATGGTCTGTATGTGTAGGAAACACCGTTCTTTTGTTCTCAGCAAACTCACGTTTCCTGCTGTCTTAGAGACTCTAGAAAGCAAGAGCGTGCTTCTTGTTCTAAAGCAGAGTGTGATCAATGGATGAGAACACTGCTGTGTGTTTCATTTCAGAAATGGAGTTAAATCCCAGGCTCTGAGTCTTCCTACAAGCAAGACTTCGTTTCAGGTAAGGGCAGTCAGTTTTCTGCTCAAACGAACTACATTGTTCACGAAGCTCACACGTTTCTCATCTTAACTGACAAGCATTGGATGTTAGAGGACCAGGGCTTTGTATCAGTTTCAGAAGAAGATTTGGACTATATAGTCAGTATGTGTAGGAAACACCGTTCGTTTGTTCTGCGTAGACTCAGATTTCCTGCTGTATTAGAGAATCTAGAAAGCATGATCGTGCATCTTGCTCTAAAGCAGAGTGTGATCCATGGATGAGAACTATGCTGTGTGTTTCCCTTCAGAAATGGAGTTAAATCCCAGGCGCTGTGTCTTCCTACAGGCAAGACTTCGTTTCAGGTAAGGGCAGTCAGTTTTCTGCTCAAACGAACTACATTGTTCACGAATCTCACACGTTTCTCATCTTAACTGACAAGCATTGGATGTTAGAGGACCAGTGCTTTGTATCAGTTTCAGAAGAAGATTTGGACTATATAGTCAGTATGTGTAGGAAACACCGTTCGTTTGTTCTGCGTAGACTCAGATTTCCTGCTGTATTAGAGAATCTAGAAAGCATGAGCGTGCATCTTGCTCTAAAGCAGAGTGTGATCCATGGATGAGAACTATGCTGTGTGTTTCCCTTCAGAAATGGAGTTAAATCCCAGGCGCTGTGTCTTCCTACAGGCAAGACTTCGTTTCAGGTAAGGGCAGTCACTTTTCAGCTCAAATGAACTACATCTTTCACGGAGCTCACACGTTTCTCATCTTAACAGACAAGCATTGGATGTTAGAGGACCAGTGCTTTGTATCAGTTTCAGAAGCAGAGTTGGACTAGATATGGTCTGTATGTGTAGGAAACACCGTTCTTTGGTTCTCAGCAAACTCACGTTTCCTGCTGTCTTAGAGACTCTAGAAAGCAAGAGCGTGCTTATTGTTCTAAAGCAGAGTGTGATCAGTGGATGAGAACACTGCTGTGTGTTTCATTTCAGAAATGGAGTTAAATCCCAGGCTCTGAGTCTTCCTACAAGCAAGACTTCGTTTAATGTAAGGGCAGTCAGTTTTCTGCTCAAACGAACTACATTGTTCACGAAGCTCACACGTTTCTCATCTTAATTGACAAACATTGGATGTTAGAGGACCAGTGCATTGTATCAGTTTCAGAAGCAGAGTTGGACTATATAATGTCCATATGTGTAGGAAACACCGTTCTTTTGTTCTCAGCACACTCACGTTTCCTGCTGTCTTAGAGACTCTAGAAAGCAAGACCGTGCTTCTTGTTCTAAAGCAGAGTGTGATCAATGGATGAGACAATGCTGTGTGTTTCACTTCAGAAATGGAGTTAAATCCCATGCTCTGAGTCTCCTACAAGCAAGACTTCTTTTCAGGTAAGGGCAGTTACTTTTCTGCTGAAAGGGACTACATCGTTCAAGAAGCTCACACGTTTCTCATCTTAACTGACAAGCATTGGATGTTAGAGGCCCAGTGCATTGTATCAGTTTCAGAAGAAGATTTGGACTATATAGTCAGTATGTGTAGGAAACACCGTTCTTTTGTTCTGGGCACACTCAGATTTCCTGCTGTATTAGAGAATCTAGAAAGCAAGAGCGTGCTTCTTGCTCTAAAGCAGAGTGTGATCCATGGATGAGAACTATGCTGTGTGTTTCCCTTCAGAAATGGAGTTAAATCCCAGGCGCTGTGTCTTCCTACAGGCAAGACTCCGTTTCAGGTAAGGGCAGTCACTTTTCAGCTCAAACGAACTACATCATTCACGAAGCTCACACGTTTCTCATCTTAACTGACAAGCATTGGAGGTTAGAGGACAAGTGCTTTGTATCAGTTTCAGAAGAAGAGTTGGACTATATAATGTCCGTATTTGTAGGAAACACCGTTCTTTTGTTCTCAGCACACTCACGTTTCCTGCTGTCTTAGAGACTCTAGAAAGCAAGTGCGTGCTTCTCGCTCTAAATAGAGTGTGATCCATGGATGAGAACTATGCTGTTTGTTTGCCTTCAGAAATGGAGTTAAATCCCAGGCTCTGTGTCTTCCTACAAGCAAGACTTCGTTTCGGGTATGGGCAGTCACTTTTCAGCTCAAACGAAGTACATCGTTCACTGAGCTCACACGTTTCTCATCTTAACAGACAAGCATTGGATGTTAGAGGACCAGTGCTTTGTATCAGTTTAAGAAGCAGAGTTGGACTAGATATGGTCCGTATGTGAAGGAAACACCGTTCTTTTGTTCTCAGCACACTCACGTTTCCTGCTGTCTTAGAGACTCTAGAAAGCAAGAGCGTGCTTCTTGTTCTAAAGCAGAGTGTGATCCATGGATGAAAACTATGCTGTGTGTTTCGCTTCAGAAAAGGAGTTAAATCCCAGGCTCTATGTCCTCCTACAAGCAAGACTTCGTTTCAGGTAAGGGCAGTCACTTTTCTGCTCAAACGAACTACATCGTTCACTGAGCTCACACGTTTCTCATCTTAACTGACAAGCATTTGATGTTAGAGGGTCAGTGCCTTGTATCAGTTTCAGAAGCAGATTTGGAGTAGATATGGTCCATATGTGTAGGAAACCCCGTTCTTTTGTTCTGGGCACACTCAGATTTCCTGCTGTCTTAGAGACTCTAGAAAGCAAGAGCGTGCTTCTTGTTCTAAAGCAGAGTGTGATCAATGGATGAGAACACTGCTGTGTGTTTCCCTTCAGAAATGGTGTTAAATCCCAGGCTCTGTGTCTTCCTACAAGCAAGACTTCGTTTCGGGTAAGGGCAGTCACTTTTCAGCTCAAACGAACTACATCGTTCACTGAGCTCACACGTTTCTCATCTTAACAGACAAGCATTGGATGTTAGAGGACCAGTGCTTTGTATCAGTTTAAGAAGCAGAGTTGGACTAGATATGGTCTGTATGTGTAGGAAACACCGTTCTTTTGTTCTCAGCACACTCACGTTTCCTGCTGTCTTAGAGACTCTAGAAAGCAAGAGCGTGCTTCTCGCTCTAAAGCAGAGTGTGATACATGGATGAAAACTATGCTGTGTGTTTCGCTTCAGAAAAGGAGTTAAATCCCAGGCTCTATGTCTTCCTACAAGCAAGACTTCGTTTCAGGTAAGGGCAGTCACTTTTCAGCTCAAATGAACTACATCTTTCACGGAGCTCACACGTTTCTCATCTTAACAGACAAGCATTGGATGTTAGAGGACCAGTGCTTTGTATCAGTTTCAGAAGCAGAGTTGGACTAGATATGGTCCGTATGTGTAGGAAACACCGTTCTTTTGTTCTCAGCACACTCACATTTCCTGCTGTCTTAGAGACTCTAGAAAGCAAGAGCGTGCTTCTTGTTCTAAAGCAGAGTGTGATCAATCGATGATTACACTGCTGTGGGTTTTACTTCAGAAATGGAGTTAAATCCCATGCTCTGAGTCTTCCTACAAGCAAGACATCAATTCAGGTAAGGGCAGTCACTTTTCTGCTCAAACGAACTACATCATTCATGAAGCTCACACGTTTCTCATCTTAACAGACAAGCATTGGATGTTAGAGGACCAGTGCTTTGTATCAGTTTCAGAAGCAGAGTTGGACTAGATATGGTCTGTATGTGTAGGAAACAACGTTCTTTTGTTCTCAGCAAACTCACATTTCCTGCTGACTTAGAGACTCTAGAAAGCAAGAGCGTGCTTCTTGTTCTAAAGCAGAGTGTGATCAATGGATGAGAACACTGCTGTGTGTTTCATTTCAGAAATGGAGTTAAATCCCAGGCTCTGAGTCTTCCTACAAGTAAGACTTCTTTTCAGGTAAGGGCAGTCACTTTTCTGCTCAAAGGGACTACATCGTTCACGAAGCTCACACGTTTCTCATCTTAACTGACAAGCATTGGATGTTAGAGGCCCAGTGCATTGTATCAGTTTCAGAAGAAGATTTGGACTATATAGTCAGTATGTGTAGGAAACACCGTTCTTTTGTTCTGGGCACACTCAGATTTCCTGCTGTATTAGAGAATCTAGAAAGCATGAGCGTGCTTCTTGCTCTAAAGCAGAGTGTGATCCATGGATGAGAACTATGCTGTGTGTTTCCCTTCAGAAATGGAGTTAAATCCCAGGCGCTGTGTCTTACTACAGGCAAGACTTCGTTTCAGGTAAGGGCAGTCACTTTTCAGCTCAAATGAACTACATCTTTCACGGAGCTCACACGTTTCTCATCTTAACAGACAAGCATTGGATGTTAGAGGACCAGTGCTTTGTATCAGTTTCAGAAGCAGAGTTGGACTAGATATGGTCTGTATGTGTAGGAAACACCGTTCTTTTGTTCTCAGCAAACTCACGTTTCCTGCTGTCTTAGAGACTCTAGAAAGCAAGAGCGTGCTTCTTGTTCTAAAGCAGAGTGTGATCAATGGATGAGAACACTGCTGTGTGTTTCATTTCAGAAATGGAGTTAAATCCCAGGCTCTATGTCTTCCTACAAGCAAGACTTCGTTTCAGGTAAGGGCAGTCAGTTTTCTGCTCAAACGAACTACATTGTTCACGAAGTTCACACGTTTCTCATCTTAACTGACAAGCATTGGATGTTAGAGGACCAGTGCTTTGTATCA